>JASGCC010000063.1:1256030-1867692 GCA_030067915.1 Hydractinia echinata
GTCGATCAAAATGTTTTACAAGTGCTTAACGTAGATTTATTTAAGGAAATATCCAGATCTACAGGTGGTATGAACCCAAACAAAAAGAATATTTTTGGCGTTGAGCTAGTCTTAGTGAACTTGACATTAAATGATTCTGGTTATTACACATGCTTAGCCAGCAACCACATTGGAAGTGACAGTGCTAACATGTACCTGAATGTATTACCAAGAGGTATGTGTATATTTGTTGAAAACAAACTTGTTTTGACATTCTAAATTTGTTGCTCATCATATTCTAATTTTGTTTAGGCATGTCTCAACAAAAAATGCAAGAGAGCGAAGAAGGTCGAAAAATGACAATGTTGATTGTGATAGCTGTGTTGGGAATGGCGGTGGTTTTTACCCTATCATGCTTGGCAATTGGATGTGTCTATTGGAGAAAGAAGAAGCCAGCAGACCATACTGGCGTAATATTCACGGATGGGAATATGACCAAACTCAATTTGGATTCAGATAAACCAAGAAGGATGCGGGGGTTATCTAGTAACGGTTCTTTTGCACCTTTGTTATCTAATGGTAGTGTCCGCAGCACGTCAGAATCACGAGCAATGTATGGTGATTTAGAAGGTATGTTTGTGTTTCCCTTATTCACTCATTTCAAATTTTCCCAGACATAAATATATATTTTTCCTGTACCTAGCTGGATTCGAAATTCCCTTTGATCCAGAGTGGGAGATTGATCGTGACTGTCTGCATATTACCGAAACACTTGGTGAGGGAGCTTTTGGAGTTGTGGTGAAAGCGCAGGCTGTGGGGTTAAAAAAATGTGAGGAACATCAAACAACTGTTGCTATAAAAATGTTGAAAGGTATGCTGGTTACTTTTTTGTGTAGTGTACATCTAGCTTAAGGGCATCAAATCGGACATATGGCATTGTGTAAGCGTGATAAACAATGCCTTGTTGACTGTCGTTCTTTGTTGAAAACTAACAAAACAGCCTTATTCCTTGTTACATGAAGTGAAGTTATTGTGTTGCTAATTCGAGTATAACGATATGAAGGACATACAACTAATTAGCTTTGAGTCCAATTTTAAATACTATTATAATTGTTAAGACCCTTTAATCTCTTTGTAGAAGTTATCAACTATTCTTTTAAAGAATTAAAACCTTTGCATAAATGTTTTTTTGTTACATAATTAGATTTGTATTATGTGTTGAGCTAACTAGCTTTGTTGTTAACACAACATCACACACAAAAACTTTATTTTTTCATTGCGTGTTTGTTATCTTAAATTCAACATCAAATTGCAACAGGCATGACAAATAAGCCCGTAGACAATTAGACTAATTGATGCCATGCTGTTTTATTATTGCCAATATAATCTGCACTGGCCTAAGTAGTAGACAGGATATCTAAATGCTAGTTTCGTTGTTATAACCTTCCCATATATTTATAGCCGATGCTGTTGAAAATGAACTTTTGGATCTGCTGTCGGAGATGGAAACAATGAAAACAATAGGAAGGCATCGTAATATCATCAATTTTATTGGATGTTGTACTCAAAGTGGTACGTGTTGGACTCCCGTCATTTCAATCACTTTTTATATTAGTTCCTGTTGATTTGAGCGTCCTGTGTGTTAATTAAATCCCGTCATATTTTCTTTCCAATAGATCCAGTATACGTGGTGGCCGAATACGCACCCCATGGAAACTTACGCCAATACCTTCGCTCTAAACGCCCTCCGCCATCTGATTCTGATGAACGGCCGAAACCTCTACTTGCGACTAAAGACATGGTCTCTTATGCGTTACAGATTGCAAAAGGGATGGAATATCTTGCTTCTAGGAAGGTGGGCACTTGCAGCCTTTAATAAAACTGTTCTCATTATGCTATAACAATTTTGTCGTACCTTTTTAATTTTATCCTACATCAAACCAAACGGACATTGAAGCGTACGTCGACACATGTGAAAACATTTTTTTCGTATGTTAATTTTTAGTGCATCCATCGCGATCTTGCAGCTCGTAATGTTTTGGTTGGCGAGAATTACGTCATCAAGATTGCAGATTTTGGGCTAGCAAGAAGTACAAACGATATTGATTATTACAGAAAAACTACAGATGTAAGATTATTTATAATATTTCTCTTTTATTCGAGTGCGAAAAATATAGTTGTTAATAAATTACTGTTATGTCCATTCAGGGGAGGCTTCCAGTTAAATGGCTTGCTATCGAAGCTCTGTTTGATCGTATCTACACAACGCAGAGCGATGTTTGGGCGTTTGGAGTGTTGTTATGGGAGATATTCACGCTGGGTGGATCGCCGTATCCTGGTATACCTGTCGAGAGATTGTTTGACCTGCTCAAATCTGGCTTTCGTATGGATAAACCACAAGTCTGTCCTTCCGAAATGTATGTTTATATTTTCTAATTTAATTAAAGTTATCATATCTAATGACATAACGAGCAATGTAGTAATAAATATTTCAATATTTATCGACAAGTTTAATCGTGCAACAATTAAAGTCCCTAAATTTTTTGTTGTAAAATTGTTGTTCGATTAGATTGTTTAAAAAAAGATAGCATAGGAACACGACTACGTTTTTTTAGATATGAAATCATGGTTAAATGTTGGTATGAGAATCCAAATAATCGACCAAGTTTTACGGATCTTCTCCAGGAACTTGAATCACTTTTAGAAGAACTTACCAGTCAGGTAAATTGTTTGTTAACCTCCCTATTATTTGTTGTACGCATACTTTTGCTGAAATATAATTTCACCGTTTTTCTGCATAACATTAAATCCGTGCCTAGTGTAGATCAAGCTCAATCATGAATTTTTTAAGTATAGTGTACACCGGGTAACTTGAACTTACAAACAAATAAACAAGGAAATAGTTCGAGTTATTGGTGCATGACATAACTGGAATTTTAGGGGAAAATGAAAAATAGTTCGACATTTTACTCGGCAGTCAAACTGAAATACACTATACATTCATTGGAAATATATTCTAATGTGCTTTGAGAATTATCGAAGGGAGTTTTTATCTCTTTTAATGGAGCATTTTTTTAAAGATGGTGTGTGTATACATGGGGTTCTTGATTCTTTCAATATAGAGTCGGGAAAACGTTCGCATCAGATCATGTCTGAACACTGGTTTTAGAGAATAATCAGTTTGCTTCCTTTGGAAACCTTGGGGACGTTATTTGATCAGAATTACTCTTTTATAGGAATATATACAAGTTCTTGCGCCCTCTGTATCTTCTTTGACGTCTTCAAGCGACGATGACGACGAAAGTGACGACTATGGAAGTGACGTAAATAGTCCGTTCGTTTAACGATAAAAAGACAAAATGTGTGAGATATTGTGGAAATGTTTCCTATTTATTTCGTTGTCAACCCGACTTAGCAATGATGTTCCCACAAGAAGAAATGCATTGTCGGTTTTAGTATGACTCGCGTTCCAATAAAGTTACCAAATGGAGAAGAAATGATTTCGTTTCAAGCACGAAAAAAATATAGCAAAATAAACACTAAGATGGAGAACATTTTAAAATATTTTTATGGATGCCACAGGGGCGAAATATTTTATTAATAAAAACAAGAACTTATGGTTTTTACACTTTTATATCTGTACATATATACATATCTATAATTTTAAACTTTTTATAATCCTCTTCAGTTGTTTTTGTGTACTGATTTTTTTATTTTTTTTTTACATTTTGTCAACGTATACAGTTTTATGTATTTATATGTCAGTATGTGGTTGTGTATTTTACATAACAATTAGCTTTTGGTACTAGGTCAACAATTTTTAGATTTCAAGAACCAGTTTATATACTTAAAAATGTCGACCAATTAATTTAGTGGGAACTAGTTCTTTAATATTTCATTTTTGGCGCAGTATCCATCAACACTTAATTTTAGCAGCCGATATTCGAGTTATGTGCTTGACCTTTTTCAATCATCCTCGAATCCAGTATTTAAAACGATACTCAAGTTTGTTTGTTTAATTATATGAATAAATTATTTCATTTTTCAAATTAATTATTTTGTATAATACATTGACTCCTCCAACGCAGTATTTTTTAATGTTTTTTAAACGCTTTTCCGCGAACTTCACCCGTCGAACTTCTTCAATCCTTTTATAAAATACTAAAACGCGACGTCAATTAATTTTAAGCTTACTAAAAAACATGAACCTAGCAGAACCGAGCAGGAACCCACCAAAATTTGACCATGATTCGCATATTTTCTCCTCCAAAAACGAAACGTCTGCATCTATTTGACAGGCGCACAAACTTGACGGATTTAAAACAGCGATTTAACTTTGTCCTTCATTAAAATATGCTACGATTTAAAAAACACCCACATGATACATTTAGATTTGAAAAAAATAACAGGACCTTTCGTCCCTTTGTTATTTTATGGTTGAGACGAGAAAAATACGCATGCGCATCCATGTGAACAACAGATAGCCGTTATCGAAGTAAAGAGAGAAAACCCGCATAACGAGCTAATTCCAAAGTTGTGTTCTTACTATTAATAAAAAAATAAGGGCAAGTCAGGCTGACAATAGCCCGAAAAATAAGAACAGCCAGTCTCAAGACAGATTTTAATGGTTAATATAAAAAGCGTGTATACTTCTTCATAACAAATTAATAGAAGCCATAAGTTATATATTCGATGTTCAGTGAGGCGCTCAAATATTCAGTGAGGCGCTCAAATATATTACTATTTTTTAGCTTGTTTTCCAAATAGTCATCGAGTACCAGCGCCCTCTTATTTTCTTCGTGAGAGGGAAAAGAAAAATCTGAAAGCAAGGTCACCATTTGACGATCAAATATGTGTTTATTTAAGGCTTGAGACAGTACGGTGAGTAGGCTTAATGCAACCTCGTTCCCATTGTTTCTCTGCACCTAACACCAGAAACAGTCGGTATCAAGTGCAACACAGTCCATAACTAAATCACTCTTTAATATAACAACATTATCAATGCTCACATTTAGTATTGTCCCGAATAGAAATAACATAGTAAAAATGCTGACGTCAGGAAATTCATACCCCGGAAATTGTCTTTTATGCCGTACTATATTCCTACCATGTTTCATTAACAGAGCTTTTCATTGACCCGTTATTTTAGTTGAGTAAAGCCATCCCCTCTCAGAACACCTCATACATAAACGTCCAGTATAAAGAAAACAGCTTAGCAGAGCTAGGAATACAAGGATGAAGCCTTGGAAAATTAGTTATGTGTTAAGGTGTTTTATCTTTGTTAGTTTTGTTTTATCTTTTATTAACTCCGTCAACCACCGTGGTTTATTTGAATCTCAAGTCGAAAATGAAATAAATGTCTTTTTATGTACAAAATCTACAATATATCATAAAACAATAAATAAATAAATAAATGAACTACTGAACATTTTTTGAGCATCGTCACCTTGGATCAAAAAAACTTTCCGAAGATTCACTCCAGTACGGAATGTAGGACGGATTGATGCGTGGAATTTCAGTTTCATGATTCGTGTTTTTCCTTATGCGGTATGCTTCGAGTGATGGAGGAAAATTTTTATCTGACACGCTTGACGGTTCGCCACCAGTTGTGTTTTCTGCAAACTAAAGAAAATGAAACATCTGCATGACAAGAATCCGTTTTTTTAAAAAGTGATGCTAGCAACAAATCAGTTACCTGTTTAGTTCCTTCCCCAAATTCGTCCAAGTACGTCTGAAAATCAACCGATTTTAATAATATACTTGCTATGACTATATCTTTACGACATAAATGTTTGACGTTATCTCGAATGGCGTCCATCATACCGACATCATCACTGGGTTCCAATCCCATAGAACTCAAGACACGTTCGACTTGCCTTTATAGGAAAAAAAAATTAGGCAAACTGTTTTGTTACTTACGTAAAAGAAGAAATAAAAACATGGTTACCGTTTGATTCGTTCGTTTTTTTCGACCACAATCATGTCTCGAAGGACGTTCACTACCTCTGTGTCTTTGAAAGCAAGTCTTCCGATTGTAGCACAAGCTTCAACCCTCACTGCTGTTTTCTTACCGTAATGTAACGCCCACAGAAGACAATCACGAACTGAAGAGGACTTTTTACCAATTGAACCTAGAGCTGAATAAAAATAGTAAAATAAAAATACATTGTGTAGTAGAACAAATGTTTTACGCTGTAGATTACGTGACGTGTTCGGAGAAAAGTTGTTAACGGTTTCCATCTAGTTGGCATGACAACATTGTTTGCTTGTAAGATCAATGGTGAAAATGTTTATTGGTTAAACAAACTGTTACTTATTTCAAAAGTAAGAATTATGAAATTTCAAAGATTCAAATTTTGTAATGTTTTTGCATTTCTGGTACAAGAAGTAGGTGTAACAACCTCCTTGCATCCGCATACCATAGACGTACCATTAATGGCGAATGCTTTAATTTTCCAGTTTCGATCTGAAGAAACCAGTTTAATAAGGGATTGAATAACTTCTTCGTCATTTAATCGCATCACATTGACGGCCTGTCAAGACAAAAAAGACACATTGTCAGGAGTACGTGAGACTATAAACTTTGTATACATACTATATGTCAATTCTTAAGTACCTTGATACATTCCAAGCATACTGCGTCATGTTTTGATTGCAAACTTGAGAGAATGGGTGGAAATAAATGAGGCGTAATGATACCAAAATGTGATATCTGGAAACAAAGAACGGATTCGTAGATTACCAAAACGAACGACTGTTAACTCATAAATAGATTTCAACCCTTCGTCCATATCTCCAGAAAACACTGAAGTTACCTAAGGGAAGAAATTTTTGTGGAACTTCTTTTTGCGGAGTCCTGAGATAAATCTTTGCGAAACAAATTAAATGTTTTTTACGCAACATGCGGAAATTATTTTTGCGATCGGAAACTGTTGTAAAAAATGCATACCTAATGTTTGCGATTGGAAGCCTTCTTTTATGAAAAAAAAGGACCTGAATTTTGTATTTTTATTATTTTCCAAGAAAAGAGTTCTTTTTTAACAACGTTTAGAAACATAGTCTCAAAATCTAATATCAAGTAAAATACCATAACGTGGTCAAGAATTTCAATTTTCTTTAAAAAGTCTAATTTTGCGAAACTTAATTTTGCGATTATAGTCCAAAAAACAAGTTCCACAAAATATCTTCCTTTAAGGTATACGAACACTGAACCTTCAAATAACCACGAATATATCGTGTATATATTTTTTACCTTTTTTAAAGCTTCAATTTGCTTTATTTGGTGGTCACTTGTTAGATATTTGCACAACGTATCGTGGACAAGCTGATAAACAAAAATATTGATAGTCAAGCATACGACACGGAGACACATCAAAATTTTCACAACTGCACCCAGTGGGGGAAGGTGGTGCAGGATATTCGTCCGACTTAACGAATCTCCGTGATATCCAAGTCTCGATAAATCAAACTTTCTTAAATAGTACGACTAATTAGGATTTTGAATGAATGCTCTCAAAACATCGTGTGATTGTAATGAAATTTGCAAGAATTCGATTTCCAATTCGAATCATATGACATACGGTTTTCAGAATGTCCGAGTTACATTAGTTTTTTCTGCTTAAGTGACCGAGAAAATGGTACGACTTAAGCGTATGTTTGCTTCATTGTAGTCGTCCAATCCAATCTAAGGGGAGCAGGTAATCCGTACAACTAAGCAAATGTCTGAGTTACCCAGGGTACGACTAAACGGGATTGTACCGTTATAATATCACAATCGGTCTGGAAACCGATATTGATAGAAAGTTTTGTTCGCTTTCAAACTTTTCTAGCACTAGCTGCTTTTACAGTTACTCTGATCTCGATTTATTAAGCAGTGCATGCGGATTGTAAACTTTTTAATTAGCTGAAAATGTTACGAGTAAAAAAAAAATTAGGGATCACGAAAAGGCTATTGCAAAATTCAATTAGCAGAACAATTCACATTGCTTACATTGTTAAATGAGCAGATGATTTCACTAAAATAAATTTCACGCATTTACCTTTCCATTGGAGGTTCTACCTAAAGCATTAGCAGCTTCCACTCTCACATCTGTATTCCAATCATTCCACATGAGAAAAGATAACTTGTTCGCAATATCCTACATGAAGTTGTTACGTGTCAATTTCAACATCAAAAACAAAGAAATAACAAAAACATTGAAATATTAACCTTGCGTAGTGTTCCATTTAATATTGGAAACACTTTACACGCCGTCACTCTATCTTTCCAGCTGGTGCTGTTCAGCTGTTCCGCAAGCATGTACTGGATCGACTCCTAAAAATATTTCTACTTTATTTAGGTTTGGGGCTGAATGAATATTGTACGCACTGTCAATTTGGATTTTGTGTAAAAAATTCCCAAAACCGTTAAAATATTGCAGGTGGCTGTTACGATGGCTACAACGCAGTGTTGTAGGACATATATTCCATAACTTACTGTAAAACAACTGAGGTTTTTGATCAATTCAGAAGCTTTTTTTGACTTCACAACGTCACTGCCATTAATATGTGTTAACAACTGTCTAATCACACAATCATCGACATGTTCGTACTCCGCCAAACATTGTACAGCTAGCCATCTTTCTGTCGGTGCACCATGTTTGACAGTTTTCATTAAAATTTCTGAAGCCTGGAACAAAAACAAGCGAAGTTAGAATACGTAGATAAAAAATTAAAAATGATAATTGTCGCACTTTTTCTTAACAAAGCCAGACTGATCTAAGAAACAGGAATCTCGATGCTACCTTTAGGGAGGAAGATACTTTTGCGGAAAGAAATCTTTGCCGAACTTATTTTTTGCAATAAAGAAGCATCAAATATTTTCTTTGTGTGGATTTTCGCAATAACTTTTTTATAATATTAGAATCTTATAATTTATTTTTGCCATTGTGGAATCTCCTGAAACTCTCCCTAGAAAAAGTGTTTTATCAAGAACATAAATTATATCACTACACAAAATAATACAAAGAGCAAATGTTAAAATGTTTTTGCCATTTAATATTTTTTTTAAAAACTTGCGATTAAACAACTTTGGCCTACATTTGCGGAATTATTTTTGCGATTTGTTTTAAAAAGTGCAGTTTTAAGAAACTTAATTTGGCGAATAGGGCCTAAAATCGCAAAAATAAGTTACATAAAAATTCGTATCTAAAGGTATAGAATCATAAATCATGCTGTCTGCAAATGTCTTCAATCATATCGTTGGTGATTGTTGCAATAGAAAGGTGGAAGGTACACACCTGTTGGTTTCCTCTGTCGACACTGTACAAAGTTGCAGCAGCTGCCACACTAACATACTGACACGGATCACTTAGTTTGTTTTTCACTTCGTTCAGAATCGACGCTTTAGATTCACTCGCCAACATTTCTTGCTGACTTTCTACAACATAAAACTGTTATCAAGACATTGAAAAGTATTGGCAGGGGCTGATCGAGAAATTTATTTTGGGCGTCAATAGCGCCGCAAATACATGGCTTTAGCATATACATCGTCTTCTTTTTAGTATATAACGTAGTTTCTTCATGAAAATATATCTTCTCTGTGATTAAAGACTTTAAAAATATCCAGAAAATAAGAAATAAGCAATTCTCAAGCATTTTAAAATTACGGCTCTCTAATTTGGGCGCCCAAATTAGATGTCACCGAAATCGGTATACCGATGTCCAAATTGACCTGGATCAGCCCTTGATTGGATCTAAAAAGTGTAAAAGAGATACCTTCTTGATTGCGTAATAATGTCCCAGCTGTAGACACAGCAGCTAATCGAACATGATCATTTATATCAGACATGGCTTTCAAGAGTTCTTCTATAGTGTAAGATTTTTTCTCAAGTAACCATTTTGAACGCCATTCATCAACTAAAAATTACAGATATTATTGCGAGTTCTATTTTATATAACGCTTACATTAAATGCCAGGACGTTTATTGAAACTTTTTTTAATTATTTAAGATTTTTCAAGACAATTATTACTGAAGGAAAAAATATAGTTCAAGCTTTCATAAAATTCAATTTTAAGGAATTCGTTCTAAATGGACTGTTTAGGTTAATTTCATTCTTAACAAAGAGCAATCAACTATACCAATTTTTAACAGAGGTCTGTTATTTTTTTCTTCGATCGACTCCTTCAAATTAATACATGTTTCTTCTGCTTTGCTGACTTCAATTTCAAGATGAGTAACTTTCATATTGACTTCGTTGGTCTAAGACGCAGTAATCATGAAGTAATGTGAACAAGCATGAAATTAATATCAAATATAGGAATACTTACATCTATGGGAACGGGAAAAGTTTTCCATTTCTTCATTCCTTTTATTAATTTGTGTGTTTTTGTGTTTGCTGACTTATTTTTCATATCTTTTTCATTTGACCACTCTAATGGAGAACATGGATAGGTATTCTGCAAAACATTACGAACTTTGCCTTGTTCTCCTCCGTGTTTAATATTTAAAAAATATTCCTGGTGGAGATGGTCCACATCATTATCTGTTGAGTCACTACAGTTCTGCTCCACACTTTCTGTTATTGCCGTCTTTGCATTTTTGTTCACTTCCATATCATGTAAAAAGAGTTTAAGCTTCTCATGACGTTGACTGGGCATAAGCTTTTTAATGATCATATCTGATGTACTTTTATTGAGCTTGGCTAAAACATGCTCTTCCCAGGTGTGTGCTTTTATCTTCTCTTTACTGTCATTATATGGTATCGTTGTTTTTGTGCGTGAACATGGTAGATGCAGGGCGGAGGTTTTTGGTTCTAAATTTTGAAATTGATCTATGCTATTTGTGATACCAAGTACAAACTCACTGTTTGGTCCACTTCCAGTTGAACCCTCTTTCTCAATTTTTTTCTTGCATATTGAATGATTTTGTTTCCTCCGACAAAATGGTTTCTTTGCTTGCTTTTTAATACCTATTTCACTGTATATTTTATCCAAAGGATTCTTGTTATATGATATTAAATGTGGACTTCTTTCAATGACAACATCTTCAGCAAATGATAAACCTCTGCTGATTTGCTTGACAAGCCTTGGAGACACAGTTTGTTCTGACTTATCTTGAATAACTTCAGGTAATAACAGTTTATTGTCTTGTGTACTCAAGCTTTTTGGTGTTGCTATTGATTTAATTCTATTAGAGAGATGTTTTGCTACAGTTTTTTCAGGAATTAAATTGTACAAATGATCTGATGACTCAATAGCTTGGAAACTTTCTGTCAAACTATTTGTGATTGGAACAATGTTCATACTATATTCTGATCTTTTCTTTGGCATACTTGATTCTAAACAAAATTAATATATGCATCACATTTATAGACATTGTATTGACAGATATGAACCAAAACAGAAAGCTGAGATAACAAATACTGTGAAAATATCATGATAACTGATAACTAGTGTGAAATCAAAAAGTACCTAATTTATAAAGATGGTGTCGTACAGCCATTATAGTAACTCTTAAAGTTGGAGTGGAGAGTTTATTTTTCTCGTATTTATATTGTTAAAATTCGTAGTTGTGTGGATATTTTGAGTTTGTTTTGAACAATTTAATTTAACGATGGTCATTTTTTGTTCTTTTTAAAAAAAACATATCTGAAGGAATCTAAAGTCACTTGTGATGAAATTTTGATTTATAGAAGTAACTTTTATAAGTATACTAGGCTGCAAAAATTTGGGCATAAACTGAAGTGCAGAAAGAACCTCTTAAATAGTTATGGAAATGTCATTTCAGGAAAAAAACATTAATTTGTTAACTATTTGCACAGCAACAGGAGTCACTGACCAACATTGATTTATGAAAGTGCTGTAGATGTTAATTGAACATTTGAAATACAAATTCTATCCTGACATGCAAGAAAAGAAGAACCACACAGGCCAAATTGACTATTAACCTTAATTTATAGATTTTTAGGAATGTAAGGTTAAAATACTATGGAATTGTTTTATTACAACTATTATCAGCATACTTTACCAATTTTAGCGTCAGTGTTTTTTTTTCACTTTATATTTTTTATCCTTGCAGTCTTTGTTTATATTTTTGCCTGTGCACATGCATGCACATGTCCATTGTTTTTGATGCAAAACTAACACATTACGTCATGCCACATCTCATCTATAGTTGGCCAGCAATATTAAGGTTAAAATAAAAGTTTTCACAAGCATGCCAAGGCTGCAAAAAATACCCTATGCTTACGTGCATGTAGAGTTAGCATGTTCCAACTTTAAAAATGGACATAAAAATACATGTGGAAAAAAGGTAGTCATTTGACTCATTTATTAAAACTTATCGTTATAGTAACTTTTTTCCTAAATAGGAAAACTATTATCTCCTTTCCACATTCATTATGGTAATTATAGTGAATAATATCTGCCTTCCTTTTTGTATGTGAAAAATATGATATTTGTACATGTGAATCTCTAATATAGGCCATAATGCCCACTTTACAAAACACAGCAATTTTGGTGGTGCAAGTGTGAGGCCACACTCATCTACAAAAACTGAGGAACCCCCCCATGAAACATAATATTAATTATATATATAGAGAATATTGTATTGTAAAACAGAATATATACATTATCATTAGCATTTGAATGCAACTTGTATATTTGGGTGATGGATCAGAATGTCAGGCAATCAAAATAATTGATGACAACCGGGCAGATAATTGTGGTGTCATATAATCATAATAAGATAACTAGATAATCATGCTGAATGCTTGCCCAAGGCAAAAAAGTAACAGCATAAAGCACCAATGGTATGACACACTTACAATGACATGTACGGGTTAAGGGGCCATCGACAAACAGTTTTCGTCTCCGTTAACGGCAAATTGGTCGCTAGACTCGGACCTCCTGCCCTTTAACGGCAAGCCCATTTCCCCTACGTTAGTTTTCGTCTCCGATAACGGCAAATTTGCCGTTAAATAGAATTTTGCCCCCCTCCGCGCTTTACGGAACAATCTTTGTGGAGACTTATACGAACACGAGATACATTTTTTTAACAACCAATTCTAGATTATGGCGGATTTTTACTGTGGAAACATTTTCTAATTTGTTGAATTTCTCACCTTTGAACAAAAGGTGAGAAAGTGAAATTCGTCTCCATTTTTATATTTTTAACGGACGATGCATTACCCCCTCCCCCCCCCTAACGGCCAATTTGCCGTTAACGGAGACGAAAACTGTTTGTCGACGGCCCCTCCTAACCCAAGCCATGAGAGGGAAATTGGGGAGATGGCACACTGTGTGGGCTGTTGGATGTTGGAGGGAGTTGTCAGGTAGAGCGCAAACCCTAATTATGTTTAATTGTTATTAGCCCACAAATGAGCATTAAGTACTCTAGGAATCCATCCTAAGGCCGCCATCAAAAATATGTTATGTTCGCGTCCTCCGACCGACTCACTTTTGGCAATAAAAACCCGAGTCGGTAAGTCGGAAAAAACCCGGAAAAAACTTTTTGATCCAAACGATATATATTTGAAAAAAAAAATTCGTGAGAACTAATTTTCCCAAAATTGACTAAAACTCGCGAAAATTAATTCCCGTAAAAATTAATATCTTTAGGGTACTCATGGCAAGTTTACAGACAGGGCGGCGAAAAAAGGGTCTGTCGAGTGGCGCTATACTGTTTTTTGGCCCTGGGAACGAATTTTGCCCCCATCTGAAAATCCCGGGAAAAAATACGCCCGACCGACCGACCGACTCATTTTTGCGGGGTCTTCAGGACGCGAACATAACATATTTTTGATGGTGGCCTAAGCCATCATGGCCCCTCCTGGAAATAATAGACAGGGTGTATCCCTCAATATTTGTGAGGCTAGCCATGTAAAATATGCACATCCGTCTATCTATCTCTAGCTACATCTTTATCACACCACCCACACATTGTGAGTGTCCTGGATGGCGTGGGTGGCTGCCATATATATATATATGCAACAACACATTACATTTTCATGCACAAAGGTGCACTTTACTTCACTTTTCATATTAAACACAAAGATAGACATCTGTTGAAATATTATCAAGACAAAATGATCATAAAGCTGTCCCTGTTTTCCCATGTAAAATATCAAAATGTACTTCTCAAATTAAAAGCAAAAGATAGAAAACGACACTGCCACCTCCGGCTGCCATTTATTTACACTCGGGTCACTAGAGTAAATAGCAAAGTGGACACTTTCTTGTAGATATTGAACACTATGCTCGCGGCTATTTTTCTGAGAAATGGAGAACTTTGTTTTGCTGTTTTTAGCTAGCTATAGCTAGCTGTTTTGTTGTCACTTGTAAAGTAAGTAAAAGTGTATTCTTTATACTGAAGTTAAAGCTGCGTATACACAGACATTCGTAACAAGAATAGAGCAGACGTTACAGTTTTTACGTAGGTTTTTTTTGTCTAAGTTATGTGTAGGTAAAATAAAAAAATAAGATGTGTTAAAAACACCGCACTCTCTAGCTAGTAGAAACGCAAATATTTTGGAAGTTTAAGTTGAATAGACCTAGAATGTTTACAATATTCTCAGTAAGTCCTTTTAGCTTTAGCAATTGCGTGGCAGGCAAAAAGATGCAGGCACTGTGGAAGTGAGGTCCTTTTAAGTCTGTTTTTTCCCACAAAGTTATCGTTACGACTTTATATGAATATAATGTCAATCAGAAGTTATCCATCTACACTTGGTATTAGTTTAAAGCCTCAACAATGTTTCCAAAAAAAGAAATGGGCTGGAAAAAACCTTTCTTCAGCAAGGGAAATGTTCATGAAGAACTGGTTCATTTTTAAGGAAATGTTGCAGAATTTAAGAATGTTCAAAAACCTGGCTGTGTTAAAATGAACTTTGGTGGTAGTGTTTTATGGTTAAAATGCAAACCAATACACACTCATTTGGTTGATAAAGGAAAGAAACATGATAAAAATTCAAATGTTTATAAACTTCAGGGTTTTATTTATACAGTATCGCTTAAATGTAACTTTACATGTACGCGAGTTTTACGACGTCGTGTAACGATCTCATGTCTACATAAAGAACCTTCGCATATCTTTTGTTTACACATGAACTTAATTGCTTTCTATTGTTATCGTCGTGCGCGAGTCGTAACAATAAGATTTGATGAATCCTTTTGTTCTTACATGTAACATGAATGCTATTGTTTAAAAGTGTTAACGATCACGAAAGCTATTAAAAAAAGATATATATTTTTAAAAAAATGAATGAACACGCGTAAAACGTTAAAGATTTTGTGTTTAATGTAAAATCATGTTTATGCGAAGAATGTAAAATCAAAGCGATCATATTAAAACTTTTTATAATAGCTTTGTACCTTGCACATTGCTACCTTTTTTTTATTTCTATTTTGAGAATACTGTTTTGATACTCCTGTGCCTTGATTTTTGTGCATGCAGCTAAAAATAGTAGTTTCAAATACTAGTTTCGGTTGATCAAATTAAACTTACTTGACGAAGATTAAAATAAATAAAGTAATTTTCCATTTTCGTCAATCCCAAGTGTTTAATAATCATGAAAACAGGATTCTAGAAAGCAAAAACATCGCCGTAGATTGTTTAAAAATGATGGAAACAGCATCGTAGAAAGCGAAAAGATCGCCGTAGATCTTTTAATAATCATGAAAACGGGATCGTAGAAAGCGAAAAGATCGCCGTAGATTGTTTAAAAATCATGAAAACGGGATCGTATAAATGATCCTTTCAATTCGTTTAAAATGTAAAACGATGGTGGAGACGGTCCCTAAATAAAATACAACATTTTGGTTTGTGTAAAAACAATAAAATTGCGCGCAAAACACGAGATTCTATCAAAGTATCATAATAAATCGCATGTAAAAACCAAAGATAATACGTTGCCGTTCATGAGTAGAAACAATAAAAACTTAAAGCTTTGTTAAATTTTATATTTTTTTTCCCGTTGATCCCTTGACGGCTATAGCAATAAATACAACAATGAGTTACGCGAAGTTTACATAAGCTAATTAAAGTTTGCATGTGACACATGAACTCTATTGTTTTCAACATGCAAAAATAGCTCATGTATTTAACAATAGGTTAACAATAACAACGAAAGTTCTGACGCTACCGAAGGTTCGTGTGAAGGTGATAAATATCGTGCACATGTAAAGTTACATTTAAACGGTACCGTAGGCTAAAACACCACATATAAAAAAAATATATCATGCAACGATTCTGCAAGGTTTCTTGATATCAAAATGGTTTATTTGACAAAATAACCTTCTTTAAATTGAAATATAACAGTAAATTGCATGAAAATCACCATGTGTTAGAAATTTATCCAAATCTTTCCAGGAAGCCCCGTTAATGTCTTTCCTGTAAATAGCCACATTCTATGATGGCTGAAGAAACATTATTAAGTGTTCCAAAAATTCTAATTTCCTTACATTACACACAAATGATAAAACAATAACAAAGTTAGTTTTTTATCATTTTCTTGAGTGGATAAAAAAAAAATCAAAAAAAATTGATGTTAACTTTTTATCACTATCAAAACGCACCTGCTGAGGAAGTTTCATTTTAAAATATCAATTTGTTAAGATTTTATCTCCAAAAAACACTTTTCATGGATTTGCAAATTGTCCCAAGCTCTTGCATCTTTCTGTCTGCCACAACGCAGTTCTTAGAGCCAAAAGGGCTTACCACGAAAAATGTCAAAAAGGTCTATAGGAACATGTCAGCAAGAGGGTGCTGACTTGCTGAAACGCCTGTAGCTTTATATAAGAGAGCAAGCTTGGGTGACTTCTTGAATAAAATTTGTGCTTTACATACGATAACTCCACAAAACAGCAATTTTAATTTCGTTTAACTCAGCCAAAAAAAACACACAACTTTAAAAGTATTTTGGAACTGTTTTATGTTTTCCAACATTTGGCACACAATTTATAGTTTAAAGCTTAGAAAAAAGTAATTGAAAATCAACTGTTCTTTTGTTGTTTACAGTTTGACTCAGCAAGCAGTTTTGATTCAGAAAGCCAGTAAAAACTTCCCCTATCACTGGACTATCGGCAACGTTAATCATCACAACCACGTGAGTAAAAATACAAAGGACAAGCTAAAACACCTATATACTGGTCAAAGTTGTAAAATGGGCCAGGTTCTCTGCCAGGAACCTGGATTTATGCAACTTTTTCCCAGGGGCTCTTGCAGAGGTTAGAACATATTATGTGACACGAAATATAAGTAAAAAGAAAGTAATATAAAAAGAAAAACAGAAGAAAAAACAATGAGTATGCTATTCAACCTTGATATCAAAAGAACTTTACATACCCTGTGATCAAGGTCAAAATTCACGCAAAAGGCAGACCATATGGCAAGAAAAAAATAGCACACAGCAAAAAAAAAATCCTGCATCATACCAATATAATGGAGAAGCCCTATGTTCAACGTAAAAGAAAACACGCACTGAGATTTGCGCAGGACCTATGCTCAAACGCAAGGACTCAGTTGACTGAGATTAAAAATTGACACAGGCTTGCTGACAGCGTTGATTAAAATGTCTGGTGAAAAGAGTTCATCTTATATTAAAACTTGGTTTGATAGAGTATCTACTCTGTTGAAGAGTCTGCGCGAAGCCTCGTCCCCAGGGGTTCTTGTGTTTTTGACATCGAGGCTGAGCGCTAGCGGCTTTGGCATCCAGGTAACAAATCTTGGGGATGAGGATGGTCCAGCTTATTTCTTGTTTCTTACCTATTTGAAGGCTGAAAAAAGAATGCTTTCTAACACTACTTCTATTTTTCTTTTTGCAAAAGTAGACATTTTATAATCATTCACAAAATTAAACTTAGTTGTAATAATTTAACTCTTCTTCTTTTTCTCCAAAATTCTGTTTGCGGCAATATGTTCAAGGGGCCTTTTTTTTGCTATCCCGGAGATGACGTCAAACTGGGTTTAATGCAAAAAGAAAATACCACAAAATGACGGCTTTCAACGAGGAAGCACTTGATCTAGTAATTTTGCTATTTTTGAAGAAATAACAAATAAAAATTTTGGTGTGGGTTTTATTTGCTGAATGGTCAAATATCTTAGATTTAGCATATATTTAACTTGTATTTATATATTTTGGTAAAATTTACTCCCTGTGCCAAGATCCTTCGCCCTCATTAGTTGGTGTTTTCTGTGATGTCAAATCTGTCTTGTTATATCTATATCAGCATAAAAGAGAGGAAAGCTAAAATTTGCTTTTGCATAAATTTAAACATTTCATATCATAAGACAGAATGCTTTTCCTAAAAGTAGGAAACAGCAGTAACCAACAGTATTTGGGAGTATATAACCACAAGAGAACGATTAGTTAAATAGATAAAAACGAATTGAACGCAACTGGCAACTGGCAACTACCGCTTCGAATGTGCGACATTTTATAATGTACACAACAGTTCATGACCTTTTTTTTTTAAATGTTTATGTCTGATGTGAGTTGGGCTTTATGCAACAGTTGATAAAAAGACTGAAGCCTTTTTGAAAAAAAGATATACTGACCGTATTAGTATTTTAAAACCACACGCGAGAATTAACAAAAACAAACTAATATCTGAATTCTAAGCCAAATATAACGAAAAACGCTATACGGAGGAGAGTCCAAAACGAGACATTTTTTTCTGGTAGACAAAGTTAAAGTTTGAATGAATTAATGAATCAATAAACTGTATATACAGTTTGCAGTCATCGAGTGTGAGAGATGCCTCTACTGCCATTGTATCCACTGTTGAGGAATCCATATCAAATTTTAGTTTATTTTTCGCAGCGATTACACACTGCCTTCAACGCTTTCAAAAAAATTATTCTGCCTAATCAGATTATGTATTTGACCGAAATTTTCATTTTACAACTCGTGTATTGTAAACTAATTATAACGAAAATGCTATATATACAGAGGAGAGTCTGAAACAAGACATTTTCTTCTTCTGGTAGACAAAGTAAGTAAAGTTCGAATGAATTGAATGAATTAATAAATGGCTGTGAAGAAACATTGTGGCATCTACATTAGGAACGAAAATTTTCGGACGTAAAAGCTTTCGGATTTTTAATTGTCCGAAAAATGTTCCATCCGAAATTTGTCTCTGCCAAAAGTTTTTTTGACCGAAAAATTTGGTTTTTCTATTTTTTTTAAAAAAGGATCAGTGCATAGAAATTATAAATATAGGGTAATCAGAAAATCAATAAAAACTGCAGTTTTTGAACTTATTATTTTCGTTATTTTCACATTTGGCTGAGGCTCTATCTATATAAAGTTGGATCCTGAAGACCCTTTTTTAGATCTTGATTGAATATATGTACACTATAAATGCTTCTAGCCTTCTTTGTCATTTCCCGTAATCATTACTTTTGAAATTCGGTTAAAATTCATTCAAAAGACTTACGCAAACATTTTTTTACTTTATAAATCTTGTCCGAAAATTTTTCCGCTGAAATAAAAAATTGTGTCCGAAAGTTTTTCAGCTGAAACATTTTCTGCCGAAAATTTTAGTTCTTAATGTACTCCTTTTGAAACATGTACTGTGTGCTAATAGTTCTAATTTCATTACTTTGTGATACTCAAAACATATTTTATCTTTGTTCAAGTTAAAAATTTATGCTTTCAATTCAGTTCTGTTTTTTTTTTGTTTCCATTATTGTCTTTAGGCAAAATAAATAAATTACTTAAATTGATTAATTATCGCGAATTCTGCAAATTTTATTCATATTCATGAAAATTAATCTTCGTGGAATGCATTTTATTGAACCTCGTGAAAACAACTTAAAAGTAGCTAGTTAGCAAGAGCATAAAGTATCTGAAAAAAGCCCTGGGAACTAGGTGCCCTTTTATTTATCATATTTGGTAGTTTTAAGGTCATGAGTGTTGTGCATAAAAATCACAACACCTTGGGGCCGCTGGAGTAAATTGATAATGACTGCTAGTTCTCTGATAGTAACCTAAAAAACAGCTGGTTCTCTGGTGGTTACTTCAAAATACTGGTGATTCTCTGGTGGTTACTTCGAAATACTGCTGGTAACTGCTGGTTCCTACTTTTAGTATCTACGAAGACAGAACTCTGTTTTCAATATTTCTGTCTTCACCGAGAAAATAGAGAACTAACTATATATACTAGTCGTTAGCCCGTGGAAAAATCCACGGGTTCGCCCGTCCTTTTTATACCGCACTGCAAGCGTCTCGTTACTTGTGCAGCTAAGCTACCATTTTGCGTGACAGACGGACAGACGTATACGGGTATTATAATATAGATAATATCAAGAAACCGGACAGCCCTGATTCCCACTGCATTTTTTCAAATTTTAAAGGAAAACATTTTACCATTCTGTACATTGTTAAGTAGACTTCTTAAAGCGATTTGAACATGAAAGCAGGTAGTGAGAAGTTCACTTCTATTTTAAAAAAACAATTTTTTATGCAGTTTAAAAAGAAGATATGGTAGTTACCACCATTTCTATCCAATTTTTAGAAAAGCATGTAAAAAAACAGTGAATGTGGTACAACATTCACTGATGCTCTGATGCGCTCTGTTTGTTAATAACCCATTATTTTTAGATTATATTATATAAACAATATATTTTGTCATGTGCAAACCAATATGATAATATGAGCAACCAAAAAGTAGATCTAAAAGTTGTATTGCTTGGGAAAGAATATGGCGGTAAAACCAGTTTGGTGGAACGTTTTATCCACATGAGGTTTAATGCTAGTATACCATACCAAAATGTGAGTAGCTTTTTGGTATTAATAATTCATATATTTTTTTGTGTTTAAAAACAGCTAACTTCTCTCATGAACATTTCTTAATTTATTTCTGTAATTTTTTGTGGGAAGACAAATCTAATTTTCTTTTTCAAAAAAAAAAGAAATACATATATTAATAAATTATTTTTTTTATACAATAGACTATTGGAGCTGCTTTTGGTGCAAAGGCTATGATTGTTGATGGAAAATCAATTACACTTGGGAATATGGGTCAGTAAATTCATTTTAGCAAAATGTTACAGTCTGAAAAGACAATGTTTATGTACATATACATTTGTACTACAAGTATTTTAACTTCAATGGAATTGACAGAAAATGTTCTTCAACTTAACCAGAGAATTTCTTTTACTATTTTTTATGCACAGGACACAGCAGGATCAGAGCGCTACGAAGCCATGAG
The DNA here is from genome assembly GCA_030067915.1 of Hydractinia echinata. NCBI lineage: Eukaryota > Metazoa > Cnidaria > Hydrozoa > Anthoathecata > Hydractiniidae > Hydractinia > Hydractinia echinata. The sequence goes on from JASGCC010000063.1 coordinate 1,277,200, forward strand.
TAGGATATACTACAGAGGTGCTAAGGCTGCTATCGTCTGTTATGGTAAACCATCAATTCCTCAATGTTATTGTGTGTAAATGTGTAGTGTCTTATGCATATTTTGACCCCCCCTGTCAATGCTAACTGGGTGGTTGGATAATTTTATACTTTCCCTTGGTAATATGAAAATCTAGTGAAGGAAGGCATGGTAATTCATAAATAATTTTGAAAATTTGGCGATGGAAGAGGCTTCACACGAGAAGTGAGACTTCATGAATTAAACAAAGTTATTATTGTATTTCATCTCAAAAAACCTTTACAAAGATATATCAAATCATTCAGAAAACAAGAGCAGGTAACCCTAATTTAGTAAATAAATCTTCTGTATTTTCAGATTTAACTGATGATACAAGTTGGGATCGTGCAAAATTTTGGGTACAGGAGGTTCATGGACATGAAGAGGTGATTATAATTTGAAGCATGTATCAACAAACTCTGACTTGTGCACAGTTTTCTACACAGTGCTTACAACATTCTACGCCTTCTCGTAAATTGTGTCATGTTCTCTTAAAGGAATGCAAAATATATTTATGTGGAACAAAACGAGATTTGTTGGAGAATAAAGAGAGGCCTATTGACTATCATGATACTACTGATTATGCTGATACAATCAATGCGAAATTATTTGAAACATCGAGCAAAACTGGCGAAAATATTGGTAAGCATTGATACCTGTATTGACAAATTGACTGAATTGCTGGAAAAGTTAATTATTTTTGTTTGAAATCTTTTTTTTTTTGTAAACGAAAGCATATACACGTTTTTAGGAAACAATGGGTTGAGATTATTGGTACTTTCAATTACTATCTTGCGAAATATTGACAAAAATTAAAAAAGAAATTCACAAATCGACAGAAATAAATTTAAAAAAATCAAGAAACATTCAGGCTGAGTATCCTTTTACGATGAAAATTGATAAAAGAAATATATATTTGGGGTTAAAAATGCTGAGATTTTTCTGTCCAAACTAGTGTGGTTCCCTTTGTCTTTTTTTAAAGAGAACTGATACATACAACAAGCTACATTCTTCCGTTTGTGCTTGTTGTTCTTATGTTTGCTGACACACGTATTTTATTTTAGATGAATTATTTCACCAGATAGCGACAGATTATTTGGCCAGTGGACATTATAGAGGTAACATATATTTATTTTAGGGATATATAAATATATATGAATATTTTGATATTGGTTTTTATATAAAATTGTATCAATGTGGGTGCAAGTTGAACACATGTATTCAACCTTTGTTAGGCGAATTCATTCAAATTTCTCTATTTTGTTTGTTCTGTAAAAAAAACCAGCGCAAATTATATGAAACATTTTAAAAAGTGAATGATCAGCTGCAGCTAAATAATTTGTTTACACGCTTGCGTTTTGATTTATTGTTTGATGATTTGTTATAGTACTCCATGATCCTAATAACATCCAGTTGTCTGCGTCGCCCACCACTGCACAACCTTGGCATAAAAGAGCGACCGGTATGTGTTGCGGTAGCTAGTAACTATCCGGAGGTTGATGTTCTTCATCTGGATAAAATAATTTGATGTTTCAGTTGCATCAAGTCATGATGGTTTTGAATTTTAATGTTTTTTACTCTGCGCACGATACTGTTATCATCTTTCGCCAGCCGTACATGGAGAGCACGAGTTATAAAAAAATATGTCACTCTGTTTTTATAGTTACGTTTAGTTATTTTTGTTTATGTTATAAAGTTCAAATTCAATTTGTTTTTTTTTTGGTATACTACTTATCCTGTTATAAACGCAGTGGCGTTTTGTTGCAATTTCTCTCAGAGGGCGGTGTTTTATTACCAATTTTTCAGAGGGCGTTGTTTTTTAGAAGGTGAAAATTTTTCAAAAAGTGGATATAATTTTAATAAAAATTAGCCCATGTAATAATCGATCTTCTGGACGTTGTATTTCAATGTTTACTGTCGCTGCATCTTTTAAGTCAACTTTTGAGAGAATCACGCAATATTCACTTGGTGGAAGAAGTGATCTTTTCAAATTTTGATTATTTTTTTAAGCGATCCGTGAGAAAATAAACGAAGACGTGCATTTTTTTAGTGAATGTTCAAAACACTTTAAATATTTTTTCACAGAAAAGTGCTTTGTCTTCTAACAAACTTTCCATATAAAAATGTATTTTCCAAAAAATGTCACATTTTGTGCGGTGTTTACTGATAGGTGAAGTCTCTTAGAGGGCGTCCTTACTAGAGGGCGTCATTCACTTGGAGGCTTCCTTATTAGAGGGCGTCATTTATCAGAGAGCAGCATTTACTACAGCAGGATTGTCACGCCTCACTCTCAAATTATCCTCAGTTTTGAAAAGTCTCCTCAAAAATCTTCTGCAAAAGTAAATTTTTAACAACTTTTTCCTCAATTGTCATTTTACAAAACTAGCTATATGGATTGTCTCATGTTTACACATTTAAAATGCATAAAAATTCTACATGGTTACAGAAATAGTTTGTTCTTCACTCGTGACGTAACCTCAAATGTATGAAAATGTCCTCAAATGTCGTCAAGTTTATTATATGAAAATACCATCATCTCAAAAAAAGCTTGAAAGTTCTCATAAAAAGTTCTTAAATTCCCTCAAATCTTACTCTATAAAAAGAGTGGCAATTTGCATTACCCATGTTTTCTAAAATATAATTAAAATAGTTAAGGAAGTTCTTGTACTAAAAAGATGTGTAGTATATCGTATCCCTTTTATTCCTATTTTGAAGATATGATTTTTTTTTCAAATAAATTTGTATATTATTTATAGTATAAATCGACAAAAGTACATTTGTTTCTAAAATGAGTTTTATTTTCTGTATATCCCCCGATGTTAAAGTGTAACAAAACCAGATACTTCGATTAGATTTTTCAATACAACTAAAGTAATTTGAAAATATCTAACTCCAAAATATGGAATTTTTTATTTCTTTTGACCCTATTCGGTCCGGGACGGGTGGGGGATTTCAACCCCGTTCCCCTTTCTTTTTTGTCCGGTTGCATGGTTATGATATTTTTATTATTTCCCCATACGACACATGCATGCCAAATTTTAAGGTTTCATACCTCTCAGTGGATATTGGCTATTACTCGGAACTACCTTGTAAGTGTACCAAGTTTGAGTCAATTTTGACTAGTATATCAAAAGGTTTTGAGGGCAGGCGGGGGGAGCGGAATTCGTCCCCCCAGTCATATGTTCGAAAAACCCCGAACCGAATAGGGTTAAGTACTTCATAAAAAAAACAGGTTACCATGACTTAGGGGCGTAGGGACTATTCATATGGAGGCGGGCTGCCTCACTCAGGCGAGATCTCGCCATGCTTTAGAAAATCTTATAAAAAATGCATGTGTTCATATAAGAAACAAACCAGCCCGCCTTGCCGAGATCTCGGTTGTTTCTACCGAGATATCTCGGCAAGACAAAAAATAATAAAAGTTACCTTTTTTGTCAACTATTGGTGAAAATAATATTTATATTATATGCTTTGGAACAACATTATCATCAAATTTTATGTTGTGTATTTATCGTTGTTTTGACAAATTAAGCATTATTTGTAGCTTTTTTATGGATTACATTTTTTGAAGAATCCCTGTAATTTATATGAACAAACTTTCGTGACTATTTTCAGCCCACCTAACCGGGGAAGCTCGCCTCATATGAACGAAACAAAATATCAGCCCGCCTAACCGAGCCAGCTCGCCTCATATGAACAGCCCTTATTCAGGAAGAAAACTTTGTGCATGTCTTTATGCTCTAGAAGAAATGAGGTACTTGTGTAGAATTTTGAATTCGTATGTCATTCGTTCACATCAGTAAAAGTTAACGTTTTAAAACTCCACTCCTCGTTTTTTTGAAGTACATTTCCTCTAATTCCCTGGGGTGTTGTATTTTTACAACATTTTATAACCATGCTTGCTACCTCTCACATCGTGTGTACGCCGCGCCACCAAGCAATGGGAAGTTGAGTTGTTTTGTGTATACGTTAACGGTTGAGTGTATTGGTTTAGTCGTTTTTCGTTTCTGTCGTGAAAAAAAAGATTTTTTGTCTACCGGCGTACCTTATCGGCCCTTTTAACGCCGGCGTTTTTGCTAGGTGGCGTAAACAGGGCCAAAATATGGATTTCTTCCATAAAGCGGCATTATTTTTTAAACCCTTAAATTTGTTATTGGTCAACCTATTAGTTTTTTCCCAAGCACAAGCATTTTTAAGGTCTCTGAATTTTTTTACAAACAACACTTCTTTGAGTATCCGACAAAATTTCAACAAACAACACTTTTTTAATCAGTGTCATGAATCACCTCAATATCCTGAAAATGGTTTTCACAAAGATTTGCTGACGTTATAGATTCATAAAGGGCCTCACATATGTGCTTTTCTAAAACCAGCGAAAATGAGCGTTTTAGAACTCTTACGACAATCACTCTTATGAAGGAGTAAACCCTCATTTTAAAATTTAGACATTTGACAGGGTTTTGTGAGTTTATATTGCAAAACAATGAGGGAAAATTCGTGTCAGAAACAATCAGACAGTAAAAACCAACGATTGAGATAAAAAGAAGTCGGAGGAATTTTTCATTCATTTCGAAAATAAGATGAATTCCTTCATAGAAAAATTGGTAAGGGGTACCATGTATATAGAGAAACAATTTGAAAACAATTTGTAAAAAGTAAATATTGTCGAAAATGAAAAATTTAACACGCAACTTAGGAAGATGACAGAGAAATTCGATTTTGAGCAATCGGTTGGAGAAATACAGCAACAGGAGAAGAAAGAAGATGTAGCATACGAAGAACGTTTGATAAAAGTCAAGTCGGACGTTGGGGACGATGGTGATCAGGAAAAAGAAAAAATACATCTTGATTAAATATAAAAGGTGTTGTTCAAGAAAACTAAAAAACTAATTTTTAGGCGCGTTAATTTAGTATTTTTATTTCCCTTTTTCTTGAACAGCGTAAAACACGGCCTAAGTTTTCTCGGGTGGAAGTTTTAAACCCTCTGCACACTATGTTCTCCTCGATTCTCGGCTTAAAATATATTTGGTAACGCTAGTAGGAACAGATAAATTCTCCACGATGGCATTTTAGTGCCGATCCGATATAGTAGTGGTATGATAGTGCCGATAACAGATGTCCAGAGATCTTCCCGTTTAAAAGATCATTTTTGCGTGTTAAAACAGTACAAACAATATTACTAAAAACCTAAGCAGTGCAACTACTTTCAGCAGCTGTAGTTGTTCGACCATTTACATTGCTTGCATTCACTAAATACAAATTGTACTTTAGACGTGTAATTAATTCTATATATACACACACTCTGACGCCATTCAATACATGCTAGATATATACACATATTTTGACGCAACTGATACATGTTAAGTAAATCAAAACGGAAAAGTTGATTGAAAAGGTGATTACTGCAACTGGCTGTCTAAAAAATAGTTCTCAATTGTTAAGCAGAAAATTCGATCCACTCATGAAAATAGAAAGAAAATCCTTGAGAGAAATAGTATAAGTGAGAGGGAAAATTAAAAATTGAATATGTACAAAAAATTGACAAAATAATAAAAAAAAAGAATAAATAAATAAATTCTGAAATTAATCTCCTTTTAGAAAAGTTATTTTTCGTTTTATTTCTGATCATCCTTTGCAGGTGGTTTATCACTTTTCCATGGTAACGTAGAATTTGGAACAGGTTGTTCGTTGCTACCATTCGAAGCGAAAGCATCATCACCATCCTCGGTGGTGGTACCGTTACTACCAGTGAATCGAGTGTTTTCCAACCTACCATTAAGAGTAAGTCTACATGAGACTAATTAGATGGTCCAGTCATTGTTAATTGACGACAGAATGGTTGCCACCAAACTACTACTTAATGGTTTTTTATGTATACACTTAAGTCGGTGGAATTCGGTTGGTGGAAGAGTTCCATTTTAAGCCAGTTTACCAAGATGATGTGAAAAAGGTTATAGCGGAAATGAATTTCCTTTCCTGTTGATGACTTTCCTGTTTTTTGTTTTTAATGATATGCATTATATTATAACACCTTATTTAACTTTTATTATCAACTTTTATCTCGTAAATAATCTTTTCCCTGATGAATCAAAATTTGCTGAGGTTATTCCTATCGCAATGATAAGCAAAACTATGGACGAGTTTGCCATATAATCTGTTAAAAGTTTTTGAAAGATTAGTGTGATGTCAAGTAAATGCTGCCTCAATCGCTTTGAAGGAACTAGAATAAGTTCTGTTGTTAGCAAATGGCTTCCACTTCTTGCTGGAGTTCCCCCCAAGGATCTATTCCTGCTCTTCCTTTTTTCAATATTTATTCTGGTTTATTTCACTTGATAATACGTTATATGCTTGCAATGATACCATATAACAAGTTAAAGATATGTTACATTGATTTACTACTACTGAATAATTATTTTCATGAAAAATGTTTTAGTAGTTAATTTAAAGAAATATCAATATATCATGAAGTAGTGTTAATAATTTTATATCGTTTGGAGGCGAAACAATTATGTGTACTGCAACAGTTGGTCCACTTGGTATCGGTTGATACAAAACTAAATTTTGCCTCGCATATCAAGAACACTGTATCAAGGCCAGTAGGAAAGTAAATGTACTTCAAAGGATCTCTCCATATATGGCCTCGCAAATAGAACTGGATTTTTATGGCAGTCAGTTCCACTTTTTGTGAGAAACTCTCCTTTATTACAAGGCTTCGTCGTTTGATTCGTTCGTGGCAGAGGTTAAGATGATCATGCAAAATTTGCACTCCAACTCTCTAATATTGTTCAGCCTCACTAATAATTTTCTATTATTATTATTATTATTATTATTATTATTTTTCTTTTTTTGTATAGTCGATTTAAATTAGTTCTTTGTAAAATGTAAAATTGACTTTAAATATTGAAATACATACAATTCATTGAGTTGTACATACAATGCCTTGAGTTGTACATCCGAAAAAACAGAGCATATGACTGCTTATATATTGACAAGTTTAGAAATAGGCATTGATGTTTTGGTGGCAACCAAAAAATATTGAAAACGCTCACCTTGTGATCACTCTCTCATCTTCGTCACCAAATTTCCCTCCCATCAACATGGGTTCATCTACCAACATAACGTCAGATGTTGTAGACGGGGGAAAGGACGATGTGGAAGGAGATTTCTTCTTGGTCGGTTTCGTATCTGACAAGGAGGGTGTTTTACGTGGCTTGCGCTTTTTGGGTGCTTGTCCTCTACCCCCTAACATAAAATATCATAAAATTGAAAGCATAAAAATAATATTTAAAGACAACACTTTCTTCGCACAAATCAGTCAGACATTCACTTCAGCATGTTTTATCACAAGTATTTGTTCACCTCCGACATTTTGTTTTTGTTTAGAAGACGTGAACAAGTGTCAGAAAATGTAACAAGCAAACTGGTGATGCCAGACTACAGTGGAGTTTACTACTATTTTTTCACTTCAAACATTTCGCTAGTATGATAGCCAGTATGGACCAGCGATGACATGTGAGCCTAATTTTGTTGTCAATGTTAGTCAACACGATGAAAAGGTTTGCAAACAAGAAATGTTTTTCTTACGATTTGACCACATTCTCGCTCTCTGTTCGTAGTCTAAAAAATAAGAGGCAAATAATTTATAATATCAGACATAAAGGAATTGTAACAAAACCGTTATAACAAAATTTTCACTAAAATCTAAACACATAGTCGAATAGCTGCCTGGCAAACTGCAAAAATTTCGCCATTGATACTGACGAACATTCTAAGATTTGTATTGCAAATGAACATCGCACGACACTCTTGCTTGTGTTAGAAATATGGATGGAACTAACCTTGCGTCATCAGGTGTGCTTGCCACTTCTCATATAAGACGGTCTTCAAAGCATCTAAAGGGAGATAATCAACATTAAGGACAAACTAATAATTTAGATTCAACAACGCCAACAGTATATACGTAAATAATACAACATACCCTTTGGACTTATCCCACTGGACTTATGGCGTGACATCAGTTCTTGCATTGGCTCTAGTATCACTCCCATCTATAATATCACAATATATAAGCAGACGTTTATTCGTAGTGTGGAGAACAGAATATTGGGTTACAAGGTCAAATTTTTACACTTCTCTAGCAAGATAAAGTCACTTCATTTCATATACCAAGCTTCTATTAAAAACAATTTTCTTACCCTCAAATATTCCAAAGTTGCAGACGACAAGCCAGACTCAGTTATGTTATTAGAAATTGCGTCCAGTTTCGTTTGATCGCCTTTGCATTCTAACAGGGCGGATTTGGGAATTAATTCAGCATTCTCTTTAATTTGAAACTTCCAATTTCGAATACGCATAAAATCATCAAATGAAAATTCTATTGAAAGATGGCCATTTGTGTGGACCTGCATGAGAGACAGTAAATCACTACATATAATTTGTTTTTGCATGTACATACAGATAAAAATGGTCCTTCTTGTCTGTGTTTTCACAATCTGTCTAAAGCCCTTAAAACTAATCGTTTTACAGGCAAAACTTCCATCAAAACAAGGAAAGCATTTGGCATAATATACTGTGTTCTGATTGGCTTAATACAAAAAATGTTGAAATGTTGAAGTACCTTTGTATCTGTTGGCTTCGTGTAGTGTGTCACCATAGAAGCTTGTTTACAGTCTAACGTTACTGTGGTGTTCATATAATTCTCTTTGCTGTCAAACACAAGAAAATAAACTTTTGAAACACCACCAGTGTATAAAGAACGAAAATATCGTGGAATCAGACGTCGATGAATAGCTGAATATAAAACATAGGAATAACTATAAAATGAGCACAAGAGCAGCAAACAATCGTAATTGATAGAATATTTCATTTAAGCTATTGTGTTAAGGTTAATCTAAATAGTGGTCATAGCCAAATTTTTTAAAGAGAAAGCGTTATTTTTTAACATTTCTTATTGAAAGCGCTAAACAAAACCTCAAAAATTTAATTTTGAAGTTGTTGACTTTTGTTCTATGAAATATCAAAAAAAATTATTTGGGCTAACTTTTCCCTTTAATTTGGTGGGAGAACTTTTTCCTCAGGGTAGGGGGCAAGGAGGTAACAATGACCATTAACATGCAATTACATGTACTTTACTCCAACCTATATGTATGGAATGACTGTACTATGTTGCTTGTATACATTTTTTTCTTTAATCCGTGCTTTCAATTATCCAGAGTAAGGCAAGGAAAAAAGTAATGTCAGATCGCACAACAATGCATACATTGTGTGCATTTAACATTTAGCAGTATTCCATAGTAAAGTAAAGTATCTAGAGGGACAGAAGATTAAAAGATTTTTTGGATTAAGTGCTGAAATACTGCCATTGGAGAAAAGCAAGGCCACTTTAAACCAGGGATGGAGGGCATTATAGTGGTTTACAAATTTCACCAAATTAAACCAATTAACATTAGTTGAAAGGACTCAAAGTTTCTAATCGTGACATTTGGAATATTTTTATTAGTTCCTTGATATATATTTCCACTAACTTTATCAAGCAAGTGTCTCAAGAAAAGAGAAGTTTTAAAGAACTTACTATATTTTCTTTGGTGGCTACCATCTTTATACTGGATAGTAAGGGTAGCATCGTCTTCAAAATACTCATTTATTAACTCATCCCACCAAACTTGCTCAGCTTTCTAAACAAAAGCGGAAGTTAAATTTCAGGAATTTGGGAAAATTTTTCCTTAATTTGTCAACATTAATATGTTTTTTTACTTGAAGTGAAGCCTGACCAAGGATGGTATATTGCAGCTTTATGCATAGATAAAAGAATACGTTTTTGTTATTTATGAAAGTCCATGTTACTAATACTTGTCATTTTACTTTCGAAAATACATATTGGAAAAAAGAATAACAAGTAGTGCTACAAATTGAGAAACTCAAATATACCATGCTTTTCATATCAGAAAAACAAACACTTTTACCTCTGTGTGTTGCTGTAGTCGTTTGTTAAACTCATGTATCTTGTAATCTGGCTGCAAACAGTATGGGTTGGATCTTCTAAACAACAAACAACTTCTGTAACACAAGCCTTATAACCGATCAGGGTTGATTGTTTAAAAGTGTGTGAAAACACTGACCTGTGGTTTTGTAGTGCTGTTGGCATGTTGCCTATTCTTTGCATCACTGAACACAACTGGATTCATTCAACATGATACATCCAACATGATACATCCAACAACGTCATACCATGTTACTAATTATTTATGTTTCTAATTATTGTTGAAAATGTAACAGAAGTTTACAAGTTTTGCCGGTTGTATAAATTAAACAGAATGTTACTTACAAATTAAACGGGACAGAAACTCGTTGAAAGCTATCAGATATCATGTAAACTTAAGTTGAGCTTTATGCTAACATATAATACCATTAATGCTTGATTAAGGATTCAAAATTTCCAGGCATAAAATCAAAAAATACCTTTTTTAAGTAAAAAACAAACAAGAACAGGACTTAAACAAGTGCCTTTTGGAGGGTTACTTAGGAGGCTTTTAATGAAAGGAGTTCCTAGTTCACAACCTTAGTTTACAAAATTGGGGGTGCTGAATTGATAGGTATGCAAAACCAAACCCTTTTATTGCAATACACATACACACACACACACACACACTATGGTTTGACTGTCTGGCATAAGAAGAAAAAAAGATGCATATATACAGTATTTGTTCTGACAAGAATTATTATGACTTCTTCTTCATAAACATTGGGTTTACATAATATAAGAATAAAAAAACTTCACAAAATGAATATGAATAAAATAAGAAAAACCTTGGTTAATGAAAACCTTGTGAAGTCATAATGTTACAAAATATTTTAGGCTTGGATTAAAGCAAGTAGAGCAAGGACAAAAAGCCTAATAATAAGATCACTAAAGAAAAAGATGAAGAACTACACAGTAACGCTTTAAGTTTCAAAGAACAGAACTGAAGAAAATTGGTTTCACAACCAATGTGTCAATGTGTCACTGGGGTTTCGCTAGACCAATAACGCCACAGGATAAACGAGCACCAGCATGACCAGTTGTTTTACTGTCATCATGGCCTCCTTTACCTAGATCATCTTCATCTTTGTGAACAACAATAGCACGTCCAATGATACTGTTTATTCCATGCAGTGGTATCTGGTTATCTGTGATGTTTACTACGGCTGTACCATCTGAACCAGCCACAATATTACCAAGATCACCTGCATGCCTGTTTTCATCTCCAGGTGCACCATGTTCTTTACCAGCTGGATTGAAATGTCCTCCTGTACTTCCACATCCAGTGGAATAATCACCAAATTCATGCACATGGAAACCATGCTTCCCGGAAGCTAGACCAGTTATCGTTCCATTGACAGTGGTTGGTCCATCACCATTTTGTTCAAAGGTGATGGTACCTTTCACCTCACCTTCCAAGACACATTTTGCGAAATTTTTTGCCATATTGCAGATGAAACTCCTAAAAAATTCAGCAAAAAATATAAACCAATAATTTTTCTTGAAGCTTACCAGCCACTTAAAAAGAAGTTGCTTTCATATGAAAGAGCTTGGAAGTTAATAAGAAACAATGACGTCGGAAAAAAGTAAAAAACAACCCTTTAAAAAGGGTATAAATTGAGAAACAAAATGTCATCAAACCTTTTTATTGCAAAATATTAGGACGAAAAAATTAGATTTTATTTTTAAAAATTTCGGTCATAAATTAGTTTTTGCGAGAATTAATTCCCTTAAGGCATATAAATAGAACAGACTACAAAAACTTAATACTACTTTTTTAAGGACACATCTGAAATTTATTACTTGCCAATTTTTTGTAAAATAAAACTAGTCCTAGTACTGGAGTAGTCACGCACACAACAACCAAGTCACTGAGGATGTCAAAAACACCCAAAAGCTGAAGGTCTGACAGACCTCTGGGAAAAATAAAAAAGGGTTAATTTCTGTAAATAAGCTTAAATGATAAATAACGTTGATGATGTCATGCATAATTAGTAGAATTACAAAATCTTAAGAACAAATGATGATTTTGTAAAACAGCAAGACAATTTCCAAGCTCTTTCCAACTTGTTGATTAGTGGGTGGTAAGCTTCAAAGCCTAATAAGAGCTTTGCTAATTTATTGACATCAACGGAATGCTCTGAAACAATTGGTGGTACTAGTTGTTCTCCCGTAAAAACTTTCATAGAATTTGCTTGTTGCTATCTTTTGTATTAACTTGGACGTAATAGTTGTCAACAGTTATCAATGTTGTTATTCTTGCACCCATGAAAAAAGGTGGGAAAGAAGTACCTATATGTAGTAGAGTCTAAAGCTATGCAGCCTTCCCGTTTTTTTAGTCTTTTCCATAATTAAAAATAAAAATTTTCATTGAGACACAAAAAAATCACCAAGCACTTCTTCCACACAATACTCTAAAGAAAAATCCCATATGGATATTATTGGCATGTGGACGTACGTACAAAAACAATGTTTTCTTATGATAAGTTTGTTATTGGCAACTCTTTTTTAACTTCCAAACAAAAAACAGCTTTTTCCTTCTTCTAAGCTGACACCCTTTTCGTCAGAATATGATGTGATTAATAATTTGCAGCTTCTGAACATGGAATAAATTTAAGTATACTTAAGTTAATTTATCTATTAGTGCCTTATATTGCCAAAAGAATAGATTATTCTACACAAAATTTACCCGTCACTTATGCAACAAAATTCAGATTTGTGCTTTTAGGTGATTATTTATGCTGATAATAATGATGCAAAATGGGGCACTCTATCAATGAGCAACAGTAATCACAGGGAATCCCCAATGATGATATACCAATGATTATATATCTTATATATTATAATTTAAAAGAAAAGTTTTTAATATAACAAGGAGTTTTAAAATACGCCTATGAATGTATGAAAAAGTTACAGTGAGATTGAACATTATTATGCTCTGGACAACATTAGAGAAGATTCTCTCAACAGTTGTACGACTGGCAAAATTTAAAGGGGGCCTTCCACCTCAAAAAAACTTTTTTTTTTAGAAATATTGCATCCTTTTTTGCCATTTTCAAGAAATTTTTGGCAGTAATGGCGACCTTCCTCTCTGAAATGATCTAGTTTAGCAGATGCGAGAAAAATGTAAACAAATGACGTATGCCCGGTTATAAAGCAAACGTGATCGTTCAGCGTTTTCACAGAATTAATCGAACCCATGTTTTTGTGCTTGATTCTTTTTCGAATAAACATGATTTTTAGTTCAAAAGTCCTGTACTGACATAAGATTGTGTGAAGTGGAACTTTAGAAAATTTAGAAATGATTGTTTTAATTGCACTGCTGTTTGTGAGATTTCTACCTCATTCCCAGGGCCTGTTGTCTTGTTTTCATATCTAGACATCGAGATAAACCTTTCTGTTTATTTTCTGTGTGGAGTCAGAGTACTGCGCGTTGGTTATAAAACTAAAGTAACCCTAACTAATAATTATTGAATTCTTTATCCACACCATATATATTTTTGTTATAAGAAAAGTTTTTTGGGGGTGGGAGGTCCCCTTTTAATACGGCCAGCTAAAATACGGTACAGCAGAACAGTGTAAGATTTTAGAATCAGTTAAGTACTGCTGGCAAAATTTAGATACAGTCAGATAAAAGATTGTACGATTAACTAAAATTAAGATATGACTGGGTTCTATTAAGGAAGAAACAATTTATAATGCTTAAAGATGATCAATAAAAACAAAATTAAGTCAGGTATGGCTAGCTAAAATAAGTATGACTGGACAATATCAAGGTACGGCTGGGTTCCTATTGTATACAATAGAAACAATTTAAAATGCTAAAAATTGTTTACTAAAAATAAAATTAAGTTAGGTTCTCTATTTGAATTCAGCATCAATTTATGGAAACATAAGTTTTGCCATAATTGAAGTTCACCAGCCGTACTTAATATCTCGATTGGAAAATCGCCTCCTCGCCCTCTTCCCCATTAGGTTTTTTATGGAAGCAAGATGTTTCTCTGACATTTTTTTGTATTTTGCAGACAGAAATTCAGTGTCAGAACAAATTTACTACTACCAATAGCACAGTTGTTTTATTGATTATTTTATTTATATTGATCATCTTAAAAAGACAAGTGTTGTTAGGCCATAAGCTAAATAGATGGATTTCAGTGTGATGTTATTTGTTTACTTTTCAGCGGTAAGCTCTTTATATCTGGCATTTGCGTGGCAAGAAAAAAGATGCTAGGATTTGGTTAAGAGAGGTCTTTTCCTGTGGATTTCTTCTCACAGAAACCATTGTTGAGATATGATTTATTTGAATTAATTTAAAGTCCTAAGAATGCCTTTGTGTAAAGAAATGGACTGATAATTACTTTGCTTCACCTAGCGCCACTATCTTTTTTCCTGCCACGCAAATGCCAAAGCCGAAAGAGCTTACCACTAAAAATGTAAATAACGGAATTCATTTACTGATTTGTGATATTATTTTATACATGCAGATGCACAGGAGCCTGTTACAATATAAAGCTGTTGGTAAATTGAGATCACGTGTTACTTCTCAAGAAAACTGAAAAATATAATACAGACCATAAAAATTGCATACCAGAGTTTCGGGCTACATGCAGAGAAATGTTCAGTGCAAAAAAGAAGTGTAAAATACAAAAGAGAAATGTGTAAAAATACAGAAGAGAACTGTTTGAATTATAGAAGAGAAGTGCTTTTAAATTGGATTGGAAGAGAAGTGACCCAAGCCACAAGAATAGCCACAAAACAAATCGAAAGTCAAATTTATGTAGCAAGGTCTTCAACACTGCATATTTTCAGCTACAGTGCTTCTACTCATGAATGATATTCTTCTTTTCAGTTAAATTAAAAACAAAAATTTCCGTACCTAGCTGCTGTTTTGCGATGCAAAGAAAAACCTGTGTGTGAATGGCGTTTGCTGTGGATTACACTATAAATACAAAATGAAAATGCGGCAAATAATGGGGAAATAGCACTCCGTCACTATTTTGTACAAAGTCGTACCCATATTAGAAAACGACAGCGTAGGAGCGCCGGGATCACAGGACCCAAAATATATGTAAACATTTTAAAATCATAAAAGATGGTAGACTTAAATGCAATGTGTCTGTCGTCTGTGTGTTTTGTTCGTTTCATCTTTCGTGTTATAGTTTTTTTTATTCATATTTTTCAGCCAGTTTAACTCTTATTTAGAACCAAAGGTCAAAAGTAAACTATATATACTCAATAAAAATACTCTACGTCCAATCCAACTGTAAATATTTTTTTATGCAATATAGCTAGACATTTTTGAATGTTTTAGACTGTTTTAGCTAGCTAGCTACATTTTCCTGGCTCTAACAACTGCGTTACAGGCACCTACCTCTTCGAAAGCCTACAACAAGGTACAACAATACCTTGTTGTATGCTTTCGAAGGAAGTCTTCAGGATTAGCAGTTGTGTGCCAGTCCTCCATTGGATTGAACATCTAGTACGAGGGTGCCGATAAGCCGCATACGCCGTAAAAAGTGCGGGCGTTTTCGGGCAAGTTCGGCGGTTTGAAAAAAATTCAAGTATTCGCCCGAAAAAACCCGCATAGGCCCGAACAATGCCCGAAAAAAAAAGAAAAAAGACACTAATATGATTCAAAAAACTATAAAAATTAAAATAAACTTACTATGTGGTAGCGAAGTTCTTAAAAGAACTGTTTTTGTTGGTTTTTGATAAAGTTTACTTTATAAACAACTTCTATATAAACTTTATTAACTTCTTTCTCTTCAAGCACTTTCTTCCCAACTATCGTCCGCATGGTTTGTGTTACAAGGAATTGCATTTCGGGAATGTTCCGGGCGAGTTCGGGAAAGTGCGGGCGGTTTCAGGGGACAACCGCCAATTTTATTCGAAAAGTCGCCCGAACTCGCCCGTATATATGCGGGCGTTTGCGGCTTATCGGCACCCTCTTCATCCAGTTTACACCAAGTGTGCATATGTATAATAGAGTTTGAATCAGCCCGTCTTAACGTGGTGTATCCTACCAGTTGTGGTTCATCTGGTATCTGGAAAGATGCGGGAGCTTACTGAAAAGAGGTCTTTTTCAGCCCACTTCTTCCTACGAAAAAATTGTTGAGGCTGATTGACATATATTCATAAAAGTCATAATATGATACCTTGTGGTTGTGCAAAGAAACAGACTGAAAAGGAACTCACTAAAGTGTGGTTTCAAAAATTTGCATTGAAAGAGAATATATTGCCTAACTAAAGTGTTTGTTGACTTGACTACAGCTTGTACTGGTTACATTTGCTAAATATTTTTTAAGAACATATTGCGTTATTTTATTACTATTTTATTTTATATACTTTTAAAGTTTTTTAGATTATCAATTAAAAACTGTTCACTCTAAAATGGAAATTACAAAGTTGTTCAAGGCTTGTGTCAAAGCTGCTAAATTAAAAACTAAAGAAGCTAGTAATATTCTTCCAAAGTCCAGAAAGAACCAAAATGGAGAAAAATCGTTTCATTGTAAAGCAACAGATTTGGTAAGGAAGTGTACCTTATTAACTACACTCATGAGTATGTTTGTTGCAACAAACAATCCATGCTCAGGACTTTTTAACAATAGTTAAAGCTTGGTTTCAAATAAAGTCTGTAATTGCTGTGTAGTTGTATTTTAACAGTTATCTCGTCCATCTCTCACCACAACATTTTATGTTGCTCTGTTAAATACAGTATGTGTTTCCATGAAATTCATAACTTGACTGTAGTTGGGTTAGGATTTTTTATCTAAAATGTCATTATATTAGTATGTTATTTGCATTATCAAAATTGTTTATTCTTTTGGGAGACCACAGAAATGCCTAGGAAGGGAAGAGCTTTTTTCCTTTCCCATTTTTGTTAATAAAAATAAGGTAAGCAGTTCATAAAACTGCATTTTATAGGTTAACACTTTTTTAATCAAAGGTAAAGACTTTTCAAACAGAAAATTTTAATATTTTTGGTGGTTCTTTTTACCTTCTCTAACTCTTTCTCCATCTACCTCTGAGCTTTGCCACAGAGGTAGATATCAAGCCTCTACACTTTCTAACCATTCTTTTTTAATGTTGTCTTACGTTCGTTCAAAAGAAATTAATTGATTTGTCTGATTAGTTGCTGAGATACGGACAGAATTAAAAATGGTCATCATCATTCATCATCATTCTCGGCTTAACGTCCGTTCTCCATGCTAGCATGGGTTGGACGGGGTATATTAATGACCCTCTTCCAATCTGATCTAGACTGTGTTAGATCTAAACTCAACTTCCTCTGTATCAAGTCTGTCCTTATAACCTCCTGCCAAGTCTTTCTCGGTCTGCCTCTGGGCTTTGCCCCAGGAACTATCAAGTCTCTACACTTATCTTATCTTATCTGGATAACATCTTTAATTCTACGGAGACTTAGCCTGCTTCTTAGCTCATCTGAACTCTTTCTGTCTCTCAGACTGGCGTTACACATCCACCTAACCATTCTCATATCATTCCTTTCTAAACGGTCAAGATCTTCCTGCTTCACTGCCCATGTCTCACTACCGTACAACATAACACTTCTTACACAGGCCTCATACAACCTACCTTTTACCTCAATTGACAGGACTCTGCTAGTCAACAAAGGAAGTAACTCTCTGAACTTTTTCCAAGCAGAACCTATCCTGCAAGTAACATTAAAGCTGGAAATCTTCATTCTCTATAATCTCACCTTTGCAATGCTTGCATACAAACTGAATGTCAGCTCTTAACCTTCCACTAATACTACTGCACTTCTTATGTACCCAATGCTTGCAAGTCTGACAAAAAATTGAGTTACTACCAACCCCTTTCCTGCAAACTCCACAAGGCCACTTTCCAACTACAAGGTCACACTTGGCTGCAATGCTACTAATCATGACTTTAGACTTTGCTGTGTTTACCTTTAGCCCTTTCTCTTCTAGTCCTTTCTTCCACTTCTCAAACTTTTCAACTAATTTTTCCATCGACTCTGCTATGAGAACCAAATCATCTGCATACAATAACTCCCATGGACAACCTGTTCTGAACTCCATCGACAGCGCTTCTAAGACTAGAACAAACAACAAAGGACTAAGTACAGAACCCTGATGTACACCAACATTTACACTAAATTCATCACTAAGTGAATCGTTAATCCTGACACGACTTCTAGCATTGCTGTACATAGACTGTACCATCGTAACTAGCCACTCATCCACACCTAATTTTCTCATAGCCCACCAAATAACTTTACGTGGCACTCTATCAAAAGCTTTCTCTAAATCTACAAAGGCAAAATAGAGATTCTTTCTCTTTCCTAAATACTTTTCCTGAAGCTGTCTGAGTAAAAATATTGCATCTGTAGTGCCACGCCCTGGAACAAAACCAAATTGCATCTTATCTATATCAATCCTTTCTCTAAGTAACTTATCAATCACTCTTTCAATAACTTTCATTACTTGATCAACCAACTTCAAACCTCTATAGTTACCCCTTTCTAATGCATCACCCTTGCCCTTGAAACAATTCACTATTACACTCGACTGCCACTCACTCGGAATAGCACCATCCTTTATAATCTGGTTAGCAAGACTTGTAATAAGCTCAACTCCAATATGTCCAGATGCTTTTACCATCTCAGCAACAATACCTGATACTCCTGCAGCCTTGCCAATCTTCAATTTCCTAATAGCCTCCACTACCCATTCTGTCTTGATCTGCATAGCTGGCCCTTCTACAACATCATCATCAGACAAATTATCCTCATCCCAATCAAACTCAGTGTTAAGCAACCTCTGATAATAATTCTTCCAAGCTACCCTTTTCTCCTCCTCTGTGCTAGCCAAAACACCTTCATCATTACGTATACACTTCTCACCTACAACATCTTGATTAGTCTTTTTCATTTGCTTTGCTATCTTGAATACCTCATTGCGCTGGTCTTCCCTTCTTAACACATCTGCAAATCTGTTTCTCTCTGCTTCTGATTTTGCCTTATACACTGCTGTACGAGCACGACGCTTAGCTTCTAAGTAAATATTTTTACTACCACCTGACTTCCACTCTTTCCAAAGTTTCCTCTTTTCCTTTATACACTGGTCAACCTCATTATTCCACCACCAGGTCTGTCTAGCTGGTCCTTTCGTCCACCCACAGGTATCATCAGAAGCTTCTAGAAGACAATTCTTCAAAGTAGTCCAAGTACTTTCAACATTGTCACTATCACATTGACCATTGTGGGCTAACTGCTGAACTTTTGCACTAAATTGTCTTGCTACAATCTCTTCCTTCAGCTTCCAGACTTTTCGACGGGGCCTGTACTTTCCCTTGGCTTCTTTAACACTCTTCAAGATAATATCACAAACCAGCAACCTATGCTGGGAAACACACTCTTCCCCCGATATAACTTTCACGTCCTTCACCACTTTCTTGTCTGACTTTCTAACCAGGAAGTAATCTATCTGTGTCTTACAACCACCTGACTCATATGTTATCAGCCTACTCTGTCTCTTACTGAATGATGTGTTGCAAACCACCATGTCCGTTGCCATTCCAAACTCAAGCAATCTCTCCCCTTCCTTATTTCTGCTCCCAAATCCATAGCCTCCATGCACACCTCTATAACCTTCAGATGACTTCCCAACATGACCATTAAAGTTGCCGCCCACCATGACAAGTTCAGTGTCTCCAAACTTTGATGTGACTGCTATTAACTCATCATAAAACTTATCTTTATCTTCCTCACTGAGTCCACACTGTGGAGCATAAACTGACAGAAAAGTGACAATCCTATTACCTATCAAAAACTTTATCACTATAATACGACTATTAACACGCATAACATCTATTACTTTTTCTACCCACTTCTCTGCAACGAATATGCCAACTCCTCCATATCCATCACTATTACCAATCCAAAAAAGCTTATACCTTGCCCTCCTACCTTCCACAAATCTCACTGAAGCTCCTCTCCACCTGACTTCCTGAACACAACACATATCAACAGATCTACGTTCTAACATTTCAACTACTTCACCTGCTCTACCTCTCAGAGTACCAACATTTACACTAGCCATCCTCAACCTAGTGTTATCTACCTTGTGATGTGATAGCTGGGTAACGGTCTGACGATGCTCACACCTGACATCTGTCCTACCGTGCGCGACACCTTCACTCCTTAGAGTTCCAGCCCCGTTTACGCAGTTTGTCTGATCAACTATTCTTACGGCCATTAATAAAGAGTTTTGGCATTGTTTTACAGCTGGATGCCCTTCCTAGCGCCAACCGTTCACAGACCGGACTGGGTGTTTTTTAAAGTGACACCATCACTATGTGGCATTTCATGGGACTTCCACAATCGCCCCTTTAAACTAAGGTATGGTGGAGGACGTTCAACTCCTCTCTTGTCTCTTAAAGAGACCCTTCACCCTAAAAATGGTAAATGCGTATTACTTTGTAGTTTTACAAGTCAATTAATACCCTAACTTGATACTGTTAGGGTATTAATTGTGTGCTGTTAAATACTGTTTCTATATGTCATCATTGATCAAACCATTTCATATAAAAATTATGTATATGTACAATACAAATTTTCATATTGTTTTCTGTCAAATTTAGGAATAGAATTACATGTTTTAGGTCAGGAATATCACCAAGCTTCGTGAATTTCTTTTGAGTCATCAGCTAGAATATATTGGAGAATTTAGGTAGGTCATTTTAAATTACAAAGTTTATAGTTAAAATATATCTATTAGTACTTTAAATGAACGTTGTTAGACTTTACCATCTTAGGGAAAGCTTACACTTAACTAAAAGGATTTTAATATACTTAATTTTTCAATGCTCACGGGTATATCATAGCAACGCGTAGCAATTTTAAATTAATAATAAAAAATGTTGATGCTAGATCATTCTTTATTATCATTGGTGAAAAAATATTTTGACTTCACACCTGCTTTTTTGTGGTGTTCAATTGTAGAAGATACCTAATCGTTAGTAGTAACTTTAATAAAATTTATTTAAAAGTGTTAAAATAAGAGAAATTAAATTCCTTGCAATAAATACTATTGAGTTGGTGGCTTTGGATATATAATAATTTTTTTTATCTTATATTTGAGATAAAAAATATACATATAAATATATAAGTATATTATTTAAAAAAAACTCTTTAACAAAAGAGAAGTTGTTTCAAAAAATATATAGGGCGTTAACCAAGAAATAAAAATGTCTGTTCCAGATCTGACTTTTAAAGTAATTTTTGGTTTTCATATTTTTTAGTCATTTTATATCAATATCATCAAAACTAAGCAGTGAAGAACGTGACCAGATTGATGCTGATGCTCAAACTTACATAAAATCATGCTCAAATTCGATTTTCATGTTAAAATCTGAAGGTTTGTGTTTGAAGTTTATAACAACATTGTTTTATAATCAGAAAAATAAAATCCAGTGAACATTTTGTGAGAAATTCACATAGATGGGTGGCATATACATGGAAATAGAACAGAATGTTTCTCTAATGTATGAACTACCAACTACAGGCAAAAAAAAATGAAGTGCCAAATTTTCGTGGAAAAAGAATCTAGCAACAAATTTACCCTCAAGTTTATTAATGCGCTGGTGCACACTTGTAAAATTTACCATTTTTTTGTTCCCCTAAATGCAAAAATGAACTTTTTAGTATTGATGACATATTTTATCTATAACTCATCAAATATAAAGAAATTCGTACAATCTTCCATATTATGATACTTCAAACAATAGGCAAGTTGCGAAAAAATACATATAACATTTCCAGCATTATTGTTCTTTAGTAAATCGAATTTCACTAGAATCACAATTGAAGAGTCACTGTGTCGCAGTAATTGAATTTTTAGAGTTATATTTAAAAGGTATCCTTTTACGTAGCTAATATCCATTGTTTCATCATTGCTACTGTGGTCTTGATTAAAAATTATGTGCAGTTTGTTTTCTATAAAAAAAATTAATTATGTAGACTTCATTACATCCAAGCCGACCTTCCGTTAAAAATAAAATTCGTTGAGCTCTTTGCACAGCAGATCGTATACATTTTGTTTAAATACATAATAGCAGATAGTAATGTCCAACTTTTGGTTGTGTTCATAGATGTATGTAAACTGTACAGCCAGCAGAGAGCATATCGCGTAAAGCAGACAGTGGACAGAAAGAGAATGTGAGTAATATACACCAAGTAAATCCTCCCCACTACCTCCGTTAAAAGACCTTTTAATGCCCATCAGTTCGGTCTTTGTGAAATATCCCTGGATCAGCCTTTCTAACATTTATGACAGTTGTTGACTTTTGGCATTATTTTTGACTTAAGTACTGTGTTAATGATTTTTGTTTTAGGTCTCGGTTAAAACCAGTAAAGAGGAAGATAGAAAAGAAAGATTCTGCTGTTAAAACAAAACGAACAGAAACAATTAAAAAAGTTGATCACAAAAATGAAAGTATTCTACTTTAAGTCTTCCATTCTTAAATTTAATTTCAAATATTCACCTAGTTTAAAAATTCCTAACTGCAAGATGCTCGTCTTTAAAACGTAACAATTTGAGAAAGGATCGGTTTTGTTGCTGTGTGTATGCAGCACGAAAAACAATCGTTGAGCAAAGATTATTTTATGATATGTTTGTACATACTTTCTCGTGCTTTCTGATGATTACTTTAAGAGAAGAAATGAACGCGAAATGTGTATGCAGTGACTCTCTGTACCCCAAACTCACAGGGGACCAGAAACTTTGTCCGAATAAGTTTAAGACAGGGAGTTGTTTGTGTTTGAGATAGAGAAATTCTACTATATTTGCCTCGAATTTACAAACTTTATTTGCTTTTTAAAACTAAGAAAGCCATTTGCAGTGTTTTATTTATCATATTTTGTTGAAAATTTAGTCTCGTGGTAAAATCAATTTTCGGCTGAGACGTAAGCAAGGATATAGCTATCCTAATTTACCGATTCGCATTCAATTTTTCATTCAAAATTCTTGAAACTCTTTGAGTTCTGTTTCGCATTTTTTGATTCTGCACACTATTGGGACCAAGACAGTGGGCGACGCTCGAAATCAACGAAAAATGACGATTTTTAAATTGTACCAGTTCCGGGTTTAATATATATTAAAAAATACTCTGTATATTTTTACCACGAAATGTATTGCGGTGACTCTTTTCACGATTAATTTTTCTTGTTGGCTTTCATTGTCTTTAATTAATTTACCATCTTTTATCTAGAGAAAAGCAATCCAGCGACCTCTACACAGCAGGTATTGTTGTTAAATGAAGAAAAAAAGAAAGAAGAGTTCAACTTTACACCTGAAGAAATTCAAATGGTAACGCTAAATTACGCATGCGGTTTAATTTCCCATCCTGTGCAAAAAGACGAGAGATTGTGATTATTTTTTTCTTGTCTTGTTAGTTTGAAGAAGAGAACGAACGGCTGTACGAAGAAATGAATCATGTTGATAAAGAAATTAAGTGAGTATTACATAAACATACGTGTTTTTGTTTTCCTTTGAGAAGTCTTTCGTCTTTCTGGAAAATGAAATCTGCGAAAACCTTTTCTATTTTGATATTTTTTAAACTTTTGTTTTGCAGAAATATAGAAGGAAAAGTTATCGAAATTGGTCAACTTCAGGAAGTATTTCAAGAGAAAGTTTTAGCACAGGTATATCATGCTACTAGCCAAGCTTGTTTATATCATAGCAGAAAATGTTCAGATAACCAAGTATATATTTTTTGTCTTTAGTCAACTCAGATTGAAAATCTTCACGAAACAGCCGTATCAACGACTGAAAACGTAAAAGAAGGGAACGAACAAATACGAGAGGTATTTGCCCTTCTCCTTCTGTGCATGTGTTATCTAGTTTATTTTTCATTAATCTGATTGGTTTTCATTTAGGCCATCAAAAACAGCGCCACGTTTCGTGTTTGGATTCTGTTCTTTTTGGTTATGTGCACGTTTTCTCTTCTGTTTCTTGATTGGTACAATGTCTGACGAATCGCACGATTGTATAATTTTGAGTGGTCGTCCTTTTTATCAAGATTATTCATTGCAATATGTATGTAAATAAAGAATATAATATCTTATCATCAAAATTGATTTCAAATACGTATGTTTCTTATCTTCATAAGTACTTTAATGAAAAAATGCTTTCGCTTTGTTTCTTCCTTGAAAGTAACCTTTACCCTTTTTTCATGCAAACTATATTGGCATCAAGGTATTTTAGTTTTCGGGGCAATCAAATTTTGCGGCTCTAAACTTCTTTTTAACCCTTAAAGCACGGGTCCCGCAAATATCCGGGCTACAGGTGGCAAACACAACCCGAGCGTTGAAGCGTCATAATTCGAACCAGGTTGTCACGAAACTTCGTCCAACTGATTTGTTTTGAGCACTCTGGGTTCTCGCCCAGTCCTCCGGCAAAATAGAAGGACCGGGAAATACAAAACAGAAGTATAATAACGCTGTAATTTTTTTTTTAAATTTGTATGACACGAAAATGTTTTCAAGAAGGCGCTTAAAATGATTCAGATTGCAGGTAATTTTTGTGCACGCGACCAGGGTCGAATGAATCTGAAAAAACAAACACTTTTCGCACGATCAAATTCGCGCGACTAGTGGCAACTCCAATTTTTATCGTCACATATAATATACACAATCTAGACATAAATATATTTAACAATTTAACAAAATTTAACATTTATACATAAAAAAATAGCATATTGTCAAGGTGTATACTATGTTTTAGTATAGTTCATATTTTAAATAATTTTAAAAAATGGACTTGGATGTGTTATTTCGATCTCTTCGTGTTGCTTTGCAAGCGCGCCGTTGCACTCATTGTTCTCACGCGACTTGGTGGCGCAGTGCGCACAATAACAGGCTGCACGTCACCAGGAATGACGCTTGGACCAGCGTTGCGACTTGATGGACACCAAGGCCTAATAACAAGTAATCAGAGCTCAGGCTAAAGTGCACATTATATTACAAACGATAAATATGTATTTTTTTCCAGATTTTTTAACACAATTAAATTTTTAGCACGTGGATCAGAAGGAATGACACCAACCTCTGTACCAGTGCACTTGTTGGTCGTGATTTTGATTTTGCATGCTTCTCTTTCCAACCTTCGTAGACTCTGTTAGCTTGTTGTTTTCGGTCTAATTTCTCAAGCTCTGCTTCCTGAACAGCTTCGTTTTCATTCTTCTTCGCTCTCTTTTTCTCTTTTAATACTTCATCCTTTTTAGACTTCCTGTGAATTCAGAAAAGATAATTCAAAGAACTGCGAAAAAAAGAAAGAACGATTCTGTCGTGGAAACTGCAAATAAACTGAATTTCCATCTGTCGCTGCATCAAAGCGAGGCTGAAAAAATATGGTCACATTTTTGTGCCGAACAAGGTATACAAACAACATACCAATTATCAAATGTTTTCTGCGCATCTGTCGAACGCTCAACTTTATCTCCAAATTCTTTCTTCTTCTTGTCTTTTTCTGTTTTTAGCTTATTTCTGTTTTGCTCCTAAAGAATACACATTTTGATTGGTAACAAAATAATTGCTTTCGCTGAATTGCTAGAAGCGCGGCCACACTTGCTAAGATAAACAATGAAACTTGACGATAAAAGTGAGTCTTAAGGAAATTGTTGAGCAACGCTCACACTTATTACTCATGGAAACATATAAGTTACAAAACGACACAATTCCCCTACAATAGATACACATCAATTTATTGCGAAAAAAATTACTGCTTTTACAAAGCCTTCTAGTTTGTACGCCTTCTTGAAACTCCTCAAATCACCTCTAAAATTAGATTTCTTAACAACTTTCTCCCAAAATCCCCTCAATTTTAGTTTTAAAAACTATATGAAAAAATACATAAAAATGCTACATGGGTACAGCTAAAATTTATTTTTATTCATGACATCTCAAATATTCTCAATCTCTGTCAACAAATATGTAAATCTCCTCATATATCCTCAATTTTTTTTTATAAAAATATCGTAATTTCCAATAAAAGGCTGAAGATTCTCATCAAACTCCTCAAATCTCCCCAAATTTTACTCTGTAAAAGCAGTAACAACGCCGTTGTTAAAATAATACCTAAAGCAACATTTTAGAAATTATTCGCACCACATTAGAAGTAACTAACCTTTAACATTTGGTCTTTTTGCTCTTTCCACGATTCAAAAAATTTCTTTGCATCTTGTTTACGTTGTTGTTGTTCTTCTAATTTTTCTTTTTCTGTACTTTTTACTGTTTTCTCAGTATCTTTTTTTGATTTCAACATTTCAATTTTCTTCTCGTTCCAAGCATCATAAGTTTTTTGAGCCTGAAAAATTGTGATGTAACTAGAAATTAGTTAGCAGGTAACAGGCTGTCTGATATAACGCGGTTGAAATAATTGACAACAACGATATAACAGGAACACAAAGCCCTCAAAGCTTCCTTATTTAACTACCTGAAGTCAATATATGTTAAAGCTTCACACAGTACACTGACTGATAGTCTTGTGACAAAGCGTTCTCTTCCAGAGCGGATGGTCGTGGATTCTAACCCCGACCGACTCGCGTCTTATACTAACGAAAGTATAATTAAATCCACCCTTTTCACTTAGCTTTCATTATGAGACTACTTCACAGGACATCGTTGATAACAGTACCATTAGGTACTGAAGAGACTACCTTAGGTAAATAATAATAATAGCAAAGTGAAGATTTTTAAATTTTATAACAAAAGTTTTCGCGCCATAACTCCTGCAGACCAGGTTGTGATGAAACGTGCTCCCTCATGTTTGGAAACTTCGTCCAACTGACTCGTTTTGAGCGCTCTGAGTTCTCTCCCAGCCCTCTGTTATTATAGAAAGGCCAGAAAACACAAAACAGAAGTTTAATGGTCCTGTAAAAATTGAATTTTTTTAAATTATATACCAAAAGTTTTCTTTCCCGTTCTTTGTTTTCATTTTCTTCTTCTTCCTCCTTCTTCTTTCTTCCGGATGATTTTCGAACAATTTGATCCGATGATTGTTTTCTTTGCAGCCAATCATAGTATATCTGCTCACGCAATGCAACCGAGTCTAAATTCTGCGCTACGGTTGTATCACTTCCGGGAGATTGTAGTCTCGGTGAAGCAGGTTTGATGTTACTGTGGAGGAAGAACGATACGTCACAACATGGTCACAATAAACCGTTTAATAGGTAGCTAGGTCACGATTTTAAAAGGAAACAGGAGGGCAAAAGTTTTAAATTTGAAATTTTTAGAAGATTTGGTGGTCAGAATTAAGAAGAAAACAGTAAGAACCGTTTAAAACCCATAAGAAATACTACTTGAAAAGACAAAAAAGATTTTAAGAGAAATTAATATATTTCAAAGGTGAGGTTAGTTAGGAGATTTTAGGACGGTTCCCACCCTGTGAAAATTTTTCTACACAGCTTCCTTCGGATAATACTTTTCTGTTAATGTTTGCTCAGTTATTTTTGTTATTAAAGTTTCTAGGGCAAATTTCTCTCGTCACAACGAACACCTCTCTCGTATTCGAGTAAATATGTTCCTAATGGTCAAACTTACCTTATATTAGTGAAAGATTTTGACTTTTGCCTCAATGAACCAGATAAAGGTCGCCTTTGTGTGTCTTGATTGTTTTTTACAGGTGTCTTTGTGACTGCACTTAAAGGAAGATCAGCTTTCATTGGACCAGATTTTTTAGGACGTTTGCTATCAGTTTCTGTAAAAGGAAAACAAAGCTGAATCAAGTAGATATACTTTAATTGAGGAATCGCGATTTTCGCGATTTTCTAACAAGTGTTTTATTAATGACTTTTTTGGTAATAGGCAAATGGAAAACCACTCAAAAAACATCTTCTGTAACGTCTACTTCAAAGACGTTAACAAAAATGAGTATTTTCATGTTCATCATTCCCTGCATAGTCAATAAAATTTGGTCTCGCGAACGCTTCTCGCAACAAATCAAAACAAACCTTTTTTGGTATTCGGTTTACGACCTGTTCCTCCCTCAGTAGTAGAAGATTCTGCTTTCTTTCGCATATCATTTCTTTGATCAACAACAACATTTGGCTTTCTACTTGATCGTTCAGAGTCAAACAATTTATCCACTTGAGAATATTCGGGCGTGTTTTGTTTTGCATGATCCAACTCCGTATTTTTCAATCTCTCTTTCGATTTGTTTTCTTCTTTTTCTTTATTCAATTTTCTTTCTTTTCTTTCATCATGGAGGGACGAAAGAGGTTCAATACTGTCATGAAAATCCCGCGCACTTCTATCTTTATGAAGTAACTCACTTTTCGCCTCTTTTGGCGCCCTATCGTCAAAATGTCTATTCCTAGACCTCTTAAAATCATCTTCCGTTTCTTTCATCGAAAAATCATCATTCCTGTCTCTGTCGTCAAACTTTTTATATGTATTTCTATCAGGATACAATTCTTGATTTCGATCAAAAATTTCATCCTGTCGTCTTGCACCAATGTCTTGCGCAGTTGATATTTCTTTATTCGGTTTTTTGTTGGAATGAGATGAACGCGTATCGAATTTTTCGTTCGAACGCGCTGAAGGGCGATCCACCCTCTCGTTCAAATGTGATAAATTATTTTCAAGTCTGTTTTTTAGAGAACCTTCATTTATATTTTCGTTTGGATGCGATAAATCTTTACTTGACCGTTCATGTGCACGTGAAACATGTTTGGTTAGCCTCTCATTGGAGCGGGATAAACTCTTGTCCAGTCTGTCATTTAAACCAGTTAAATTCTCATTACCAAATTTCACAGTTGGTTGGGGAAAGTCTTTGTTTACTTTCTCGCTTGAGCGTGACGAGTTTTTGTCGAGTCTTTCACCGGGCGGTAAGGAATTTTTTTCGGACCTGTTACTTGGAGATTTTGTTTCTAGTCTTTCAGTTGAGCGTGTTGCATTTTTGTCAAATTTTTCGGCTGACCGCGAAGAATTCTTTTCAGGTTTTTCACTTGAATACATCGAATGTTTGTCCACTTTTTCATTCGAGTGCGAACTTTTTTCTAACTCGTTATTATTTGAGCGGAAAAGTTCTTCACTCAGCCGTTCGTTAGAACGCGACAGATTTTTACTCGAGGTTTTTAAATTTTTGTCAAATTTTTCACCCGAGCGCGAGATATTTCTCTGAAGATCACCACTGGAGTTTTCAAGGAATTTACTGTCACCGTTACGATCTAACTCTTTCTTATCCATTCGATTCTTCTCCCCTGTGTTCAGTTGCTTACGTGCGCGTGGCGAATATTTGTTTATTTTTTCAGTTGAGCGCGAAAAACTTTGATCCGGTCCTTTTTCAGGAGAGTTCCCAGACTCGGTATGATTTTCATACACATTTCTTTTCGATCCTTCTCTTGTATGTCGTGACCTTGACGTTGGTTCGTTTGTTTCTATTTTCTCACTGGCTCGTTCATCAAATTTTCGGTTAGAATTGGAAAAATCATCTCTACGAGGTTTTTCTTCTAATCTTTGTCTCGCCGAGTCGTCCCTTTTTACGGCTTTCTTTTCACTAGAGCTCATCATATTACCATCAAACTTTTCAAATTCTTTACCGTAGCGGCCTCGCTTACTATCCGCGCTCTTTGAGCCTTCTGCACTGTGCTTGTCGAAGCGTTCGTTACTCTTTTCTTCTGAGTGACTGCTTTTCATATCAAAACTATCAAACATTTCGTCATGATTATCCTTCTTGTTATCGAATTTCTTGTTCTCATTATTTTCAAATTTGTTTAGTCTTCCATACTCTTTCTTGTTATCAACAAATTTTGCGTCGAAACTGTTGTCATTTCGCTCTTTTTTCCCGTTAGTTTTGTCGAATTTATCGTAACGTTCTTTGTATCGGCTCGATTTGTCATCGTGTTTATCGCTTATATCGATTTTAAGGCTCATATCGTGTTTTTCGTTCTTGTTATTTCTCAGATAGTCTATCGGATTGCTTTCTATCGTATCGTGTGCATATCGTTTCCCATCATACTCTTTACCCCGTTCGTACCTCATTGCGTCCTCTTGACGTGGTGTTTTAACTCTAGGCTGTGGAATTGGACGATTACCTTTAGCTTCTCGGGTTACATTATGTCTAGGCTCTGGAACAGGTTCTAAAAGAAAAAAAAGGGGAAAAAAGTCAATGGAATACAAATTATCTTGATTGGCAAATCTTCCGAAAGGTAAGAAACATTCGAAATCAAAAAGTTCGATCGTTTAAATTTCAGAGGAGAGAAGTGGTGTTTTGATGTTTCACGACTAATAGTTTCCTACAATAACATATTTCAATACAGCAAAAACGACAGTACCAACGCACAAAAAGTTTCTGTAACATTTAAAACCAAACTAATAGGGGGCACAAAATATAACCTCAAAAATATGTCATATTGCAACAGTGTTTATACCTTCTGTATATCCGACCATGTTGTGAGTTTACGGTGGTACGAGAAGTAAGTTTTCAAATCAATCGATAAAATTGTTTTCACTCTTGTAAAATTTAATTCAACAAAATAACATGCTTAAGAGAATAGAACGTAAAATTGCTATGAACAACTATGAATCGCGATAGAAAAATTATAATAAAACATTAATTCAAAACATTCTACCACGTACTAAATTATTTAACCTTTTGAATAAAGAAAAATGGTTACAGAAGAGAATATCGAATATCTATGGGAGTATAAGACAGTTTAAAGAAAAAGCTTGGTACAAGGCGGTTAAGGTGTAATGAGATTGACAATTATTTGGAAACAGATTTAATAAATATCTTTTCACTTTATTTTCAAAGTTGAGAGAGTTCTTTTTTACAATTTTTTTACATATCTTATTGAATATGTTTTACTATCATTATAAATATAATTTAGTTTTTATTAACATATACTTTATCGATTTTAATTTAACAGAAATATTATTTTTTCTGACAATGCAAATCTGTATAAAGACGTATTTAATAATAATAATAATAAATAGTAATAATAATAAAAACAGTAAAAGATTAGAAACGCAGCAAAGCAGACATTGAACCTGCTTGCTAAATATTTTTTCGTTAAAAACACACCATCACAAAAATAGATGTCAATAAATAAATGTCACATAAACTTTCCGCGTGACCTGTTCAGTTTTGTGTAACCACCTTGTAACCGTCTCTATGCTGACATGATGACTCTTATAATCCTGCAGGCGGCACTCAGTCACATTTACACATGCATATTTAAACACAGATGCAAAAATAGGTCACTAATAAATTTACTTTATTGCAAAACAAATTCAAAATCTTCATTTGACTACAAACTCAAGATGATGAACACCTGAACAAAGAAACCCTATATCACATTTCAAGCTTTATACTCCCAGGTTTGTTACCATTAATGTAAAACCATTAACAGGCTACTTGAAATGAAATATGAACGTGGTATAGTATATTGTAATTTAATTTCAAGTTGC
Organism: Hydractinia echinata; assembly: GCA_030067915.1. NCBI lineage: Eukaryota > Metazoa > Cnidaria > Hydrozoa > Anthoathecata > Hydractiniidae > Hydractinia > Hydractinia echinata. The sequence goes on from JASGCC010000063.1 coordinate 1,308,726, forward strand.
AATTCGTTTTTCATATTACATTAGATTGTAGACAGAATATTGAGTGTACTACAGTTGACTGATTTTAAAAAATTTATTATTTTTTTTTTAATTACTTTTACATCTTCTGTACCATTATGGCTAGTTTTGCGTGACTTTTATTGATGACAGTCAAATATTTTCGATTTCATTTGAGTCAATTTTTAGTAGCTGAAAGCAACAACCATAGCGAAAGAACTAAACTAATTTTTAACAGTTTTAAGTATGAAGAAAACAATAGGGTGTGGTATAGAACAGTTCTTACCATGTGTCTGATGCTTCTGGTTCAAATCTATGTCTAAAAACGCATTCAGAAAATTGTCTCTATCATTTATATTTTTATGACTCGAATCATCATTCTTTTTACTTTTATTTTTTGTCACCACAACATCATTGTCGTTGTCTTCTTCATCGTCAGACAGAGATGTGAAAATATATCTGTGTTTCGATTGCTCCAACTGTTGTTTTGAAGAATATTTGGACATTTTCTCATTGATGACAGGATCAAATTTCTGATAGTTGTTGTTCTCTTCTTTAACTTCACCTTAAACAATCAAATATATAATCTTTACCTGAGTGTTTATTTGAATCCTAAAATAATCGTATTTTGTCCAAAATGGTACCCGAATTACTACTTTGTGCTTATGATACACTACAATGCAATACAGAGGATATGTACGAGAGATTATTATATTTGTTTGATCAAAATAATTAGTCCACTTGTTTTTTTTAAGGATAGAAGACATGAAGTGTATGTGGGCCATCTGTCCTGAACTAATTGTTCCTTAGTCCTAAAAGATGGTAGATTTTCAAAATATCTTAATACAAACTGAATCAAGGTGAAAAATTAATTTGATATGATGTCATAGGGATTGGCGTCATAAATTTCAATTTATCTTGTTTTATAGTATGATTTTTGGTTTTGATTTTTAGCAGACTTGTGCGATATATAGCATTTAAAGATGGCAGAAGTAAATAATAACATCATTGAGATCAGAAATGACGTCATTCTAAAGGATTGATATTCCCTTTAAATCTAGTCTGTATTTTATTCCTTGTGCTCAGCAACTCCTTGATGACAACTTTATGGCAAACACGCAATAAATAAACACTCACATAAACATGTGATGGGCTGATTAATAAAAAAAATTTACCTGAGCGTGATCTGTGTCGCTTAACAGCTTCCAGAAGTTCTAATTGAAATGGATCACGAGTTGTAGGATTACATTCAGCAACTTCTGTCATGTTAATCTTCTCATTGCAATAAAAATTTAATTGTTTAGAACTTCACGATTGTTTTTTTAGATAAGATTTAAGGTGGTTTGCAACTAATTTTTTTATACTAAGTCTAAGATTTGAGCTCAGTCAAAATGTTTCTAATATCCTAAGAGGGCTTAACTTCTGTGCCATAAAAATGCTTTTTAGTACGTGCTTATATATAGTTTAACTGCAGGGCTTAAAATCTTAAAAACTGTTCTGTTTTTTCCTAATTCTTATTCTAACAAAATGACACACAGCAGCAGCACACTACAAGAAGATTAAAACAACTGATAAATATATGTCAGAAATGATCCAAGTACAACTTTTCCAAATATCATGAAAATATAATAAGAACTTTACTGCAGATTCAATTTTAACATTTTTCAATTTAGAAAAAGTTTTCTTTAAGTATTTCCTCTTTTTAGAATTTGTTTTGAAAACACAAAAACACTTTTTAAAATTTTTCTTTTACAATACTATGGTGACAGTGTATATATACCTAAAATTTAAGCACTCCAAATAGAATTGATTATAACGTATCTTACTCAGAGACTTTGTACAATATTTACCTTATTAAATTTGTAATAAAATATCATCTTAAAGCTTACTTATATACATTGTTAGAGAGAAAAAAGTATTTAAAAGTTTAAGTCGTTTTAATTTTTTTGCTGTCTAAGTTTGGTTACCCATACCAGCTGGATATACGTTGGTATGATGTCAGACCATGATGCCAGTGTTGTTTTCACAACAATGTAGGTGGTTAATTTAACTGTAAACCCTTGCAAAATGTAATGCTTTTGGTTGTGTAGTACTAATTAGAGATTCGTTAGTTTTTCTGTAGCAGTATTAAAGTCATTGTGCAGGGTTTCATAATTGTGCTCAAATGTTTTGTTTGAGTGCAGTATTCAGTTTAATTATGTCCTAAACTGTTTTTGTCTTTTTAATGACTTTTTTAATAAAAGGAGGGTTACAAAAGAGTGTCCAATGTGTGGAAAGCTGTGTTACATGTCCTGCTTTACAAAGTCGGTTTCTATCCAGTTGTATAGCATTAATTTACTTTTATTCATGGTATGGGGGTCTTAATAACATCTTGGATCTGATAAGTAGTGGATTAATGATACAATCCAAAAATTATTTGTTAAATAATTTAAGTTGTTTGTATGCATGTACGTATATTATATTGTACCTAGATACAACATCCTTTTATATAAAAAAATTAAAAAGAGAAACAAAATGTTACAAATAAAAAAAGTAAAAGGTTTCTTCTATATGCCATTCCTAGGGGACACTGACAAATAACTTTTAGCAGGAATATCTTTGCAAAGGAGGTGTGGGGTGGTCTAAGCAATTCTGGGATGAATCCTTTCTTTTACAAAAATCTTTTTATCTTACCAACCCAATGTCAACAAATCCCCTAAACATTATATAATATGAATGTACACAGGAGTTTCAATGTGAAGAAATGTTTATTTTGCATTTAGAACAATGGACACATGTAAACCAAAGTTAGCAATAGCTGTTGACAGCTATTTCCCAATTGAAATTTATCCCCAATTTCCCAATTCATCTAGTTCAAACCAACATATTACCATAATAGATTAACCCTTTTGTGACGTCCACATTTCTACTAAAATGCTAAGGAAATTATTAAATTCTAGTTAGCTAATTACATCAACAGCAATCAATAGTCCTTTGCTACCAAGAAAACAATACAAATATCATTTGAAAGATTTAAAAATATTATGACTTTTGTTACTTGCGCGCAACTGCTCTGCCATTTATTTACATCGATCAAGGCAGACTGAATTTCCGCTTTCCTGTGGTTCTTTAACCTCCAGCTAACCACATGCTTGAAGTAGTTACCGGGGGCGCGGGGAGCGGGTGAATCTTCGTTGTTGTCAAAAGGTCTTCTCACTTTATAAATGATACCATGTTTGAACTCTATTGAAATGAACTAAAAAAATTACAATGAAATATTTCGCCCTTCGAAGATGCACGTTGGGAGAAATCCTTTGCAATGAGAAATTTTCGCTGAAATTTTCGAGACCAGCCATTTTTCTTTTAATTCGCGGTTCTGCCTATTTAAATTTTTCGCGTAAAAGACCTCCAAATTAATTAATTTGTTATTTTATTCCTTACAATCTTTTTCCACGGCAAAACAAAGTAGGGTGTACCTACCAAAATTTCTTTCGTGGTCGACAGTAAAAATATTATCTGTACGGATTTGTTTACCAAATATCACAAAAGGTTCTCCCGTTAAAGTAATAACGGCTTCAACTTCCCTGCGAAGCAAATATTTCTTCGGGTAAAATTTGCCATCGAGTTCGTCTTGTGAAATTCAATTCATCACAACCTCGTCCCCAGGACTTGTTAGGCTGTTCATAAAGCAGTCATAAAAATTTTTGTTTAGTTTTTGCAAAACTTAAACATAGACGAGGTTGAATATTAGCTTTAAATTTAGTCATATGTCCCTGTAAGAAAAAATACAATTTTCTGTTTCATTTGTGGATATTTAATGTTCTCGAATTTTTTTGTAAAAAGTTACACGGTCTTAGCAACAGGTAAATGTTTTAGCAAAAATTTTACGTTTCAGCAAAGAAGCTTTCGCACTTTCGTATTATTCCTGCGTATTATAGATCACACTCCATCTTCGTATCATAATACTTATTTAAGTTTTGTTAGATACTTGAAGCATGCACCATCGCCTGTTCGCAATTACCATTTGTACTTTTCTATTCTCAACTAAATAAGCGCTTTCATTTTGAAGAAACTTGATGTGTGAACGAACACAACAACATCGGGTTCGGTTAGGTTGAAACTTAACTTTAAAGAAGATATTTAAAAAAATTATATAGCCATCTTATACACCTGTTTAGTTGGTGCGCTGACAGTTCATCATATTTCATTCCAAATATTTAGCAATTTACCAGTACAATTACCCATAATCTCTGCCGTATGTAAAAACAACGTGTTTTCAGTACAAAAGTTTGAGTAAGAAACAATACTACAAAATTTCGATATAAAAATTATATTTAAAGTTTGCAAAAAATAGGAAAAGAATGAGCAAATAAGAATATCTCTATTATAAAAATTATAACCTAGAAAATTAAAAAAAAATATGAACTCTAAGAAATTTTTAAAACATTTTTCATTTTTCTAAAATATTTTTCATTTTTATGTTTCTTTTTTATTTTCTGCACACCACTTGAACGCATTATGAAACATTTGTAACCATGGTGAAGCAGACGAATCGAATTTCTTTGGTAACCATGGCCACTGCCACATTAATGTGCATCTTTCAGGATGCGGCATCATTGCCAAGTGGCGACCATCTGACGAACATAATCCAGCAATACCGTTCACCGAGCCGTTCGGGTTTAATGGATACCGTTGCGTTACCTCACCAAGGTCATTTACATAACGAATGGGTGCTAAGTTGTTACCCAGTAAATGCGCAAGATGCTCTTCAGATTGTGGTTGCATTCTTCCCTCCCCATGTGCCACCCAAACACCCATGACTGAGCCTTCCATCCCTTTCAACATGATGGACGGACTCTCCGTAATTTTAACATTAACAAAACGCGATTCAAAGCGTCCAGATGTATTATGGGTAAAACAAGTGCTCTGTTCCACCTCGCCGTCTTTCCCGCCGACCCAACCAAGTAAACTCATTAGTTGGCATCCATTACAAACACCTAAGCTGAATGTATCATCGCGTTGCCGAAACGCTTCTAACTGCTTCTGCGCTACCGCATTAAACCTACATGACGCTGCCCAACCTTTAGCCGAACCGAACACATCCGCATAGCTAAATCCACCAACAAAAACCAGGCCTTGAAAGGCAGTGAAATCAATGCCTCCTCCACACAAATCTTGCATATTGACATCAAACACATTAAAGCCAGCCATATACAAACTCGACGCCATTTCTCTGTCTCCGTTACTCCCCTCCTCTCTCAACACAGCTACTTTCGGACGGTATAACAAACTGTCTGTCAGTACTGCGGGTTTTGAAAAAAACGAAGTCTGATAATCAGGCGCACGTCTATCTTTTAACCCGTCTTCTTCTTCTTTCACGCATACCGGATTGCATTGTAAATATTCTAATTGGAAACTTGTTTCTTCCCAAACGCTACGCAATAAACTAACCTTATCTCTGAGGATAGTTTCATTACGAACCGTGAGAACGACCTCATCAGTTTCTGTAACGTGACCTATTTTAAAGCATGGAACATGGCTGTCTTTTAATTTCACCAACACTGTGTCAACATGCTGATCAGAAACTTCGAGAATAGCACCAGGCTCTTCAGCAAATAACACATGCATGACATTGTCGTCCGGTTTCATCATCATCTCATCGAGTTGCACACTGAAACCTAGATTGCCTGCAAATGACATCTCGAGCAATGTCGTTACCAAACCTCCGTCCGATACATCGTGACCAGATTCCAACAATTTTTCATCAACCAGTGATTGGATTGCAGTAAACGAGCGAGCAAACTTAAAAATATAAAAATATGTGAAAACAAACAAAAAAGTGAAGAGAACGATTAATGATAAATATATACCTACCTCGCTATCGTCGATATCAGGTACATCGTCTCCAATTTGATTAAACACTTGAGCTAAGGCTGACCCTCCGACCTTCCAGGTATCATTTCCTGACATTTTCACATAAATTAAAGAATTCCCAGAAAACTTTAGATCAGGGGTTACGGTCTTTCTAATGTCAGGACAAGGTGCATATAACGATATAACAAGAGCTCCTGGAGCCTTTACAACATCTTTTTCTACACGAGCTGCCATACTCAGAGAATCCTTTCCCCCATCTACTGCAGCACCAAGGGAGGAGAGCATATCCGACATGGCTTTACATGCCTCAAACATACGAGCTCCTTCTCCATCAAGCTTAGCAGGCCACATCCAGTTTGCACTACATTTCACATCCTAGGATAAAGAAACTTAAATTATGAAAAGTCACAAATTTTTAGAAAACAAAACAATACACAGAAACCAACATACTTTAATATCTGTAACACTGGCGAACATCAAATTTGTAAAAGCCTCGGCAACCGTCAGTCTTGCACCTTTCTTTTCATCGACCAACATTTTAATAGGTTGTTCTCCGATTGACGTAGCAGCTCCAACAGTGTCAAAATGCGACAAGGCAGTAACAGCAACATCAGCTAAAGGAGTGTGAAGTGGCCCAACACACTGTTGCTGTGCAATAAGGCCTGTTACTGAACGATCAACCTTAAAAAGAGAAAGGTAAACAATTATCTTATCGAATTATGGAAAGAAATTGATAGTTGATAGCACCCACGTTAACATTGTCGACGATGTGACTACAAGAGTCATTGTAAAACTAGCTAACAAATACTAAAAGACGGATGTAAATTAAGCAACAAAGATAAAAATACCTTATTTGTTAGATATCTTTTACTTGCCACCGATGGTAGTCTTAAAACTCTTTCCAACGCATCGCGCACAGTGAGAGCAGGCTGTAAACGCACTGGCGAGAGTAATTTCGTTTTCCTCTTTAAATGGTAGGTCTAAAAAGATAATAAGCATAACAAATGAAAACATTAGCTGTCGTTTCAGCACAGTAGAAAAATTACAAATAATAAACTGTATAGATGCTAAATCCAGATGTTGGACACATTAAAATAACAAAACGTTTTAGCATGAAATTAGAAGCAACTACTTTATAAGCAATTGTTTTAAAATCCGCAGAATTTCTCAGCAACTTTAGTATCACCAATATTTGACTGAAAACAACAAAATTTAGAATGCGGTTTTGAAAATGCATTATTGGACTAAGTTGATTTTAACATTTTGTAACTTCTTTTTTGTGTTTCCTAAGTTAATTGTTCATAATAATTTATGAAACACCCCCACTTTTCTGACTTTGAACCCAATAACTATTTAGTCTGGGTATTAACTAAAAATTATAATTTTAAATAAAAAAATTGTGCGTGTATACAAGTAATCTTGTAGGGATTTTTGCTAAGCTTGGAAAAAATTTTACTTTCTGCTGCTTAAAAGAATTTGTTTAGCAGCTTAAGTAGCAGAACAAGTTACTTTCTGCTGCGCAAACTTTCAGCAACTTTCTATGAAGTTAAAAGCATTTGTTTAGCAGCTTAAGTAGCAGAACAAGTTGCTAACAAGTTGCTAATAAGAAATACGTGTAAACTACATACAAATCCGAATTGCGATTTATTTCGAGAACTGTTGCTACATTTTGTTTATACTTCGTAAAAAAACTAAGCACACAATCTCTATTTTTAAAGACTTAGGTAAATTTATAACCGCCCAATTTTTGATCACCCATCTCGGATTAAACACCCATGTATAAAATCAAAAAAAATGGGTGCTAATTTGAATCATTAAGTAAGAAATAGATGTTTTACTTTGGGAGGCATCTTGCCAAGAACAACATCAAGCGGCAAATCAACTGCTTTGGATATCATCATCTCCTTCTCATGATTCTTTATATCCTTACAACCTCTTGTGTCTTCTAGTACGACTCTTCCATCACCTTGAAACAGAAAAGCAATTTTAAAAACCGTGCCTTATAAAAACAGCAAGATGGTTGAAATTTTGTCACGTGAGAAACAAAATTTAAGACATTAAATAGAACAACAAAACAACAACAGCTATCTAAGAAAAAGACGATATGTTAAAAACTCAATGTTGGTGTATTCTACCGTGTGGATCCAAAACTAATACTTGCCCAGGACGACTCATAACTCAATGTTGGTGTATTCTACTGTGTGGATCCAAAACTAATACTTGCCCAGGACGACTCATAACTGAATTTTGGATGTTTGCCATTTTGCAGATGTCAAAAAATAGTCTCGTTTTGGACATCCGTAAATTTTGGCGTAAAAACAATTGAAGAAAACAACTACATCAAATATCCAATAAGAATGTAAAGAAGTTATTTTAATTTCGATTTTACTGTCTTGATAATCAGACACAGGAGTACCATCTTCACTTTCGGAGACATTGTTAAAAAAGCGGGAAGATCGACTGGAAATTCTGTTCAAATATACAATAAAAGGGATCAAATACATTTTTAAAAAAAGTAGAACATATAATCAAAGATACCATCGTCAGAAAACAGAGTTGATTATAAAAATCCAATATTCTCACACCCAGATATAAACTCTATGAGGCATTAGCTTGTATACGGGAGAAGTAAGCAACCTGGACTGTCACTTAGACAAACAACGTCTCTATAGTATAAGAAGTCACCTGTTATATCGCCCACAAATGACACCTCTACTTTTTCTCTTTCACCAATCTTCTTCAAAATATCAACATTTTTCTCTTCAATTAAGATGGCATCACTTTCTTGGTATTCTGCACCCCATATCTCCAGCACCGATAATGTAGGATCACCAAGTTGAAACTGGCTCACCTTGATCAATGCACCAGCAGGTTCGCAAATCTCCTTCAAGACATTTCCTAATCGGTATGTAGAAGATGCTCATTCGAGACAATTCTTAATCAGAATGTAAAGATATTTATTCAACACATTTCCTAATTAAGATGCAGATTATTTTTTATGAATTACAAACTAAAGGTACAAACTCTTTTAAATTACTCGTGTTGAAAAAATATATCTTCACTGATTTTGTTGGTTCCATCAAGTGGATTTCTATCTTATACCAAAATTATATTCAGAATTATCGCATTGGTAAGTCATCATTGTAATTGAATTTTATCTTTAGCTTAACCTTGTTTTGATGACCTGATGAATGAGATGAAACAAAAGAGCTGTACAGCTCGTTGCAACTCACTATAACTTTGAAGTTTTTAGCTGTTTTTTTTTTACATTTTTTGTGATAATATCACATATCAAAGAAAGTAAATCTAGGGATGGCAAAATAGATTTTAGAGATAATAAAGTATAAAATACAAATAAGATACAAAGAACAAATAGTACCGTTTCCGCCTGCACCTTGGTCATGTATACTACATATCGGATTGTTTTCTCGCATTTCGATACAAGCTCTGATAAGTCGATTTAATTTTTGTTCCATTTCAGCATCTCCACGTTGTACAGCACCAAAATCCAACTCCTCTGCGTTATCACCTTGAACTTGTATTGACGAAGCAGCTCCTCCACCAACACCAATACGATACACAGGGCCTCCGACTTTCAAAACTTTCATACCTTAAAAAACACCAAAAATTCATATTCAAACTAGTGACTTTAATCAAAACAGTGGAGAATTAATTGAAGAAAAGTAATGTCAGACTGAAAGGAATATACAGTATCTAAATGTAAAAATTATTTGATAAGTTAATAACAAGGGTTTTTGTTTTATTTGAAATTCGCTTTTGATGCTAGCACAACTTTAAACTTCACACTCGCCTGTATATGTTTTCCTCTAGCTTCACAGCACAAAGTATTAATACTCTGTAGTTACTATTCCCTTACCAGTTTTCCTCTATTTTGTAACTGACTAAACCAACTTCATTTTCCCACTTGTATAACCTTAATAGGTAATTCTAGTTTTAAGTTTTAGCTGATCAGATAAAAAAAACTGTTCTTAGAATTTAGGTTTCAATTTAGGCCGTTTAGAAATTTTGAATTTACTTTGGAACAATCTATTAAAAAAATTACCAATTTGCGGATGTTTCTTCGATACATGATCACCATCAATAGAACCAATGCCACCACTGAACATGATTGGTTTAATCCACTCCCTTCTTTCATAATCTGGTAGTAACATACCAAATGAACGAGCAAAACCACAAATAACCGGCTCACCAAACTTATTTCCATAATCTGAAGCACCATTACTTGCCTCTATTGCTACTTCTAAGGGCAACGCAAAATTGTGAGGATATTTAAAGTTCTCTTCCCAAGGCAAGTCATATCCTGAAATTAAAAAGCAAATTTCTTGAGTAAGACCTAGACATACTGCCAACATTGGTTCCTTATTACTCATTTCAACAACTAACCAGGGATATGAAGATTTCCAAAGCAATATCCTGCAGTTCCAGCAACTACATGAGAACCTATACCAGCTGCGTGAGTGTCTCTAATTCTCCCACCTGTACCAGTGGTAGCACCTGGAAAAGGAGCCACACCTGAAACAAACAATGAAAATAAGTTTTCGAAACAGAACAGAAAAACAAAGAATTGTTTGTCATGCATGATATACCAGTTGGAAAGTTATGAGTTTCAGCAGTTAATAAGATATGACGTAATATATTTCTCTTCTCGTATGAACTTGCTGATGCGGGGTCCTCAGGAGTCAGTGTTGAAATTTTGTAGCCTTTAATGGCACTAAAAGAAAGAGTGCTTGAGTATGGCAAATGAACTCATATTGCAAATGAAACTATCTGACATACAATGATTGAAAAAGCATGCATACATGATGAATCAAACTGATCAAACAGCAAACAAAAATGTTTTAAGAATATATTTACACTGTACACTACCTGCTATTGTCTGAAAATTTAATAATGTTATTGTCATTTGTTGTTTTCTGTGTATCGCATACTAATTCCATCAAACATTTATCCATTTCTTCACCATCAAGTATCATTTTTCCTTTAAAAAACCAATGTCGACAATGTTCACTGTTTGATTGAGCAAGATCAAAACATTCAACATTTGTTGGGTTGCGTTTTAATTTGTTCTTGAATAAATTTGTATAATAGTCTAAATCCCATTCGTCTAAAGCTAAACCCATTTTTGTGTTTGCACACTCTAGTGCCTTTTTTCCTTCTTTCATAATGTTAATTTCATACACTTCCTCAGGATCTATATTGATGGAAAATGATTCTAAGCTTTTTTTGTACCTCATTTCTGTCATTTTATCATGAAGAAGTCCTGACATGTCTCTTATAACTTCATCTTCTGATTTATTACAGTCACTTATTTTTAAGGCATATCTGCGCGATAATTCTATTCTCGAAATCTGCTTCAAACCAATACCATGACAAATTGACACAGCATTAGTTGAAAACGAGGTAGCAAAGTTTAGCCTTGGACCAAATTCTAAGATACAATTGTTGCTAATCTCTAACCATGATTCTTCTGAAAGATTTCCTTCTTGAAAACATTCCGATAAAAGGAAAACCAATTTGTTTTTATCTGTTTCAGATAAAATTGAATTTATAGAAACATTGTAACATAATTCTGTTTCTACAGAAATATCACTCTCTTTCTGCAAACCCTTCACCTTTGATATCAACAAGTCGTCATTGTTAGTGGATAAACCAGGCTTTTTAAAATAATGCACAACTTTTTCCATCTTTATAATATAAAAAACGAAATATTGTTACAAAGAACAATGTAGGATATTGTGTAAATCTAAAAAACAAACCAATTCAACAATAGCACACAGAAGATGGGTATCATAGTCCAGCGAAATGATTTTTCTGCCTGCACAAACTTATTGCAAAACAATAGTAAATAACGTTGCTTCACAAAACTCTAAACTCATAATAGTGTATACTTTCCTCTAGTAAATTCAATGTGGAATGGCAATTCCCTCAGCGTGAACATGGTCTCAACATGAATTTAAGGGCCGTCATAAAAACAGACACAACAGTGATGCACTGTAAAGATAAACTCCAATACAATTCATTACCACAAAGTGTTTTAAACAGAAATACTCTCCCGATGGAAAAAGAGTTACATACGCAAAAATCTACACTAATCACCCTCACAAAATATGTTTTGCTATTCTCCGACAACAACCCATTTGTGCAGTAAATTATCCATAAAAAAACAAACAAAAAACAAAACAAGAAAGTTAATCAAGTAAAAATGTAATTATTTGATAGCAATGTTTACAAGGTATCAAAGTCATCCCTCATATCGTTATATTCCAATATATGCTGCTTAATCTTTGAGCTATCCACCCAAGTTACATAATCCTCCATATTTCTTACAACCAAGAAGGCAGGATCTTGAATAACTTCAGGACCTACGCGAACATGACCTTGCTCAATATACTTCACAGCATTCTTGATTTGTTCTGCCATTTTTAATCTCACCATAACAACTGGAAGTCTTCTCCTGCAAAATGCAGATGCAGTTACTTTGTTTACCAAGGAGAAATCTTTTGAATCTGTGATCAAACCCAAATTATAAAGCTTTTGCAGAAGTTTGTATGTAGATTCGATTCTGACAGGATCTTTGGGATTCAACTCTCTAATTTTTGTTGAAAGTTGATGGATAGATCCACAAAGTTTGTTATATTTCGTATAGTCTTCTCTCTTTTGTATGTGGTATTTTCGAAGAATTTTGTTTTCTCTTAACACACTGTCACTTTTCCAGTCGATAAAATCAACTTTCTTCAGTAACTTCTGTTCATGATATTTGAGTTTGCGCACCATTTTGTATGTTAACTAAACAAAATTGTTAAAGTGTAACATAAATATCCAGGACATTAAAAAAGTTATTATTTAATTTAAAACCTGTAATTAACGTTTAAAAATATAGTTTTCTAGCAATCGCTATACAAAGCTCACACACACGCGCATACTTCGTTCTCCTTGTTTGCTTGACAAAGGAAAAAATTAGTATCATCCGCATACAGTTCATTCACCTATAAAGGCTGCAGGGCAGTAAAACTGGTTTTCAATGAACCATTTCTCAAAATTTAGATAAATATATGTCCTAAATTAAGTTAAATCACAAAAAATTAAGTTTATTACAAGTTGTTATAGGCATTCGCATTAATTTTCTTATTGTTAATTTTGTGCCTCGTTAATTTCCATAAAATAAGGCATATGAATAATTACTATTGATGCGTTATTGCTTCCCGGAAACAAATAATGCCAACTAAACACAACATAACCCTTTTTTTAACTGAAATGAGGAAAAAACTGCCTTTGTCTTAATATTTTTGTCCAGGATTGTAGATGAACTGCATCGTTGTAGATAAAGAAAACAAAATTAAAAAAAACAAAGAATTTCCTTGCTTATTTGAAAATATAGTTCTTATTTGGAAGATTGATAAAACAAAAAATAAAAAATGAGCTTTAAATTGCCTTAAAATGAAAAAAAAAAACGTGTATATCATAACGGATGAATATAGACAAACCTGAAGAAAAGGAACAAGGTTTAAACTCAATCTGAGAATACATATAATATAAAACAAACATAACCAAATATAGCAATATCAAGTTATATATAAAATTAATGGTGCACATTCAAGGTGTTAACTAGCGTAAATAGTGGCCGGTAAACGGCCTCTTCCCAATCAAAAGTAGCTTACTTTTTCCCAATGGAAGATTTTGAAAAAGCTACAATGTTCTTATAGAGCATGTATAATTTGAATTATTATTGTTGTGTTTAAAAAACAGAATTCATATAGTTAAAGAAAATCATTGCTTCATAGTTTTATTTTTACTCCTATTACGTCAAGACATTTTTTGTTTTTTATTAAACATTTCAATGGCGAAGAAAATAACACATTTTTATTTATTTATTTATTCTTTTGTCGTTAACATTAGATTAGCATTTCACATAAAGTTAAAAATGGTAGCATGCGAGTAAAAAACGCAAAGTCTTCGACCAATGTTTTAGAAAAAAATGCACTGGGAAAGGCTGTTTCCAGGCATCTGAGAACATGGAATTTCAAAATTTCCCCTACGGACGCCACCATGGGGCGTTCTCTGGGAGCACATCATTGAAATTCCCAATTGAGGCCTAACAGCCTCAATTGAGAATTTCTAGCTAACACACTGACATTATATCTAAAAGCCTAAGGCTTGGAGTAAAGTTGAGATGGGTCGTTTATGAAATCCAGCAACAACTATAACACGCGTCCTTTCATTTACTACATAATACCCAGGACCTAATCTCCACCGAAGACATCCTTCCAAATCCTGAATATTTCCGTCAATGTTGCGTAAGACAGTATAAACTAATCGTCCTCTAGGCTTACGGTGAATGTCTATATCAAATCTGTTTCTCTCGTTTCTTTTGATGTTAAAAGATAGCTTTGGAGGAGGAACCATCCGATGAACCCAACCAGTTGGTGAGTTTGCTATCTCTTCTAATCGCCCCAGTTTTATTGGATAAGATTTGTCATGTAAAACTATGGATTTTAAAACGGCATCTTCCCGAACCAGTACTACATCAGAATTAGGAGGAGGTTGGTAAATTAATTTTGCAGGTTGAACCAGTATTCTTGCAGGATTAAATAAAATTCTTTTATATGCATTGACAGCAATATTCATATTCTGAAATAAATTAAATACACATATCAAAAGCATATGTACTTTGTCATTTGAAAATTCTCACTGGATTATGCAGAATTTTTAGAAAAACAAAACAATGTTAAATACAAAATATATTTTCGGCAGAAATTGTCAATTAAAAAAACATCTTATGAATCGTTATACAGACAAGCCTTGCTATACTGCCAATTAACATCACAAATTTTGGCTTTTCGTGCATCAAAATTAAACGATGCTTAAGGAGTGTTAAAGATGCACAAAATATTAATGTGGGAAATATGTATAATGGGTGAATTCCCAGGGACCTTTCCATAGGCTGACAACTAGTTTAACATTTTAGTCCAATGATCACACAGTTCAGGGTTTAAATTAAATGTTTGCTATGAGAACAACAGCATCAGGTTCAATGACTTAGATTTTTTTGAAATGTTACAAATAATGTAAATAAATAAATAAGGAAACATTATATAGTTGCACTATAGTTGCAAATTTTTTGGTACTTCGGTTTATGAATTGCTAAATTATAAACCAGTAATTTAAACCCAGAAAACTATATTTACATGATGGAACTAAAATGAGCTGTCACTAACAGGGGTGACATGATATTGACAATAAACCTGACAACCAACAAATGCAGATGAAGTTATTGTGGAAGACAAATTGGAGAAGTATGATTGTCTCACCCTCCAATTTAAATATACATCAAACAATCATTGGAATTAACTAAAAAGTCTAAAAAACAAGTTTACTATTATGTGAAGATAGAATAATAAAAACACAATATAGAAAAGTCTCTTAAAGGCATAGTAGTAAAGTCAGTAGTAAAGTGACACTGTAAAATTGTGTAACTTTAAAAAATAAATTTATGACAACCCACTTATTACATCAACAACAATAAAGCTCAGATGAAAATCTTTGAAGCCAAACATCTTCAGAAGAAAATAGATTCTTAAAAAACTCCTAAAGACTTAATAAGTAAACTTTTTGTCCTCTATAACATATAAAAAATAATGCTTGTGTTAGGGTCCCTTATACAACACTAAACTCCTCAACTGAATTTAATTAAAAATAAATGTATATACATTAGGTGTTATTAATGCTCTTCTAACTTGACACAAATGTTTAAAATCCTAACTCCTTTAACAATCTTTTGACTTGGTCTTTGTGATCACCTTTGATGTGAAGTTGGCTGGTAAGTTCATTTATCTGATAGTGAAGGTCATCACCTAATCTACTACGCACACACTTCTCAAGTTCTTTTAAGTCTCCACGAACTTTTCGTATAATCGTAACAACTTTTGAACCACCTGCTTTATAATTAACATACACTGGGAGATTGTTTGTTCTAGACCTGTCAATATCAAATGGTAACTCTGGTGGTGGGTTAGCTCGTTGGACCCACCCACTTGGAGATTTAGCTATTTCTTGTAACCGCTCTGGTTTAATTACATAAATATTCTCAGTAGAATAAAATGAGGTGTACTTAATTCTTGGTAGTAGCGAGAAGCAGTTTTTCGACAACACTCGTAGCATTTTGATCAAGCTACCTACAAAGTAAAAAAAATTAACATATGTTATTATTATCACCAAACATAATCTCAAACAAGATTGGTTTCCAGGCAAATAGGCGTCAAGGTATCACCTTTAACTAGACAAATTTTTATCTCAGGCCTGAGTAAAATCACCTATGTGTGGTACATCACTCTCCCAAATAAGCAATAGAGTGTGTTGATGGTCACATGTACAAGTTATTATATATAAAGGCATGCAAAAGAGCATAGTGCAATTTCACTATTTATCCGATTTTTCTTTCTTTTTTCGTTTATGTAGCATATGAACTACTGAAAATAAAGGTAACAACATAAGTTTGAATTAAAAGCATGTTGTTGCAGTGCCATCTTTATTTTTATTGGCTTAGCATTTGCTGACATAATTGCCAACATATTTGTAGATGCCATCAGTACCGTTGATACCTTACCTCCTCACCAGTGGCAAAATTATCCGGCTGTCAGTACCACAAAGAGAAAATAGTTTTTTTTTTTTGTGGATAGCCATATTTTGACATGAAAAAATTGAAAGCTCTAAGCAAAAATTTATTCGACAAATACTTTGGCTTCAACACACCAAAATTAATCCAGGCTGAATCTGTACTTATTCATAAATATCTAGTTATTACTTTTCAGGATAATCTTCAGGCCAATTCATTTGCTTTGTGGCATTTTGTACACCAGAATATATAAAACCAACTTTGTGTACTCCCATTTGTACAAGTGATTTTTTAAGGTCACTCTACTTAAAAACTACTTACCATTGGACTAAAGAAAATTACTTTTTATGCATTAAAACTGCATAGAGCTTGAAGAGAAGATGGAAAACGGTACACTTTATTGGGTTAAATTTTTGTAGGATTAAATTAAGTCTCCGTGAAAATCTGGAAAGTAGCCATCAGCAAAAATTTGTCCCATGAAATTTTTGAATAATTATATGATCCGCAAAATTTATATAAGAAAATTCCATGGTCGGAATATACACTTCACCATAAGAAAAGAAACAAGTAAAATTTTTGAGATAAAATCTATTCTATCTTTCAAAATAAACTACTTCTAGTCTTCGATTACAAAAGTATCTAATTTTTCGCCTAGCTTGGTTTTCTCGGCTGGTTGATTTTGATCTTGTGTGGCAACAATCAAAAACATTGTTCTAATGTCATGATCGCCTTTGTAAATTCCATTTTTTTGAGATTTTTCCACAATAGATTTGGCTGTTCGTCATGAGAACTAATTTTGCCAGTTTTGAATAGTCCAAAACGTTGAAACACAAAATTAAGTTCCCCCGAAATATTAGAAAATGGCTAATCCACGAAAATAAGTTCCGGCGAAATGCTTGATTTTTGCGGATGAGGGCAAGCGCGAAATTTAATCCTGGCAAAAATTATCACAATACAGTATGTCAAAGTTAGTTGTTGCATTACAAAGTTATGGTCTGCCAAATGGTTGATGTCAGCATCATTGGAGAGGGTAAAAAGTTGTTTTGAAAAATAGTATTATATAGTCTTCTATTTCATGGTATGTCATTAAGGAGCTCAAGAAAATTAAATATGAAACATTGTTATTTCTTTTGTTAATACATACAATGTCTCATTTTTTATCAAGATTCACACAAGTGATTCAAAAACATTCTCGCGGACTCGAGCAATCGTGATTCATGACAATGCCTGTTATTGTGCAATCAAGATCTAAAAACAGCACACCCAATTCTGTTTGCACACGCTAAAATGACAAGACAGTTATGCTAACCACTATTGCACGAAGATTTTACTATGTGTTGCCAGTGTAGCTTTTTATCTCCCACAGTTTCTCATTATTACCCAAAACATTTTTTTACCAGTAACAAGATACAAAATCAAATCAATTAACTTTCATATTGTCAAAGAAGAAGTATATATATATGCTTAAGATCCGCAAACTGTTAACACCGGGTTGAATGTTTATTACAGGTAAAAAAACTGTGTGACACATGAGTAACAGGCGTAATACCATTTTCCAAAAAAACTTTATCACAACGGATTAAATAAAAACACAGGATACAGCCCGTCATTAACACCAGGCTGAGCACTTAACAGGTAAATCGTGTCATACATGAGTAATAGACGTAACAACATTTTCCAAAGAAACTTTATCACAACGGATTAAATAAAAACACAGGAAACAGCCCGTCGTTAACACCAGGCTGAGTGCTTAATAGGTGAATCGTGTCATACATGAGCATAGGGGTAATACCATTTTCCAAAAATCTTTATTGCTTCAGTTTTAAAAGAAATCAGTGAACAGCCTGACGTTAACCCGGTTCAGTTAAAAAAATTACTCAGGAATTTTATTTTGCAGAATAAATTTTCATAACAGTAATAAAAGCTGTAGCCATGTGACTGTATTTAGCATAATTATTATTAGGAATTTTGTTGGTAGCCAAGCTGTATTTGGCTACTTTCACTTTTTAGTTAGAGGTAGCTAAAGAGCTAGTTAGATAGCCACAACACCAAATACAAATGAGTAATAGTATACCAAACTGAATAAAAACTTCAAAAGAATAGGAATAAGTAAAGCTAAGTATACCTAGCTAGCTAGTCAAGCTGATTCAAAATCTACGTTCCTTGCCAAAATCTTAAAATTTGTGATTTAAGATTTGTATGTGGATAAAAAAAACGTAAAAATATATGTGCCTTAACATGTGAAAACCGAAAGAAAACAAATACTACAAAATTAAAAGGATTATAGAAGACAAAAAGTTTAAACAGATTTGCAAACCTCACACCGTCACTTGCTAAACTAAAATGGCCTCCGTAGCATGTTTCCATTGTTTATCCGGTTCTGGCGTGATTCCAAAATTATTCCGAAATTAAGCAAAGTAAAACCAAAACACAAAGTCCGTAAAAATCGGGCCCCGTGATAATTTTCCGAAAAAGCTGCACGCAACCATTTTGAACACACAGAATACGGCTATTATTAAAGAGATAGAGCTTTTTAACCTTATCTGTATCATATCCCTCTTGTTATGGCATTGTCTAATTTCTATCTCACAAGTCTAAATCATTACTGTTACTTTATACTTCCTTCAATACTGTTGACACTATAAATTATCAGCTTCATAAACGCAATAAAGATAGATAGATAGATGTGCATATTCTACATGGCCAGCCTCACAAATATCGAGGGATATACCCTGTCTATTATTTCCAGGAGGGGCCATGGCTTAGATGGAGAGTCCTAGAGTATTTAATGCTCATTTTGAGCTACGCAGACCCAATTAGAGCCAGCGCTCTACTAGACAACTCCCGGCAACATCCAACGGCCCACACAGTGTGCCTTCCCAATTTCCCTCACATGGCTTGAGTTAACCCAGGGCTATGGTAACATTCACTTGCCCATGTTGAATCGCCGTCAAGAGGAATCGAACCCCGGTCTCCCGCACAGAGTACGAGAGCTATAACCACTAAACTACGGCGCCACAATGTCACCTAATTAAGCTGTATGATACAGCTTATTTAGGAGATCTCCAAATTAAGCTATACAGCTTCATTAAGAGGAGTTAGAGACTTTTTGTTGCATGATTGGAGATGTTTTTACCTGTATTGTTGTGTTCATAATGACTAGCTAAATAATTATGACTCGGATATCAAGATATAACATTTAGCTCAGTGTAATGTCATGTTATAGCTATATATATAATAGGTATAGCTAGCCGGCTAAGCTATTGTGTAAGCTATTTATGTTTACTTTTCAAGATAGTCTTCGATGGAATTATTGCAACTTGACCTATTACGTAACTTGAGAGGCAGAATCATTTTGGCTGAGGCAGCCACGATTAAAATATTTTGTTATATATATATTCAAGAAACAGAGACTATGGCTATGATTTAATTTAAAGAAATAATATGTGTTATAGTTATAATTTATATTTTGTGTGATCAGTCTCACCAGTTTCGAGCGGAGTCTTTAAAGCTCCCATTTGAGCTACAGAAACCTTTTTTGAAATTCTTGCCCAACTGGACGACAGCCTTATGTGGGGACCAAACCCACAACCACTTGGACATTTATCAAATTTATTTGTCAATTTATGTCTGTGCTTGTTCAATTTTTAAGAAAAAAGAATTTATGACATGGTATTTGTATTGCTCATTACTTTAGCTATATTTGTAATAGATTATATTTAGAGAATTCATGATTTCTTCTTCTCAACACATTCTTTAATTCTCTTTAGTCTTCTCCTCCTATAGACACTGCATTTGTCCACAGTTGCGCTAGGCCTGTCTTCAATTTTTTTTAAATTCGTAACAGTGTGTTGCTTATGGTACAAGGTTTAACTTTATTCTGGGAGTCTTCAGACTGGCCCATGTTGTGGCTGTTTCTAAAAAGTGTCAATAGTTAGGCCTGTTTCTTTTTTTGAAAGCACAAGTCCTTTGCAAATAGTTGGGCCTGTCCCATCTTGTGACACAGTCTTTAAAAAGTATGGGAATTGTTTGTCAATAGTTAGGCCTGTCCCATCTTGTGACACAGTCTTTAAAAGTATGGGAATTGTTTGTCAATAGTTGGCCTGTCCCATCTTGTGACACAGTCTTTAAAAAGCATGGGAATTGTTTGTCAATAGTTAGGCCTATCCCACATTTTCTAAAATGGCAAGAGTCTTTTGTGTACAGTTGAGTTTGTCCCATCCGATGTCACGGTTTTTTAAAAGCGGGAGATTCCTTTGTCAATAGTTGGGCCTGTACCAACTTAAGACGGATTTGCATACATTTGTCCAAAGTTGGTCCTGGCCCGTCAATAGATAGGCCATCCCAACTGCGAACACACCGACCCGTCTTTTGACGGGCCAGTCCCGCGTCCAAAGTTGGGCCGGTGTCCATAGTTGGGTCAGAACAGCTCCATCTGAGACAAGAGTCACCAAGTATTGCAACCATTTTATTCATAAAAGTGATGGCTTATAATCAAAACCATGAAGTTGTGTGGCGAGTGGAGTTGCCAGATCGTCACTAGAGCTGTCTGTATGGATAATCACGTAATTAGGATGGTAGCTAGCTATACGCTAGCTCTATACAATATGTCAGCATAAATGTGAACTTTGTTGCATAAGTTAGGGGCAAATTTTGTGTAACTTTTTTTTCGATTAAGGTAATGAATGAACAACTTACCGTGGTAGCTATTGTATTGTCTAAAAATGCACATGTTAGCTAGCTAGCTGTTTAACTAAATAACTAAATTTGTTAGCTTTTAGCCATATCTTTAGCAGCGCTAGGTATTAGAATTTTATTTTAGGTTACAATATTTTGTGCTAGAACGATGTCATGGATGCTGCATCAATTTGTGACAGTCACTTACTTTCTTGCATACACGGAATCAAGCGAGTACAGCTATCTCGGATTAATAATAGCAGCTACACTGATTGCACTCACAAAATGCAAAATGCTTGAACAAGAATCGCCATGCTTTTTTGCACTTACCTCTTGGTCACACGACCCTATAATAAGGTTTTGAATTGTAAAACTGATTGCATTCCGATGAACTTGACCACGCCAGAAGTATGTTTCGAAATGATTTTACGGACGTAATTGGACCAATCACTTCAATAACCGCCCAGGCGATTTTTTAGAGGTACGACACATTTTCGTCCCCGGGGAGCTCTTTGAGATAACACCTCGACGACGTTTTATCTAAAAGAGCTCTGGGGTACGTCAATCATTAAAATTTTTTGAAGAAACACCGCCCAGGTGGTTATTGAAAACTATCATTTTTTTTTAATGTAATAAGCGCCAGGGTAGTTGCTAAAATTAATAAAGAAAAATAAACAATAACAGCATAGATTTTAATATTTGTTTGTGGCGCGATGTTGCAACAGTAAGTAAAGTAAGTAACGAGAATGTTTAACGTACTCGGGAATTCCATCACAGCTTTCTCCCCTTCGACTACGTAGCATCACCGTTAGAGATACTTATAGCATTGCTCTAACTTTCTTGCCTGCTACACTAGCCGATTTGCGGTAAGTAGATAGCTAGATTTGAGACTCGAAGCTGAAACCTTTACAAGCAATGCGCTACCACTACGCCATCTCTCCAACAGCGTCGAACGACGACAAACACATTTAAATATTTTCCTTTCGGTCTGTGCGACTTGTTGATCGACTAAAGGTGTACGCAGCACTTTATCAACCTGCTTAGCACCTATTATCTAAAGCCCTTAAGTCTTCAGGGGGAACACCATTAAAGCACCTTTCTCACTGCTCGTTGTAGACCTCAGTATTCATAACCATATCTCAAGAGGTCTGAATGTAGCAACTAGAGATCAAAAGGCGTCAACCATCGTCTATCCAAGAAGTTCAAAGGTCCCCTATAACTGACGAACCCGGTTCTATTGGCGTTGCTATACAGTTTTTTTAGAGTTTAATCGCGGAATAGAGCAACATTCAAATATGTAATGTTCACTTCCATTTTCAGGTGGAAAGAGGTAAAGCAAAATTTGGTCATTTTCACATGTTTACCATCTTAAGCATAACTGTACATAGTAAAGGTCGCAATATTATAGTATAAAAAAGAGTATTGTTCTTAACCCTTTCACAAATTGTAGTGATTTTTAAAATAATTTTATAACTGCCCTTTCTAAATTTCAAGAAAAATCAGTAACTGCCTGAGCGGTTACTCATATGTCAGACATTTTTAAAAAGACACAATAACAACAAATTTATGGAGGAATATATTTCAAGGCAAAAGTTTTTGCACAATCAACTGTCGACATTATAGTGTTCTTTTCTATTATAATGACAGCCAATGCAGGCTGTTTTTTACGTTCCGACTACGATGTAAAAGACCTAATACAAAGTTTGAGGACAAAGTTTAAGCGCCCTTTTCAGATGGAAATATTTCTTCCAAAATTATGTGTCGCAGCTTTTTTAACAGATTTACAGAAAATTAATACGATACTCGATATCCCTCTAAAGTTCATAAAGTATTGAAATTTTAAAATCATTATCGCGCCGTGCTAAAAATACATACCAGTGAATAGGTGTTTTAATTCATAGAAATTTGAGAAAGTTATAGAAACTAAAATCTTGAAATGATCATTGTTTTTTTATCCCCACCACAGTTCCCACGGATTTTTGCTTTTTTGATATGAGGGAAGACATTATATTGGCCAATAAAGAAGACATTATTTTTCACATTATGTTATAGTATAATTCGTTGGTCTTGTTCAACCGACCAGTTTTCAAATTCACCTCCGTCCTTACCTAAAACTCACTGTACATGCTGTTCAGTGAAAAAGAGCAGTTGATAATCATTTGTGTCCGTTAAAAACTACAGAGAGACCTCTCTATAACAGACACCATTTAGACTAAACTCGTCACAAGGTCATCTTGTATCTTTTCGAAATCGGGACTGATGCAAACATCTTCTCGCCAAGAGTTAGCCGCCGGAGAAGGCACACTGTGTGGGTTGTTGGATGTTGCAGGGAGTTGTCTGGCAGAGCGCGGACCCTAATTGGGTCTGCGTAGCTCAAAATGAGCATTAAATACTCTAGGACTCCCCATCTAAGCCATGGCCCCTCCTGGAAATAATAGACAGGGTATATCCCTCAATAGGCTAACCATATAAAATATACAGACTATCTATTTATCTATACAGAATAATTATATATACAGTGCATACAGTATAATTAGCCGCTCATACAGCTACTTATACGATAGATATTTCTTTACTTAAATGACCACACTTTTCTTCGTTATCGATCTTCCCATAGCCATCTATACTTATATAGATCCACATAAAGTTGTGCTTCAATTAAAACCATAAAAAGGAACAAGAAACGATTGTGCAAAAAAGTTATTAATTTTACTGTAGCCAGCAGTATGTCGTATAAACAACAACACTATTCTGATTTCAAGAAAAGACGCAGTTAGCTGTAAAGAAGACAAAGAAGCTTTTAACAGCTAAATATACTAAGCGCAGGGTCTAATAATCCTGCATTGCTAACTATATATTCTGTTACAGGCTAATCATCAGTTCACCCTGACTGTTCGGTGCAAGCAACAATAAACTTTTGTCACGTTTCGACAACTTTTCTGCAGAAATATAAAAAAAATCCTGTGCAAATATATATCTTTTTATCTGATAGATAGATCTGGTAGCCCCTTTTTCCCATAAGAACAGGAGTTGGGTGTCCAGCCATGGAAATATTACGCAAAGAAAGGACAAAGGTTTTTTGTTGCTGGCTTTTTAAGAAAAAAGGCGCTCTAATCAAAGCACTATTTTATGTAGCTAGCTAGCTTGATAGTACTGTCAGCCCCAAAAGGAGATTATCACTGGTACGTTTATTAGAAAAGCCCGAATATTGACATCGCCAAGGAACTTCATCCCAAAGTAAAGGCGATGAAAGTAAAGCAATTAGTGGAATTAGCAATTGATTGCAAATATACTCACGAAATGTTCAAAAAAGTCAAACAACGTAACCAAGAAAGAAAGAGAAAAAACGAAAAATGCCAATCGTTAGATTAACTTTATCGAATAAATCATCTCCAGTAATTTCAAGAAGATTCATCTTTGCAAATTGACCGTTCCGGGAATTTTGGCGCAGACAAATTTAGAAATTCTCGAAAATTAATCAACTTAAGGTGTGTTCCGATAACAAACTTAAGGCATGAAAATAATAACCCTCAAAAACCATTCATACTGTTCACTTGCAAAAAGTTCTGCATGAAAATACCACTGCTCAGGAAAAGAAAGCATAACTGAGTGTTTGGGTTTTTTTCTTATTCATTTATTTACAAAGAGAAAGATTGTAAAAGAAAAATAATTTCGCGTGCAAAAATAATTGTTTTGCTGGTGTAATAAAAAATAATTTGAAAAAAAAATTAAAAATTAAAAGCATATATAAAGAATATAAAAACTAAAATGTTTAAAATGGCTTTAAGTTTGGACGTAATTTCGAAGCGATGTAAAAAAAGATTTAAAACGTAACGGAGAGAATCTGCAAAAAAATAAATAAAAACAGGGGGAACAAGTTTTAAAATTGAAACTTGATCCAAAAAATGTCATTTCAAATTTCCCCAAAATTTTTGAACACTTCATTAAATAATTGTTTGCATAACAATTTCTCTTCTCTCCTTCCCAAACTGTCCACAATAAATAAACAAAGTTCGTGGTTTTCTTTTAACAAATTCAACGATGATTCCGGTTCCCTGCTTTCCGTCCCAAACAATTTTTCGATCCCTTTCAAGCCGTGTCTTAACAATCTTTGAACGATGTATTCTGCAGCGATATACTTCTGACATTGTTTTGGTTCGAACTGGTAACGCCAGTTGACTTTCCTTGGATTAGGTCCTCTGTCTGCAGTGATAAAACCCAGCTGAAGCACAGAATTGGAATTCACACCAGCGATCCATTGTTTCGTTTTTTGGAAGAAACCCTTGCGTTTTTCTTTCTTGACAAAGTAAGCCACTAAATCTTGTTGTTCAAAATAATCTTTACCAGACTTGATCGACTCCAACGCGATGTGCCCAATACTTTTTAAAACACAGTCAGAGATGCGACGTTTCCCATGTCTGTCGCCAAACCCATGGTAGTTTTTAAATTGTTGAATCATCTGTCGCACGAGTTCGTGATAGAGTTGTGTCATACTGCGCGGGACGACTTCAGAATGGTCGTGAATGTTACAAATGATGCTCAACGCGAGCGGAGACGAAGCTAGTTCTAGAATGTCGGCGCTTCCCACCACTGTTTCGTACAACTTGCGGCAAAAATCTTCATCTTTTTCTGCGAAATACTTTCGAATATATTCCTGGATGTCATCTTTTGTGAACGGTGCGATAATAAACGATCTGTTGAACAATGAAGACAGTTTTTCGATCGTGGTAAGACCTGCAGGGCGGGACGTGGCTATGATTGACGCTCCATTGTAGATCTGTCCTTCTAACAACGCATTTATCTCGGCAACAATCCCTTCGCTTTGGTTGTGTCGAATTTCATCAAGACCATCGATCAAAAATAAACACCTCTCGCAATTTTCAACTAAAAGATCTTTCCATTCTCCACAGCGTTGTATATTCGTGTCTTTAAGTAAAACATCCTCAATATAATCGAGTAAACATCCATATGACAAAAGCTCCTTACAACGAAGCAATAAAACAAGAGACAAGTCACCGAAACTTGAAGAAAAGCGTTCTTCAGCATTAACATAGTCCATCGTTAGTTTCTGCAATAACACAGACTTTCCTTTTCCAGGATCGGATATAAAGCACAGATTAACCGGGAACCCTTCCTTCTTTTTTACCAAGTCATAAAGGTATCCAGGCGGCATATCGTTAGGTCGTCGATCCCAACAATGGAAACGAGGCTGTATGTAAATGTCCTCCAACTTGAAATATCCTTTGTTGTTCACATCCCACTCTAAGCAAGACACCAAACTTTCTGATTTCATGTAATTTCGTTTAAGCCGTCTACCAAACACCTCCAAGTTATCATCATCGTTACTACATGAAATTCTTTTGTCATTCAGATTTTCTAAACATGAAAAAGAATAATTACCAACCCACTGCAAATCCTGATCAGGTAGATGGAATTTCAAGATTCGTATTTCCCAATTTTATTAAACAACCTAAAACTGTTTTTAGTGACGAGAACTTTTAGGGTATGACAGAAAGCACAACACATATTTTTTATAAGAATTTTTAAAAGCATAACGATGCTGAAAATTTACTCGCGTATCTGAAATATTTAAGCATTTATCCAGGCTCAAGTTTTTAAAATGCTGAGCATTAATTTTGCCCCATGCGTATAAAGAGGTCTAGGAGTGAGTAAGTCAAACTTAGAAACTATCGACTTTACTAAAACAGTCTTTTCTGAGGTCAAATTAAGTCAAAAATTCACGCGATGTATATAATTTCTCCGTACTAATACCTAAACAAAAAGAAAATCCACAAATCTCAAAGAACATATGCCAAATTTTAAAATTTTGTTGACACAATGCTATCGTTATGATTTTTGTTTCAAATTACATAGCAAATATTCCGTGGGAAATTGCCTTCACATCAACATTGTGAAATCAATGAAATTTAGTTCATGGCAAAAAGAATGTGTGTGTTCTGCTCTTTGTCATTTTTATAAAACAAATTGTCATGGTAAGCACTGCTGAGATCAGCCATAAGGGATAAAACATTCATTTCATTATAAAACAGCAAACTCAGCATCCTACAACAGTCTTTAATCCAACTTTTTAGTTTTGCAATTAAAATTTTGACAATGATGCCATTATGCTTGCAACGATTAGTAGTTTCGCTGCAATTAAGTAATACCAAAATCAATTTCATTTTATAATGAAATAATAATTTCATAACGTACAGATTAGATATCACCCTGACAAATTCACTTCCTAATTGTCTTTGTCATAATATTGACATTTGCAGAATGTAAAAAATTAACAGTGTAAAGCTATCTGACCTTGCAATTTCATGATCTCAGCTTGCAGTCTGTTTATTTTGTCTTCATTGTCAGAATATTTTGTAAAGGAGATATCTAAAAGACAATATTTTTTTTATATACACAAGGAAAATGTAAAAATCTAAAAAACTGTAGGTTAAACATCCCTAATTGTCAACAAAACATTGTGCTTACCTATGTAGTGAAAAAATTTATCATGCAGGATACTAAGTTCTTCTTCCAGATCAGCTTTTTTATTTGAATCCAACTGTACGGTGGCATAATAAGAAATTTCGTTAGGATCTGCACCAAGGCTTATTAATATCGCAGCTGTTTCGTTCCACTTTTTACTACAAGCAGATAATTTTACAGGGGTACTGCCAGTATGAGCCAGTGAATTTCTTCTTATTCGTAGTCTTTCAAGATTTGCACCATCAGTAAAATCACTTGCAGATGGTCTCCGATTCCAACCTTTCCTTGGTGGAGCTAAACAATTGCAGGTGTTCCTGATTAGTAAAAGCAGTAAAGTAATATCAAATTGAATTGAGTCTGTTTCCTTGTTAGGGTTTCCAAAAAGCAATTCTCGTTGACTTGCAAATAAATATGGTTTTAACTTCTTTTTGAAAGGAAGAAGCTTCTGGTATAGTTGTTTTTTGTCTTTTGGAAAGTAACGATGGAAGATATTGTAACATACAGATGTTCCAACTTTCTTTATTAAGAAAAATAACCGAAGAAAGCATTCATCGTTTTCATCAACAGATGTTTGACTTACAATACTAGCCATTTCAAAAACACCATTTGAACTAAAAGCAAAAATAAAATGTGGCTGTTAAATCAAACATTTAAAAAATAATAAGCTGCATATAA
Source organism: Hydractinia echinata (assembly GCA_030067915.1). Taxonomy (NCBI): domain Eukaryota; kingdom Metazoa; phylum Cnidaria; class Hydrozoa; order Anthoathecata; family Hydractiniidae; genus Hydractinia; species Hydractinia echinata. Next base: position 1,337,044 of record JASGCC010000063.1, read on the forward strand.
TTATAAAATTTAATAGAATATATAGTACTCTTTATCAAGAAATAAGAAAAAGATATTGATAAAAGTTAAAAAAATAGAGAATAAAATGAAAAAATCATAATAAACATTGTACATACCATGGCAACAAACTTATGCTAAATCAGCATGCTATGTTATATATCTTAAAGCTTACCTCCTCCCATAAAAAAGAAAATTTCATATGAGAGAGCTAAAAAAGTTGTCTAGGAAATCATGTTTTAAAAAAATTCTGATTGGTTCCTAAAATTTTGGACTTATAAGTTCCACTAATTATGCAGCATCATGCCATGCATAATTAGTTGAACTAATTGTTTTGTGTTTTGTCAAGGAATATACAGGGTTAAAAATCTTTTTTTACTATTTAGTTTGGTGCTTTCTTCATTTTACATAAATTTTAATATTTAGTATAAGCTTAGCCAAGTCAAGCCACTCTTTATGCAGTGCATGGAGTTGACATATTGTCAATAGAGCATATTTTGATAAGTGAAAAACTAATTCCTGTTTCTTTTCAATATTTTATCCTTTAAAATTTATAAAATTAATGGAAAATAGCAAATTTGTCATATCTGGCCATTCTTTAATGGACTGTTCAGGTATGCATATGTATATAGAACTGGTAATGTTTGGTAATGTTACACAGGATTAGAAATGATTAAAATATAAGACAGCAGTGTTACAGGTTAAAAAAATCACAAAGCATGATTTTTGCTCATGATTTTGTTCGTATTACTCCAAATGTGTTACAATTCAACACAGTTGACAAAATTATTCATTTGTATGGGTTGGGTTCAAAAAATCGTCCCACTGTTTTATTTTGTCAGTGTTTGTGTGAATTAGTAGTATCTATGACAAGTTAACAAGATTTTCATATGTTAAAGAAGAAACTGTTTGTGGTCATGTTTCTCTTTGTGATTTTATCAGTCTTTTTTATAGACATTAGTAATTCTAGAGCAGATTTTGTGCTTCAGAAATGATTATTTCTTCATTTTTCTTTGTGCTGATTGAAATTAGTAGAAATATTGATAAAAATTTTGGTAAATGTGTAACAATTTGGTTTCATTGTTTTCTTTTTATCATTTTTTGACACAAAATAAAAACATTTTTAGAATAAATTGAATGCATGAAAAATAAAGGCCTTTTTTAAAAATAAATTAAAGGCATGACTATGTGGGTTACCTTACACCTTGAAAGAACTTTATTCCTTTTGTGTGGCAATTATGGAATTAGTTGTTTTTTGTTACGATTTTATCACTTTTTTGTTTTGAACAGACAGTTTGACAACAGTTTCATCAACAACCATTTTTGGCAAAGTTATCTTTTTATCACAAATTTTTACTGGATCTTTGTGATATATATATTTGCAAGATCATTTATTCCTCTAAAGTTCAACCCCCATATTGTAAGTAAGATTCTAAGTAAGGTTGCAACCCATAGATGCAAGTTAAAATTTAAATGTTGTCCAGGAATGATAAAAAGGTACCTTAGGATGTGATGTTGTGATTTGCACCACTTCTGCGAAAAACTGCCTTAATCAATGATCATATCCTATTCTCCCGGTCGGAATGTCACATGGTACAACTTTCGGTTGAGGGAAAACACAGACGTTTCATGTCAAACTCAAACAGAAGAGGCTTTGATTAAAAGGGAAATATACAAGTATCTAAATTAAACTAAAGCTGAATTAGCAAAAACTTTCCTAAAATTACACAATATGACAGATTTGAATTTAGAAAACAAAAATTCTACGAAAAGTTCAGCCCCTATTTATGAGGAGGTGACTGCGAAAACGGCGTATTTTCCCTCAAATCATAAAATGGCTACCCTGAAAAATACGGACATGTATTTGGTTTAAAAGTATCACATGACATTTTGCCGACCGGGAGAATAGTTTAAACTATTTTTAATTCTGCCCTTTTATCAGAATTAAAATGGAATCCATGGAAAGCAGGGTATTTGTCCAGGGTCTGCCCATTCTAATTTTTTTTCGTAAAATGTGTCTCAATGCACCAAAGGAAATGTGATCTATTTTACAATGTCTATCACTGTCTATCTAGTTGGTTGCTTTTGTTTAACATTTAAAACAATTAACAGAGTCGTATATACACCCTTCTTCTTCAAAATTAGTAAGGTTGCTAGCTAGCTAAAACCACACCTACTAGCAGCTAGATTAGCTACACTCTAAGCTACACAAACTAGCCTGAGTCAGCTAGCTAATAGCTAGGTAAAAATAAAAAGTTACATACCTGTCTAGATGTTCAAAAAGAATCAAGATGAGCGAAATCTAGATCGTTTTTGGTTCTGTTTTGGGAAAGAACCTTGAGACCACAGCATCATCCACGAGCTCGTAAAAAACAACAAACAAACATGTCATGGGGCAGCCATCATAATTATTTATGACGTAATGTTATGCTTACATCGCATACTTTAAAAACACTCCTTGCATACCACGGACCCGACGTCCAAAAACAACAACTCCGTCCTAAATAAACGACAAAAACACGCGAGGAGCTTTTGTATTCCTAACTCGAATGATTTCAAAAAATTTGATTGAAGGTATAATTTTAAATTTTTCTGTTACTGCATGTTTGGTGATTATGATTCAAATAAATAAACCTAACTAACAGTAAAACAAACTCTGACCTGGGAAGGAGGTTGTGTTGAACTAACTATCATATTAATCTTTTTCTAGGTTTTGTTGTGTTTCTTTGTCAACCAACGAGGAGAAAAAAAATCTAAGAAAAAGTTTACATACACCACACAAATGTCGAAGTTGCGAGTTATTCACCGGGTTGAACTGTAGTGGAAAATGCTATATAGTTATTAAGAAAACTTTTTTTTAATAAATGTATTTCATTTTCATTTAAAAAAATGTTCTGTTCCATTTTAGCAATAGCTAACAGATCTGTTTTTTGAAATTGAGCCTTTTTGTTGTTGAATATATCAATGAATATATTCACCATTTAAACATGAAACAGTTCTATCTCGTAGATCCGGATACTTTGAATTGAAGGGCGGATATGTCTGCTCTCTAGGAGGATAAAAATAAGGTCTACTTACGCAAAAGGAATACGAGTCACACTTTAAATCGTCATTACATGGCTTATTATTTTGTGTTTATTTAGTAGTAAACAGTAAAAGACAAACCATCATGAAAGGTTGATTCAAACGTGATTAGTATTTCCCCTGACGTCAGCCTCTGCAATCGAATACTAATTACGTTAATTACATTAGCATCAACTGCATCAACAAATTATTTTGTTTTGGAAAATAAATTCATAATGCTGAATTACTATTAATGACTCGTGTTTTGCATCTTCAAGTTTTTGGCACTGAAACTTGTGGTTAGGTCGCAATTAAAAGCTATAGTTTAAAGGCGGAGTCGGAAATTCGTTTCCAATGGCTCTTTTACGACTATGGTGAGCCAGCCTCAGGGCTTGATGAACTTAATTACTACCGCGTGATAACGGTTATAAGTAAGAGAATGGGAACGAGGATGGTGATATGCTTGTTCTGTTGGATAGAGGAAGAAAATGCATCACACCGGACAATCTCGTCCCAAGGGCTTTTTTTTCGCTGCGCCAGCACGCATATCAGAAAGTGAAAAAGAAGCTCTGGGAACGAGATTGCACACCGGAGTCTTACAGGCATATAAAAATAGGAAAATAACGTAACTCGCTTGTTCCTTCGTAATGCCTCTCCATAAATATCAAAAGGTTTTTTTAGGAGAAAAATGTAGGTGATCAGCTTGAACAGTCAACTCACCGCATATTTCTTATAATTTAACACTTTGTCAGCTCTTGTGGCCATTATTCCATCAAGTTCCGACTTACGGAAGGAAAAGTGAACATACATGCGATCGTCTTGTTATTGTGTTTGGAAACCTCACTTCCCCCTTAAAAAAGAAGTCAACTTGCAAGGTCTTAAGATTTTGTCAAAAATTTCATATATTCGTACTCGTTTGCCGTAATAAGGTGACTTCAATGCTTCCTACCCAAAAACTTCCTGATAAGTGCAAAAAATGAATGTCATATTTTGAAACTTTAATAAACTTTGTGGGTTTTATTTAATGATTTCTTCCACAATTTTAACGTAATAAGGTGTTTTAATCAGTTACTTGTTAAGTCGAAGCGACTCATAATATTCACAAAGGTTAAAACATGACAGCTGGAGTCTAGAAACGGTGCAACAATTTCTATAGATTGTTTAGATGGCTGCGGATGACTCCATTTTTATCGAGTTTTTTTACTGATACTTTACATTAACTTTATTTGATTTTATACATCAGAATGTGTTGGTAAATTTGACATTTTCCGTCAGGATCAGCAGCATAAACCGCCTAACAAACTTAATGTTTTCCCGTTGTCTTTCCTTGTTATCTAAGTCAAGAGCGTTCTGTAAAAGTAAATTCGATTACTTAAATTTAAATCAGTTTGAAAAACAACAGAAAACTTTCATTTGCACGGCCTAGCATGGCGAACTAAGAACGTAAACAAAGGTAGTGATGAAACTTATTTATAAGTACGTGCAGCGGGAAAATACGAACAGCAACCTTGTCCCCAGGACTTGTTAGGCTTTTTATATTTGGATTGGTATATTAGGCCGTATAAAAAGCATAACAAGTCCTGGGGACGATAATAAGAGGGTACTCTCATTGAGTAGATTTTAAAAATTAAAACAAAGTATGACACACGTGTTAACATTTTTTATCAATTTTTTCTAGCTTTTTTCTTTGGACAAATCTACAATCGTGGACAAAAATATTGAGACTAAGGCAGTTTTTTACTCATTATCCAAATATGGACAAAAGAGTCAAATAGTCAATACTCTGCAGCCGACAGGCTGCAAAGTCGCTACTTTTGCACACAAGTACGCCAGGCAGAGAGCGTTGAAAAGTTGCTAGTCACATCCTTTAGCACGCCCGCACACCGAAATAATTCACGTCGGGGAACACGAAGGCCCCGAAATTCGTGATTAATGGCCTTGCTGACGTCAGCAACAATTAGCACATTTTATGAATTTCGTATTTACCAAATAACCTAAGATCCGAAGTCCTAAGTCCACTCTGAACATTGACAAGTGAACTTTGACAAGTTCAAGATGTGTGAATCTAATATAGAATGAGCCTACGCAATTACTTGTGGTGGCGAAATTCGAAATTCGTTCTCTTGTCCCAACATATTGTGACCACGATTGTAGTTAACATGCAAATGAAATGTATATATAAAAAATGTGGACAACTGTAAAAATCGAGGATAAAAGTCAAAAGTTATTTTTCCCGTCTACTATAGAGAAGTGAATGAAAGAAATGTAAGTAAAACAAGAATTTTCAAACAAAAAAAATCCACGAGAATTTTCAACCTCGTCCCCAGGGCATCTTGTATCTTTTCTGACCCCGGGACGGCGATCGCCGTCCCGGGGTCAGAAAAGATACAAGATGCCCTGGGGACGAGGTTGGAGAATTTTGTCTGTTTGACATTTTTTTTCGTCCGCAAAGGTAAATGCAAAGCTGGCTTAAACATGTCCGCTGTCAACAAACATGAAATAGCAAATGCGATATAGTTTTATCAACATTTGTTGACAAATTATAAGGACGGGATAACGACTAGTCTATGTATTAATATTCGTTGGTTGTCTTTCATCAAAATTTATTTCGAACCCCTCTGCAGAGTAAGTTTATTACTTCTTGCTAACAGATGCACGAAATGCTGATGCGAAAAATATGTACGACGGGAGAATTCATGTGAGATTATCTCCAAATTAATTAGAAGTTCAGAGGTACGCCGATAGAAATTTATTTAGTTCACAAAAAATCCGATGCCGTCCAAACTCTCAAATGGGTCTTTAACCAGTGGATAAACTCTTTGGGCTTCTGGTAAATCCGAAATGCCAGAAAATTTTTCAGAAAGAACCTTTTCCAATTCAATACAACTTTCCCGAATTTCATAAATTATAATAATTATGACGTCATCAAAATTTTATAATGATTCTATGCTCTTCAAAAAAGGATATTCAGATAGAATATCAAATTATCATGACAAAACTAAAGTTTTTAGAGCAATATAATATTCTGGTTGGATTTTATTAAGATTTGAAGAAAATAATTATTTTGAAAACGAGGCTATTCTTAGAAAGCTCGGCTATATCAAGGGTTTGACCGTAACTTTAGCTCGCAATCGAAATAACGAAATTTGTTCTACCTTTTGCTAAGGAACTTAGGGATAAGAATCATTTTTAGTATCGACCTCTTTAATTAAGTTTGTTCTACCTTTTGCTAAGGAACTTAGAGATAAGAATCATTTTTAGTATCGACCTCTTTAAGTTTGGCATAATTAGGAAATTCGGGAAAGGTCTATTATGCAACAAAATGAAATTTGAGATGCAGTAATAAAAGATTTAAAAGGGCCAATGAAAAACGAATACCATTTGCAGCACTTAAATTTCTTTTGCGAAAAACCTGGCTTATATTTGATATTTTACGAATAAAAACGAAACACAGCAAAATGTTTTTCCCGCGAAAGTTTTAAACCACTACACAAACAACAAAGATAAATTTTGAGAATGAAATTATGCCGAAAAAAAGTGGTCTGTTCATGTCAATCAGCAAGATATCAAATTGTGCACATCCCTACTGTGTGTATGTTTCAACAAGAAAATTATCAAAGCACTCTAATCATAAGCATGGTTGAGTAAAAAGAAAGAAAACACTATAGGTGCGATGCGTGATGGGGGTTGCAGCCTATTGTTTTCAACAAAGCCGATCGTTAAGTCAGTTGGCACGCACAGTCATGACGGAATTGAGCAAAAACATACCAGTACATTATATGCGAAAAAAATTGTTTTTATATACCACCAAAACTTGTAACGCAAAAGCATCAAAATGAGGAAACTTTTTTTGATAAGTTTTCTCTGTGTTTTATGCTTCGTAGTGGACTCAAAGCCTGTGGAAGAGCCAGAGCTACCACATAGCCGCGAGTTTTATGCTGGCTACATCAAAGCTATCACTGATAACTTTGACCAGTTATTTGAAACTGAACGTGAAACCAGAAGCACTAAAGATGAAGATGTAAAAGAGGTGATTATTCTTTAACTTTTACATTAGCCAGAATACCTGGTGAAACTTTTATCCAATTTTAGCTAAGTATAATTGACTACACACGTCAACAAAAACTTTCTTTAAATCTATTGAACAGTAAAAGCGATAATGATCCGTACTGCGGCTTGCTATCCTCTTGTTGCTCGTGCTTGTTCACAGCAAATTCTGTTTTATACGAAATTTGGAAGCAAGGAAATATTAGTTTAGAAGAGACATCGCGTAATAAAAAATGAATATAACAGAGCTAACGAAGGTGCATCGGTTTTGTTCGTATTTATACACAAATTTATTGACAAAAAAAAAACTCATTGATTCAATTTATGAAGGGTCCTATGATTAGGGATTAGTTTATTGTTGGTGGACGAATTTTTCTGACGGTAGACCAAACAGTGTTTATGAAGTACGTTTCAATCACACTCTGGAGTCAATGTAACAACAAAACATTTCTTTTACCTGAATACGCATGACCGATGGTGTCAGCTGCAATATAAAAACAATGGAAAGCTACCCTTTCAATGCAATTAAACGCATTTGGCTTCGGGTGTGATCTAAACTCTTCAAAAAACTAACTTGACTACATAACAACTTGACTCCTATTGCTGTGATGAAACTAAAAAAGCTACTTCATAAACTCTGTTTTTTTCAGGTTTCAACAACAATATCTCAAAAACGAGACATTGTTACCGATGAAAACAACGATGAGTCGAGCGTGACGGACTCAGAAAGCGGTAGCGGTAGCGGCGCCGAGGATGACGCGTCAGGTGATTCTGAAGATTCACAATCTGAAAGTGCTAACGCAAATCAGGATGATGGTGGTAGTGATGCAGATGATGAAAATCGAAATGCCAAGGAAGAAGTAAAAGCAGACGAGGATAGACAAGAAAAAATATCTGAAGCTTCTGCTGGTGACCCGACTAACAAATCGAAAAAAAACAAAAAAAGTAAAAAGAAGAAGGAAAAAACACGTACGTTTATTCCAGAAGATGAAGGAGATGGAATGTCTTTTAGAAGGTCTGACGAAGAATCACCGTTTTATAGCGGTGCACCTGGTGGACAAAATGACGAAGATATTAGAGCATCTGCCATTGATATGCAACGAGCTTCTAGAGACCAGTCGCCAGAAGATTTAGCGCGACTTTCTCATTCTACATTGACCTTCCTGCCTACTAACGTTAGAAATTATAAATCAACACCATTTGTTGCAAGATTGTTCCATTACAATCCAAGTCCTATTCCTTTCGGTGACTATCCGCGGCTACCAAATCCTGAAGAAACCGCTGCTCCTTTCAGCCGACAGTATGGTAGTTTTAATGCTCCCCGTCATTCCCATGGTCCAGTTCCTTTCGCCTTTCCATACCGATCAGCTTATATGTTGCCATATCAGCAAAGAGGCTTGATCACACCAGTACGAGGAGTTGTTAGAAATCTTATTGCTCAAAAAGATGCTGTTGCCAACCCTGCTCCAGTTCCTGCTGCTGATGCTAAACCTGCAGCCAATCCAGCTCCAGCTGCTAACCCAGCTCCGGTTCCTGCTGCCAACCCAGCTCCAGCAGCTGATGCGAAGGCAGCGGCCAATCCAGCTCCACAACCTGTTGCAGAACCAGATGGTAATAACTGCTGTAACAATGGTGGTACCGGTAATAATCAATGCTGCTGCTGTTGTCAACCATGTTGTTGTCATTGCTGCTGTCAGCCATGTTGTTGTTGTCATCATCATCACCACCACTGTTGTCACCACTGCTGTCATCATTGCTGTCACGATTGCTGTCACGATTGCTGTCACCACTGTTGTCCTTGTTGTCATGATTGTTGTCATGACTGTGGCCACGACTGCTGTCACTGCTGTCAACCTGAACATCACGTAACACATCATCACCATACCTTACAGGACTATACTCACCACTATCATCACCACAAAATCTGTCATCATGAGCACAAAATAACACCTGAACACACCTACAATCATGTGTGTCATGACCACGAGCATCACCACCCTCAAGAATACCGCCACGTGCACCACCACACACCAGTTCAAGTATGCCAGCACCATCATCACCAGCACCAATGTTGCTGTTGCCACGACTGCTGTGGAGGCTCTGGTGGTGGTTATGGAGGCGGTTATGGGGGCGGTTATGGCGGTGGTTATGGAGGTGGATATTAGAGTTGCGCAGTAGAGAATAAACGTTAAAGTACTGCTAAAATCTTGTTCAACTTTTTGATATATACCAAATGTGTTAGTAACCACAGACCTGAATAGCTGAATTTATTATTGCCACTTTGCAGAACGTTTTGTTTTGTTCAGCCGTTAACTATTCTAATGCAGTCGTTCTTATCAAATAAATTTTTTTTGACAACAAATTCGTATACTTTGTTTTGACAAAAGCGCATAGAATTTGGAGATACCGACTGATACTAACTTAACTTACTAAATGTATTGAGTTTTCCTCGCAACAATTAATCACTTTTGAATTCTGTTTTTACTTTTTTATCAAGTTAATTGTATTGTTTTGATTATGTTGACGATGTCTGTTTTTCATGACTGATATACAAAGGTTAAGAAATAGATAATTGAAATGTATTTGCTGAAAGAAGCTGTTTTTGCTAATTTTTTATACTTCCCCAGAATTGTTAGTGCGTGTCGTTGTGACCAAATAGTAGCTTTGGACTTCCTCTTTTTTAAATCCTCAAGGACGGACCGTTGAGAAATCCCTTTAGTCAACATAAAAGGAGCTTCTCGAAACTTGAGCGGCAATTGGTGGCTAAAGACAATATTAAGACAGTTCATGTTTGACACCCTTGGGTATCATCCTCTTTTTAAAACATAGGAAAGGACTTTTCATAACAACCTAGTCCCTAGGAGCTATAGCGATCCAACTATGGGGCTGTTTTTGCCTGGATATTTGCGGGGGCTGGATTGTAAGGACTAAGTTTAAGAGTTTGTACAGGAAATATGTCAGAAAGTGCCTTAAACGCATTAAATTAAAAATGTGTATTTATTTTTACGATTGAAAATTCTCATTTACACTCGCGAAAGATAAATTGGTGGCTAAGAATGTTGCATGCACCTTGTAAGAACTCTCTTTACAAGAAGCTTTAAGGCTCAATTTCCCAAAATTTCAGAATCTTGTAGAAATAATGCTGACCCTCGTTCACCGACGAGATTGTCAAATTGTCAAATTCTAATAATTTAAAATGTTAATTTTGACATCATTTCCCTGGAAATTTCAAGCTAATGGGTTAGGATTAAGTATAAGGTATTTGCGGCTGGATTGAGGTGAATGCAACACCATTTTAACATTTTCACAAAAGAATTTTAAACTGCAAGTAAACAGAACTGCCTATAAAAAGCAATTTTATTATCAATGTCATCATAAACTAACCTTTTATGTCCATGATTACGTTTTAGACAGAATTCAAGAAGGACAACAAAAGAAATATCGCTGAGGAAGACAGTTCGTATCTTCAAAAACGCGATACTGTACCATACAGTAGCGAAGATGAGGAGACGGAAGCAACTGACTCACAAAGACGCAGTGATATAGAAGCACAAGCATCTCCTGACGCCGATGCCCCAGAAAGCTCTACTGACGACACTCAATCAAGCGAGTCTGCAAGTGCTAAAGAATCGGCTAAATCTGATGCTAAACCTGCTGAGGAAAAGAAAGCTGAACAAACAGCAGCTGATGCCACAAAGGAGAAAGACTCGAAACAGGCTGCAGTTGATAAGGAACCTGCACCAGAAAAAGAAAAGGTAGAAAAATCTAGCAAAAAATCGGAACAATGGGATTCAAATACTGAAGAGACTGAAGAAGAACAAGAAGAGGAAGAAGAGCCGCAATCAAGATCGACCACGCCAGAAGCTGATGAGGCAAGTGAAGATGAGAATGATGAAGAAGAAGACTCACAAAGCGAGCGAAGAGAACGTATTTTCTCTCATGAAAATGACGTGATGGTTCCTGTGTACCAACGAGGCAATATGTATCCATCTCCACGAGTTCTAGGGTATGGTATGATCCAACGTCCAATTCGTATGTTTAGTGGAAACTCCTATCCATCATACAACAGCCCCGCTTTTAACCCATCTAATCTGGCCTATACCGCCTCACTCCCTATGTCTGCTGCTTACCTTATGCCAGCAGGAAGCCGTGGATTGATCATGCCCCTTCGAGGTGCTGTCAGAAACCAGATAAGCAAGAGAACACCGAAAGCTGATGCTAAACCCGATGCTAAAGCTGATGGAGACAAGAATTGCGGATGTAGCAGTAGCGGTGGAAGTGGAAAAGGAAACAACTGTTGCTGCAACTGTACTTGCTGCGAATGTTGTCATCACTGCTGTCCATGTTGTTGTCATGACTGTTGCCATGACTGCTGTCACGATGGCGGCGACTGTGGCCATGACTGCTGTTGCCATGACTGCTGCCATCATTGTTGCCAGCCTTGTTGTTGTCATCATCATTGTCATGACTGTCACTGCTGTCATCATGATGTCCACCATCATGATTGCTGTCATCAACATCACACCACCCACTGTTGTCCACATTATCATCACTGCTGCGAGAATCATTGCCATCATCATCATCACCCATGTCACGTCCATGAATGTCACTGTCAACACCCATGTGTACATGTTAACACCTGCCATCATCACGAATGTTGTCACGAACCATGTCATCACGATTGTTGTCACCATGACTGCTGCCATCATGACTGCTGTCATGACGACCATCATTGTGGTTGTGGAGCAATTCACGTGAACGCATGCGAGTGTGGACATCACCTTGGTGGAATTGGCGGTGGAATTGGCGGAGGAATTGGCGGAGGAATTGGCGGTGGTTACGGTGGTGGTGGTTATGGAGGTGGTGGTTATGGAGGTGGTTACTTGGTTAGACGTACACCATTGTCAAATTTTTAAATATTTCATGAAGGAAAAACAAATACCACGCGATACAATGTATCAAATGTATTAACACAAACATTTTAAATCTGAAAATTATTATTTTCCTAGCTAACTTTGTATTTGATTATTTCAGTAAAGATATTTTCGTTGACGAAAGGTTTTTGATTTCCATTGATATAATAGGCTGGCCATAACACTCGTAAAAGTTTTGAAATGGTCTAATTTTTTTGCGTTTTAAAGATTTAAAATGTAAAATGCATGTTTTACAACAAAATAATTTCAACAATCTATTTCTTTAAATCCTATAAAATCATCTTTTATAAAATCTTCATTAACATCCGTAAATATGATTATATGTTTCCCTATTTCTAGAGGAACACCAATAAGAACATTTGAGGCAAAAAAATTGTAAAAAAAAGAACACATCCAGCCTCGGCTAAATTAAGATGTTCTTATAAAAGATGTTCTTATAAAAGAATACAACGTGCATGAAAAGAAGTAGCGGATTTTATTTGCTGCTGATTTTGAGACTGTAGATAGCTTTTAAAATGCTCAATTTAACAGGTTTCTTGCGTTTTTAAGCAACCTCGATCCCAGGGTCTGTAGCGTTTTTTGATACAAGGATGAAAAACATCCTCATTTTAAAAAACGCTACAGCCCCTGGGATCGAGGTTGTTTTTTAAGATGTTTACTTAAAAACGTGAAGAAGAATTTCAGCCTTAATTCATCAAAAGAAATAAGAACTAAAATTCTTACGGAATAAGTGTTTTTTTTTATCTAGTCGGCACGTTCCAATTTGCTTCGTTGGAATTTGTTAAATTTCATAGTTCGGCATGAAATATTTAGCTGCCACAAAAAAAAAAAATTATTTTCTGTTCAATTCATGTTCGGAATCGTTGATTACTGATGCTTCGTAAATACGACCCTTTTCAAATTTAGCAGAGGCTGAATATGCTTATTTCTTTGTAGGAAGTTGAGGCTGAAATTGTTCTTTAATACATTAACGGAACAATCTTTAAAAATAAGAAAACTGTTAAAGAAGAGTACTGGAAATAATTATCAGACCAACTATTTAGGCCCGGAGTGACGAAATTTTAAAATGGTAAAGAAAATATGGGCCGAAGAATAACTCGAGGCATTTAAGATTTTCAAAAAGCCACAAAGAATATGTCCACTTTACAGAAACTGATTTGCACGAATTTAGGTAAAAATCGCACTAATTAATTCCGCACAAACGCCAAAAAATTCGCAATACACCTTTCCCGAATAAGCCGCTGCCATTTCTCAACTTTTTGAAACAAAATAAATGTAATTTTTAAAATCGTCATCTAAACCTTGATAAGATGTGAAACCTTTAGATTCATACAGCAAACAAACAACCCCTTAAAACAGTTTTTTTATTTTTGTGCTAATTGACCTCTGCTTTATAAACCGAGGCCTGTTAGTAAAATTCAAAATAAGAAGATTTTACCAAAAGAACATTTTCACATGTCGGATATGAATATGATCTTAAAGTCAAAACATCAAAATTATAAAAAAACATGTAATTCAGCAACCTCGACCCCAGGGTATCTTGTATCTTTTTGACACGAGGACGGCGATACGAACATATGTTCGTATCACCGTCCCTGATGTCAGAAAGATACAAGATGCCCTGGGGACGGAGTTGGTCATTCAGAAAACGTGGTACTCTCGAAGTTTTAAACTACACAAAAAATTAAGGTGCCCATTAATAAGTTCTGCACTATCTGGCAATAAGATATCAGTTTATAGCACCATATAAAAACAAGAACAGAAAAAGAAATAGATTTAGGGATCTTTGTATATATTTTACTTTAAAATAAAGAACTGTAGGCAAATCGGAAAACCTGGGCCCTAAAGGAAGACCCAAGATTCTTCTATAGGGTCCTGGGTCTTCCTGTAATGTCCTTATTCCTTCTTCAGGGTCCTGGTTCCTCCCTAGGGTCGTGCACCGTTTTTGTTTTTTTTGTTAACACCATGCTACCATTTTCTCCGCCATCACGTCATATCTACTTGCATTGTTTCGTAAAAACACTGCCGATACTCGCAAAAACGGTATGTTTGTTTATTTACCCTTTTTTCGAAAATAAAAGTTTGTTAAGCACGATGAGACTATTGAATATTAGTTTTTTAGCAACGGGTTTATAAGCAACTGCACGCAAGTTAAACAGTCGCGCCACACACAACCAGTCGCTCCAAACTTAATCGTTGCCTCCACACTTTAACAGAGGCTCCACACTTATTCAGTGGCCCCAAAGATTATCAGAGGCTACACGCCTTAAAGTGTTCTCCACATTTAAACAGTTGTTCCACACCTCGTCTCCACTTACTCAGCAGATGTTTTGGTAGCCGGTATTCCAACTATTCTGGAGGTAAATTCCATAACAAATATGGCTCTTTATTGAAGGAACTCATAGATGAGGCATTGACAACAACAAAGTTAAAATTTAATGGATATAAAAACAACGAATAAAATAATTATTACTGTCCGTGATTCCATCGGCTTGACTCTGCTCGATGTACTAACACCATTATCAGGAACAATTATTTCTTTTCCGTCACTTCTTGAATCGATTCAGAACCTGACAAGAGATAAAAAAATATATAATAAATATGATCAGATATATTTGTTTATAATGAAACGACAATGTAAGCCTCTATTTTCGTTACATACCTGATGAGGTAGCACGTCCGGCATTATTGAGACTTCCTTAGCAAATAATAACAACATAAGAACATAAAAAAACAGATGTCGTCCGGTAACCGATATCTCAGGTGGAGAGCGACGGTTGAAGTGGAGGCGAATGTTTGATTTTTACAAGTATGTAAAGTTGCGAAGTCCTTCAAAGTTCTGTCAAAATAAGGAGGCCTCGATGAAAAGCAGTGAAAAACTGAGAAGATCTGAGTCAAAAATGAGAAGGTATCATTGGAATATCGGAAGGGCTTAGTGACACCTCCAGGGCCAGTGTTATAAGTTAATTGAATATAAGTAACAAATTATTTTTTAAGCTGCGAATACAAAAATACATTGATGGGCTTGGCATTGCGAAGTTTTTTTCGCGTTTTCTATGATGTTCGTTTAAACTTAATGCAAGGAGAGGAAACGTCCTTGATTAATGGAACAGCTCCTACTTCCTGATTTACATTGAATTATTAATTAGTCTGAGTGTTAGGTAAAATTTGACACCTAATTAAACAAGAGTGGATGAACACAAGGAATTTTTTTGGCAGAGTTTTGATAATATTTAAATTTGCTTGACTTTCTGCCAAGCAACCTTCAGGCAACATTCCTATCCATCCTTCACCTACTAAAGGCGCCCTATTAAAATAAGACCTAAGTCAAGTTGCCTCAAGCTTGGCTTCCATTAAAACGACATTTGTTGTGCAAGATATCGTGTCGCTTTGTTGAACATGTGTTTCCAACAAAGTCGTAACGGTGACTGTTGTACAACAAGATTTATGTTAACCGGCCTTTATAACAAACTTTGTCAAATAACTTTGGTTAATCTCCCTGCGGCGCATTTTAGTAGGAGCAATCTTTGAGCGAAACAATGTAAAAGTTTGATTATCGCTTGATCGAACATTTTTTTACTTCGCGCTTGGTCAGTTAACTCACAGTGCGCAACTTTCAACAGACAGGTGGTAAAACTCATTAGGTGAAGTGAACTGTATGATCAAATGTTACATCGAATCTTTCTTCACAGTTTGAACAAGAACAAAATAGTGCGAATAGAACGTGAAGAAGTATGTTTACCTACCCGTTAATAGCGTGTCTTGCTGTTATCGCAATCACACAAGCTAAGCCTATACAGGATGTTCTTCCGCACAGTAAGGACTACTACGCCGGTTATATAAAAGCTATAACAGATAATTTCGAGCAGCTTTTCTCGACTGGAGATCGACAAATTCGAAGCACGCCTGAAGATGAAGAACAGGTGAGAACTGTTTCTCTTTGTTTCAGGTGTTAGTTCATACGAGTTAAGTGTGAATTTTTTTATTGGTAAAACCAACTTATACAACACATTGAGGCTCAAAATCAGTGAAACACAATGTTATCGCTGGTTTTCTTCTCACTTTCCTGGTATGTGGCTGGCGCGAAAGAAGTATACAGTGGCGGAAATTTGATATCGTCAAAAGATATCGCTTGATGGGAAGCAAGCTTTGCGGAGTAAAACCCTCACACATTTAGTGCATTTGACAACTAATATGTACTTGTTTCTAGGCTGACTTTCTTTCTGATGACGATAACGCTGAATCACGGAGTGCTGAAACTTTGGGTGACGTTCGACATTATGAAGATTCAAGTGCATCAAAAACGCTGACAGAAATAAAAAGGGATGTCAAAGAAGACGCAGAACCCCTAAAAAAGAACCAATCGGAAGTAACAAATAGTAATACGGAGGCTGCTGATGCGACTAAAACTGCGGAGAAGAAAGATGATACACCGGTCACTGATGAAAACGTTGTGAAAGATGAAGCAGACGTCACAGCAGAAAAAACAGCATCAACTGAAACAAAGCCCACTGAAGAGAAAGATACAGAGGAAACCGAATCAACTTCTACAGGAAGCTCCATCGTAAAAGTAACAGGGGACGAAGATGATGAAAAAGAGAAAGAAGATGCTTCTGAAGGAACACATGTCCCTGGCACTGATACTGGCATTGCTGATCAGGAGACACCTAACGCTGCTGAAATGGAACAAGATGAGCCAGGAAATGAAGAAGCATCTGAGAATGAAGAGGAGGTGCCCGTTGAATTTCATTCCAACATCCCTGCACAAGAGGGTGGAGATGACGACGAAGACATGCGACGTGACTTCATCTTAGAGCATGCAAACATGCAAAACCAATTTGCACCAAAGATTATCAGTGGTTATCAAGGAATGCCATACGAAGGAGGCCAAAATGGTGCATATATGTTCCCAGGGCCCATGGGATTTAACAAACAACCCATAGGCACACCATTTAACTTTGGTTATCCTCAGCAAGAGTCCAATTATGTGCAACAACAAGGTGAGGGACCCTTCACAGGTGAATCTAGGTCAAAGATTAACCAAGACGCAAAAAAACGTGACGATGACGACAATAAAGGTGACAAAACTGACAGTCATCATCTACATCGCGTGCTTGTGTTACCACAAGACTGTCATCATGGTCACGGCTGTCATGGTTGTTGCCATGATGGTTGTCATGATTGTTGCAACCACTGCAGCTATCCAATCGCTCATCACGGTTCCCATCACATTCACGATATTCATCATTGGCCAGTCGGTTGTGCAGAACACTACTCACACGAGTCCCCTTGCTTAACCTACCCTCATGCTGATCACGTTGGTTTTGGTTATCCGTGCGGTTGTCAAACAACACATCATTCATGCGGTTGCCATGACAACTGTTGCAATCACCCCTACCATTCTCACCATCCAGTGATCTTACATCCAACATACCAGGAGGCTCACCACCACAACATCCATGTTACTCATGACAACGGATGTCATCATGGTTGTAACGGAGGGTGTTGTCATGACGGATGCGGTCATGTTGACCATGTCCACCTTGGACATCATGGCGGTCACTGTAACGATCACCACATTGCCATCCTGCCACACTATGGTCATACCTGCGCTGGTAGTCATGGTTGGAATCCATACTGGGGACATTAAACCAGTTCGCGTGAACAATATTTAGCACCCATATACAATTTCACAAAGAGAATATTTTACGATTTTGATAAGATCATTTATTTTTGATAAGAAATATTATTTATTTAGCGTCAGTTTAATCGCTAGGAATACAGAAACAACATTGTATATATATATTCAAAAATATGTAACTTCATTTACTAACACTGCACTAACATAAAACAACGTACTTTTATGTCACCCTGATCAGTAAGAACGAGTATCTGCCGTACTGAACAATAACAACAAGAAATAGACGCGTTCAAAATAACAAATACATATGAAACACACCTACAGTGAAGCCTCTTAAAGGTGGACGCCAGCTACTCAGGAACGGTCACTTTCATAACAAAACCTGATAATGACCCTTCATAGCAGCAACCGCAACGAACGTCATTTTTAGGTTCTAAATTACTCCCAAACAGCTTGCCGCTCTATATCAAATACGCCCAATATATCAAACACGCCCAATATATCAAATACGCCCAATATATTAAACACGCCCAATATATTAAATACGCCCAATATATAAAACATTGTAAGAACATTTGTTTATTGTGTTAATGTTTTTTCGATTTTTGTTATCCAAAATATAAATTTTGTTTGTGTTCAGTCTGGTTTATTTTTTTAACCCTATCAAGGCCAGACTTTTTAGAGTTATAAAAGGGCGGGGTTAACCGCCCCCTTCAAAAGTGACGAAGGACACATCGCATGCGCTATTTCATATTGAACATATTGGCAATTAGAACATTTATCCACTTCATAATACTGCTAATGCCTTTTGGATTTTTTAACTTCTTGAAATAAAATCTTTTTTATGACATCTTTTTTATGGGTAGTCGGAAAAATTATTTTCGACAATTCGAAATTGTAACTGATTTTTTAATAAAATTCAGCAGTAGTCATCTTGTATAAAATTTTATTTAAAACTTTAGAGGACATTTCTGGTAATATTGACTAGTTGAGCTATAAAAAAAACAAAAAAGTTTGTACAATTAAATTCGGTTTTGGTTATTTGATAATTCAAAGCAACCATAACGGACCTTGCAGCAAAACGTAAGAACATTCTATGATTCGCATAACATAAGTGTTGTGGCTATCGCAGTTGAATGTAACTTCTAAATTTTTACAGTTCACAAGGAGAAAAGAAGTTAGAAACGCATGAAGCATGAAGTCAATTACTGTATACAAACAACACCTTCAAAAAAGTTCTTGGGTTCTATTTCGAACACAAATTTACACGAAAAATTTAAAAAGATAATAAATTCTTCCAGCTGAACAAATTCCAGCAGATCTTATGTGCAATCAACTTTGTACAAGTTCCGAACGAGGTAAACATCGCGCAAGTATGAATCAACAATTACGTCATCACCACCGACAAAAGTTGATGCAAGAGAATGTTTGTCACATTGATGCAGGATGATAATGATTGACAACTTACATGCATGTACAACTCAATGCACTTTCAATACGGCAGTGGTAGTTATGGCTTTTCTGGCGAGTTATTTGATACGATTTGTTCGAGTTCGTTTATCTCTTTGACATATTTTTCGAGCCGTTCATCATACGATGAAAGTTCTGCTCTTAATTTCTAAAAAAAAAAGAAAAAGAGATTTACTACATAAAATACATTCGCACGAGATGTTGAACTGTTACACGCTTTTCTTGCTATTAGATCAGGGTAAAAACGCAAACATTAAGGCTTATGTCTTTGCAGTTGGTCATCAAAAAGTTTTGACACTGTCGCAAAACAGCGTAAACAGATCGAGCAAGTGACAACGAATACTCACGTCCATGATGGAAACAGTCTTGTAGAACAAAACGTATGTATTATCTGCTAGTGATACTGAACCAGTCTCCGTCATAAATTTATCCCTGTAAAAATAAACAATTGTAAATATATACAGAAGTTGTTGTTAGCAAAACTATAACACCTGAAATTATGATGAGTTTTTCCAAAGTGTTCTTCCAATCAACTTTTTATTGGAAAATGACTAAAAAGAGGAGGAAGTGTTAATCAGGTTCTTATCAACACCCTGACTGTTGAAGTATCGAGGACAATGACTCAACTGCGCAAAATTTCGTCACTTTTTATTGACTAAATTTTACCAACGTGGGCAGTTTTTGCAGACAACTTTTTGAGAATGGTATACACAAAAAATTTATAAGAAACCGTTTTATATAACAATTTTTTAACTATGGCAACTGAAAATATCCAACGTACGTATTTTCATTTTTAAGTCGTGGGTTCTTAATTGTTGAAAAAAAAGAAGAAAAAAAATCGACATAAAACGGAGTTGGCCAAAAATAAAAAGCCAGTAAATAAAGTCAGGTAAAATAAAGTCGGTGAAAAAAGTCAGTAAAAAATTTATTATGTAGAAAATATTAGCCACGGAGCCAAAATCTGGCGGCTTTTTGTCGACTGTTCTATTGAAGTTGTTTTGCTTGCGGAAAGACGTTTTACTAATGGAACAAATTGTCGCAAATTACAACTTAACATAAAATAGGAAGAACACATTAAAAAACGAAATTTTTGAGCAGCGAGGTCTCACTCGAGTATTGGCAGGATATTTGTTATTTTTCAAGGTCATTTGCTTCATAACTCTAGGACTTTATGCGTATTTCCAAGACAAGTTAGCTTAAACTGAATGACAATATTGAATGCTCCTTATAATCTAGCAGATGGATTAAACATTGAATATGTTTTTTAATTAGAAGGAACGCAGTACTGGGGTTTTCTCGAACAAGAAGCAGTCATTCTGTATGATGACGCTGAGAAACAAAACACGATACAATAGCCAAGGACGCATTCCCTTTTTGAAGAAAAGGAAAATCTCAGATGTCTAAAATAATGGATACTTTTATTTATTTTTTTATTTATTTCTTAACTTTTTGCTGATCACTAAATGCTATGTTTTAATACAACTTACGACTGAGATTCTTGTATGGCTTTCATGAACTGAGTTGTTGGATTGGTTTTGCTTCCCAGCAAACGAGATTTATGAATGTATTCATGTAGTTCGTTACCAGATCCCAAATTTATGACGTTTATTTTTGCAGGACTTGGAACACTATAAATGAGAAAATAACTTTCATGTGAACATAACGATCTTGATAATATAATCAAAAGAGAGACAAATTATATTTATAGGATCTTCATGCTGATAACTAAACAGAACAAAGAATATGAATACAGATTCAAAAATCCATGGAACTGATTTTTGAAGACATAAAAAGCAGAAAAATACCCACCATTTGTTCTGGTATACAAAGGCTTTGTAGTTTAAATTAAAAGTTGCTTTGTTGTCCTCGCGAGATGGTGTCAACAGTAAAAACAGCAGCTCTAAACATAGAATTAACTTTCACAACATAAGTTGGTAGAGGACACCAGGACTTAATAACGCTTTTTTCTTTACAAGTTTACAAAGCACTGGAAAAAAAAAGTTAAAATATAAGAAAAACGCTTATAAGAAAAACGTTTGAAAGCTAAAAAAGATTAAAGTATTTAAAATTTGTGGATTCACAGTACACGCACATACTTTTATGTGTAAACACATCCATGTTTAGCATGTTCTGCAAAATTGTTCTTTCTCGAAAAGATATGGCACTGTTTGTGTTTCTTCGAATTGAATAATAGCCAACCAAATTCTAAATAAAAAGTTTTTGATTATTCAAAGAAGCTACGAAAAAAGGGTTTTAAAAGTATATTCCTTTAATTAGAAAAATCAACAACAACAACAACATGAAAAACATTAGCAAAATTTGGGAATCTTTTTCTCTTTTTTTTTACTGTTCCCTCCTTCACAATAAAACTCTATGCTGTGCTGTGCTGATGACTTGAATACACATTTGTTCAACAAATTAAAAGCAAACCACTTAAAAAACCAAAAAAAACAGACTTTCTGGAAAAATAATTGGAACCTTTGAAAGCTCATTTTTAGTGCAAGTTACTGGAAAAAACAACTGAATATTTTTCGTAAGCATACCTTCTCCTTACCAGAAAGTTTTGTATACAAATCATTTCTGTTAATAGTACCCAAGTTGTCATAAAAACTGTACAAAAATATGAAAAATAACATATATAAAAAAGATATTTAACATATAAACATTAGTTTAAAACATTACTAGATGATATACCTGTAGGACGAATTGTTACATAATAAATCTTGCACAGCTAAAAAAACAATTTTTTTTTATCATCAACATGTGTTTCTTTTAATGTCATCTATTAGATAAACATTAGGTCAAAATCAAGTTCATACATGACAAAATGACAAGACACAATCTTCACTGAATGTTTTAGTTTTATTGCCATACCAAATCCTTTTTTTAAAGGTGGTAATAATATATCCAGTAAACAAAACACTTACTTAATTCCTCAACTTTTCGAGATGCACCTGGTTGTGAATCACTAATGGCTGAAATTTCTTCTGAGTTACATTCTCCCAACAGGAATCCATCCTATACAAATAAATAAATAAATAAATAAATAAATAAATAAATAAATAAATAAATAAATAAATAAATAAATAAATAAATAAATAAATAAATAAATAAATAAATAAATAAATAAATAAATAAATAAATAAATAAATAAATAAATAAATAAATAAATAAATAAATAAATAAATAAATAAATAAATAAATAAATAAATAAATAAATAAATAAATAAATAAATAAATAAATAAATAAATAAATAAATAAATAAATAAATAAATAAATAAATAAATAAATAAATAAATAAATAAATAAATAAATAAATAAATAAATAAATAAATAAATAAATAAATAAATAAATAAATAAATAAATAAATAAATAAATAAATAAATAAATAAATAAATAGATAAATAAATAAATAAATGTGTCAACCTCTTTTTTTAGATGTCTCTTGTCAAGAGTGTTTGTAAATATAAAGATAGGTCCTAATTTCAAGTTAACCATCCTCCAATAAAAATAAGGAAAAACTTGATTTTTAAATAAAAGCTTTACCTAAAAAAAAGCTCTTCCCACGTTTGAAATAAACATTCTTTTTTAATTAAAGAGGTAGAAACACATGCAATTTTAGTCAGCTACTCCCAGAGTTGACAAGGGTTGGGCTATATCCCAGTCTTAAGTCTCAATGTGCATGCTTCACAAGCAGGCTTTTTTTTCTATTTCAAGCAACTTTATAGATGATAGCAATATTTTATGTAGACAATTTCAGTTTTAAAATTGTGTAATTTCCAGACTTATTTGTCACGTTAATATGATAGAATACATAATTGAAAAAGAAAAAAACATTAACAAACAAGTTCAGCAAACATGTCTAAAAGTGTAAAACTGGGACAAATGGGGAAAAAGATTGTGAAAAGCGGATGCTTCTCGAAAATTTTTTTCTTTCTGATTTTCTTGCTTTTCCCAGCATCCGTTTCCACATTATTTTTTAGGATAAAAAAAGACAGAAAATTCATGTTTTATCCCTTTCAACCTTTTTATGTAAACAGGTGCATTATACATTTAAACTTATGATTATTAGCCTTAAACCTTCCCTTTAAGCCTTTGAATTCTACAGGCAGTATTTCATTCTACATAATATGGAGCTAAACAAAGTTTATCTCATGTTGGTTCTTAACTGCAGTTACCAATAAAAATGTTTGCTAACAATTAGGGTAAGTTTCACTTAACCCAAAGATTAATAGGCCATGGTCCAAAACCATATGGAGACATAATAGTACAACAGAGGTACATAATGCACTCTTATTGCTCTAATATAATTTGTGCCTTGGTTAACCTAACCAGTTATTCCTAGCTATATCACCATATGTGATGCTTTTTTGGAAAAACGGTAACAACATATATTATCAGCAATAACCGTTATTCCGTTTATACCGTGAGAATTATCAGTAAGACTGTTTAACTTTTGTACTTACACCAGTAATTTTTTTTTTTAATTTTTTATAATAATATTGCTATGAAACCCTGTAAACTATTTTTTCAACAAAATTATTATTTTATTCATGATGATGCAAGGGTGTTATTATCAAAAATTGTATATATCATGCTTTTGTTGTAAATTGTGAATGGATTCTTTGCTTTCCTTTATGCAGATTTAGAAACATTTTTGAACCAAATTCATGCAGAAGTTACATTCATGCAGAAGTTACAAGTTTAACCGGACGTTGATTTCATTTATTATTCCACAGAAACATTGGACGAAAACAAAACGACAATGTAAAGAAAGAATCATGTATATACTTAAGATTAAAATAGTTTAAAATATATTGTTAGGGCTTTTTTAAAACTGACCAAATGACTAAAATGGAAAACATTAAGAGGGCGAAAATGCAGCAGGTAAAAGTTTCTGCACTATGCAATTTTTTGCAAAACTAAATACAAATAAAAAAAAATTAGGGTTATTTTTACACATGAAACTGGCTAAATATGGCAAACAATTTGGCAATAGAAGGTAAATGCAATGGAACGTTATATCTGAATTGTAAATACTTCATGTGTTTTGGGAATACATAAACTTTACTAAGTAGGTGTTAAGATACCATTAAGATTCTTGAGCAGCTAAAAATGTTTGAACGAAAAGGTACCTCACACAACTAAAAAGATATTTTTGTTGGGATGCAATTTTTTAATATAAAATAAAAGACAAACAAACAAAATAAATCATCACAACAAAAAAGAACCAAAGAAGTGATTTTATTGTAAAACATAAAACTTGGCACGAATGATTGAAGTAAAACTTTAAATTATTATGGAACAGGTTTGAAAAAGAAATTTGCGAGTATCCACTATTTCCAAATTTGTAAATATAAAAGAACATACCTTCCTTGGTCGATTAAGAGCCTCTGCCTTACTATTTCCTGTTTTTACCTGGGTAAAAGGGCGGCATCAATATTTTCGAAAATCGCGCAATGTGATTGGTTAGAACTTACGTCATAGCGGACAATATTCCACGGTATTGCTTGCTACCATAGCAACCGTGTTTAAAGTTTAAATATGGTAGCATTAAATGTAAATAATCACGGAGAAAAGTAAACAAAACGCGAAACAGAAGTGAAACTTACTTTTATCTTTTAAAGAATTCTATGTTGTAGCTACTATAAAAATCTGTTTAATGTTTACATGATATTCGATTTAAAAAAAATATATTTTTAGTTCGAATGTACGTTAATTGCTTTGGGTTCCAGAATAATAACACAAAATTGATAGAAACAATGTATTTCTATTGGAATGAGATACAACACGTTCAGTATGCATAGACTATTTATAGAATTTTTTGGGGAATGGGTGAGAATGCAGGTGCCTCCTTCGTGCTTCGTCATATGCACATATATATAATGCATATCATGAGCGTCAGGATATGCATTATAGGTGTCTTCATGCCCTGAGCGTCAGAAACATGAGACAATGGTGTTTTCTTTCATACCCTGAGCGTCAGGTGTATGAGAGAATTGAACAAATATATGACACATATCCTGAGCGTCAGGATATGCATTATAGGTGTCTTCATGCTCTGAGCGTCAGAAACATGAGACAATGGTGTTTTCTCTCATACCCTGAGCGTCAGGAGTATGAGAGAATTGAGATGCCTTGAGCGTCAAGTGCATCGGCATGTCCTGAGCGTCAGGCACATGCTAATTACTGGTGTTTTTATTCATACCCTGAGCGTCAGATGTATGAAAGAATGAGATGCCTTGAGCGTCAAGTGCATCGACCTGAGCGTCAGTCGCATGTTTCCTATTCCAGTAATGATTACAGTACACATATCTACAACTACATGCCCTGAGCGTCAGGCACATGCAAAATACTTGTGTTTTATTCATACCCTGAGTGTCAGGTGTATGAGAGATGCCCTGAGCGTCAGGCGCATCGACATGTCCTGAGCGTCAGGCACATCATGCTAATTACTAGTGTTTTTATTCATACCCTGAGCGTCAGGTGTATGAGAGATGCCCTGAGCGTCAGGAGCATCAACATGCCCTGAGCGTCAGGCGCATGTTTTCTATTCAAGTGCTACTAATTGAGATGCCCTGAGCGTCAGGCGCACCTCAATGAGCGTCAGCAAATATGGTGAACACATGTATACACGCCCTGAGCGTCAGGTACGTTTTTCAATGACTTGTATCAACACATTACTTGCCTAAACGGCTGACGAAGGAGGCCCAACACACCCAAATTTCCCCACATTGTAAAAAGGAACAAGAAGAGAAAATACACTATTTCCTACAATTCTCCAATTTGACATGATGCAATGCAATAACACAATACTAAATTCACGTATATATTCGACTGGCACTGCCCTACTTTATTGCACCAACACTCACAGCTGATATTACATAATATAGTCACTAAAACATGCAATAAACACTTTGTGAATTAATATGAATAAACCAGCCATTTCTAACAAAACATAAAATAATAATGTCAAATGATTTATTTGTAAAAATAACAGGTTTTGTACGTTGTTCAACGGGGTAGTCAGTTATAACACTCAAAAACTAATAATTTCCTTAAGGCTACACTAGACTGGTTTCCTCTCGTGCTTCACTAGTCTCTGTAGTAAAAACGGCAACAACAAAAAAGACGTCCATGTTAAAGTTCTACTGGCTAAAACTGTAGAACAATAAAGAAACTGTTAACGTTAAATAATATCAAGATAAATTAAATGTGTCAACAAATTATATTGAACACACTAAAGAACCCTCACATTTCATAGCCTAGTGATCTTATTAACACTGGCAATATTAGTACACCAGTTTTCTAAAACATTGCAACTTAAGTGAATATATCTGCGATAACAATCGCTAGACCAACCTTCCTAGTAGTGTGTTACATTGAGCATGGCAATGATATATTTCTGGGTCACAAATTCACCGCTTTGCAGAATAAACCAGGGACCGGGAGCCAAACCGCGAAATGAAAAGTAATGAGCAAATGCATTTCTGGGACAAAGGCGTCCACAAATCTTGGCTAAACAGATCTTACAGGCTCTTACAGACTCTAAATGGAGTTTTTCAACTTGATGTGAATGTAAAGAATATTATTGTCCTATGAACTAAAATCATGCGGTGATAAGTGTGTAAGAGGATCCCATTTGTGTTTGGTAGGAAAGATGTACTCTGATACTGACAATGGTAAAAAATGCCAGTAATACTAAGTAATGCCACATAGCTTTATCGTAGTTAGGAAATTGGCTATCCCCCTAAAACAACAAAATCTCTGATAGATGAGCTGGAGTAATTGGTCGGCAAAGTACAGGTATGTTAGGCAAACTTCTCTTCGATAATTTGAGCCTGAAATGTTTCTTAATTTTCCTTATTTGAGCCTGAAAAGTTCCTTTAAAAAAGTCTTTTATTTACAATGCTTTTTTGAGATAGAGGAGGACGACATTGACGAGAACATTTTTGATTTGTTTAAGATGTAATCTATACATTAGTTTGTTATAAACAGATGCATGTTTAAACACCCACTTTATGAAAACTCTTTTTATTATGTCCTCCCTTTTTTCTGTTACATGCAAATAAGTTTCTTAATGTTGGAGATTTTCTCATCCTGCTCAAATTTCTTAAAATTTTCTTAAAATTTTTACTTTCTGAGCCCAAGGTTTCTTATAGACTGGTTTCTTATAAAAAAAACAAAAAACGTGTACCACGCATAGTCTATTCATATTTGGCATTGTGTTATGACCATTAATATCGCTGTCATATTGGACTCCAGCGAGATAAACTTTCATGGTATTTATTTGACCATTGACACAAGGGAGGTAGCAAAGAGTTTAAAGTTAATTCCTGAAGTGGAAATAAAGGTGTTGACAATTTATAGCAGAATCTTTTGTATGCACGAAAACCAATACTTTCATAAAATTGTTTGTAAATTTAGCTTCTGTTTATTTCTTGTACTTATATATACTACAAGCTTTATGTAAATATTTAGACTGAATTAGAGTAGGTCAAAACATGTATTAATTAAAGAAATGTGAGATTTTATTAAATTAGTAGTTTTTATTTTTATAATGCAATGAACGTCACAAGTCATAGCACAAGAATGGCCTAATCTAACAATTTTAGTAAAAGAAGCACCAAAGGTGGAATGCCAACATAATAAAATGTTTAATATACATTTCCTTTCTTTTAAAGAACCCCCTGTCACTATGGATGTTTCCCAATATAGAATACCGAAATAGAAAATTAGAACCATGTTTAAATTTATTTCCTGATTTCCAAACACTCAGCGATCTAATTTATATGATTGTAATTTGTGTGATGATTGCAAAACAAAATTTGTATTTATTATTCTCACAATCGAGTGAACTTTATAAAAGCATAATAAAGTTAACCTACTTGCAACCATGGATGTTTGCTAATACAAATAGAATTACAAGGAAGCCTGTCTAGTTTTTACCACCAATCACTTAGCATCCAGGGACCTGCCAATAAGGTTCTGTTCTAAACTGACAAAACGTCATGCACCTTGGCACAAGAGTAGCCTAATCAGACACCAAATTTGCATTCAACATCAATGTTTGTTAATGTGGCTGAAATGTTTCTTGAAATTTCTAATTATTGTTTAGATTAAGTCATCTTGGGAGCCAAACTCCTTTTTAAGAGGCTATTCGACTTAAGAAACCATCATAATGGCAACATCTTGTTTGAAGATACTCAGATTGATATTAAGCTATTTAGTTAAAAAGAACATTTGCTTAAAGTTTCATTTTTGTGAGAAATGTGTTCCTTAAAAATTCAGCCTGGTAATGTTTCTTAAATGTTTCTTAAATTTTTCAAATTTTGAACCCAAGTGTCTTAATAAATTTTTATATAAGCAATTAAAATTCTAAAATGAGGCCTAAGGATGCTTACGAAAACATGATCAGGCCCAAAATATGCTTATTGCGTTCATCATTATTAATTACAAATTAAATCTTAAGACATACTGGTTAAATGGTGGTGGACCAAAGGTTCACCACATGTTAATTGCGGTTCCTGAAGTAAGTACTTATACCTTGTTGAGAGGCTTGGCTTTGATTGCATTCAGTATTCAAGTGTCAACAAAGATGGCTACTAGCATCATTGAAGGATATACTTTAGAAACTCAATGTTCTTCCAAGTCTAGAATGGTAGACTAGTGAAAAGGGTGGTCACAGGGCATGAACACTAGGGGCCCCCAAGGTAACTAACCAATACTGTTGCAGATCCAGGCCCCTAAGATTGCCTTGCCTACCTATAAAATGGGAGCAGATAAAGTCAACTAGTTTCCATCATCACATTTTGCTAATAGTTTGGTTTGCCCACCCACCCACCCTGTTATTATATATTTTCTTTTTCTTTTATGTACATCAATCACTTCATGTACTGGCATCAATGTCCACAACTGTCACCATATTAACTAATCCTACAATCAACCACAACCCTTATGTTAACTCGATAACCGGACCATCATCTGACACATGACGAGTGCATACGATACCAATTGATGTAGCCCCAGAGGGTCTTCTACAACGAACTATAACACGCAACGATACTACGAACTACAACACGTAACGATCTACAACGCAAGATGGAGGGATCAATTGGCATCAAAGACGCGCGCTCGCTTACACCAGTGCTCTTGCCTCAAGGTTTTCTTGGTGATCCAAATTTGGCTACTTGCGATTGCCAAGTTTTTTGTCCAGAGGTAGAAGCACTGTTGACCCGCACTGGTGGGGATGTCGGGCTTCCTTCGTCAGCCAAATGGGATGAAGATGCGTTTGTTTCCCTAACAAATGAGGTGCGTTTCCACGAGATATGCCATAGCAGGTAGTAGGCAATTTCCAAGCGAGTTGCTGAGGTGTAGGCGATTTCCAAGTGAGTCGCGGAGATGTAGGCAATTTCCAAGCGAGTTGCTGAGATGTAGGCATTTCCTTGAGATTTGCTGAGATGTAGGCATTTCCACAAGATTTGCTGAGATGTAGGCGTTTCCACGAGATTCGCGGAGAGGGTTGCGTTTCCACGAGATACGCAGGTGTTTCCACGAGATACACCCCAGGTGAGTTAGCGTTTCCACGAGATTCGCTGTGATGTAGGCATTTCCACGAGATTTGCTGAGATGTAGGAATTTCCACGAGATTTGCTGAGATGTAGGCGTTTCCACGAGATTCGCAGAGAGGGTTGCGTTTCCACGAGATACGCAGGTGTTTCCACGAGATACACCCCAGGTGAGTTAGCGTTTCCACGAGATACGCAGACGTTTCCACGAGATACGTCTTACTAAGGGTAAGGATGGAAACACACGCATCTGGTTTGGGCCCCCCTGATACCAAACCTGACACCCCCCCCCCCCTTTCCCCAAACTCAAGTGTAGTTATGACATGAAACAAGAGAAATATACTTCTAACATTATCTGTCATTGTTGTTGTTTGCTTTCGTGTTGTTGCTTCAGAACCATAACAATTAATGCAGATATAAAAAATAAATAGAAAACTTCTCACAAAACAAAACATAAAAACTTAAGAATGTTTCCTTAGACTTTACATAACGCTTAGTATATTCCTAAATGACTAAATTTAAGCCTATGGATGCTTATAAATGTCATGCTCATATAAATAAAACATGTATAATAATTGGAGCTTCGCATATAGGAAATTTTTATTTGTAGTACAACCTTAATAAAACAGCTTATGTATAGTTGTTTTAACCTTGATTCTAGGAATTGCGCATAGGTTGTAAGAAAAAGTAGAATTCATTCTTTTTTAAAGTTAAGTACAGGATGATAACAACAATCTGTAAACAGTAAAGCTAGGCAACACAAAGGGGGGAATGTATATACGCGTGTGAACCTAGAAATAAAGCAAGATGAGCCGCAACAACGTATAGGTTTGTCTGTTAAATAAGGATCTGATAGGTAATCCTATACCTACCACGACTCACAATGTTGGCTGTAAGGTGTAAGGTACATCTGAAGAACTAGCACAGTGTGGGATGTTGGGGTTTTATATGCAGCCATTAATAATCAAGGCCTGGGTAGGGTCCAGTTCCTTTACAGGCAAGTGAGACTACTATCCTGGCAACCTTTAAGATCAGGTCTATAGGTAGAAACCACCCCCTCCCCCCCCCACTGTGCAAGGCTCTACATTGCATCCTCAATGACTAAGGTAAACCTAATGTATACTAACTACAATGCTAAAGAACTGTACTTCTGTCACCACAATTAACATGAGCAAAACTTGCAGTTTAGCTCCATTTCCATATGGGAATAGTTTCTATAAAGACATGGTTTCTACATCCTGCTTATATTATATTTTTTGTCAAAAAATGCAGTACCCAGATAATAATCCATATAATAACCGTTTATTTCGGGCTATACCTTCGAATATTTACCTCTGTCATGTATTGCCCTCGCAAGCTCAGCCAATACTTTAACGTCGGTCAATATTCTCCAGTATTGCCCTCATAAACAGTTATTATAGGGTTAGTAATCAATAACTTTCTTCTCTATTTTACAAATATAAGAGATCGCATGCTTTGCCTGGATTTTTGATTCCCAAAAAAGCTTTCTGAAAGCATGTATACTTTGCTTTCATAAAACCTTTTTGTTGAGGCAAGTTTTTTAATCTTCTAAAAAGTTCAATTCAATATCGTTGTTCCTTTTATAATTCTTTACACACAGAAATAAAACATGCAACTTTGGTTTAAGGAATACACCTTTACGATAATTCGGGAAAACTAACACTCCATCGCAGTTATTTTGCGATCGGAGGAGGTAAACATCACACTTTTATAAGAGTTTATTAAGGAGAAAACACGTTTTTTCGTGATAACTTTTCTTGCCGCGTTTTGTTTTTAATGAAAAGTACACATAAGTTGTATCTTATTATTATTAACGTTTCCTGAAAATTTGAAAGAAATTGATACGACGGAAGTGAAAAAACTGGAGAAAACACGCTTTCGTCTCTAACAAACTCTCATAAAAACACGATTTTTACCTCCTTTTTTCCGATATTGTAAAACGATGGAGAGCCATAGGATCGCATGTACAATTGAATTATCGTAAAGGTGTATTACGCAATTTTTGGACAACAAAAAAACACTCAGGGTTGTTGACTTAATGTTACAATCGTCTATTTCTTATTAAATACTTGACACACAATGGTAGTGGAGTTCTTTTTTTACACATATTTTGGAGAATGAAACAAGATAAAATTATTTTAACGTCAATTTGATGATATCGAAGTAGACTTTTAGAATATTAAAAAAACTTGCCTCATTTTCAATTAAAAATTTTTTTGGCTGTTGCAGGCCTGGTCAGGAGACGCGTGCGATTGCACGCGCACACGCCCACACACGCGCAAAGAAATTTACGCGAGCGATTTATCGCTCACGTAAGAGACTATTTATCAGAATTTTCTAGAGATCCTACGATATATTTTTTCACATTTAAAGAGAATCTACTAAATAAGCGCCACCAAAAACACAAAGCTTATGAAGAACGATCGTGTTATTATGAAGAACATGAGGTAAAGAGAACATTAAGGTTGGCCCCTTTCCTTCATGCTGACACTCTTATGCTCGGCTGGTGCATTACACTGAGACTCGAACGAAAGATGGAAGACCATTTGGAACCATGCCACAAGTCAGTCCGGCCTTCATCGTCACAGAGAATACTGCGAGAAGAGTACGCACCCATGCAAGTTAAATATAACCAGAACATGGGAGAGGTTACCTGTACCTTAATACAGCTTTCGGACGAATGTTCTCGTGATGTATACCAAAGAAAAAACATGTTGAATAAAGTTTTAAAAATATAGCAAATCTGCCAACACATCATCGCGTTCAACTTTGCACTTGTGGTTAATACGTTTTACAAAATTCATTTTTATTGGGTTTCGTTTTAAGGCTGGCATTCCTGCATCTGCAGAAAGAAAAAAATTTTTTGTAACGGTGACCTAAAAAAAAATAATTTCAACCCTCGCTATGTTACTGACCCGGTCAGGCGACGGCAAACACAAATATTTCGATTCGTAATAATAATCGAAAAAATTGTATATTGTATTAAAAAGAAGTCCAGAAGTTCTTTCTCCCACACGACACAGCAGGCAATAAGTCAGCCCTGCCCTCGGTTTTGTGAGAAGAGATGTTCTGTGAAGACTCTAACAATTGAGTCTCCTGTACAGTTTTGCTTCATGTTAAACTGTGCCGGTGACAAGCATTTTCGAAGCATGTCACCGGCAACTTCTGCGATATACAACCTAATGATGCCCTAACCTAATAAGTTCATCTAGAAACATAAAAAGCCAGTTGGCAGTGAACTATTAACCTAACGAAGTTCACCATCCAGAAGGTATGTCAATAAGACTTGCACTCCATTTTCATTTGTCATCGTCTTAGGAGATCAGTGCATTGAATTTATGAGAGGTCTAGCCCTAATAAAAGGTGAATGACGAAAGATATTGCCAGCTGAACAATTTCACTACAAAAAAATATTGCCGACACAATGCCGACGCAAATCAGTTGAAATGAATCTCACGTCGTTTTATTGCCGACGTAAAAAAATTCTAATTTTAAGGGCTCTCGATCGAGTATTTTTGTTGATATTTTTGATCAGCGACGACTGGATTATTTTTAGTTTTATTTTACAGATCAAGCATGTGCATGTCGTAACTTTTTGTTTCATTGACCACTCACGCAAACTAATTTGCACGAGCTTTTGTGATCGCACGTGGATCGCTCACGCAGATTAATTTACGTGAGCGATTTAGCGCTCGCAGGGGTAAATTTTCCCGACCGGGCCTGCTGTTGGAGACAAGGAATTTAAGACTGAGATAGTCGCTAGCTCAGACGCTTGACTCACAATTATTAGATAAATAAGAATATAACCAGTAAGATACTAGTAAAATATTCTTGGCCAACTGTAGGTTGTTACCATATTATCCTTAAAACTGTCCTTAGGCCTTGCAGGGGTAATTACATAGCTAGCATAAAATCCTAATTTTAACTTAAAAGTACTTAAATTTTGCTTGTCCAGTGATTGGCAGCCAGTAATAACAAACGCTTTATCAAAGTCTTTCCTGACTGTGATATACTGATTTAGCTAGCTCTAATGTTATCCTGAAACTAATTAATTACCTACTCGAAAATTATTTGATTTTGCAGATGAATTCAATAAACATGCAAATACATATCCTGGAATGTAAATGTCTAATCCTTCCGGATTTTTATCACCCATTTGTATCTTATTGGGATGGCAACTTTGGTCTCTGCTCTCAGTCTTCCCGCGGAACCTATTTGCTACACGCTTACTTTCGGTTTTGTTTTTGGGAACAAACACACGCACGCAGCAAAGTTCGCCATAATTCAAGATGGCTCCTGTAATTTTTGTTGCCACTATAATTTTTGCATGGATTATGTACATATGGGAAACTTATTTATCCTATAGACAGGTTTGTAAAATATGTTTTTATCAATCAATATGCGTAATAAAACTTGCGTAATTCTTGGATCTAGGTTAGCATCATAAAATTTTAAAAAGGGAAACAAAATTTTTTGGGGGAAACGAGTAGTTGAGTGGCATATTTGTATTTATCAGCTAAACTTGGATCCTTGGTTATCCCCTTGACTTTTATCCTTCTCTGTCATGTTTCATCAGGTTCAATTATTTTGGGGCATCAATGATAGCTGATGCACGAGTTAGCAGTTTCAGCTAACCATTGTTTAAATAAATCTTTCTTTTATTACATACAACACTTATCAAGAATTGAAAAAAGGAATAAGCTGTTATGAATTAAGAAGGCTCTGACCATGAAGAAATCTTCAGAAAATGAGAAATATTCATAATGCCTTTGGTTAAAAAACCTTATTAAATCCACTCTGTTTACTTCCTTTTTACAGAAATAAGCAAACAACTTAAACTGTGAAAAAGTGTATTGACCTCCCTTCCCCTTCATTTATCCTCCCCTCCCCTCTCTGTTATTGGGCAAAAAAAAGAAGACAGTGTAACATAATAAAAACAGTGGAAAAACTTTATCGAGCTCTGCACGTCAGTGGCAGGCCAGTTCTGTGTATCCCTGATAACCGGTATTACTAAACTATGGAACTACCCAGAATCAGCCAGAACCACCCAAAATCAGCCAGAACCACCCAGAGCCACCCAGAACCACTCAGCCAATTTTAAATGCGCAACCGCGCCGCTGGACTCGATTTTTCGATGTCTATGCGGCAAAACTTAAATACAGTGAGAATGAATTCCAAAAGAAGATTTCGAGTTAAATATATATGTGGCGGGAAATTTAACCCTTTTTAAAATTTTTAGTCAACCATGTATGTTGCACTGGACATTTTGTTTTTGATATTCATTATTTCCTTGGAAGAAAAAATTAACACTTTTAAATTTTGTACTTGCGAAAATTAATCCACGCAAAGCAAATAAATCTTCCACAGTAAGATTTTTCGCGAACATTAATTTACCCATGCGAAAACTAATCCATTTATTTACTATAGAAAAATATATTTGATAGTAAAGAATTTTCTTTAAGTCAAAAACATTTTTCAGACCTGTACATGGTCAGTATAAAAATTGAGCATAAGCATTGTTCCGCCTCTCTAGTAAATCCAGCAGTAGCATAGCAATTTCAATGCTGTGATGAAAAAATAATCTCTAATATTCCCACCTTTCTAGTAAATCTGTCTTTATTTCTGTTGATGAAATGCTAATATACCACAGCGGTAATTTTGCCAGTCTAACTCCTAGTCTCCTTTGCCCTGCTCCTCTGTCATGATGGTCGGTCGAATTATGGCTTACACATGTAACAAAATCGTGCACTAATTTATTAATTTGGTACCGTCAGGGGCACGATTTCATAAACTGTCTTGCCCCTACATCCTTGGGCAAATAACAATGCTATAATCACGTAGGGTTAAGAAAGAGGATTTTTATTTAGATGTTTTTATTTACATGTAAAACAATATAAACAGTATTAAAAAGCCATTGTACACGTCTCAATGCATTTATTTGGTTACCAATTTTAGCTAGCTGTCTCTGTCTGAGTCTGAGTGGTCCTGTCTGAGTCTGGGTGATTCTGACTGATTCTGGGTGGTTCTGGCTGATTCTGGGTGGTTCTGGCTGATTCTAGGTGGTTCTGGCTGATTATGGGTGGTCCTGGGTAGTTCAATAGTTTAGTAATACCGCGCTGATAACAGTTGTTTCTGACAATTGAATGTTCTTTTCTAGCTACTGGTTTGTGCGATAGTCGATCAGTCTATCTTCTGTTCAGGCTTTTTCGGGGTATTCAGATATTTATCATTGGCGGATCGAGATTCTTTAAATAATTTATTACAAAATATTAATTGCTAAACAGCAAAAAATAAATTAAAATTTCGAAACGAGTATATAAACTTTTTATCTTTATTTTATTCATCATTTAAAGACTTTTAAAACTTTGACTTCAGTTTATGTGATCTATAGTGAAATAGGTTCCTTCCAAGTTGACCAGTTGATTTCCATTGTAGTATTTGGTCTTGGTTATGGTTGTTGGTGTTACCTTTGTAATCAGAGTATACACAAGAAATATAGGTCAATCACACTTTGATACTATACATAGTAAAATATAACTCTGAAAAGGTTTTTGTCTATTTTTTTTTGTTTTTTTGTTGGTCACTATGCTGCCCACCTCCCCACCTAATGAACCATCTGCTGATAAAAAGATTCAACAACCTTGTGATTGATTATCTCTGTATTAATAATAGCTATATTTTGTCTGTCCATTTGCAAGAAAAATGTCATGCACAGGTTAACAACTAGTCTCTATAATAAAAAACGTATTTTGTCTGTCTTTATGCAAAATGGTGCCACAGTAGCAAGATACAAGAAATGCGGTATATAATAAAGGATGGACGAACCCGTAGATTTATCCATGGGCCACCGACTAGTTCCTTATAATATAATATATGCTGTTTCGATGGGTTGATGACATCATAAAAAAACTTTAAAACCTCATATGTCCATGACAATTCATGTGCAGCACAATGATCCTATACATTTTCTTGTTCTTCTGTCTAAGTGGAATTTTCCATTGGCCTATATCAACTTTTGTTATATAATACATGTTTTTTATAAGCAAGTGAAAATTCGAAATCAGCCTGGGATATGCTTATGCAAAAAACACAATCAGGCTTCAAGCATGTTTATGTTATGCTTTATTAGATAAAGAATTAAAAGCTTAAATGTTGCATATGGGATAAGATTAAATGATGCTGTTTTTACCTTTAACAGAACAGCAACAAAACTAAAGGTATAATTACACAAGGCAAGTTCAGACAGTATAGTGATGTTACTCAAGTCTTATTGTGTATAAGAAATTAGAAAAGTCTGTTTCCAAATAAAATACCCATAACACAAGAAGAAACACACATCAGAAATATTCACCAAGGCTAGGAAGATGCTTAACATACCGTAATTCCTCTTTTTAGCCCCTGGGGGCTTATTAAATTCTGGAGGTTTTAGACAAGGGCTTAATAGAAGGGGGGCTTAATAAAGGGAGGGGGCTAAATAAATAATAGAATTTTAAACACAATATCTATTTTTCAAATTAATACATAATGTTAACTTCATCTGTTTCATCATCATCTTCATCTAACAGAGCCCAAGCCTATCAATAAGAAAATAACACCCGAGCAATAAATCGCTCTCCCAAGGTTACAATAACTTAGACTGGGCGAGCAATCTGTATAAATAGAATAAGTTTATAAACCCATATATTATTACAAAATCTTTTTTATCTATTTTATCTTGTCTTTTTGATACATTTTAGTTTTTTTTTAATGCAAATAATAAGAAAGATAACATTGATTTCCATGTGAGATGAATTGATATTGCTCAGCCATTCAAAATTTTGTGGAATTGGGGGAGCAATTTATGGCTCAGCTAGTTTCTCATTTCTTAGAATTGGGCGAGTCTTTGCGTGAGCAAGAGCAATCGCTCTCCCCTTAATGATAGGCCTGGGGCTTATTAGAAGGGGGGCTAAATAAAGGGAGAGGGTAAAAAGAGGAATTACGGTATGCTTAAAAAATTACCCTATCTGAGCCTGAATATGCTTACAAGCATTATGAAATGTAATGTGCCAGGTCTGTCTGTGACTTTTGCAAGGAGGATGTTTTCATCTCATTTTACCATTTCAACATTACGTTCAACATTAAAAGGAAATGGACGTGAAATCTAAATCTGTTTTTGTAAAAGTGAACAGAATTTAACTATACATAACATAAGGTTAATAATTTCTATTTCTATGTATAGCATCAAGTTTATGTCAACACAGATGATATACCATCTGAATTAAAAGATACATTGGATAGGAAGACATTTGAAAAGTCACGCTTATATCAAGTGGATCGTTCTAAATTTGGTTTCATATCTTCATTTTACTCCCAAATAGAATCAACCGTAAGTTTAGATTTACTTGATATTTTTTCCTGCATTGTTAAAGTTTTATATGGATTGTACTTATGATAAAATGCTTTTAACTTTTTAAAAACAGTTTAATACTATAAATGTGTTTCTGTGTTTATATAATTATGAGCTGGAGGCCATCATACCAAAACCAAGATTTACTTGTTGGAGGATTAAACTTATTTGCTACCTTTCGTTTTTATTTTATTTAACAGATCTCTAACTTCTTTTTTTATAGCTTATTCTGTGCTTGTATGGTATTCCATATTTATGGGCTGCAGCAGGCTCTATAAACGAGTCTTTTGGATTGGATTCATCTCATGAGGTAGGTTCCAATTTTCCACCAGTTTTAACATTGTCTGAGTTAACATTTTTTATAGCATTATGCCAACACCAGTCCAGTACCAGAACTGTGCAACCCATTGTTAGATACAATAGGTTTTTAGAACCAATATTAACCCAGTCAATTATTCAAATAGACATTTAACAGGTGGTAGGTGTTAAAAAAAGTAACCTTTCCTTTTTAAAATTTAAATAAATAAAGTAGATAAAAATAAGTAAAAAAAAACAGATAAAAAAGTAAATGTTATTCAGTTACGTTTTATGAATTAATGGAGAGTTTTCATTACGGTTCACTTTGTTTTGTTTGACGGCAATATTCTGCTCTCTTTAGATCAAACAGTCGATCACGTTTCTTTTGCTTGCAACTGTTTTCAGTACAGTTACAAGTTTGCCATGGAGTCTCTACTCTACATTTGTAATTGAAGAACGTCACGGCTTCAATAAGCAGGTATGCATTTCACAGTTCATTATTCCGAATATTTATACAGGATATAGCCACTTCAGTGTTGGAAACACTGTTATCAACGTGGGTCCTGTGTTCTGAATGTATACATTAGGTATACACCGGCATTGCCTACCCAATTTCCCTCACATGGCATGGGTTGACCCGTAGCTGTGATGAAGACACTTGCTAAACATGCCCGCGCTGTGGACCGAACCAAGGACCTTGTGATTACCAAGCGAACTCCATAACCACAAGGCCACAGTTCAAGTTGCCAGCTATACCATACAACTGTTTGATTATTCATGATAAGGCGTGATGGGACTGAAGTGAGGAATTTTAGCTATAATCTTGGTCAAAATATGTTGAGACAAGACAGCTAATTTCGAAGTTCGCCATCGCAAGTAATTCCATACAAAGTAAAAGTTCAATTGAATACAAACTTAATCGAAAATAACAATGAAAGGCTTGTTTCAGACATTCCATCAACGTTTAACTCTTTTTTTTTAGACTCTTGGATTTTATTTCAAAGACTTATTAAAGAAACAGTTAGTGTCACTGGCAATCGCCATTCCTGTTATATCGATACTCTTGTGGATCATTAAATGGGGTGGAGCATATTTCTTTGTGTATGCATGGTTGTTTGCATTGGTTGTATCTCTGGTAAATTTTCATTTATTTTTGTTGAATCAAATTAATTTGGTTATTATATATACCTTTTTTCATGAAATTAATGTGTTCATTATGTTAACGCCCTTGAAATGTACTCTTATGTTTATCAATTGACGCTGACAGCAAAGGGCTTCAGACAGTGAAATATAAATTTAGCGCAATATTAACGCATTTTTTTAGAATTTGCGTTTGATAATACACTGCATTAACAACATAAGCTACTCTGTCGAGTGAGATGCGACAAACATGTGTACAAAAAATTGAGCTCGAAACCTGTAAATGATTTATCTATTTACTCCATACAGACTTTTTCAATTACTGTTAATGAAGAAGATGCATGTTAAATTCTTTATTTCAGTTTTTCATCGCTATATATCACGATTACATAGCTCCTCTGTTCGATCGGTTTATACCTCTGCCTGATGGTGAATTACGTTCATCTATTGAGAAGCTTGCAAAACGAATTGAATTTCCTTTGTCAAAAATCTTTGTGGTGGAAGGATCGAAGAGATCATCACATAGTAATGCGTATTTCTTTGGTTTTTACAAGAAAAAGGTAATTGCTAAATGCTTTAGTTATTTTTTTACTTTTTATCTTATTTAAACGTTCTGCCCCATTTTTTTTTTTTTTTAAATGGAAAGTAGTGTGCTGCCTCCTCAAAACTCCTCAATTTGAAAAGGACTCCTCAAAACTTAATTATGCTCAATTTTAAAGACTGCTCAAAACTCCTAAATTTTGAGAAGACTCCTCAAAACTCTTCAATTTGAAAAGAACTCCTCAAAACTTCTTATAATTCTGCTCAACTTTGAAAAGACTGCTTAAAACTCCTCAACTCTCCTCAAAGTAAATTTTTTTAAATCTCAATTTTAGCTTTACAACATGTCGCATGTTTTTATTTTCAAAATACATAGAATTGCTACATGGGTACAGCAATATAAATTTGTTCTTTACTCATGGCATCACCTTTAAAATCTCAACTATTCTCAATTTCTTTAAAAAATGTAAAAATCTCCCCAAATCTCCTCAAATTTTTAAACCGTCATCTAAAAAAGCTTGAAAATTCTCATCAAAATTTCTCTCCTCAAATTTAACTCGATAAAAAGAAAAGCAACCCTGACGTATCGGAGTGTATAAAGATGCTTATTCTTGCTAGGTCATAGTTTTATTCGACACACTGTTGAAAGAAAGTCCTTTTGAAGCAGAACGAAAGAAAGAAGAAGAAGAAAAGAAGAAGAAGAAGAAAGAAGAGGTGAATACAAACTTAATTTTCTTAATACCATCTGACTTATTTTCATCAAACTCGAGAACTAACCCAGGTTTTTTTTACAGGATGATAAACTGGTGGAGGATGTTAAAGCCGACATTCTGGACACTGATGATGATGACGGTATCAATATATTTTGTGTTTTATAATCTGTTGTTTTTTTATTGGAATTTCGAATTTAATATTATAGTACTACATTTTTGAAATAATATCCATGCACCATGTCCGGTTGTAAAACTAAAATTTAGTATTTATTTTGCTTTCGAATTTTTTCATAGGAAAAGACAAAGTTGGCGAAAAGGTGGGAATGTTTCTGTGATAGAAGGATTATGTACTAGAATTATTTCTGATGATTTGGTGTCGTTAATTTTCTTTTTCAGGACGAAGCGCCAAAGGAAGAAAAAGGCTGCAGTAACGAAGAGATCTTAGCAATTTTAGGGCACGAATTGGGACACTGGAAATTGAACCATATTTTAAAAAATTTAGCCATAAGCCAAGTAAGTTGTCTTTTCTATATTTTTTTATATTTTATAGATGTTGTTTTTTGAGAATGGAAATAAACCATTTTGTTTTCTGTCATAGGTGAATCTTTTATTTTCGTTTTTTGTGTTTGGTCTTCTGATGCATAACGATGTTCTCTATGAAAGTTTTGGATTTTATGGTGAACGACCAACTTTGATTGGATTGCTGATTATATTCCAATTTATATTTTCCCCA
Organism: Hydractinia echinata; assembly: GCA_030067915.1. Classification (NCBI taxonomy): domain Eukaryota; kingdom Metazoa; phylum Cnidaria; class Hydrozoa; order Anthoathecata; family Hydractiniidae; genus Hydractinia; species Hydractinia echinata. The sequence continues at coordinate 1,378,596 of JASGCC010000063.1, forward strand.
TACAACGAGGTGAGTGCAACCATGGTGTGTTCTACCATTTCGCCCCACTGTCTAAGGCGTAGTCCAAGAGTGCAAAGACTTCAATGTACTGTGAATAAGTTCTATATATATTTAATCAACATTTTCATCTATGAAAGTTCACTTCAGACTCTATTTCTTCTGATTCTTCGTGAATGATGTCGGAATATACATTTTGTTGAACGTCAAAATAAACTTGATCAAAATTTTTAATTTCAACATTATTAAATAAATCGGCACAATGGGCGAAGCATATGGAATTTTGACACCCATAATCTCCAAATTTTTGACTTATTCAAAAAATACGACAACTTTGAATGTGCGAGTGTTTTTCATTGAAGACAAATTCTTATACACTTTCTTTTTAGTTGATTGGTTTTCTGATGACCGTCCTGAGTCGTCGGTTTGAGTTTCAAGCGGACGATTTCGGCAAAAGTTTAGGTTTTGCGTCTCAACTGCAGACTGCGTTGATGATACTACACAAAGAAAACCTTGGGTTTCCTGTAGCTGATAGTTTATACTCGGCGTATCACTATTCTCATCCGCCACTGTTAGAAAGACTTCGGGCGTTAAAAGTGAAAGTAGAGTGATGAATGTTGTAGTATTTAACCCACTTATTCCGACAAAATTTGGCCGAACTGGATAATTTAGTCACAGTATTTTAGCCATTCCGCAAATTACAAAAGCCACGGATTTGCCTAAATATTTTTTACTTTCATGTAAGTATCATGATATAAATGAAAACGAAGCGTACAGCTTGTTTAGACTATTATCATCATACCATTTCTTACGTTTTTGGTTTCAAAGAATGTAACCCACTGCAAGTATTCTATAGTCAATCGCCAAAACAGATCCACGCCAAATTTTGCCCGAATAACGTACTTATTTCTGTTGATAAATTAGTAAACAAAATACTTGTTTATTTTCCTTCACCCACAGCGAGGTATTTTATTCGTACGAAATTTCAACGTATTTCACACACAAAAGTTCCCGCGCAAGTTCAAATTTCCTAATAATAAAATCATGAAAAATAGCTATTTGGCGCTTAAAATGCCAATCAATTATATGTGGCAGTCATGTTTAATTTTTTTTGTTAGCATATTAAGTCTCAATTCGAACCCCGTACTTTAGAAACTACCAGAATTTAACTAAATTGATGAGAATACGTATAATTGCAACGAAATCTAACACAACGCAGCGCAATTTAACAACATTCTGCTAGGGAAGTCAGCCAATTTTCCATGATGTAAAAAAAATGCTTATTACTCACACCTAACGGCTGGGTTTTATCCCTGACTTTTCCAGGTTCTTCAGATCGCTGGCAATTCTGCCTACGATTCTTTCAGTGGTTGCTTTTACACATTCTCCACGTGCACAAAACTCCCGTCAAAATTGACTAAAACAAGTGGCGTATAGAATTCAGGTTTCTTTTCTAGTACAAAATACAGTCTAAAAATGTTCTATGTTTGAGGAAAGTCGATCCAAATTTTTTTAGAGCAACTTGAATTATTTTTTCGGTAGTCTTAGGAAGGCCATAGAGCTGGATATCAATTCCTTTCGTGCATCTTTCACACAATTGCATCATGACGGCAGCTCAATTTTCATTGGAGACTTCCACGTGTCTGATTGGATTAGAGTCTCATCTTTGGGACCAATAACAGCCTTGGAATCTACTTGCTTGCCAGGCAGAAGGTATCTACACGTAAATTGTTTGATAAATGCACAACATAAACAGAACCTCATAAAGTCAGCAATTTAACTGGAGTTTTCGAAAATCTTTGGCGAATTTGCGAAAGAATATTTTTTTTTAAAAAATGCATTAAATAAATCCAAAATGAAATCGATATTTTCGCATTTTTGTCACTCCAAACGATTTTTGCACACCTCTTCCCCTGATAATTTTGCTCGCGAAAGTTTCTTAGTGCGCAAACTTTTTCCTTGATATTTTATATTACTTCCCATTTAGCATTTTTTAGTTTAATTCTTTTTATATGGTATATTTTGTATCAGCACACAACATATATGTCTGGTATGTATGCCTGATATGTCTGGTATTAGGTGGACCTTGCACTTACAGCTCCATCAAAAAAATTAGGAGAAAAAAAAGCAAATCATTTTGCTGGACAAACTTTCCAAACATTCCAAAACAATTTAAAAAGAATTTAAAAAGAATGTTAGAAATTTATTACTCCAGTTAAAGCTTCATTGCAAAAAGACAAAATAAAAAATTCAAAACAAGAGAAAAACTCGCTTACCTCTGTGCGACATCAATTATACTGCTTCTGCTAGCTGAAAATAATTTGTCTCGATTATCTTGTCGTAGTTCATCAGTTAAACCATACTTAAACAATGCCATGCCTCTGTTACCTGGTGATATTGGACTGTCTACCTAAATATGACGAAGCATGTTATACTGCAACAGAGACAAAACGAGAATCATCATATAACGACAAAATACCGTTAGAGCGAACAAGAACTGGGATCTGGATCAAGTGGATTTTAAGCTAAATCTTGCATTGCATTAAAAACATGCATAAGAGCTATTCTCGAAATATTTCTGTTACAAAGAAAAAATAATTTTAAATCTTATAGTCCTGTACAGTGTAATAAAAAACAGTGTTCACACGTTTTTTACTGCCATAAAGTTTTTTTTTGAGATTGAGTGAAATAAAAACAAAAGAAAGGACAACGTACTGTTGCGAAAACAGATAGTTTTGCTTCCTCGATATCTTCATCAGTAAATTTACCGTCACCAGCCCATATGACTGATTCATCGAACGCGTTTAACGTTGCTGTTGTATTGGGATCTCTGTTGCGAAAGTCATGTTAGAGAATTATTTCAATTAAGAAACATAGAAAACATGAAAATTATGGGAAAATCTATTTTTTTGCCTTAAAATATTCATATTCTTTATAAGGTAAACTTTTTCTCATTTATCTTAGATTTGTTTGAACGGTTACTGTTACAAAGGGATAAGAAAATTAACGTTTTTTTAGAGTGGCAGAATCAGATGATAAAAAAGCATATTTACCTGTACGAGAAGAATGAAAAAACACCTCCATCAATTTTAGCACCGCTACCATAAGCACCACCCTTTTCTCTAAAACATCACAATAATAAAAATTATCATTTCCGGGACTAAAAATACTTGATAATTAGCGCCAGCGAGTTTAATTCGCGAATCAGCCAATAAAACTTTCGCAAGAATGTATTTTTGTGAATTAAGCAAAAAAGAAATTGAGGAAATTTTTGACATTAAAAGACTTCTCAGTAAAAACATTTTACTAACCCCCCCTCACAAAAAAAAATTTGGTCTACTTAAATACCATTTTTTTATAAAGAAAATGACTAAACTTTTTTCACGCTCAAGATATTCTTACGGTATGCACGTTTAAAAAAAAAAAGATGATTGGATAAAAGATTCTGACAAAAACAGTGTTGGTAGACTAATTGATTCACAATCCTCTTCAGGGGAAGAATATTTCTAACTTTTGATAAAGATAGTTGTCACAAATCTTTTAATCATGCAAAAATAGAATGTCTAGGAAACTAAGCCTCGCCATTATGTTTCGACATGTTTATAAGGGTTAATTCTGACTTAATGACAGTCCTATAATATAACTTTACCTTATCTCTCTATGTAAGAATTTCGATGATATGATTTTGGCCAGTATCTTTAAACTAAAAAAACAGTAGAAGAAAAAAGTAAATAACAAACAAACAAACAAACAAACAAACAATTGTAAAAAAATCTACCTGGCATGGTCTATGTGTGTGTATGGAACAGCCCGAACACACCGACTCACATAATTGACTGGAAAATCCATTTCAATAAATGTGTTTTGACTTTTTGCGTTAAAGTCTAAATCCTTAAACAGAAATAGAAACAAAGGTATTATTTAAAACAGTTTGCAAAATCTAATGAAAAACATTAATTCAAATCTCTTTTAGCCTGATATAGCCACCGACTTTCACCTTATGGAGAGAAATTCCCTGCGTGTCTAATTTTTGGTCCGCGAAAATATTTAATGTGACTAATTCGCTAAAATAAAATTATGCGAATTTTTTGTGTTTTATTTTCTATTTCAAGTTTCTTTATATAGTTCAAGGGAAATTCTTAATCAGTGGTTTTGTCTTTTCGTGTCTCAAAAAGTTTCTAATGATAGCTTCTTCCCAATTGATCTTTTCAGCGATCGATTTGAAAGAAACACAAAGAGTTACATCCTCACAAGTAACCATAAAAAAAAATAGGTTGACCAACGTCAATAAAATTTAAAATTATAACAGCTAACAAACCTCTATTACGTCCAGGTCATCAAATCCAACGACATTTAGAGAGGATAGCATACCGTCCAACCCTACGTCAGAATCAAGCATCGACTCACTGGTTGCATTTAGTGAACACCTTCAATAAAAAATCGCATAAAAAGTTACCAAAACAAGAAATTTCAATAACCTCTCTCAAATCTTATTATTTGGACAATTCGCGCTATGTAACGATTTATTGGGAGACTTTTTTTGAGAAAATACAGACTTAGTTCACTCTCTATTCCTGAGTTCGATTTTTTAATAAGCACATACCATCAAATTTATAACGCTTTCGTTGGTCAAAATTCTTGAACGAGTTAAGTTTATTTAAAGTTGTAGTTGTGAATTAATAAGCTGCTTGTCGTTGCTAACATCGACTGGTAGCCTAGTGGTAGAACGTTCGCTTGGGTTCAAACCCCGGCCGAGTCATGCCAGAGACTATAAAAGTGTGAATTGATCCTTTCTGCTTAATGTTCAGCATGAGAATAGGATTGATATCTTAGGCGGTTGTCTAGTTGAGCGGTTGTTGTGTTCGCACGACTTTTTTGGCTTAAATGGGAGCTTTAAATGCACTAGAACGCCTTTCGCAGGACCCTCATAGATATCAATACCAATATGAACTTAAGAGGCTATCCTGAGTAAATCATTTTAATAATAATAATTCAAAAAAAGTAAAAAATCTGCATAACGAAGAACAGTTGAATCAGGTAGAAATTAAAATATTTATGTAAATAAATTTTACCAAAACTATTTTTTTAGACTACTTTTTTTCAATCGATATGTTAAGGCAAAATCTTGGAAGTGTTTATTGGGATACGATGCCGTAATTAGAAATTTTATAAATCCAAACCAAAAGTTCATTCAAGCATCTTATTGGTGAAACACATGTTTTGACTGCTAAGATTATGCATGAGCAACGAAGCATGACCATCTATCTGTGCAAGAAAATAACAAAAACATGCAGCAAATGTTGCGAGCTCAGCTACAGCTGAAGGATGGCAACATAAGACGATATTGCGGAACAAACACAGAAAGGTAGGTTTTCAACTTGTCTCCTTTGTTTACAGTTGATGTCTTCTTTGTACAGCTCTCTCTGCAATCAAAATAACCCAAACAAAACAAAAAAGTATTTAATTGCAAAAAAGTCACTTTTCTGAGTATCGTTGTTAACCTTATAAAGCTTGTAACGCAGCATTTTTGTTGTTTTGAGAGCTTTATAAGTATTCGTTTCTTCGTCTTTTCAGCATGAAGATTGTCCCGCTTGTACTACTCGTCTTGTTAGCAAGTTGTATGCTGCACATTGATGGCAAAAAACATAAAAAGCATGTAAAACATAAAAAACACAATAAACACCATAAAAAAGCCTTCCATTATGCTGCAAAACCTTCACATATGTTGAAATCTAGCAAGAAGAGCTCAGTATACGAACGACCTGGAGCAAGACTCGCTGTCAATGAAGATTCAGAGAGTGAGGTTGTGGATGAGAATGCGTTAGAGAAATCGCACACTGCAACAAACACAGACAAAGGCGCAGCTAAACACGCCATTACTAAAAACGATTACGATAGAGAAGTACGCCCTGAAGAGTTTAAAACCTGCACAGACGCTGCGTGCGACGAATCCGGTGAAGTGGACACGTCGGAGTGGGTGATTCTTAAAAAACATAAAAATAATGCCGAAACTAGTAACCTCGTGAATGAAAACGAAACGAGCGAGAAAACGAACATCGAAAGTAAACCAGAGAAAGAAGACAATAACAAAAAACAAGCGTTGGCAGATATATTCAGCAGTGTCGATTCAACCAGTAATAACACGCAGAGTGGACAGGATGGTATGAAGCAAAACAAAACTGAAAACACGGTTAAGGCTGACCTGAAGAATAAAAACCAAACAGAGCATGTTCACAATGAAACACTCCCTAGTAAGAAAAACGACAGCGTGTGTACTGATGCGGCATGTAAAGCTCCTGCACCTAGCGAATTGACTGAAAAGGAAGATAAAGGTAAGAAAATCGAGGAAGCTAAAGAAAAGGAAAAATCCACAGAAAAACAAGAAAAGCAAAAAAACGTTACTGAAGACAGTGATGATGCAACGAAGGAAGTAGAAAGTGCGAAGGGGAAAGATGAAAATACCGAAAATAATACTGCATCTTATGAAGATTTGAGTGACGAGAACAAAGCTGAAGCAGAAAGTGAAGAGTCAGATAACGAAGAACCGATAAAAGAAAAAGAAAAAAGTAAACAAACGGATGAAAAGGATGACATCGAAAGCAATCAGCAAAAAACGAACGGGAAAATCATGGACCAACTAGCTGCAGCAGTTCAGCACAAAGAACAGAAAGATCCGTTACTTAGCAACTGTACTGATGATTCGTGTTTCGGAAGTAGCAAGAAAACGAACACGGAGAAGGATGACACAGAAAATGCCATAACAGATACAGTTGATGAAGAAAAAAGCAACTTAACAGAGAGCAATCCAACCGATGCGAAGAAACAGAATTCCTCAAGGAAGGAGTGCACAGATGCTGCTTGTTCCGCCGCAGAGTCAAGCACAAACGATAAAGATGTTCATAGCACAAACGAAGAATCAGAAGGTCAAACGAAAAGTGAATGTACTGACGCCGCTTGTACGCCACCGAATGATGACGAAAAAGAAAAAACGGAAACGGAAGAAGATAGTGACAAAGAAACAAAACAACCGGAAAAGAAAGTGGAAAAACAACAGAAAAAGTCAAGTCGTTGAAAAATGAAAAAAACTTTAAAAAATGAACAAGAAACAGATACTGCTGAAGGCGCAAACCATAAAACAAAACCGAATGCACGGACGAAGCGTGTTCTGTTTCTGGACAACAAGAAAAAACGAAGGAGAGTGAGAGTATTGATAAATCTTCAGACAGAACTGATGCAAACAAAATCGAAGGAAAGGTACAGGGCTTAAATAAAAACGAAACAAAATCTGATAACTCTACCGTCACAGAGATAGATGACTTACAGACGGCGAATCTTGTTCCATCAAAAAACAGCACAAGCGCAAATGACAACAGCACGGAGTGCACTGATGCAGCATGTTCTCCTCCTGTGCAGTCCGAAAGTGAAAAGAATGACAACGACAATCATGAAAAGGAAAAAGACAAAGAAGTAAGCACACACACAGCAACAGAAGAGCGTGAAGATAAAGAGTTAAAAAATGAGAAGAAAATGGAAACAGGTGGGTCTGGGAATGATAGCGAGCAAACAGAAAAGGATCAAAAGGAAGAGTCAAAGAACGAATGCACTGATGCTGCTTGCTCAGCCGAACAGCAACCTAAAGAAGAAGCCGGAAAGGTCGAGGCGACGACGAAAGTAGACGAAGATGATAACGTAAACTTAGTTGAGAAAAAGAAGAACGAATATAGAAAGAACACGACAGCAAGTTTACTTCCAAGTACGATTAAAGTTCACAATGATGACACCGATAACTCCCCCGCTGATAACGGGACTGCCGAATTTCTTTCCGAAGTTTTACCAAAAACGAGCGAGTCAAAAGATAGCGCCGAATCCGTCAAAGAACCCGATTCATTAAAAGTAACACCGGATTCCACCAAACACGATGGCGAGAAAAACACAACATGTACAGATGCGTCGTGTCGTAGTTCATCAAATTCCACATCCGTAGCTGACGAAATCAAAACGAAAAATGTGACAACGTCTAATCAAGCAAACAGTAGAACATTTCATGATTATATCAACAGGAAAAAACATTTGGTAAAAAATGTCAGTGACTAACCTCATCTCGTTCGCATTCAGCATGTACGTCGCTATTTTCATCAGACTTTCGATGACGTCATCTACAGACTCTTTCTCTGCAACTTCTCTCATAAACTCCACCTGAATAAAAATAAATAGAACTAAATAAGTAATGGAGAAGATGTCCAAAACATCCAAAGAAAAGTTATTTTCTGTTGCTTTATTACAGATACACTGCAAATAATGGGTGGAAATAATGACAATTTAGACAATTTTTATTGATGTTTTTGTTAAAGAAAAACTGAAGATCAAAATCTTGTAAATATGGCTTCTTTTTTTTTCTAGTAAGAAAAATAATAAATTTGAAAAGTAAGTTACTACATTCATCATATTTATCAGCATATGAAGACAAAAAAAATATAGCAAATTAATTATTTTAGTGTGCTTTGATTATACCAAGCTTTCTTTTAAACGACATTTAACCTGACAAAACACCACGTGTGACGATATGTTATAGGCCTGTATACGTAGATACAATGTTTATCACGGTTCATTTGTGCAGTGTAGCTACTTTCTCAACTGAGAGCAACATAAAATGTTTAATTTAAAATTCAAAATTGTTGTGGCTTTCCCTTGAGTATTAGTACGTATGTGATTGGCTGTTTTTTCTTAGTGTGCACATGCGTACTGAACAAAGGGAAAAGACCACGGCAACTACACGTGACGTATCGAAAGAGGTCGCGTTTGATCGTGAATATATATTGAAAAAATATACATATTACGTGTTTTTTTATATACATAGAACAAAATGCTAACCTGTGATAAACCGCCGAACAGTTCGGCAATTTGCGCTGATGGAGTTAAGTTTTTGGCTGCAGCAGCCATAGCGTACATGTGACCAGATTGTGCGACTGACATGGCCAGGTCGCTTGCATATGAATTTATAAGCGTACGCAAACGGTCAGGATTATCAAACTGCGGTCTAAATTAAACGCCAGTCGTTATAAACCACTATCGATCCCCACTTACATTCTCATACCACGCTCTGAAATTTCATACTTAGTTCAATAGCTCATTTGTACCTGCAAAAAAAGTTTCATCCTTTTGGATATTATTTCGCTAACAAAGTTCCAAATCGTGTTACTTAATATACAAGATCTCGAGAAAGAAACTTCAAATAGCAGATAATTCAATAAAAAAAATCGAATATTTACAATACACAATTGAAAATATTGAAATTAGCCCTGGGATTTCAAGTATTTTTAAAGTAAATTTAAGATATGTGTTTCTATTTCCAGTAAGTGCATCAGCACACAACTAAAAAATGAAATAAAACAAAAACCGATACGGTGTTTACAAAAAACGTACTCGGTCAAAACATCTTGCCACAAGGAAAACATCATAGGTATATTTCTGTCAAGACAATGAGATGAAATAATGAGGCCCTAAAAGAAAAAAGAAAAAAGTTAAAAATTCAATTTAATTGAAGACTTATATAAAAAAGAAAATTTTGTAGAGTACTTCAAAACCAGGCTTTTTTATGAATAGTTTGATACGTTATGGCAAAATGCACACCACAAGTAATTTTGACGTGCTTTTGGGTGTGATGCCGTTTGTGTCATTTTCCAAGTTCTACTGTTTGTGTGGGAGTGTATGTATGTCATTGGAAAGCTCTAAAGAAATCTCCTAATCAACATCCACAAAATTTGTCCACACACTATGTGAATGACGTCTTACTAAGGGAAGTCTCATGAACTTTGCATAAAAATGCATGCATATAAATAACATTACTGGCTCTATTCATCTAAGAAAAATGGAAACCCAGTGCACCTGCTCAAACGAGTCTTCGTCTGAATGATGCGGTGCAAGGTGCGGTGAACAATTCAATCCTCCAGTTGTATGCTCAATATCTTGTGCAAGCTGCTTGTAGTCACGTCCACCTGCACCTAACCTAAAGTAAAGATCGAAAAAATCAATCAACATTTTTTAATCTGTTAAAAGTTTTGTGGGGTTTTTATCCAACTGTAAGAAATCCATCCAAAGTCAAATTGTTTACCTTATTTCACAATATACCTGCACATACATACCTTGTTAAAACACTACAAAACAGTGGAAGAAACGGTTTGAGTATGTAAGGTATAGATGACGTGGTTGCAATACTTCGAAAGTACGTAATTCCATTGGTGGGTTGCTCACAAGTTTGTATGTGTATATTTCCTACAATAATAAAAAAGATTAGTATTGGTTTGCGGCTGGTAACTTAACAATTGACAAATCACAGGTTTAAACTTCGCTTCTAATATTCTAAATCTTATGTATAAAATAAACGAAGTTTTCTGACAAGCGAAAGCAAGCCATTGTATGACCCTTGTTATAGCTTCTACACACCAGGTCAATATCAGTTAACACTAATATTAAGAATTTTAATTCAAAATATCAAAAAAAATTATTTTTTAAAAATTTGGTTAGCCTCACTAATTTGGAAAAATATGGCTTGTCAATTGTTCTCCAAATGTGCCATAAAACTGGTTTCAAAGAAATTAAAGCTGTCATTTGAATTGACATTCACATTCTCGAAAGTCTACGGTGTTAAGGTAGATTATAAATGGTCTAGTGATATGATAAAATGCAGAATTAAAGGGCGGGAAATGCATTATGCATACACTTCTTCCACTTTGGTGTTGCAAGTATGTTTGGGTAATTAACCTCCTGTTATTATTCCAGTAAGTTCGGTCATCAAGACTATTTTCTTTTAAGAATGACGTCATGCCAATTAGTAATTCCAGGACTCTAATGTTAATCCTTCTAACTTATAAAATTTGTCTTACCCAGAAAACACGTTTACATAAACAAATAAATAAAACAAGGACATACCTGTCATTCTGTTTTTTATTTCGGTAGTTTTGACAGATTTATCGATCTCTGCGAAAATGAAACAGCACATTTTAGACACGTGGCAACAAAAAATAAATAAAAAAAAGCGTGGTTCACACCAATGATAAAATTTGTGAGAGGTCCTGTGAGATAGAAGTTGTAGCATTCCTTAGGAAAGAAATATTTATTTTTTACCTGAAACTAACACCTTTGGTAAAAAGGATACATCCTCCACCTTATTTTGAATTTCATCTAACTTTAACCCTGAAAACACACATATAAAAGATCAAAGAGAGAAGTACCAATCAAGACTTCATAAGCGTTTCCAAAACCAACCTTTCAGATAAATATCATCCCGATCTTTATCTGTCAGGGTATTAATTATTTCTTCTAATAATGTCTGCTCCGCTTCCTCTTTCTTCGTATTGTAATCATTCTACAAATACACAGAATGCTTGGCCAAAACGAACAAAAACGTGGTCACACTTGGTCAAAACAATCATAAAAATACATCAGTAAACTGAAGTAGTTTCGTTTAATTAAAAAGAGTTGTAAAACTTGATTTGACAGGGTTATCTAGTCCAAATTATTCTGCAAACAATGTTAGGACATCGATAAAAGATTATCTTCATATGATGTTTTGATAGTCTTTACATTTTTTATATATAAAAGAAACACGATTTTAGGAAACACGAGGCTGACGTTAAATTCAACAGCGTACTTGCAAAATACTGAGAAAATATTAAATTCTCCTTTGAACATCCTGAATCCAAAAAGTATGTTTCTAATTAAAAACGTGTATACGATGGAGTGCTTACCTCTGGATTCATCACCAAAGTTAATCGATGAGTATTATCTATGAAGTATTCCTGTACTTTATCTTGCAGAAATGTTGGATTCATCTCCATAGTCTCCTTGTTAAAAATAAAAAGTTAGTACCATGAGATCTCACGATAATATTATTTTACTAAAGTTTACAACACGAGAGGGATTTTTTTCCAACTCACTCTAAAACGTTTAACTTGAGTGTTTGTATCTAGAAGAGATAATGGATTTTGATCTTTATTCCATGATGGAAACAGAGCCTAAACACAAAAAGTGATAATGATTAGCACTTTTTAAATCAAGCTTAAAACAAACATCCAGAAAATGATCGGTTTACCATGATCAGTCCCAATCCAAAGTTACTGCTTTGATGTTTCTTAGATAACTCTACTGCATGTAATATAGATTCAATCCTTGATGCATCAAAACCGTCACTAAAAAACACAGATTTACACATCGACGACGTTGATCAAACGAAAGTTCAATGTAAAAGAAAATGACAGAAAACAAGAGGATGTCACAGTAGAAACGTCTTATTGAAGATATTATTTCGGTTTGTCTGTTTAGTATTCATATTATTGTGGAAAGTTTATCATTTCTAAACATTCAACACAGAAAATTCTTGTTTCTCAGTTATTGGACTGCTTGTTATTGAATATGGAGGGGAAGGTTTCAGGTTCACTATACTATGTGTTTTTCCATGCAACGTTATTATCCTTGAAAATCTGTGATCATGAGACAAAAAAAAATGAAAAAGAAAGTCGCTACAACTTACTTAACCACGTTCCGGAAGGTTTCATCAATAATTCCAACAACTTTGTCACAATCTGAATTATCTATACCTTGTAAACCAACAGCAAATGTTGGATTCTTCGTATGTGTGTCCACGCTAAAGCAGAAAATATAAAGCCTGGAACTAGTTTTGAATTTTCTACATTAATCGTTAAATTTTGATTAGAAATCCTTTTTAGCTTAATAAAAGATGAAGACTTTAAATTACAGTGATATAAAAGGATTTGATCATGCAAGATATAAAGTGTCTATGTGACTTTTTTTCATAAGTGATAGTGAACGGACATAAAATATCTCTCAACACTTGTGACCATAATAGTACAAACTTTGTCGTACCACTACGAGTATTGGCCGACAGGCAAATGTCAACACCTTTCAGTTGAAGTCCTGTTACTCATTTCTGAAGTCATTAACTAACCAAGAGAATTCTTTCAGTTGAAGTCCTGTTACTCATTTCTGAAGTCATTAACTAACCAAGAGAATTCTTTAGCCTTTTTTGTCACTTTCTTTTAATTTGACAAATAGTATAGCGCCATAGCTTAGTGGTTATAACTCTCGCACTTTGTACGTGAGACCGGGGTTCGATTTACCTTGGCGACGATTCAATATGGGCGAGGGAATATTACCATTGTTCCGGGTTAACCCAAGCCATGGGAGGGAAATTGAGGAGATGGAGCACTGTATTGGCTGTTGGATGTTGCAGGGAGTTGTCTGGTAGATCGCGGACCAAAATGAGCATTAAATACTCTAGGACTCCCCATCTAAACCATGGCTTCTCCTGGAAATAATAGACAGGGTATATCCCTCGATATTTGTGAGGCTAGCCATGTAAAATATGCACATCTTACACGTTTTATCTGGAAGTAAATTTTTTTCAAAAGTTATAAACTTACCCAACCACTGGAGAATAGTCTGATCCAATATTTGGTTCGATTAGTGCTTGATAGAATGGAGAGTTTGGACCAGATACCAACAACGCTGACAACATCCCAAGTACAAAATATTCAAATGGATCATCAATACTACAGAAAGAAAGAATCATTTAACACGTTTTTCATTTACTTGCATCAAGTTTAAACAGTTCCACACTGTGACAAAAGAGTTAACTATATCAGGCCAGATTGTATGTATTCTGAATATTTATAGAATATTTATAGAGGATTTACATTTCAGTTTCAAAAACTACAAGGTTGCGGGAAAAGAATGCAATGCAGATTTACTGCAACAAATCGACTTACTAGTTCAACATATAACTAACAGATATAATAGTTTGTTTGTTGGGATCAGCAGCTAATGGATCTGGTGGACATGTTATAGTTGAATATCTCTAAATGAAATACAGAGAAAAAAGTCAGAATAATTTCAGTGGAAAACTTCAAGGAAATATTTTTAAACAATTTTCTCAAATATCGGCAGAATTATTTTAGAACAGATTACATAAAGAAAGTATTTCCAGACTAATACATTAAGGGATGACGAAGAAGAAATTTTACACATTGTTAACCTCAATAACATTAAAATTATCCCCCCCCCAAAAAAAGAAAAAAAAGTAAGGAATTTAAAAATACATACAGGTTTGCTCCATTTGGGTTCAACTGGTATTTCAGTTCCTGGGTTTATGCTTTGAAAATCTTTTAAGACATTCTCCACCTTTACTAACGTCTCCTCAAGTGGAAAATTACCGTAAGTATAAAATCTAAAATGTAACGTGAAAATAAGTTAGAAGGAACACACAAGTTTACAAAAAGTTTGCAAAAACAAGGCTTCATGATTTCATGTAACTGGTATTTATAAACAATCTACATTATAATACCCGTATACTCACGCAAAATGGTAACCGCAGTAGCGAGACACACGAAATGCGGTAAATAAAAGACGGGCGAAGCCGTGGATTTATCCACGGACCACCGACTAGTAGTAATTAATTTATCAGCACCTTATTGTCTAAACACTTGTTTTATAAGAATTCTTTTTATAAAAATCCTTAGGCTCAAAAAGTCTAAATTTAATAATTAAAGCACTTAATTAGGCTCAAACAAACCCTTTTTTTTGCAAATTAACATTATTTTTCTCAATGACTTAAAAAGAAGTTATTGAAATGTAATCTTGAACCCTAAGATCCAAATTTTGAACGCTGCGTAGAATCACGACACCATGTGTTTATATACTTACTGTTAAACTCCTAATTTCTATTGTATCATAGATAAAATTTTCGACACTGGTACAAAAAAAATATCAACAACAATGAATTTGCTGGGCCAGAAATAAGTGTCAAACATTTTTTTAACTTTACTATCATAACCAACCAAATGTTGGTACCTGTTGCTCTCCCTAAAAAAATATAAAATTATGCGTTAGCTTACTTAGAATTGCTGGGATGGTAGTGTGAAGCATGAAAATCTTTTAATGTGTTCCACTATAACAAAATAATAGTCAGTGCGACCACAGTTTACATTTATTTCTGATTTTTCTTAATAACTTTAAACTTAGTAGTACCTTTATGAGTGTAAAAATGTATTATTTGTAGGATTACAACGAAGTTTTTTGAACAGATAACTTTTCCTGAATTATGCCCTTCTAATATATTACGTCTCACTCAATCAAAAAACAAACAAAATTTAAGATTACGAGACTATCCTGATTAATTTATACCATTCTCCTGACCAATACTGGGAGAATGTACTAAAATTTATGCTACAGAAAAATGCTTTCGGAGATATAGAAAGCTTCTTAGGACATGAATAAAGTATTTCTGAAAATTTCTGTACAATCTAAATTCACTCACTTTTTCTAACAAACTGGAAATCTGGGTAAAAATTGCAACCACCTCAACTCCGAACATGCAATTAAAATTTAATACAAACAACGTAGATAGATGATAGTTATACTTACAGTTAAATTTGGTATGTGAAGAGGATCACCACCGCTTACAAAACCATACGTGTGGCTAGGTAATAAAAGTGATTGGTGATATGTATGATACAACGACTCCGCATTAGACTAGAAAAGAATTTGTTATTGGAATTAACACATTACAATAACCATGGTTTAAAGACATAATATTTGTTTGTCCTAGGTAACAACCGATCACAGATACATATTTTTTTACAATTGTGTGCATATTGTTTTAAAACATGGCAAAACAGCATAGCCTGACAAATGCTTGTTCGCAGACGAAAGGCGAAAGATGTAGATGTATAGGGTAGGTGAAAAACGTTGAAAATACACCAGTCGCAGTTTCTGCGATGTCTGCATTAAGACACAATTAACGCGACAGCACGGCAAGGTCGAGGAAATCGGGAAAATTGGACATGCTGACGTCAGCAAACTTTATCATAGTTTGATGTTTCGGATATAACCAATTAACCTAAGATCCTAAGTCCGTTGTGAGCATTGACAAGTGAACTTTTGCAAATTCAAAGCGCATGGGACTAATTGAAAAGGCAGTAAATCATTGCTTGTGGGAATGCTCTTTAAAATGAAGCATTTATTCCAAATCAAATTTGATACACGACTGTAGTTTGCTACACATAATGACTATAATGCCAAGAACAAAATCATCTTTACACCCACACAGTATGACAATAGTGAAAGACAATTTTTTTAAACATACCAAAGCACCTTTCATTTCATTAAACACAACACCTTTAAACATGATATCAGATGACTTGTCCTCAAGATCAGAATGTTCCAATCTCCAACCTTCTTGTCTTAAATAAAAACAAACAAACCACTTGAAACATTAAAACAAGACTTCTAAGGTATTTTTGAGACTATGTTATATATATAAAAATTACCTGAAATCCAATTCCTTTAAATTTGGATGAAATGTGGCATCAAGATAAACAGACATCAAGTTGAAATAATCTTTATGGTTTTGTGTGGAGAAAGGATACATCGTCCAATCACTGGCTAGAAAGTAAACACTTCAAAATATACCGAAAGTGACCTTTGGCTACATTCAGGCAAAAAACAACAGTATATGGTCTTAATTTCAAGTTTGCACACATTCGAAAGTGTTTATAATAAAAATTGAAAGTAATTCCACAGTACCTGTGAAAGCATTCATAAAGGTAGAAAGTGAACGATTTAACATTTTGAAGAACGGATCTCTACATGGGTACTTTTTCGAACCACATAGAACAGTATGCTCAAGAATATGGGGTACGCCCGAACTGTCCAGTGGTGTTGTACGAAAACCAACACTGAAATAAATAGAATGACATGAAAGTACACCGGATAAACAGAAATACTAATACAATATAAACTGTTTTGTCTATCTATACATACCGAGAAATATTACCCGAGGTCAAAAGTATAGACCGAACTTGCGAGGTCCTTACTTTTGACCTTGGGTAATATTTCTCGGAAAGATAGATAAAACAGTTTATATTATATTAACTGATAGCTATCTTGTTTGGGTTTGTAGAAACAAGGATTATTTTCTAAAGATTTACTTGTGACAAGGTTGTGAAAAACAGGTTTATTAAAAAATGAAAAGGTTTAATTTGAATTTCATTGTTTGAATTTTTCATAACAAAACATTCGAATAACCATACACAGAATCTTTTTTAACATTTTTTTAACCAAAGTTTATCCTTCGTCAGAAGAAGAGTCTATCACACAAATTCGATGCCGTTTTGTTTGTTGCTCATTGTGCTGATGAATGTAAAATGAAAAACACAGTGAATTTAAAATCAGCAACATTTTTTGGCGGAGTGATTTGAGATATTGGGTTTATTGCAACCTTTTTTTGAGTCTGTGTTTATGTAGTTATGTTTTAACGATTCTCAACCAATGCTATTTGTTTACAATAAGAGTGGCCATTTTTGTGCAATGAGGTTAAAAGGTATACCGCGCTTTATTAAAAAAAATAACTATCAGTTAATAATTAAAAATACTGTTTTGTTTTTGTGATTAAATTGTTTATATTGCCTCAAAAAAGAAAAAGAAAACTTAAATATTTTGTTTTTAAAGGTTTCTCTCCTCCTTTTTCTCATTTCAGAAATATCTGTTTTTTTATCTAAAAATTTTCCCAAGTGATAGATGATTCATACCTAAAGACATTATTTTGATCATCTCGGTAGACATGTAAATGCTCGGCACCTGTTTGATTGTGTCGTAACAAAGTCGCTGTGGCATGATATTCTGGAACATCAACTGACTAAAACGTAACTCAAATTAGATGTGGTGCACTTAAACAGATCTTGCAGGGTTACGAGGTGGTTCAGTAAGAATGCTCAAGATGTGTTACTCTGATAACTGAGCACTACAAATACATGGTGACCACAGAAAGTTAGAATGTAAATTCCAGGACATTCCAGGACAAAATTGTTTTATATTCCAGGACAATTCCGAGACAAATTGCTAAAACCTTAAAAATCGCAGGCCTAATAAAACCTTTAGAGAAACAAGCAATTCTTTGAGATGCATGCAATACAACCTAGAAATATTGTGCTACCACTAGAAGCCAAATATATTACAGCATTTTACAAACCTCGTTTTAAATTAACCCTTTCACCCTCGTGACCTGCAGATCGGGTTCTGTGGATCCCTGATGTGCAGCCTTAAAGTTTGCCCAAATATTTCCGAAGGAGGTAAGTCATTTTCCTATTTGAAAAATATATTTGATTTCATGCTAGAATCCGATGATAAGATTTAGTCTTAGACAGAGAAGTAGTGATCAATACCGAAGTTATTCAGAGTGAGAATGCAAAGAGGATAAAGGAGAAGTACCAGTGCCCTCAGAGTGTATGAAGCCTCTTCAACAGTTTATGGGGATATAAAGGATCATGTGACCCCTCAAGGATGACAATTTGAAAAAAAAACACACTGAAAGAATCAGTTATCTTTAACACAAAGGAGCCACGTTATAATAGATATCGTTCAGTAGTTTTACCTTGAATCATTAACGTCAAAAATAGCCATTTTTGTTCTGGGAATTGTAGCCGAATTATTCTTAGAAATGAAGTTACAGTGAGTGAAGTGTTATAGCTGGACTAACTTTACCTTACCTAGATATGTGAATTTTTCACTAATGTGCTTTTCCTGTAAAACCCACTAAAATAATTTTCTCCTCCTCTGGATTAGTCTTGAGAAGTACACAGGTATTAAATTAACGTTTTATTTATATCTTTGAATGAAAATTTATTGAAAAATATACGTTAGGTCATCCAGTAAATTAGGTCTAGAGCATATTTCACTTAAAGTAGTTTTGGTCTTGTAAACAAACTTTTTTGACCATATTGATTGGTTTAGAAAAAAACATATTAATGTAAACAAAATGTTACAGTAGGTGGCTACACAATGCAAACTTCATTTCTGGGATCTTTCATTTATATCAACAAAATTTGAATATTAATTTTCTGAGAAATGTTAGGACTAAAATAGAAAATAGAAAAACAAAATCAAAATCTTTTTTTTTCTCAATAAGCAAAGCTAACATAATGGAGTTCTAGAAGCTTCCTAAAAGATAACATATCGGTCTCTAAGAACCTTTAGAATCTTAACGATCGTTATGACATCTCATTCATTGATTATGGGAAGACCATGAAAAAATAATTAAAATGATACTCAATGATGCAAAATAAAAAGGTTTAAGAAACCTTAGCTATTAACTACTACTTGCAAAAATCCTTTCGGTAACGTTTGTAAAAAGATTTAAATATTCGGAATTGCGAACATTTTTTTTAACATGATTACTTTCCATGACAATTCCAGGACAAGTGGATTTTTCCATGAATATCCAGGAATTTCCAGGACCGTGGTCACCATGAAATAATACAATATATAGGAAACCTCAAGAAAAAAAGAACAAACAAACAAACAAACAAACAAACAAACAAACAAATAAATAAATGCAAACAATCTTACCTCTAGAATTGTGTATCCATGAAGTTTTGAGCCTTTGTCATATTTTACTGCCTCTTTATACGTTGCTGAAGTCGAATTTAAAAATCGTTTCGAGGCAAGTGCACATCTTAAAAAAGTAAAATTACAATGCAAGTTCGAGTCAGTAAAAAAGCTATAACGTATAAACAAAGTGTATAAATTGATAAAACGGTAAATAAATGCAAATTTTGATGAACCAACATGCCAGATTAGTAATTGAAACGATGTCTGATTTGATCATCCCATTCACACGCAACATGCTGAACGGATAGTGTTGCGTGATGTTCATATTCATATCATATTTATTATCTTGCTTGCAACACATCTTAACCTGATGCTGTATCAATCTTGCATTCCTTTGTCTTAGGTCAGAGTGCACTTCATTGTCTCACATAACAGTGACAACAAAGGTTTAATCTTTTGACATGAAAAATATGACATAATTGGTCCATATTTGAAAACCTAACTTTTTAATTTTTCCCAAAATAAATCCATGGCAGATAACTAGTCAAATGAAATATTACGAAAATTTTTATATAGTCAATTTTGGTTGTGGGGCACAAACCTCTCAATAATTGCTTCTGTACCATAAAATGAAAAAAATAGTATTTATACCTGCAAATATTAGTTAATTTCGTTTCCGTCTTTGTTACCAGATGTCGAAATTTGACAGAATGTAACATATTTATAACTTTAATATATAAATTTATGGTGAAAATATTAGATTTAGTACATATCAAATGAATTTCATAACTTCATAACTTAAGCAAGGAAAGTAACATTTACTTTTTGGGCCTTACAAATTATGTTTTATCAATATACTCTCCATATCCAGGAACAGTATAAAAAAAACTGGTTCCTCTTACAACTTAACTCCTGATTAACATCTACGATCAGGTATTTTTTTCTTATTAATTTGAACAATGAGAATGTGTCACATCAACAGAAGAACAACAAGCACATAAAATAAATGATGCGAAAAATATATCTGATCATTGTATTTATAAAATTAAGAACATACATCCTTAAAAAGAAATATAAATAGATGTATTTAAAATACAGAAATGTACATAATAATTTAATCACACCTATGAAAAAACAAAAAAATTAAAAACAATAAATACAACCACCATATTCTTAGTAATACTTATTCTGTCTCTTTATCTATTATATATTCTTAGATCATATTCTTGGATGTCTCAATATTGATTCAATTTCAAGAAATTTATGTGTGGCATTCTATAAATGCAGAGTATTTACTGTAAAAAATCAAAATAGAAGAAAATAATGTCAAACTTTAACATTTGTGAATCTTGCGGGTGAAGCACGTATGGGAGAACATTGTTTTATAGATGTAGTACTTGTTAGACAGTCTTTTTTCACACCTGCAGCCAGTAAATACCGATGTGAGATAGCTTCAACTTAGGTTCATCATTGACGTTTTTATTATGATAATTTCACAATAATTTCACAGTAAGAACATAATAAAATTCATCACAATAGGGATTCACAAATCAATTCAACTCCAAAAATGTAATTTATATATTAAAGTAACAATTTGTTAAAAAAAAAGTAAAACGTAAACAAAACAATCTTACTAATAAATCTTTACTTGTAAAATTTTATGACAACAGAGAGTTAAACACTCCTGAAAAGGTAAACAAAATAGTTTAGTTTCATTATGTACCAATAAGGTGTATAATTTGTTGTATATATTGTATAAAAATATGCTTAAAAATATCAATCAAATATCAATCACCTTATCAAATCTGTAAAATATAAAAATTAAATATACTGGTGTTTCCAACACTAAAACATCAAGCCTTTTTTTCAGTAAAAATCAGTATTAAACTGCAGTATCCTCCTGTTCGGAATAATCAATATTATTATCCACAAAGTTTTGTGGGTGTAGAGCCACAATGGAGTCGTACAAACTATCTAACCGAAGATCTAAGTGATGACGTAACTCCTGGATTTTTAGTTCCACTCGACCCATAATTCTCTGTTCTGTTTCGAGAATGATATTCGACATATCCTGCTCACTTATTCTTTCACTGCATCCACAATATCCACAGCTGAAAGAAAAAAAATAACATTAAGTACATAAAACTGGAAGCATATAACTTTAATTGACTATGAAATTATTTTCCTCTATTTAGCAGCGAAGTGAATGCTTAATAAAAGTAATCTAAATATATATTAAAACAATGGGTTTTCCATCAACATAAAAACAGTTGTACAGCAGTCACACAACAGTTGCCATTAAAACGTTTATGGATAACACGTTGTACAACAAAGTGACATAACAGATGTTGCACAACAAATGTTGTAAAGATAGAACTCTTTCTATCTCAACAGTTGAACAACAAGTGTTGCACAACAATTACAGGCGTTTTTGGAATGCCTCCCCATGTTAGTTAAAGTTTCTTCATTTAGCAAAAAACTATTTTTTAAACTATTTTTAAAACTACTCTTTCCATTAAATTAATAAAAAGTTTTTCCAAACTACAATAAAGATACTGTTGGTTGCCATTTTCTATTTTAAAACTACTATTACCTATCGATTGTATAAAGAATTTTTTGGTATCATTTAACACCAAGATTGAAGGCAGAAAATGGTCACTACAAACATTGTACCATTTATTTTTAACAATGCAAGCTTCCTGATGTAAACATATATTTTTTTTCTACATTGACACTACTAAAGAATGACCTGGATTTACAGACTGTTAAAAATAATAAGCTGTAAATGTCACTTTTGTGAGTTAAGAAATTAATATACACCTTTACTTGGATCTCCATTCATGGTTGTGCTGCTGCTTCTTGGTGAATGAAAACCGCTATCCTTATATTGGCGTTCTTGTTCTGTTTCGCTAAATGTCCCCGAGTTTGGTCTTTCGGAAGATAATCTTTGACTAGCTCGTACTCTTGACCTGAGGTAAGCTTCCATCTAAGTGTTAAAATCAGGATAAAGAATTAATGGCGCAAATAACAAAAATTTAAATACTTTTTTTGCAAATAAAAATATAAATCATTTTTTGTACACTTCATACCTTGCATTGGAAACAGACGTAGCAGAGTCCTCGTCTCCTGAAGACTCTTTTGTTGATCCTTCTTGTTCCATAAGATTTGAAAGTAATTTTGTAAAATCTAATTCACTAGAGCTTGGCAAAGCAGCCAATGAATGTGGTCTCTTTTTTTTATCTGACGATCTAAGTCTGCGAGGAGGTTTAGCTGGTGGCAGCCGTTTTGGTGATACTCAATTTTGTTGAATCTTGTGATCGCAGAAAATTCTTGATCATATTCAACTGTGCTTTTTCGTAATTGTCTTCTGCTATAACTTCAGCCTCTACAAAACAAGTTGTTCTAAAAAAATTAAATCTTCAAAATTTATTTTTGTATTAAAAACCAATCAAATTTAGCTTACTACTGGCAGCAACCTGTTTGACTTGCTCTGTGTTGAGTATAGCATTCACCAAAGCAGATTGGGTGTGGTGGATTAGGAGTGCCAAAACCGTCATAACTGTCTGCAGAACTAAAGCTTTTACGGCGATGCAGTGGCTTGCCTCTTGTTACAGGAACATTTTCACGAGAGACAGGGAATAAACTAGGAGGAAGAGTGTTAGTTCGATGTTCACTTGAAAGCTGTGTGTTAACTGGATGTATGTCAGGTTGCAGTGAGTTACGGTGTGCATAATTAAGTTGAGTTGGTTGAGCTTGCCCCTGATTTGAGAAGAGGCATAATTTGTTGCATGTTGGGCATTTGCATTAAAGGGTTTGTGGCAACATAGAAGCGAGTAATCCTTGAGAAGATGTCATAACTGGTAACTGTTGTAGTAAGACTGCAGGAGGTTGCTGGCCACTACCCAATAAACTATTCTGGACAAACTGCTGCATCTGTATTCTCTAAAAATAAAGTACAGCCGTACAAATAAACACCTACAAATAACATATATAACTTTCTTTTTTTTTTAAAGATTCCAACAAAAAAGAACTACCTGTTTTTTGCTGATGTTCAATATCATTCATCAAACTTATCTGCACTGTTTGGAACTGATAATCCCATCGTTTCCATCATCTCTCTCACACTGTTCATATCCATAGACGATCCACTCTAAAAAACAATTATTAATTTAAATAAAAAACTGATTCCACATGGATTTTTGGCTAAAAAAAAGATTTTCCACAAGCACATATAGTTGGTAAAAGGTCTTTTGTTCAGATTCTTATATCAGCAAATCTTATTCTCCTCCCCACTGCTGGTTGGTTTATCTTTATAAGCATATCTTAATTTATTCATGTAGTGACATGCAATACTACCAAGGATAAGATTTTTATAGGAAACCGTCACTGACCTTCCACTCTTGCTGCTGTGGAGGAGCACAGTTATTATGAACACATTTAACAACTTTCACAACGACCGTTTGTAACCGCATCAAGTGTTTGTCAGCAAGTGATAAGAACTAAACAAAATAAGGAATAAGGAATAATAAATTAACTTAGATGATTCACTAACTTGGTGTGATCAAGATCACCAAATAAGTATGATCACCGGTGAAGCTTTAGGCACTGAGTGTGGTCACTAGCTTGTATACAATAAGAAAATGTGCATCTTTTAAGATTCTACCATGTATAGGTTAGTTAAAAAACACCCAATGTTGAAAATGTTAGTCAGTTACCTTTAGTGAAACTTTGTGAGTTCCTTGTACATGAGCAGATAAATCAAATTCATTTTCATATAATGCTGCTTTGCTAAAATTAGAAAGAAGAACTCAGTTTATTCAAACTTTTTAATACACATATGGTTTACAGACAGATGTTTTATTATTTAACATGTACTGACACTATTTTTCAACAAAAGCCATAAAAAAGTAAAAAATAATAAACTTTCCATAGTTTACTTACTTCCCTTTCTTCACAGTCAACATACAACCCTTGGATGTTTCTCATAAAGATCATCAAGATACAGCTCCAAATGCCTTGCCTCGCTTACGACAACAACCTTAGTAATACAAAATTGAACTGCCATTGGGTGTGCAGTGAAATGAAGTTCACACGGTACAACATCACTCTCTGGATGCGGTTGAGATAAAAATTACTCCAGCACCTGATGACTGAATGCAATTGCAGATGAAACTGTGATTCAGATCTAAATAAACATACAAAAAATTGTTAGACTTTTAGCCAACAAAAGAAAAGGAAAAGAAAATAACGTACTGACTATATTTTGAGAAATTTGCTATAATTATAACCATTACGCTGTTTCAAACATGGAGCTGCCTTATTTTTATTAAATCCACTTTGGCAAAAAATAAAAAAAACTTTTAAAAAAATTGATAACATCTAAGAACGATTTTTTTTTAAATTTTGATTATTCATTGTAGGATCAAAACTCTAATTAAAATGCATGGACGGACAGGGTATTAGGGTTTAAAGTATACTTGATTATGTCATCACCAAGTTCAATACAAACTGATTGGTTAATCCAATAATTTGACAAATTTTGGGTCTAAACAATCCCTTGTTACTCACACACCTCAAAGTTAATTCCAACTTAAAAAAATGAGATTGACATAATCTGTGTCAAAAAACATACTATCTCAGCTACTTCAAAGAAAAAAAGAACACATCCATTTTGCCTGTTACACACAGACAGACATATTAGCATAATAACATTCAGGATGTAAATTCTGTTGAAAAAACATTAAGAAAAAAAACACAAATTTCTTTACCTCTGTGTATCTTTCTCATCAAGTAAATGAAACACTGTTTCTTCAACATCTTTTAAACTCCAGTCATCCGGATAATCCCACGAAAAAGAAATGTTAAAACCTTTCATGTAATCATCATAATCAGCAATCGAGCTAGATGCTAACGAGCTTCTTGACATTGTCATATGTGATTAAAACATCAGAGATTTCATTGTGTTCACAACTGAATCAATAAATTGTCATAAATATAGAACTTTTTAGTAAATACAGTTTAATGTTTTATTTCATGATGGTATAAAAAGCTTGCATACTTTTAACAAACAAAACAGCAAAATAGGAGTCATGGATAACATCAAAGTTAACAAAGCTAAAAATGGGGACAAAAAACAATTTATAACAGAGAACTTCATTTCCAGATGAAAACTGCATCCTTATATTGAAGGCATAAAACCAGCATCAAAACACAAAAACAAAACAGCAATATTTTTTAAAAAAAGCATGATAACACAAAGTTATTTACATTTCATGCTTCATAAATAAATACCCAGAACTTACAAATCAGTACATCTTATAAAACTGAGTTCGGGTTTTCCAAATAATAACCAGAGACAAAATAAGGCAACCTTAAAGTACTTTTTGATTACAATAGGATGTTTCGTCTGGTAAGACTAAGAAACACTAACATGAACCTGATACACAAAATTTCAAAATTTCAAAATTTAATTGCTTGTATAAAAATTTTTATGATTCCATTTAAAGTTTACATCGCCTTTTCAAAAATGCAACTTCTGGAATGTGAACATATTTCTATACATCCGCACAAATACACAATTGCAAAAAACCCTAAAAAATATTTGTCAAAAAAAACAAGAAGAAATAACAGCAAATAAATAGGACAGATTTTAATGTTATGTTAGTTTTAATTTATATGCTTGAATTTCCATCGGTGGGACAGTGATCCTAGAACTGGCATCAATATTCTTCTTTTTATGCATTAAACTTAAGGATGTTTCTTCAACACTCTTTACAGTTAATGGTTCAAATATTTCTTGATATGTTAGCTAAAAATAAAAGAAAAAAGTACACTAAACAAAGCACTATGAAATAATTTCTTATTCCTCGTACAGTTTATCTTCTAACATAATCTTCTAATGTTCTGTCAGTGCAAGCACTGTTTTATTGTTGCAAGACATTATTTCGCTAAGTATGTTAGATATACAGCAAAGTAAAAGTCCAATACTATCTCAAGACACTATCTTTACAAATGAGAGCATTCTTTTGTGGGTAACTCTCAAACTTTTATTGAGCTTACCCTTTCCAAGAATAAAATTAAAGCATTAAGACATAAAATTTGCGAAACTTACCCTTCTTTCAGAACATTTAAGGCTGAGATTGCAATCGTATCCAATGCGATGTAAAAAACATAGCTGTTGTCAGTCCTGGGGAAGACTTGATGTTATCTTGCAATGATCTCAAATTCACAAGATGTAAATCACATGGCAGTTGCTTTCTTTAATCCAGCTACGAATGTTTGGAATGTGGAGGAAGGGGTTGTGACAGGAGTCGAAAATGTAAACACAGGATATTGTAGTTCATGTAATAACAATGTACTCAGTGCTGATGGGTAGGAGATAGGAATTGGAGAATCATGCTTAGAGTATAAAAAAATAACACATTTTTTACTAAACAAAAGAGAGTGTGACAACAACCTTTTAAAAAAAACATGAAACATAAAATAGTTCATACCACTGTGGGCTCTGTTAAAAAGTTTCTAGAAGTAACCGAAAATTGGAAGGAGTGATCTTGTTATCAGTTACGCCTTGCCCAAGACCTCTGTTATCATCCTGCATAAAACCGTCTGTCAAGGACCAGCTCAAGGAAACCTACCAGTTAAATATCATAGTTAAAATTTTTGCATTGAAATCATCTCAGAAATATCCCTAGTTTCATGTTTCTATAGGATTTATATGTCTAAAATTGCTGCGCAACATAAAACATTATAGACATAATTTATTTCTCTACCTTGCTCAAGACTAGCAAATCCATTAGTTTGTTGTGTATGGATTGTTAATCTTTTCGTTTTATCCTGAATATAAGCCATGCAGGAACAGGATAAAAATTAGCCCTGTAAGGGAAGTTGGGCTATGTCTTTCTACGTTGCATCTAAACACCAAAAAAACCTGTAAGTTAAAATCAAGAAAGTAATTAATATATAATTTGAATAGGCGACAATAAGAATTAACCTGGAAACTATTTAAATCAGTAAAAAATTCTTTGTCAATATTTTTCACATACTTTCAATCCTCATAACCAATTCAAAATTAGTAGTGTGGCGGATATCCAATATGTTTTGAATGTCTAAACTTTGTGCCTCTAGTAAATCAGCATGAAATATTCGTAACTTATGTGTTACATATTGTAATCTTGTTGACACTTTCAGTATAAATCTTTCCACATGTCACAGTAAACTGGTGGATTGGAAGTATCCACTGGCTAAAATAATTGTAACACAGAATACGTTGTAAGTTACAGGAAAAGTCAAAGATCGTCCATAATAATTTGGGAATAAAACAGCAGTATTGCTTAAATACAAACTCACAAAAAAGCTACTCTGCTATGTTGAATTAAAGATTGGAAGCAATCTTCTCTGTTTAAAAAGTTCCATTGCACACATTTAGTATTATTAAACATACATTTTTCCTTTTTTTTGCTAATAAGAAAGACATTGAAAAGTGCATTAGAATGATAATGGTTTTAGTTAAAATCACGTTTACTTACAAGAGCTGCTTCACTTGGCAAAAACAAATAAGCTCCACTTCTATCCATCTTCCCAACAGTGCCATATTTCATAAAAATGAATTTCTAACTTATTTCGTTGTCCATTTTAGTTATGTCGGTTAGTAAGCCACTGTCTGCATCAAATGTTGCCCGTAAAATGCTTGTTTTTTACCTCAATTTGTTTTTCCATACCCAGCTGCAACTTTAAAATGTTTGCTAAAACAATTAACTAACAAAATTATATTATACAGAACAAACCTGTTTTACTTTCTGCTTAAATAATACAACTATAAATTACATTGAAGAAAATTCCTGCCAAAAACGCTGTTTTTTCATATGCAAGAACATAATAAAAAGATTCAATGTTTTTGGGCACTAGATGGTAAAAATATATATATTTTTTTTGTGCAGTAGCTTGTCCACATTTCCTGTTTCAAAGAGAAAAACACCAAAAAATTTTTTGGAAAGCCCGGCCCCCATAATAATAAACAAAAAGACCACAAACGGTGCTACCACCATGGCATCAAGCAATGAGAGTAAACGACTTACTTAACTAACTGTGACATTGTAAAGCCATAAGTGGATGTTGATGCTAAACTTTATCTACATCTTCAGTCGCTCTTTTATCTCGTATTTCACAAGGCCCAACGGAGGCATCGTAACAGCAAATGAAAGTTCATATTTTCCCTTGTGATACATCTCTTTCTGACTTCCACAACAAACTCACTTGATGTGGAACTATTTGACCATTATTATCAATAACCTTAAAACAAAAATAAAGAAAAATATGGTGTACTATGTCAGCACATAACATACCTATCTATATAAATTTCCAGATAGAGCAGATACCCAGTTTTATTAACCAAATAAAACAGCAAAAATCTTGACTAAACCTACCTGGACAAACTCTTCAGAAATATGAACAAAAACAACTTGTTGCCTTTCTTGTGCCAGTGAATTATAAAACACTACTGATCTAGGAGTATTAGAAATAATAATGGTATCTTTTACTGACAAAGAATCGTGTCGTTCACGACTCTCTCCAAATTTAATTAACGGTACGTCAGCATACAACTCCTGAAAATCTTCTTTGTTTGATGTCAATAAAAAGTTTGAGGACGTTTCCATTACTTTAGCACTATCACGAATTGCTCTTAACATTCTTTCCCCATAATCAACAACAACATGGTCTTTTGCAGTTCCAGTAATTCCATCATGATGCTGAAACAAAGCCAATTCCTTTCTTGCTGATAAAAGCTTAGGGTATAGATCGTCACATGGAAACTTTCCATGGTGCCTACTATGGGCTAAAGCCAGAGAAAAAAGAATCTCTGCTCCCCTAAGAATAAATAAAATTGCAGTTATTTCAACCAATACATAAACTTTAATTGCTAAAGGAAAATCAATAAAAATGAGACAAAAATTTGCAAACATTTATATTAACCTTAGATGTGCAGAAAGTTCTTGGTCCATATGTTTGTAAAATGATCTTGACGTGTAATAACCACTCCAGTAGTGGTCATCTCGATCAGCATAAGTAAAGAAGTCCCCTCCTAGAGATGGAAAACCAAAAGGTTGCTCACCAGGCTTTACACCTTCTCTTTGAGCAACTGCATGAAAATAATCAGACAAAGTTCCAAACTTAATTTCTGTTTTTAACTCTGGATGACTGTTTATATAGCTCATGAGTTTTTCGTAGTTATCAAACTGTGCCCTGGTTTCAAATTCACGGTCGTAACGAAAATCATCCCCTAATGGAGCCAATACAACGTTGGATCTGTATAACTGAGCTTTCTTTTTGTACTGATCAAGTAAAAGTTCAGCCCTCTCCTTCACATTATTATCATCCACTTCCCGTGGAGGAATATGCCAAGGACAGAACATGCCACCTCCAGCCAGTCGTCTGAAATCAAACTGACAGCAAATTTTGGGATCTGGTCCACAAGTGTGTGGCACATCGTAACTGTAAAATGGCATAACATGTGTAAATATATCTGTTGATTTTCCATGATCTAAAAAAAAACATTTTATTTGCTGAATCTTGTTGTGGCTGTTACCTTTATCAACATATACATATCTTGTGCTAACAAAATTACAACATTTGCCTCCGATAGTTGTCAGATGTGATTAAAACATCAGAGATTGCATTGTGTTTCACAACTGAATCAATAAATTGATCATAAATATGAACTTCTTAGTAAATACAGTTTAATGTTTTATTTCATGATTGGTATAACAAAGCTTGCGTACTTTTAACAAACAAACAGTAAAATAAGAGCATGAATAACATCAAAATCAACAGAGCTAAAAGCATAGAGGACAAAAAACAATTTATAACAGAGAACTGATTTCCAGATGAAAACTGCATCCTTATATTGAAGGCATAAAACCAGCATCAAAACACAAAACCAAACAGCAATATTTTTAAAAAAAGCATGATAACACAAAGTTATTTACATTTCATGCTTCATAAATAAATACCCAGAACTTACAAATCAGTACATCTTATAAAACTGAGTTCGGGTTTTCCAAATAATAACCAGAGACAAAATAAGGCAACTTTAAAGTACCTTTTGATTACAATAGGATGTTTTGTCTGGTAAGACTAAGAAACACTAACATAAACCTGATACACAAAATTTCAAATGTTCAAAATTTGATTGCTTGTATAAAATTTTTTGATTCCTTTAAAGTTTACATTGGCTTTTAAAAATACAACTTCTGGAATGTGAACATATTTCTATACATCCGCACAAATACACAATTGCAAAAAACCCTAAAAATATTTGTCAAAAAAACAAGAAGAAATAACAGCAAATAAATAGGACAGATTTTAATGTTATGTTAGTTTTAATTTATATGCTTGAATTTCCATCGGTGGGACAGTGATTCTAGAACTGGCATCAATATTCTTCTTTTTATGCATTAAACTTAAGGATGTTTCTTCAACACTCTTTACAGTTAATGGTTCAAATATTTCTTGATATGTTAGCTAAAAAGAAAAGAAAAAAGTACACTAAACAAACCACTATGAAATAATTTCTTATTCCTCGTACAGTTTATCTTCTAACATAATCTTCTAATGTTCTGTCAGTGCAAGCACTGTTTTATTGTTGCAAGACATTATTTCGCTAAGTATGTTAGATATACAGCAAAGTAAAAGTCCAATACTATCTCAAGACACTATCTTTACAAATGAGAGCATTCTTTTGTGGGTAACTTTCAAACTTTTATTGAGCTTACCCTTTCCAAGAATAAAATTAAAGCATTAAGACATAAAATTTGCAAAACTTACCCTTCTTTCAGAACATTTAAGGCTGAGATTGCAATCGTATCCAATGCGATGTAAAAACATAGCTGTT
The DNA here is from genome assembly GCA_030067915.1 of Hydractinia echinata. Lineage (NCBI taxonomy): Eukaryota > Metazoa > Cnidaria > Hydrozoa > Anthoathecata > Hydractiniidae > Hydractinia > Hydractinia echinata. The sequence continues at coordinate 1,409,881 of JASGCC010000063.1, forward strand.
GTCAGTCCTGGGGAAGACTTGATGTTATCTTGCAATGATCTCAAATTCACAAGATGTAAATCACATGGCAGTTGCTTCTTTAATCCAGCTACGAATGTTTGGAATGTGGAGGAAGGGGTTGTGACAGGAGTCGAAAATGTAAACACAGGATATTGTAGTTCATGTAAAACAATGTACTCAGTGCTGATGGGTAGGAGATAGGAATTGGAGAATCATGCTAGAGTATAAAAATTAACACATTTTTTACTAAACAAAAGAGAGTGTGACACAACCTTTTAAAAAAAAACATGAAACATAAAATAGTTCATACCACTGTGGGCTCTGTTAAAAAGTTTTCTAGAAGTAACCGAAAATTGGAAGGAGTGATCTTGTTATCAGTTACGCCTTGCCCAAGACCTCTGTTATCATCCTGCATTAACCGTCTGTCAAGGACCAGCTCAAGGAAACCTACCAGTTAAATATCATAGTTAAAATTTTTGCATTGAAATCATCTCAGAAATATCCCTAGTTTTCATGTTTCTAGAATTTATATGTCAAAATTGCTGCCAACATAAAACATTATAACATATTTATTTCTCTACCTTGCTCAAGACTAGCAAATCCATTAGTTTGTTGTGTATGGATTGTTAATCTTTCTTTTTATCCTGAATATAAGCCATGGCAGGAACAGGATAAAAATTAGCCTGTAAGGAAGTTTGGCTAATGTCTTTCTACGTTGCATCTAAACACCAAAAAAACCTGTAAGTTAAAATCAAGAAGTAATTATATATATAATTTGAATAGGCGACAATAAGAATTACCTGGAAACTATTTAAATCAGTAAAAAATTCTTTGTCAATATTTTTCACATCACTTTCAATCCTCATAACAAATTCAAAATTAGTAGTGTGGCGGATATCCAATATGTTTTGAATGTCTAAACTTTGTGCCTCTAGTAAATCAGCTCTTCAAAATTTATTTTTGTATTAAAACCAATCAAATTTAGCTTACTACTGGCAGCAACCTGTTTGACTTGCTCTGTGTTGAGTATAGCATTCACCAAAGCAGATTTGGTGTGGGATTAGGAGTGCCAAAACGTCATAACTGTCTGCAGAACTAAAGCTTTTTACGGCGATGCAGTGGCTTGCCTCTTGTTACAGGAACATTTTCACGAGAGACAGGGAATAAACTAGGAGGAAGAGTGTTAGTTCGATGTTCACTTGAAAGCTGTGTGTTAACTGGATGTATGTCAGGTTGCAGTGAGTTACGGTGTGCATAATTAAGTTGAGTTGGTTGAGCTTGCCCTGATTGAGAAGAGGCATAATTTGTTGCATGTTGGGCATTTGCATTAAAGGGTTTTGTGGCAACATAGAAGCGAGTAATCCTTGAGAAGATGTCATAACTGGTAACTGTTGTAGTAAGACTGCAGGAGGTTGCTGGCCACTACCCAATAAACTATTCTGGACAAACTGCTGCATCTGTATTCTCTAAAAATAAAGTACAGCCGTACAAATAACACCTACAAATAACATATATAACTTTCTTTTTTTTTTAAAGATTTCCAACAAAAAGAACTACCTGTTTTTGCTGATGTTCAATATCATTCATCAACTTATCTGCACTGTTTGGAACTGATAATCCATCGTTTCCATCATCTCTCTCACACTGTTCATATCCATAGACGATCACTCTAAAAAAACAATTATTAATTTAAATAAAAAACTGATTCCACATGGATTTTTGGCTAAAAAAAAGATTTTCCACAAGCACATATAGTTGGTAAAAGGTCTTTTGTTCAGATTCTTATATCAGCAAATCTTATTCTCCTCCCACTGCTGGTTGGTTTATCTTTATAAGCATATCTTAATTTTATTTCATGTAGTGACATGCAATACTACCAAGGATAAGATTTTTATAGGAACCGTCACTGACCTTCCACTCTTGCTGCTGTGGAGGAGCACAGTTATTATGAACACATTTAACAACTTTCACAACGACCGTTTGTAACCGCATCAAGTGTTTGTCAGCAAGTGATAAGAACTAAACAAAATAAGGAATAAGGAATAATAAATTAACTTAGATGATTCACTAACTTGGTGTGATCAGATCACCAAATAAGTATGATCACCGGTGAAGCTTTAGGCACTGAGTGTGGTCACTAGCTTGTATACAATAAGAAAATGTGCATCTTTTAAGATTCTACCATGTATAGGTTAGTTAAAAAACACCCAATGTTGAAAATGTTAGTCAGTTACCTTTAGTGAAACTTTGTGAGTTCCTTGTACATGAGCAGATAAATCAAATTCATTTTCATATAATGCTGCTTTGCTAAAATTAGAAAGAAGAACTCAGTTTATTCAAACTTTTTAATACACATATGTTTACAGACAGATGTTTTATTATTTAACATGTACTGACACTATTTTTCAACAAAAGCCATAAAAAAGTAAAAAAATAATAAACTTTCCATAGTTTACTTACTTCCCTTTCTTCACAGTCAACATACAACCCTTGGATGTTTTCTCATAAAGATCATCAAGATACAGCTCCAAATGCCTTGCCTCGCTTACGACAACAACCTTAGTAATACAAAATTGAACTGCCATTGGGTGTGCAGTGAAATGAAGTTCACACGGTACAACATCACTCTCTGGATGCGGTTGAGATAAAATTACTCCAGCACCTGATGACTGAATGCAATTGCAGATGAACTGTGATTCAGATCTAAATAAACATACAAAAAATTGTTAGACTTTTAGCCAACAAAAGAAAAGGAAAAGAAAATAACGTACTGACTATATTTTGAGAAATTTGCTATAATTATAACCATTACGCTGTTTCAAACATGGAGCTGCCTTATTTTTATTAAATCCACTTTGGCAAAAAATAAAAAAAACTTTTAAAAAAATTGATAACATCTAAGAACGATTTTTTTTTAAATTTTGATTATTCATTGTAGGATCAAAACTCTAATTAAAATGCATGGACGGACAGGGTATTAGGGTTTAAAGTATACTTGATTATGTCATCACCAAGTTCAATACAAACTGATTGGTTAATCCAATAATTTGACAAATTTTGGGTCTAACAATCCCTTGTTACTCACACACCTCAAAGTTAATTCCAACTTAAAAAAATGAGATTGACATAATCTGTGTCAAAAAACATACTATCTCAGCTACTTCAAAGAAAAAAAGAACACATCCATTTTGCCTGTTACACACAGACAGACATATTAGCATAATAACATTCAGGATGTAAATTCTGTTGAAAAAAACATTAAGAAAAAAAACACAAATTTCTTTACCTCTGTGTATCTTTCTCATCAAGTAAATGAAACACTGTTTCTTCAACATCTTTTAAACTCCAGTCATCCGGATAATCCCACGAAAAAGAAATGTTAAAACCTTTCATGTAATCATCATAATCAGCAATCGAGCTAGATGCTAACGAGCTTCTTGACATTGTCATATGTGATTAAAACATCAGAGATTTCATTGTGTTTCACAACTGAATCAATAAATTTGTCATAAATATAGAACTTTTTAGTAAATACAGTTTAATGTTTTATTTCATGATTGGTATAAAAAGCTTGCATACTTTTAACAAACAAACAGCAAAATAGGAGTCATGGATAACATCAAAGTTAACAAAGCTAAAAATGGGGGACAAAAAACAATTTATAACAGAGAACTTCATTTCCAGATGAAAACTGCATCCTTATATTGAAGGCATAAAACCAGCATCAAAACACAAAAAACAAAAGCAATATTTTTTAAAAAAAGCATGAATAACACAAAGTTATTTACATTTCATGCTTCATAAATAAATACCCAGAACTTACAAATCAGTACATCTTATAAAACTGAGTTCGGGTTTTCCAAATAATAACCAGAGACAAAATAAGGCAACCTTAAAGTACTTTTTGATTACAATAGGATGTTTCGTCTGGTTAGACTAAGAAACACTAACATGAACCTGATACACCAAATTTCAAAATTCTCAAAATTTAATTGCTTGTATAAAATTTTTATGATTCCATATTAAAGTTTACATCGCCTTTCAAAAATGCAAACTTCTTGAATGTGAAACATATTTCTATACATCCGCACAAATACACAAATTGCAAAAACCCTAAAAAATATTTGTCAAAAAAAACCAAGAAGAAATAACAGCAAATAAATAGGACAGATTTTAATGTTATGTTAGTTTTAATTTATATGCGTTGAATTTCCATCGGTGGGACAGTGATCCTAGAACGGCATCAATATTCTTCTTTTTATGCATTAAACTTAAGGATGTTTCTTCAACACTCTTTACAGTTAATGGTTCAAATATTTCTTGATATGTTAGCTAAAAATAAAAGAAAAAAGTACACTAAACAAAGCACTATGAAATAATTTCTTATTCCTCGTACAGTTTATCTTCTAACATAATCTTCTAATGTTTCTGTCAGTGCAAGCACTGTTTTATTGTTGCAAGACATTATTTCGCTAAGTATGTTAGATATACAGCAAAGTAAAAAGTCCAATACTATCTCAAGACACTATCTTTACAAATGAGAGCATTCTTTTGTGGGTAACTCTCAAACTTTTATTGAGCTTACCCTTTCCAAGAATAAAATTAAAGCATTAAGACATAAAATTTGCGAAACTTACCCTTCTTTCAGAACATTTAAGGCTGAGATTGCAATCGTATCCAATGCGATGTAAAAACATAGCTGTTGTCAGTCCTGGGGAAGACTTGATGTTATCTTGCAATGATCTCAAATTCACAAGATGTAAATCACATGGCAGTTGCTTCTTTAATCCAGCTACGAATGTTTGGAATGTGGAGGAAGGGGTTGTGACAGGAGTCGAAAATGTAAACACAGGATATTGTAGTTCATGTAATAACAATGTACTCAGTGCTGATGGGTAGGAGATAGGAATTGGAGAATCATGCTAGAGTATAAAAAAATAACACATTTTTTACTAAACAAAAGAGAGTGTGACACAACCTTTTAAAAAAAAACATGAAACATAAAATAGTTCATACCACTGTGGCTCTGTTAAAAAGTTTTCTAGAAGTAACCGAAAATTGGAAGGAGTGATCTTGTTATCAGTTACGCCTTGCCCAAGACCTCTGTTATCATCCTGCATTAACCGTCTGTCAAGGACCAGCTCAAGGAAACCTACCAGTTAAATATCATAGTTAAAATTTTTGCATTGAAATCATCTCAGAAATATCCCTAGTTTTCATGTTTCTATAGGATTTATATGTCTAAAATTGCTGCCAACATAAAACATTATAACATATTTATTTCTCTACCTTGCTCAAGACTAGCAAATCCATTAGTTTGTTGTGTATGGATTGTTAATCTTTTCGTTTTATCCTGAATATAAGCCATGGCAGGAACAGGATAAAAATTAGCCTGTAAGGGAAGTTTGGCTAATGTCTTTCTACGTTGCATCTAAACACCAAAAAAACCTGTAAGTTAAAATCAAGAAGTAATTATATATATAATTTGAATAGGCGACAATAAGAATTACCTGGAAACTATTTAAATCAGTAAAAAATTCTTTGTCAATATTTTTCACATCACTTTCAATCCTCATAACAAATTCAAAATTAGTAGTGTGGCGGATATCCAATATGTTTTGAATGTCTAAACTTTGTGCCTCTAGTAAATCAGCATGAAATATTCGTAACTTATGTGTTACATATTGTAATCTTGTTGACACTTCAGTATAAATCTTTCCACATGTCACAGTAACTGGTGGATTGGAAGTATCCACTGGCTAAAATAATGTAACACAGAATACGTTGTAAGTTACAGGAAAAGTCAAAGATCGTCCAAATAATTTTGGAATAAAACAGCAGTATTGCTTAAATACAAACTCACAAAAAGCTACTCTGCTATGTTGAATTAAAGATTGGAAGCAATCTTCTCTGTTTAAAAAGTTCCATTGCACACATTTAGTATTATTAAACATACATTTTTCCTTTTTTTTGCTAATAAGAAAGACATTGAAAAGTGCATTAGAATGAATAATGGTTTTAGTTAAAATCACGTTTACTTACAAGAGCTGCTCCACTTGGCAAAAACAAATAAGCTCCACTTCTATCCATCTTCCCAACAGTGCCATATTTCATAAAATGAATTTCTAACTTATTTCGTTGTCCATTTTTAGTTATGTCGGTTAGTAAGCCACTGTCTGCATCAAATGTTGCCGTAAAATGCTTGTTTTTTACCTCAATTTGTTTTTCCATACCAGCTGCAACTTTAAAATGTTTGCTAAAACAAATTAACTAACAAAATTATATTATACAGAACAACCTGTTTTACTTTCTGCTTAAATAATACAACTATAAATTACATTGAAGAAAATTCCTCCAAAACGCTGTTTTTCATATGCAAGAACATAATAAAAAGATTCAATGTTTTTTGGGCACTAGATGGTAAAAAATATATATATTTTTTTTGTGCAGTAGCTTGTCCACATTTCCTGTTTCAAAGAGAAAAACACCAAAAAATTTTTTGGAAAGCCCGGCCCCCATAATAATAAACAAAAAGACCACAAACGGTGCTACCACCATGCATCAAGCAATGAGAGTAAACGACTTACTTAACTAACTGTGACATTGTAAAGCCATAAGTGGATGTTGATGCTAAACTTTTATCTACATCTTCAGTCGCTCTTTTTATCTCGTATTTCACAAGGCCCAACGGAGGCATCGTAACAGCAAATGAAAGTTCATATTTCCCTTGTGATACATCTCTTTCTGACTTCCACAACAAACTCACTTGATGTGGAACTATTTGACCATTATTATCAATAACCTTAAAACAAAAATAAAGAAAAATATGGTGTACTATGTCAGCACATAACATACCTATCTATATAAATTTCCAGATAGAGCAGATACCCAGTTTTATTAACCAAATAAAACAGCAAAAATCTTGACTAAACCTACCTGGACAAACTCTTCAGAAATATGAACAAAAACAACTTGTTGCCTTTCTTGTGCCAGTGAATTATAAAACACTACTGATCTAGGAGTATTAGAAATAATAATGGTATCTTTTACTGACAAAGAATCGTGTCGTTCACGACTCTCTCCAAATTTAATTAACGGTACGTCAGCATACAACTCCTGAAAATCTTCTTTGTTTGATGTCAATAAAAAGTTTGAGGACGTTTCCATTACTTTAGCACTATCACGAATTGCTCTTAACATTCTTTCCCCATAATCAACAACAACATGGTCTTTTGCAGTTCCAGTAATTCCATCATGATGCTGAAACAAAGCCAATTCCTTTCTTGCTGATAAAAGCTTAGGGTATAGATCGTCACATGGAAACTTTCCATGGTGCCTACTATGGGCTAAAGCCAGAGAAAAAAGAATCTCTGCTCCCCTAAGAATAAATAAAATTGCAGTTATTTCAACCAATACATAAACTTTAATTGCTAAAGGAAAATCAATAAAAATGAGACAAACATTTGCAAACATTTATATTAACCTTAGATGTGCAGAAAGTTCTTGGTCCATATGTTTGTAAAATGATCTTGACGTGTAATAACCACTCCAGTAGTGGTCATCTCGATCAGCATAAGTAAAGAAGTCCCCTCCTAGAGATGGAAAACCAAAAGGTTGCTCACCAGGCTTTACACCTTCTCTTTGAGCAACTGCATGAAAATAATCAGACAAAGTTCCAAACTTAATTTCTGTTTTTAACTCTGGATGACTGTTTATATAGCTCATGAGTTTTTCGTAGTTATCAAACTGTGCCCTGGTTTCAAATTCACGGTCGTAACGAAAATCATCCCCTAATGGAGCCAATACAACGTTGGATCTGTATAACTGAGCTTTCTTTTTGTACTGATCAAGTAAAAGTTCAGCCCTCTCCTTCACATTATTATCATCCACTTCCCGTGGAGGAATATGCCAAGGACAGAACATGCCACCTCCAGCCAGTCGTCTGAAATCAAACTGACAGCAAATTTTGGGATCTGGTCCACAAGTGTGTGGCACATCGTAACTGTAAAATGGCATAACATGTGTAAATATATCTGTTGATTTTCCATGATCTAAAAAAAAACATTTTATTTGCTGAATCTTGTTGTGGCTGTTACCTTTATCAACATATACATATCTTGTGCTAACAAAATTACAACATTGCCTCCGATAGGAAGCCAATGTAGTTTTGTTATGCTGCAGTGTTAAGTGCAACACTGTATTTACTTGCTATTTTTGTCACTTCTTAATAAAATACGGTAATATAAGAACTTTGTTTTTTAATCATTTCTTAATAAAATACGGCGATGTAAAACCTTGGAATAAAGCTTTGTTATTTCTTTTTTTTAAATATAGTGATGTTTAACATTCATAAGGAAGCAGAAAATTAAACTACAGCATAGAAAAGATTTTATAGTACGCCGTATTAATTTTTTTATTTGCTGTATAAAAAATCCCTATGGAATATTGAGAAATGATTAATTACGGCATAGAACAACTGCTATAAGCATTAATAATATGCAATAATATGTGTCACTAATTCTGCCATATTTTCAGCGTAAATTTTAATGAATGTCCCAGATCACATGTCACATATATATCTTGTATATTACTGACATTTATGTCCTGTATAAAAATTAATTAATAAAAAAAAAAAAAAAATTAAACCATTACCCCAATTCTGTCTCCACATGAACTCAAGTTGTTTATTTTTGGCGAGATGCTTTTTGACATTATAATGAACTCTTTGTATCAACATTCCTTCAAATCCCATTCTCTTTAACAGGTAAGGCATTGTGGAGGAATAGCCAAAAGGATCAATTGCCCATCCATATTTTGGCTTTGTTCCTGTAACAAAATAAATAATTATGAAAAAAACACTAACACAAGAAAATTCTTGAAATAAATACCAGTGTTGCAATTACCATTATTGCTGGTAAATCACTAAATGTTAAAAAACCGTTTGCAACTAGCCTCACAAAACATTTGACTTTTTTAAAGTTCCACTTTTAGTCATAATATCATACCTATATGTTTTTCCATCCACTGGTGACCTTCAACTAGTTGGTCAAGCATGTTGGCGTAATGTGGGTTTGCTTCATCATTCATCACCCAACCCCCTGTTACAATTTCTAGTTGTCCATTTTTTATTTGTCTAGATATAAAAAAAGCACTATAAATCTCTAAACTAAATTATTCCAACGATAATACTTCTTAAAATGATACTTGATTTATTCTCAGTGAGGTAGGCTTTTGAAGCACCATGCAGAAAAATTTTAAATCAACTAAAAAAGTTTATGTCTTTTGCATAAAATAGATTTCAGCACTCAACTTACTCTTGTGCCATGACTTTTTTTGCTGGAGTTGCCTCTGCCCACCACATTGAAAAATACGATGTCTCTGCCCAAATAAATTTCCGTTTTTCATCTTTTGCCAGTGCTTCAATAACATTGCTGATAATTTTTACTGTTTGTTCTCTAAAGTACTGATCTAAAGTTTTCAACCAACCTACAAAATAAGAAATAATCATACACATTTGTAGGTATTAATACATCTTTGTATATTAATAATATTATTGTCTGACAGGTAGAGCAGGTGATCGTTTCTCTTTTAAAAAAGTATGTTTAAATGCTAAATATTTCCATAATTAAAATTACCAAAGTCATTGCATTATGCTGATAACTTTGGTATGAGTGAAAATAATTAATGACTGCACCTGCAATGCACCCATGCATCATGAAGAAATGAGACACACCTGGGACTAAAATTGGTCAAATTCTTTAAAGTTGGGGTGTCCCACCCATTTTTAAACAGATGTCATAAAAAATGTTTTAAATTATTTTCCTTGATGGCACATGATACCATATATCTATTATTTTAATCAAAATTTTATCAAGTTAACAAATTTCTGAAAATTTATTTTTCGTATATGGACAATTCATCTAAATTTTTAAAATTAATTCTCTTTTCCATTTTTCGTCAGGTCAAAGGATTGTTTCACAGGACAAACAGTTATTTTTTAATGACAGGTGTTTTAAATTATTTGATACCTGGAAATCCTTTCATTATAGAATAGTAACAACAGTAATAGGTTGACTGTGAGTAAAAGTGTGGCACATCACACTTGTTATGAATTCATACAAACAATTACATTTTTATAGTGTAAATGCAACATGTTATTGGTGTTGAGGCATGCACTAACAATAGAAAATATACTGAAATAAACACTATGCTTTAGGCCTGAATATGGTATGTAATGCTAAACATTAGAAGGAAAAAGTGTTACAAATGGAAATACAAATTCCAATCATAGGTTTGGTCTAAAAATCCATCTTGTGAAACACGGAAAAGCAAAAGTTTGCAACATAACAGAACACACGGATCATTGTGTAAAAAAACACAAAAGTTTTGCAACAAAACATAAAAATACCTGGATCATTGTGTGAATGAGGCATAACAAAGACCAATAACGTTTTCTTATCAAATGCATTTTTTTCATAAGACACATCCCATCCTTGTTTCCAGACTCCTCCGTCTTGATTATCAAAAGGAATTTTGTCGAAAAAATCTATCATCTGAAAGTAAAAACATGAAAAGTGTAAACATCTAAGTTTTATCTGTTATTTAATTCCTAGGAAGTGATATACATACTCTTATGTCTTGTGTATGACCAGATGGAGAATTTGTGAAACTGCACATGCCCTCACTGGATGTTAATGAATCATTTTCTGCAACAAACTTTATATGGGAATCTAAGAGAAATAGTGGAATGATTTTTCACCTTGAGTTTGAAAATGTACTCTAATGTGCCTTTTTGGAAAAACATACTGTGGACTCTTTATTTGTATTAGTTAGATTTAGTCTCTTTGGGGACGTGTGTGATAGTTTGCACATATGTAAAAAGATGAAGCATGTACACATGCCAAAAAGCCAAACTTAAAGAACATAAGAATATATGCCATAATTCACCCCATTAAACAAAAATGTTATTGTCTAAATTCATCCCATATGATAGAAAAGTATCCCATATAAACTATTTCTTTCATAAAAAAATGCACAGCCTAGTATCAGAGGAAACTTGACAAAATAGCAAATGGTGTGCACAACAATTTTTTTAAAAATAGCCAATAAATGCAAGAATTGTTTTGTAACATCATTAGCTGCTTTTTATCTGCCTCACAATCACGGTACTGACCTCACAACTCAAATATTTTGATCTCAGATAACACTTTTCAGTACAGATAGAAAAATTTTTTGTCTGGCATTTGTCTTACCTTTTTTTGATTTGCTGCTGAGATCTTCTACACTGTCATTTATTGTGTCAATAACTCTATTAGAAAAATCCAGCTTCTTTTCTAAGGCTTCAACATCAGAACGTATCTTTGCAACAGATGATGCAGCCCGTTGAGTCTACAAATTTAACATCAGAAATATAGGAGGCTTGATTTAACACTTACACCAAAAAAGTCAAAGTGCAAACTAAATTTCAGTTCACATAAAAAAATGTGATACTAATTTGGAAATTCAACATCATTTTATTTATTCAATATTCTAATTATCATTAAAATTTTCACCATCGTTTAGATTTAGTCTGTGCGTAAAATAATGCACCAAAAATAATGCCTGGCAACTACTTTTGAAAATTGTTATCATGGTTCAAGTGATATTTTTAAAATTATAGAAATCCTGAAAAGGCATTTAAATGGCTCTAGGAAAAACTAGGGTGCTGATTATGTCATTTCATGTTCATTGATTTGTATGTTGATTTTTGATGATTTTTCTGGAACATGACATTATTTTAGCGGTGAATAATCACATTTCAAAAGCAACAATGAGGGACAGGAGAACACAGTATTAGATTTACAGACATTTCATCTAACAAATCTATGGAAGATCTAACAAGGCAATTTTTCGCTTTTGATTCCACAATGGTAATTGCAAGGATTGTTTTTACAGAAGACTAACCTCACGGTGAAATGAGTCTTTATCTGGATTAGAATTAAACTGATCAAGTACTAGATACATTGACATGACAATAAAGAAAAACAAGCAGCTTCCAAATAAGGCTGTGAGTTTCTTCATCTTTATTTATCCTATAAAAAATTAAGAAATTAAGAAATTTAGATTAATCAAACGAAATTTAGAGTCTGTTAAAACACATTTGTTGATAATACGGCCTATATAAATTCTTCTGTTCTTATGGTATACATGTTTCCTTTAAAAAAAGAAATCCCCTTAAAATCATAAGGCTGCGTCCCACTTTAACTAAATTTTATCTTAACCTGTTTATTACAGTACTGTGAAAAGGTTTGTTAACATCGTGGTTCGTGTTTATTTCATGTTACGCACGAACCACGATAGCCCACGATGCGTATTTTTTTTAACAATCGTGGACCTCACGAGCATGTTTCGTGGACTACACGAACAAAAATTAAACATTACACCGTGGCGTCCACGATAGATAACTTCTATTGTAAAACAACAAAGACCGTATTAGTTTATCAATTAAATCAAAAACCGACGGCAAAAAAATTGTTGTTTTAATTTGTTGTCATAAACTTTTAAAATGGGATCTAAAAAAACATTTCTATCGTCGCTTTTCGTTTTTAAACTTTTAAAATGCGATCTAAAAAAACATTTCTATCGTCGCTTTTCATTCTTAAACTTTTAAAATGCGATCTAAAAAAGCATATCTATCGCCGCTTTTCGTCTATAAACTTTTAAAATGCGATCTAAAAAAACATTTCTATCGTCGCTTTTCGTTTTTAAATTTTTAAGATGCGATCTAAAAAAACATTTCTATCGTCGCTTTTCGTATTTAAACTTTTAAAATGCGATCTAAAAAAACATTTCTATCGTCGCTTTTCGTTTTTAAATTTTTAAGATGCGATCTAAAAAAACATTTCTATCGTCGCTTTTCGTTTTTAAACTTTTAAAATGCGATCTTAAAAAAAACGTTTCTACCACCGCTTTTCGTTTATAAACTTTTAAAATGCGATCTTAAAAAACATTTCTATCGCCGTTTTTCTTTCTTAAACTTTTAAAATGCGATCTAAAAAAACATTTCTATCGTCGCTTTTCGTTTATAAACCTTCAAAATGCGATCTAAAAAAACATTTCTATCGTCGCTTTTCGTTTATAAACCTTCAAAATGCGATCTAAAAAAACATTTCTATCGTCGCTTTTCGTTTATAAACCTTCAAAATGCGATCTAAAAAACATTTCTATCGCCGCTATTCGTTTTTAAACTTTTAAAATGCGATCTAAAAAAACATTTCTATCGTCGCTTTTCGTTTATAAACCTTCAAAATGTGATCTAAAAAAACATTTCTATCGCCGCTATTCGTTTTTAAACTTTTAAAATGCGATCTAAAAAAATATTTCTATCGCAGCTTTTCTTTTTTAAACTTTTAAAATGTGATCTAAAAAACATTTCTTTCGCCGCTTTTTGTCTATAAACTTTTAAAATGCGATTTAAAAAAATATTTCTATCGCAGCTTTTCGTTCTTAAACTTTTAAAATGCAATCTAAAAAAGCATTTCTATCGGCGCAGACAAATTTAACTTTTCTAGACAAATGACATTTCGTAAAAATACAATCGCATGCATGACGAAAAAGTATACACCAAGCAATAATTACGAATATGCTTTTTTAACTTGATAAAACCTGAAACAAACAAATTAACTTTAATCAAAGACTTTTTTGAAAAGAAAAAAAATTAAATTATACTGGCTATAAAAATCGTGGAGCTCGCGAAAATAATCGTGGGACACACGATCCTTCGTGGAGATAATAATAGTAGCGTGGTGGCCACGATAGAATGTTTGAATGTTTGTTATACATAAAGACCACGATTTTATTGTGGTTCGTGTGCACCACGCTCGTTACACGAACACGATGTTAACAAACCTTTTCACAGTACTGTATATGTTGAGTATTTGTAATTTAACATTTATTAAGTAAAACTTGAAATAATACAGCCACACTTTCTTGCCTTGCAGTAGATCTATGGTCACATTATACAAAAAGAACAAGTAAAAAATAAACAAAAAAACATGCTGAAATTGTCAGTATGTAAAAAAATAGATGCTAGAATATGTTTAAGGAGACTCTTTTTAAGTTTGCAAAAGAAGGCATCAAAAAATTTAGTACTAAATGTAATGGTGCATGTGTAGATAAATTTAATAAGGCAAGGTGACGAAGATATGATGTCAATAGTAATACAAATTGGCCCATGAAGAAAAAGAATATTACTAATTTGAACAGTATCAGATAATTTAAGAAGGTCAAGATTTGGATAGAGAATTGTTGTAACGGTGTATTTATTGCCAAATGACGCAGTCTTGAAGTGTATACACTACTGGAATCAGGACACCTAACATTGTGAGTGTGGATCCTGGTTTGCAATGTTAATTTGGGTTGCGTTGTTTGTGATACATTCAAATGATCTATCATGGTGTATTTAAAAAAGAAATATTTTGTTTGTTTATTTAAATCATAATCAGTAATTATTTAGATTGTAAAAAATGTATACTTTTTTTAATTTGTTGTGCGCAACTTCTGAAGTTGAAAAACACATTAAAGAGTTTTAAAACAGCAAGTATTCATGCTTCTTAATGGAATTTTTGTGTGTGTGTGTTGGAAACAAGTTGCGGACGATTAGACATGTGAACCCCAAACACGAGAACCAAGCATCAGAAATAGCGACTCTCTTAGTCTTGACTTCCTCGCTCCAATAGCAGAAATAAACATTTATACAAAGAGAAAGCTTTCAAATATGTGTGCCTCAAGTGTTTTAACGATCCACCAAAATGTGATCATAGAAAGCGAAAACATCGTTGTGCTTTTTAAATGATCTACAGCGATATTTTTGCAATTAATTGCCATGCAAATCTTTGTTTTCTAATAAAACAGATTTCCCAAATTATGGAAATTATGGAAATTATGAAAAAAGTGAAATGTGAGAACAATTTAAAAAGGCTTTGCAACTCTTATTGTTAACTTAAATCTTTTTTTCAGAACCCTATTTAATCGATTTGTTTTTACTTGTGGATAGCTTCCAAGACCACCTAGAATTTAAAATGGCTGGTCAATTCAATTTTTTCAGGGGTCACAAAAATAAATAACTATTGTGGAGAAATATCCTAAAGTGACCAGGGTTTTACCTTAAAGGGAACCCAAGGTATAAAATGATGTTGGACTTATGTTACAGAGCTTAAAAAGTTGGCTAAACAAGTCTTTTGAAATTTTTTGAAAAGGTCTTTTCGTTCTTAAGATATTCAAATTTAAGGAATTTGAAATTTAATTATGCTGCATAAATTATGTCATATTTAAGTAACAGCCAATTTTAACATTTTCTGTCATCAGTAATTTTAGACCTGTCAAGGGGTATGCATTCAAACTTTATCAATGCATAGATATTATAAAGGTGAATTAATTAACATAATTTTTTTTTGCCAAAATGACACTCGTTGGCTCATCCCAGGCCTCTTAATTTTTTTCCAATGGCCAAATAACTCAGGATTTGCAATTTGGTTTGCAATAAAATTTTCTGGGTAGGCTTGTATAGGCAAAATAGGTAAAATTTGATTGCAAACCGACGTGCAGATCCTAAGTTAAATTATAAAATCACAAAAACGCTGCTGAATAAAACATATTCCTTTAACAATAATTATAATAATTAGTGTAGCCACAAGTAATAAAAAACAAATATTAATTGCAAAGCTAAATCTGTGCATGTCTGGGGAAGTGCGCTTGTGTGAGATTGCACACCTTTCACAGAATGGTCTGAATTAGGATCTATATGTACGCTCCTTGTCTTGCCTCAGGATGCACACACCACAGAGCTTTGTAACATTTGCAAATCGTCCAAGATATCTATAATTTCCAGAAAGAAGGGGTAGCACAAGGAAGAGGAAGGTTAATGTTAATTCGTTATCCTTTATTAAATCCTACCCTGGTCACAATTAATTAATTTTCGAAGACCATGCGGAATGCAGCATTATTAAATTATTGCAATTTAAATAAAATACCTTGGTTCCTGAAGGCATCGTTTTACCTTTAAATCACTTACATTAATCTACCCTAGCTATAAGTTTGCAGTCCAAACAAAGACCAAAAAAATTGTTTCTTTCTAGAGCATATTCAGTTGCGTCCTACGACAATGCACAAACATTAAAAATAAAGTAACATATTTTTGTGGTTTAAGCATGTCTTTTGTGCATCAACTATTTCATTAAAAACAGTTTATAACCGCTTGTGGTTAAATTAAATCATCGCAGAAAACACTAACATATATTTAATTAAATGCTGTTTTATGTGGCGATGAACTTTAAAATACTTTTAAACAATTTTTCTTCTTTAATACTTTTAAATTTGTAAGTGTTTTAAGTGTAAAAATGTAATCCTTTGAGTATGGTTTAGAGAATACATGTTAACCAAAAAAGGCAACTATACTTGTTGGTCTTGCCATACCTCCTAAAAGCATCTTTTCAGAATAAGACAAATTTTCGCTTGTAAACCAAGGGGACCCTGTCCCTGGCTCTGCAACCCTTTTTATATTGATTCATAATGCATAATTGATTAAATTTGAAATGCAAACGGTAAACGCTTAACGGATAATTAATTAACTATGGCCTCTGTCCTCTTCTTTTTTATTTTGCTAGTTTAGGAGGTCATATGATGGCTGCAGGAGCAGGAGAGGGGTAGCAGCTACCAGTGGTGTTCACGAAATTTGGGAACATCTATATGCGTTATAAGAGAAACAACAAGCTTTAATTTTAGAAGGACAAACGTGTTTAGCTTGCTAAAACAAGATAAACAAAAAAAATGAGATGAGGAAAGTTTGTTGTTGACGATACGAAACACGACGAACTTGCTGATTAGAAATTTGAATAAGAGAGCTAAAGTAAAGGAGCAAAATCATTCGATGGACTACACCGCAGACCAACCACATTACCAGACCTGTGCCACGGGCCCAACAACTATATATCCAAATGCGTAAATGTACCGTCGCAACAACTTTGGTGTAAAATTTGGGTTCGGTACTATTTCAGGCGGTCGGCTAAGTGTTTTTTGATGGTTGTTTAAAATAAAGCATATTTCTTACTTTTGTGAATGACTTACTGCAATAATATTTAACCAAATATTCTTCCCCTACATCGAATTGCTGGGTAATATCATAGGATGTTAACAGCGTGTGATCAAACAAAAGATTACAGCTTTGAAATATCGCTGGGGTTACCGCCGGGCACACTCCTGCGGTGATTTAAGTTGTACCTTTAATGATAGGTGGCCGCCTAAGTTTAGTAAAACGAAGCGTAGTAGTATTTGAGAAATAATTTGCTAATTTCATATAAAACAAGTGTTACAAATTTTTAATTATCAATTTTTCTCATAAAAGTCCATGATTTTACTCTGTCTCCTATTAATCAATCTTCTATGATTGAACTTATCGGATATTTGCGACAGCAGAGTATCAAACTTTGGATCGGTCCCAAACAACGTCAGTTTCTTCAGAGTCTCTATTGCGTCTTCGTATTGCGACGGTGGCGAAACTGGATCGTCGTCAGAACAGTCATCCTTGCCATCATCAGAGCTAGCATCAACATCAACAATCTCGACCTCTTTATATTCACTCACTATTTCTGCGACAGACAACGGGCGTGATTCATTGGTCATAAGCTTTATGTCGAAATCCGCAAGGGAGTCAGCATCTAAATCCTCAGGGGCCATGTCCGGTCTGGCAACCCAGAATAATCTTTCTGCCTTGCGAATCGAATTGACGGTCGAGCTCTCGTACCCACTCTTTTTTGAGACCATTTTACACAAGACGAAAAAAATCCTAAATCCGTCCCTGAATAAGTGCCCCCACCTTAAGCTAAATATTTTTAATAAGCACCACCCAGTGCCCGAATAATCTCCCAGTCCAATTGAGTGACCATGGTTATTTGACTGGGCGCCTATTTGAACTAATTAGAGAGGTAATCTGTAAGATGACAATACCTGTTAAAAATAATTAAGTTTCCACATATTTTTAATGCAAACAAAATGAGAATATCTGTTTTTTGTCATTTCTTAAGTAAAATATCATTGAAATTCTGGTACAACCGTCGTAGTAACCCATTCTTACGTTTTTGTTGTACAATAACCGTAGCAACAGGAGAATGCGCATTTGATTCTACCATTTTGCCTAAGATCGGCTTTTTTAATTACAAACGATAAAAATGACATAATAATGACGTCATATACACGATACAGGAGGTTAGGATCGAATGAAGGTGTATTTACATATATACGTATACATGAAATTTTACAATATTATCTTCTTCAAGTATACGAAATGGTAGTCACTCTGTCCTTTGTTTTTCAGCCTGCATTTACATAAAAAGATCTTCCAGATAATCGTCAAACACATCCTCCCTAAAACATGGAAATCAAAATGATTATACATCATTAAAAGCATCATTTTTTTCTCACACAAAGAAGATTCCTTAACTTTTTAGAACTTTTGTTACGAGCACATAATATTGACGTGATAGTTTCACAATACCATTGAAAATTTGGGGAAGTACATGTCGTATTATTCGGGTTAAATGATTGGTGTTATATTAATGTCGAATTTAAATGAAGTGAAACTTACCTTGATTTCTCCACTTCTACCTCAACAGGCTTTTCCCATATATTTTCAGTTTCGGTAACTTTAACATCAACACCATCCGTAGACTTTACATCTTCACCTTCTAAGATATGAAATTAGATGTAAGAAAATCAACGTGATTTTTTTTAGTTTCAAGACCATAATAACACGTCTTCGATAGCACCAGTTTGGCGGGAAAGTACTGGAAAACGTTACATCTAAAAATGGACAGACACATGAAAATAGATATAGGGATATTTCAAAAAAAAATTTCATAATGAATATGAACCTAAACAAATATTTAATATTTAACCACAGGGCGTATCAGAAGACGCCCTACTCCGCCCTTAACCCTATCTATTGGGAAAATCCTTCTACAACGCGTACACATGGTCTAGCCTTTATAATTAATGTCTTTCATGCTAATACACTCGAAATAATATGGGGCAAAGGAGCATAGTTTTTTCTCTAATGAAATGGTATCTCGTATTTCTTGGACTAAAGGAGATTCTGCAAACTTAAACAGCAATACACAAATAAACAAAACAAATACCTTTACTGGGAGAGTATTCATCAGATGAGGAGGAGTCAGTTGATGAGGAGTCAGATGAATCTTTTCGTTTACGTTTTCTTACTTTTTTCTTCTTAGACTTCTTTCTTTTCTTTTTACTCTTTTTATGTCTAAAATTTAAAATAATTTAAAATATTTAATAAAAATGAAATATTATTGAAAAAAACAACATAAAAAGGATATTTATGTACAATAGGAAACAGCCTACATGAGTGGAGACTTTAGTGATAAAAAAGTGCACAATTTCCACTTTTTACAACTGGAAGATCTACTGAACGACCAATCACAGTGAAGAGAATCACGTCATTTTTAGAAACTACTCTCCATCCTCCATATTGTTAACGAAAATGTTAAATTTAGATAGTTTACACTGTTTAAAGGACATAAACCACAAGTAAATTCGACATATAATAACTTTTACCCTCTCCTCAATCTCTTTTTAGTAGAGCAAGTGGTTTCCCATAAAAACATTATAAAAGTTAACTCAAACGAATTACGTTTTGGCTTTCTGCAACCCGTTTTAATAGTTTTCAAGCTTTACAAGTTTTCAATAGTGCAGGGAGGAACACATGGATTTCGTTTTCGTTATTCTGGTCTATTCACACGAGTAATTTTTGTAGTAACCAATTCAACATTAGCAATGATAAGTGATCTTGACATACACACTAAAATTTATACTTGATTCTATATTTCTTCATAGATGCTTTGTTTTTGAAATGTTTCCGTTCTCCATTTTTCAGGAATAAGAATTTGCCCACATGAAATATTAAAAATTCCCTTATTTGTGAGAATCAGTACCTAAAAAATATCTGAAAATTAATTTCCACGAAATTCCCTTAGGAGTGATAAATTAAAAAATATATAATACCTAGCAATATACCTACTTTTTATTGTAATTTAACTTGTATGAACAGTCTGAACAAAGTCCTACAAGTGGAAAAAAGATATTTTTATAATGGAAAGTTAACATATATTTTAGTTTGTATTAATCTTACTCTGTGCTATGCTACCTGTAAACGTGATCCTTTAACTGATTTTATGGGTTTGTGAGCTATATTAAATTCATATACTTGCTAAAAAATTGGTTCGCCATTACAAGAACAATATAGTCATACACTCGCAGTCAAAAAACAAATTTACGAAGTTATTCATTGCATGCTAGTCACATTTTATACAGTTGTAAATGAACATAAAAATGCTGATTAATAGCTTGCAGGAAAGATATATATGTTATGTTGTTGTTGTGGAAAGTTAAAGTTGCTTCATATATAATGGACAGACGTTTAAGGTGAAAATGTTTATTGTGCAAACTGTCCTAGAGGTCTAAGTAATTAGTATTGACTGCAAATGTAATGAAACATTTATTTGATATGTTTTACTCACTCAACTTCACCAAGGCATTTTTCTTTTCTCCATGCTCCAAATATCCAAAATTGACCTAAAAAAAAAGTAGGAAAAAAAAAGAACATCGTAAACAACAAAATAACAAAAATTTTAAATACGAATAAGAACAACAATTTTGGATGAGTCGTACAAAATTTGCACAAAACCTAACTTTTTGGAGAGAATTAAACCAGATAACAAATCACCAAGCAAACCTACCTCCCAACTTTTAAGTCCTTCTCTACACTCACATTTCCTAGCACCACAAGAAAATTGTCCTACAGAGATAAAAACAAGTAAAAAAAACTAAAACGAGATTATTTATCATAGGATGAGGTGTGAGCAAAAATATCAGTAACCTTTCCCATCAACCACTTCCTTCTCCACTCTCCACCTCATTGCAAACTAAACACAATATTTTAAATTTTATACACCAGGGTAATTTTGTCCATTTTTTATTTGTACAGAAAACAAAAGCATTGAACATTATTTGTTGCTTTATTAGATGCTACCTCTTAAGCACAAAAACATTAAAATAGGCTGTATAGACTTTCTACATTCCAACTCTCAGCACACAAAATTCTGCAATTTTTTCCAACTTTTTCAAGCATTCAGAAATCAGGGATTTGCCCTCCATAATTATTTTGATTTTTACAATAGAGAAATTAAAAATACACTCTGACCATCGAGATGATAACAAAACAGTAAATAATATCGATTAGCATTATAATAGCAGGTTGGAAACCTGAGTAGAAAAAAAGATGAATAACAGGTGTATGGTAGATGGTATAAAATACTAACAAAGTTATTTCGCGAAAGCACAGTTCAGAAAACTGCAATGCTGATCTATAACATCCGTTCCACTTTAAATAAACTAGGATCAATTCTTACCTTATTTTCCTTGTACCGACTAACATCACATATGCAATATTCTTTAAATAATTTGTCATAGTATTTCTTTGCTAATCTTTTCCCCCTACAAAATATTAGAAAGTTTTCAAATATTATTACATGCTAATTATCTTATAAACATAAGTTGTTTTGACTCACTTCAAATTGTTTGACATAAATTTTATTAGAATTCCCTTTAATTTAGGTCAAACAAGGGTCTTACTTATGTTAGCCTGGGTTTACAGTTAGGAAATAAAAATAAAGTGAGTACTGAGACATTCTCAATTTTTAATTATCATTGATTATTTGGTAAAGAGGAATGCAATAATGTTTTCATAATTGTAAAATGAAGTGTTATTTTCAGCCAAATGAACTATAATATACAGTCCACTTTTAAAAATAAATTCCTTTCTTGTCACAACTACATACCATGAATCTTCAGAATCGTCATTCTCGTCCCATATGAATCTGAATATGAGGAAATGTTTAGTTCAGATTTAAGTAATATCAGTGGACCAGGCTAGTCAATGGAAGGCTAGTGTGCTATGGAATTGAGTTTAAGGTATCAAACTAAAACGAATCGAAACCATATAGAACTTTCTACACTAAATTCATTTCTAGGTACTTACTTATGGTTTTCTTTGATTACGTCAAAGTCTGTCTTGTCTTTTGTACTATAATAATAATGAGAAAAATTGTGAATAAAAATATTATACCGTTGGCACTGTTCAAAGATAAATTTAACCTGTCTCTCTTGAAGTCTTCCATTTTCCCTCCATAATATGCTATGTAATCATGCACTAACTTTTTGTGTCTTTCATACTAACAAATTGGAATTAAAGAAAATAATTAAAGTTTAGCCTGTGATAAAAACATTGAACATTTTTTAAATAAGTCATTACATTCACTTTGAAAGGATACAGCATTTAAGGAGAGAAATTTTGCAAAGTGGCTTTTCTTCTCTTCTCTAAAAATATAAAGATGATAATAGTAGCAAGCCAATATATCTTCAATAATAGTGACAAAATTAATACACTTGAGAGAATAATGTAATTTTTTACCCCTATTACAAACCATATTTTTTTCAATTTATAAGTTTTACATTGATAAAGTTTTAGATAGAGGGAGAGCAGAAATATGACAAGATGTTTATAAAAAAAATTTCAAAAGTGTAAATGTATGAAAATAAGAAACAAGATAGATAAAAAGTTAAAATAAGGATTTTCTACAAAGTTGATAAAAATCTAAAAAAGCAATTTGTACAGAGTATTTCAGTATGATTTTATAGAATTCTAAATAAAAAACCGCCAATCGCTTTTTTATTATTTAGCAGAAATAATAAGTAGTAATGAATTTTATACATACTTTTCATAAGAATCCACATAACTTGATCTTGATGGTAGTTTAGAGGAATGATCAACGTATGGTTGTTTAGTCTTTTGCTTCAAATCATCATACCTTGATGAGCTAAAAAGACCAATTTGTAGACTTAAGCTGTCCTTGGAAATAGCTTGTTTAGTGCTTTCTGAACAATCGTAGAAAATTATTAAAAAGTCTACTTTTATATTAATTTATGCAAATAATAATATTTATATGGGTATATATATACATAATTTGGGGAATTTTTAGGACATTTTATCTGGGTGCATATGCAGGCCATTCCTTGAGACGAGTGCGATCGCACGCGCACTCGGCCGCACACTCGTAAAAAAATTTAAGAGTGCTTTTTATCGCACCAGTGAATTTTTTCTTTTTCTAAAATATCATACAGCGATGAAAAAGGCTTTCATGATTTTTAAACGATCTACATCTATCTCTTCGCTTTCTACGATCTTGTTTTCATGAATTTTAAACGATCTACAGCGATCTTTGCGCTTTCTACGATGCCGTTTTCATGAATTTTAAACGATCTACTGAAATCTTTTCACTTTCTACGATCGCGTTTTCATGATTTTTAAACGATCTACGGCAATCTTTTTGCTTTCTACAATGACGTTTTTATAATTTTTAAAAGATCTACCGTGATCTTTTCGCTATCTATGATCCCGTTTTGATTGTTTTTAAACGATCCAAGGTGATCTTTTCACTTTCTACGATCTCGATTTGTTATTTTTATGACGAAGAAAGCAGACATTTACATAATTTGATAGTTCTTTAGAAATCAACGATGTGTGATAAACATGTTATATTAGAAGCGATTTTGAAACGATTTGAACTGAAACGAATTTAACGAAGTGTTGAAACAAATTAATTTTAATTTTTTTGAAACGATTGGGAAACGAATGCAAAACTATTTGGAAACGATTTTCAGTTCAACGAAGCGATTTGAAACTATTTTGAAACGAATTTCAAACGGAATTTGAAACTAATTTTTGGGAATTTTTTTTTTTAAATTCGTTTCAAAATCGTATAGAAATCGTTTCAAATAAAATATTATACGAATTGAAACAATTATTTTTGAAACGATCGTGGAGACGGTCCCTTATTATTTAAACATCATTTCTATACAGCTTAAATAACATATAACGTTGTGGTAAACAAAAAATAGTCAAGTGTGAATCACACTTGCAAATATTCACATCACACTTGCAAATATTCACATCGCACTTGTAACTTTTGCTTATGAGTGCGATTTTTCGCACATCATAGCACTCGTAAATTTTTTAGCGGGTGCTTTTTGTAGCTCTGGCATAGTTTTATTCAAGAAATGGCCTGCATATGACATCTGTCTTTAAAAAAAACCATTATCACTCCAACCTGGAGCTTTTATTTACTTTTTCAATGGAGATAAAAATGCTAGCAGTACTAACATAAAAAAGAAACACGGAGGAGTTTTAAAGTTGTTTTAAAGAAATGATATATTTCTCCATCAAGCTTATAAGTCATGGTAACCACTGTTTTTTTGCATGGCATGTGCTCACTTAAATCTTAGCACAGATTTGTAAGTGGATGAACAAAAGACCAGGAAGAGAAGATAAAAATGTGGCAAAAAAGAAACTATAAATTCAAATGCATCTTTCGATTTTTTTACCATTTACAGGAAATTTCCCCAACTCATTAAAAATTTGGAAAGTCCTACCATCTGTAAAATTTCTAAAAATTAAAAAGCCTGCTTGTGAAGCATAAACACACTAGATCCCAACATTCATTACCAAATTCAAGTGTGACTCTCGCTGGTACTTAAGTCGCAAATTTACTTACTCCCTTTGAAATTCAGAATGGAACTTTTTTCATAACAATTGTATGTAGAATTTAACTGTATATTGAAATTAGTTATCACTTATTGTTCCAGTCAACAATCAAAAACGAAACAAGATTTTTCTGGAACAAGATTCCGTAGGGTGTTTAAAACATCTGTTTCTTCTGAGGTCATCCAACCGACTAGCCAATGGAAAATGACTCATTTCAAAGATATTTCTGGGAACAGTCTAATTCCCAATATGATGTAAGAAAATACAATTGATCTTTAGTGAAATACAATCACTGTCATATGGCAAACTGGTGTTTTTTCTAAAAAAAGGGACAAATAACATTGACACCCCCTCCTTCGTTATCAATGTTTTATGCATTCCTGTGGGTGTTTTTTGAATTTCTCAAATCATTGTTACTAGGGAAAAATAAAAAATATGCATTGTTTTTTATTGTACTGTAGAAGGCTAATATGACGCCGTACTTTGCTTAAAAACTTTTAATTAGTACCATAGAAGGTTAATGTGGCATTGTAGTTTGCTTAAAAACTGTCAAAACGGGACAGCAGAAGGCTAATATGGCACCGTAGTTCGCTTGCAAACTATCAAAACTGGATCATAGAAAGCTAATATGCACCATAGGTTGCTTTGAATATTATCAAAATGGCACCATAATGAGTTAAAACAGCATCATTGGTTGCTTTAAAATTATCAAAATGGTATCATAGATTTCAATATGATTGTTTATCAAGTCGTGGACCTGAAAATTTACGTTTGGCGACGTTTCGAGAGATCCTTCTCTCGTCATCGGGCGATGCGAATGAGATGAAACATTCGTTTTATATTATTATTTCGGATTGAAATGATCCGGACCTTGATGGAAACACTTCACACCTTGATAAGTGTGGACGCAAACGTAAGATGTTCGGCGTACGGAATTGCCGGGAAAAATTCCGTTTGTTGTTGTAGACTCGATCCGAACCTTAAGAAAAGAACGAACATACAGTACAGTCCGAATGTAACATTCCGCGTATGGCAACTCGCATAAATAATTACTTTCATAATAGACTATTGTCTTTTAGAGAAAATATTACACCGCAAGAAATTGAAAAGATCAGGGAAACTTATTGTATAAATAACAATAAACTGCGTGTGACGATGTTGAGAATACTTTCGGCGCAAAGTCTATAGAATTTGTAAACAAAAAAAAATTAAAAATAAACTTTACTGTATATACTATCTTAATTTTTATCTTGAAGGAAGATTTAAAATATCTTTTTTTTTCAGAACACGATTTCAATACATCGTTTATTACATATATTGCTTTAAATTTTTTGTAAAACTGTAACTTGCGTCAGTAATCGTAACGCCAATCTGAAAAGACTGGAGAAAAAAACAAGATGCGCGTTATTGTTGTAACTCCCTCCTTCGTTATGATTATAATATATCATATATTATAATAGTGAAATACGTTTGCTAGCTAAAATGTAATACTGTTGACTATTGCTTAAATAGTCCGCTTTATAGGAAAAATATAAATTTCGGCATGCAAAGTGTTGCACGCCTAGCCTCTTCATTGACTAAATTGTGGTAGAACGAGGTGGAAGAGCGTCAGAGTAAATGGAAAATTACTTTCATGCACAAAGACTTGTATTTTAAAGTTATGCTGCTAAAGTTATATCTAAAGTTATGTTAAGTTAAGAAAAAAAGATAAAATGTTCAAAAGGATAATATTTTTTTAAAAAAGTCTTTTAAACAAGCGCATGAAACTTTTTTAACAACAATAGTTTTATGTGCGATTTCTTTCACGTAATGTTTTGTTCAGAAAAAATAGCGTAGAATAAAATGTTAAGAAATATATTTTTTAAAACGGACCAAGTTTGAAAGAAACATGTGAAAAAACATTTCTTAAAACAATAGTTTTTGCGCGATTTATTTTAATCTATCGCATAGGTAACAAATCATTAAATTTCATTACTTGCACTAATACCTAAGGGGATTTTATTTTCAATAAGTTTTAACAATGAAACTCGCAGTTATGAGAAAATAATTACAGTATTGTTTTATCACGAAGCTTTTGTTAAATCACTCTCAACATAGCTCTCGCAAAGATCATTAAAGTAATTACAATAAACAAAAGACAAAAGGGTTTATGACTTGCAGGAAAAAATGTTGTACAGTGTGGACACTGAAAGTTACATTTTGACAGTGCTGTAAGCTTTAACGTTTTTTACTACCTGTTTGTTTCATAATGGTAAATTTTTCATTTGAACTACAGTGATCTGAAAGTATCAAAATTAAAATTATTAAAAAAAAGACACCCAATTTTTTTTATTTTAACTATACGCCCTGGACAGCATCACTAATTTCCTAAATTATTAATTATTAATAATTATTAAATAATTATTAAACCTATCTGGTGATAGGTTTAATAATTAAAATTAAAAATTCTGGTATTTTATTTTATTTTCAGTGCTCCATAATTGTCCTTCTTTCTCCAAAACTTTTATGTTGATAGCTTTTTCACTAACAGGACAGGCTTCTCACTTGCAAAACTAGGTTAGAAAAAGTCTTGCATGATGGTCACCAATTTAAGGTTTGTAGAACCTAGCAACTTAGTGGCGCCGTAGTTTAGTGGTTATCACTCTCGAAGAGGGTGCCGATACGCCGCAAATGCCCGCATATATAAGGTCGAGTTTGGACGACTATTTGAATTAAATTGGTGGTTGTTGTCCGAAACCGCCCGCACTTTCCCGAACTCGCCCGGAACATTCCCGAAATGCAATTCCTTGTAACATACCATGCGGACGATAGTTGGAAGAAGGCGCTTGAAGATAAAGGAGTTTATTTATCAAGTAAATCTTATTATAAACTATCAAAAACAGTTCTTTTAAGAACTTCGCTACCACATAGTAAGTTTATTTTAATTTTTATAGTTTTTTGAATCATTAGTGTCTGTTTTTCTTTTCTTTTTCGGGCATTGTTCGGGTCTATGCGGGTTTTTTCGGGCGTATACTTGAATTTTTTTCAAAACACCGAACTCGCCCGAAAACGCTCGCACTTTTTACGGCGTATGCGGCTTATCGGCAGTCTCGTCACTCTTGTACTTTGTGCGGGAGACCAGGGTTCAATTCCTCTTGACGGCGATTCAATATGGGCAATATACCTTTACGATAATTCAGGAAAACTAACACTCCATCGCAGCTTATTTTGCGATCAGAGGAGGTAAACATCACACTTTTATAAGAGTTTATTAAGGAGAAAACACGTTTTTTCGTGATAACTTTTCTTGCCGCGTTTTGTTTTTAATGAAAAGTACACATAAGTTGTATCTTATTATTATTAACGTTTCCTGAAAATTTGAAAGAAATTGATACAACGGAAGTTAAAAAACTGGAGAAAACACGCTTTCGTCTCTAATAAACTCTCATAAAAACACGATTTTTACCTCCTTTTTTCTGATATTGTAAAACGATGGAGAGCTGTAGGAACGCATGTACAATTGAATTATCATAAAGGTGTATTGAATATTACTATAGCCCCGGGTTAACCCAAGCCATGTGAGGGAAATTGGGGAGATGGCGCACTGTGTGGGCCGTTGGATGTTGCAGGGAGTTGTCTGACAGAGCGCTGACCCTAATTGAGTTTGTGTAGCTCAAAGAGAGCATTAAATACTCCAGGACTCCCCATCAAAGTCATGGCCCCTCCTGGAAATAATAGACAGGGTATATCCATCCCTCGATATTTGTGAGGCTAGCCATGTAAAATATGCACATCTATCTATCTATCTGCCTGACACATTCGGCTAATTAAAATGATAAAAAGTATATTGGTAAAAGTGCAGGGTAAATAGAACCAAACCTCTTTCTCTTTGCTCCTACGTCATTTTCCTCGAACCCAGAGCTGTAGCCACCACCGTGCATTGTGCGTGATTCCGTTGTACGTGATTTCTTGGAAATAAATTTTACCGAACCTTGACCCGTTATCCCGAATTTATCGGAACACTAACTGTGATCTTTGTGAGTGCACAACTTTTCCTTTTTTAATATTTTTTTTGTTTTTCCAATAAAGAAAAATATTTTTATCCTTTCAGTGGAATTTATGTTTTATAAAAGGTCCAGAAAGTAATTGCAAATATCCGGAAAAACTTAAATTCGGGTCGCTAACTGGGATTCTAGTTTCGTTTTCTCTGTTTACGCAGGTCATCAGCGCTCGCTTATGAGAACGTGCGGAATTCACCCGGATTAGATGTCCATTTTTAACATAACTAACCTTACAAATATTAAGGGATATACCCAGTCTATTATTTCGGGAGGGACCATGACTTAGGTGGAAGTTCTGGAGTATTTAATGTTCATTTTGAGCTACGCAGAAATAATTAAGGTCCGCGCTGCTGTACCAGACAACTCCCTGCCAGCAACATCCAACTGCCTCATTAGCTACACAGTTTTCCATCTCCGCCATTTCCCTCACACGACTGGGTTAACACAGTAACATTCACTCAACCATATTGAATCAACGCCAAGGGAAATAGGCTGAGGACAGCCATAAAAAGAAGTGGAAAATTAAAACTAGTGAAGAGTCTACACAACAAATTTGTCTGACTGTATTATGCAAAGTCATTAGAAGCATAATTGTCACACAATGCAATTAGATAATAGTTATTAGTTTTTACCAACACTATTCTTACTTCTCAACTTCTGTTAGTGAATAAATAAGAAGCATTACTATGTGCTATGAATGGGGGTTAGTAAGAATCATTAAAAGATACACTGGGGGTTCTAATTAACAGAATAGTAATGTAAACTTTCCACTAGTTCTAATGTTCCACCTCTTTTTATAGCTGTCCTCAGCCTATGCACGTAATTGTAATTGTTTATGATGGTCTAGCTATAGAGCATAAACAAAAGCAAAATGTAAATATTTAGTTTTGCTGTTTCGTTTTAAACACTGTAAATGGTGACATCTATACACGTGCATAACTTTGAGTCAGAATTGTTTGCCTCAGGATTTAACTTGGCCAACATTCGAAAAGTGGGAGAACAAATTGTTAAAATCTCTTAATATACAGTTGTTTTTTCTTACAAAGTATTAATATTTTATTATTACGTTTTCAAAAAAGATTAGGCTTTGTTATTAGTAACTATATTCATTCCCTCCTAAATTTTGCTTCCTTCAAAAATATCAAAATTCAGTTACTCTTATCAGAGCAAATTCACAAATTAACATAAAGTAATTTTTCAGAGCAAGCCTCTAAAATATAGTATATATGAGAATTAATTATATATGTTCAGATGAGTGAGGCCATTTGGCTCAAAACAAGTGAGTACAACAGAAGTATAACGATCTAAAAGCGCATTCAGTATTCTGACTGCAGGAAATCCGGTTGTGACCCAACAAAATTTTTCACACCTTAACTATTCCGATTTCCTGGTGGTAAGAAAAATTATGCTGGGTGTCCTGGCTACAAACCTTCTAATCTCCAAACCTCCTAAATTTGTCTAAAATTGCAAAATTATAAAGTTGTAGTCATCCTGTTTACTTAGTCACATATCTTACATACTTATATATTCATCGTTGTTCTTGTGATCAGATTCATTGTAGTTAGCTTTAGGTATTGTTCAATTTTAATCTTTGTCCAGCAAAAAAATTATCATGAGATGCCCCATTAAAGTACAGTTAGAAAGGGTTTCAGTACAAGACCTTGTAAAACAGCTGAATGTGACAGATCTGTAGTAGAGTAACGAATTTTATTAACATATACATTGTTCACAATTAAAAGGCAGTTAGTCATCTATCCATCTGGAGTTTAAGGTTTTAAAAAAAAAATGGGTAAAATATATATAAATTTTTCAGATTTTTGAGTATCCTAAGTCTTGTGTACAGGAATGTTATATTTCTGGTGTGTTAAGGTATAAATGCTTTAACGATGGAATAGAAGATGGTCTACACTGTTGAAAGAGATTTTCGTTTTGCTATTGGTGTTTTCTTGAAAGAGAAATTGAGTTTGATGTGCAAGCACAGGCAGAGCTTTATTAAACCTGTAACTTTATAGGTGCCAATGTGAAATTTCTGATAATAGTGGGTATTGTTTTGGCATTAGTTCTTAAAACTTTATTAAGGGATCCTTGCAGTATTGTACGAAAAGCCATGTATAGAAATTCTGGGTGCCTGTTTAGATAACCCCCTCTCCTTATAACAATGTCTCCCCCTTCCGAAGTAGTCCTCTTAAAAATTCAGTTCCCCATAAGGAATGGTTTAAAAATTCTGATACAACAATGTTGAAAATTCTGTTATATATATATACCTAAAAAATATAAAATTGTATATAAAGGGTATTTTCCAGCATTAAGGACAAGCATGTGAATTTAAATCAAAATAAATTGTATATATATTGTGTATATAACATAAAACCATTGAGATCGAAAAATAAGTTAGTAGAATTTATCCAATAAAATAGTATATAATAGTAAAATTTATTGAACATCAACTTGTAATTTTGTCTTGTAGTAATTCTATTAGAATGGAGAACGAAGAAAAATATAGTAAAACTACAATCATCTGGGAACGCAGATTGAAGAAGTTTTCAAAGCATCTTGAAATGTCTTTACTTGATGTAGAATTTAACAAGGAAATGCTTTTTGATGCTTTACAGGTATATTTTATTTTATAGAATACATTATGTTTTAATATAAAATAGTATATATATTTGCTATATAGTGCTTCCAAATTTACTGGGTTTCGCAATGAGTACGAACCCTAAATTAACAGTCCAGAAAGTTCTTTCCGTTGGCTTGCAAAAATTTGATACTAAAGATTATACTGTTTAAATAATTTTTAAAATGATTGTATTTTGAATTTTTTTATTTTAGGACTTATTTTCAGAGAATGTATCTGCCGACATGAAAATTCAGTTGGTATTGTTTGTCCAACAACAGGTAAGAAAAACATAAAAATCATCAGGTGTTAAATTAAATTCAGAAATCAATATCTACTTTGCATTATTATTTACTGTTAGTCTGGTGGATTCACACTTTTGTGAATCAGTTCTTTATATATGTAAAATCTTATTGATAGGACAGTGTGATGTTGCATGCATCTTACGGTATTCTTCATTGTTTTACGAATGTTTTACGCCTCAAACGACAGTATTGTTTTGTAGTTAAAAAATTTTAGTCCTGATAAATACAGAAAAACCCATTTATAAACATTTTATCACAAAAATCTGTCACATTAATATACAAAATCCAAAAAATCATGTTGAGTTAATATTTTGCAACTCAAGATTTTCATAAAAAGTACCTAAAACACCAAAAAATTAAATTTTTTGCTTAAATCCTGGAATTCCTGGAAATTTGGAATGGTAATTGTCAAAATCTTGCTGAAAAAGTCAAGAGCATCCAATAGTGGCATTTCTTTATACTGTTTGTTGATATTTTATAGTAATGTTTTTGTTTAGGTGGATTTGCTAATAAATGACGCAGACAGGTGACATTTATGTAGAACAGGTTATTTCTATGCTGTAATAAGCATAGGAATATTTCTGACAGATTTTGTATATACCGTAATTTCTCTTTTTAGCCCTGGGGGGCTTATTAAATTCTGGAGGTTTTAGACGGGGGCTTTATTAAGCCCCGTCTAAAACCTAAGTTAATAAGGGGGGGGGGGGCTAAATAAATAATAGAATTTTAAACACAATATCTATTTTTCAAATTTATACATAATGTTAACTTCATCTGTTTCATCATCATCTTCATCTAACAGAAGAAGTTCTACGTCTTCCATGCAACCTTCCAACCTTCCAACTGGTCACAGAAAATTGGAAGATGGACTTGTAGTGCCTGGAAGAATAATATCGAATTTATTTGACTAATTTGACTTTTTTATTTTTATTTTTTTATTTTATTTTATTATTATTATTTTTTTTTTTGGGGGGGGGGGCTAAATAAAGGGAGGGGGCTAAATAACTTTTTGTGTCGCTTTAGGGGGGGCTTATTAGAAGGGGCCGGCTAAATAAAGGGAGGGGCTAAGAAGAGGAAGTACGGTAAGTATTTCCAGGAAGTTGTGACAAAGAAACAAAAAAACTATTTTTGAAGAAAAATTTCATTGATTTTAAAGTAGAAAGTGCTGGTTATCTTTCCGATACCTAACACATTTTTATATCAATATCATGTTTTAGTGCTGAGCAAGTCTTTGGTTCTCTTCTCAATATATACCGCTATCTTGGAAATCACTTGATCTTATTAAAATCAGAAGTAAGTAAAACGTTTCTGAATTTTAATTGATTTGAATTATAATACTATCAAGGTTCCATGAATTTGTTATCTAATTCCTATGAATATTTACTTTGTCATAGTATGCTCTTATTTTTAAACTAAATATTACTATACTGTGAAATTAAAAATAAATACTAGTTTCTCTAATTATTAATTGTTACTTGCAAAAGTGTATTGTATTTCGCAAGTGCTTCAACTTATCATTTTGAGAGCTTGCTTTTATGATGTTGATAAAGTAGGGGAATATTTTAAAATCATTTTTGATTTTAGATATTGGTTGCTCTTACTGTTATATTCATTCAGTTCGACTTAATGGTAAATTTTATTTTACTATTTTTTTCAAACTAACTTACTCAACAGTCATTTATTTTTTCATATTTATACTAAAAAATGTTTTATTGGTTCACAAGAAAGGTGCATGTTCCACATCATCTTTCCTGTCCATTTATATTGCTGGATTAGAAGTTGTGTTTATTTACTGTAGTACAGTGTACCATAATAAATGTTTTTATTTTCTAGGATAGTCATGCAGATTTTATCACAATTTTGAGTGACATCATTCTTCAAGTATAAATAATATTTTTCTCTGTTTTTATTATTATTGCCATAACAGCCCTTCTGTAACTATGGAAGTTTGTGTTCGTGTTGGTTTTATTGTGTCGTGCTTCATAAAGAGAACCTAGAACACTAAATTATGACAAGCCTTTTTGTGTATTGTATTGATTGCAATGACAACTTTCAATTAATTTATAATTTATACTTATACTTTTATAATTTATAGTTAAATAGTTAGACATATTGATTTTAGCAGGATGATTATCCGTAGTAAAATCTGTTACTTTAATCAGAGAAACTTTTGCACGTTCAAAAACTCACAAATTTTTTTAGATTTTCGTGAATCCCTAAATTGAAAAATTCACAGTATATATATATCTGAAATTAGAAGTTCATCATCATCATCATCATTCTCGGCTTAACGTCCGTTTTCCATGCTAGCATGGGTTGGACGGGGTATATTAATGACCCTCTTCTAATCTGATCTAGACTGTGTTAGATCTAAACTCAACTTCCGCTGTATCAAGTCTGTCCTTATAACCTCCTGCCAAGTCTTTCTCGGTCTGCCTCTGGGCTTTGCCCCGGGAACTATCAAGTCTCTACACTGTCTTACCCAATTATCCTCCTCCATTCTTTCCAAGTGCCCCAGCCAATACAATCTTCTTATCTGGATAACATCTTTAATTCTACGGATACTTAGCCTGCTTCTTAGTTGTTTGCAAGATAAACTCTTGAATTGTTTACATAGAAAAAAAATTAAGTTTGAAATAAATGTCCTACAGAGGATGGATATTTTTTTGTTTTTTATCCAATTTTTATGAATACACAGTGCAACAACTTCTTTTTTTTGTTCTCGAGTGGCCTATATTGTTTATGATAGAAAAGGGAAAAAAGTCATTTCCAGAGATTTTTATTTGATTAATATTTTTAGGATATAGGTATATGTCCTAAAAAAATCAAAAGCATCATCACTACTTTATGTAATTATTTCCAAGTTTCAAGACGAATTTGCCAATTTAAAGGTAGAGACTAAAGCCCGAATTTTTAAAAAAAATCATTTTGCAGACACAACATAGCTTTTAATAAGGGGGTCTTGTACTTCGAATGTGGATTGTGTGAAAAAAAACCTTGAACATAGCCTTGAAACCCTGAAAAAATTTGTTTATCTTCCTGCAGCACACTCAGGCTGACATTTTTATATGGTTAACGTAAACCAGCTAGAACCAGGGTTTTTTCAAAACTTATATAAACAAGCTGTGTAGTTTTTTCACTTTGCAACTACTTATGAAAAAACTAAATATTTGAAAAATGAAATATTTAATATAGGGTGCAACCACAAAAAACAAACCTGAGGGAGAAAAGAATATTTAATTTAAGTTAATATAATAACTAAAAAGCGTTCAGAACAACATAGACATGATATTCTCCAGTAGACTGATATAGTAACAACAAGGACGATTGTTTTATGGCTGTTTTATGATTCTTTTATGGCTCTTCTGTTTGTGCTTTTTCTTAAGAGTTTTTTTTAGCAATTACATTTGATTTTATTTAGGTAAATTCTGGTCAACCATTATTAAGAAAAACCTCTAGTGAATGTTTATGTATGCTAGAAGAAGTCTATGAGGTATTCCTACAAATGCATTTTATGTTTCTCAACAAAAGCACCATTGTTAACATGCATGTGGATTTTTAGAAAAATTGCTGTTTGAATTTATAATAAAAAGAGATTGTTGTACTTAAGGTTTTTGGGGTTCAAGTAAAAATGATAAAACACAGAATATAAAAGGCCATGAACTAGTAAATAAGTGGAGAGAAGAAAAATAACTCAGAAATTATTTTCTGTTTTTGACAATTAATTTTACATTGTATATTAAAGATACATTTTACAGTAGATATTTATGTTTTATTATCTCTAGGGAATTCTGTGCGAACAGCTGCAAAGTTTTCTGGCAACGTCCATTGAAGAAAGATCATTTGCATCCAATAGTCATCTGGTTAGAAGTCATTTGTGTTTTAATTTGTAATATGGTGACTTGATAAAAAATCTATATTAGATGCATATACATATCAAAGAAAAACTTAGCTAGTTTTGCAATTCATATACTGTCCTTTGTGTATTTGCATTTGTGATTAAAACTGT
This sequence comes from Hydractinia echinata, assembly GCA_030067915.1. NCBI lineage: Eukaryota > Metazoa > Cnidaria > Hydrozoa > Anthoathecata > Hydractiniidae > Hydractinia > Hydractinia echinata. The sequence goes on from JASGCC010000063.1 coordinate 1,445,501, forward strand.
TTTCATAAAACTTATTTTAGATTTTAGTTGGGTGTATATTTAATCATGCAATGCAAAAAATGCAGAGGTTAGTTTTACTTTGTCAACCAGGCTTTATCGTTTCAAAGCTTGACTATATAGAAAAGTAAATTTTGGCCATGTCATTTAAATTATTATGTTTTTATTTTTAGCAATGAAGAAACAGACAAGGTAATTCATATTTTATATATTTTCTCCTTGGTACTTCTGAGAAATTCATCAAACCTTCCTCTAAATGTACCCATAATTATGATTTTATATTATTTTCAGGTCTTTTTTACATTTGTTTGTGGTAAAAATTATAGCAAAAATAAACTTGGATACAGTCTAAAAAGAAGAAAAACCTTCAGAACATTTTGGCAGTAAACCTGTGTCTTATGCATCTGGTTAAAAACTAACTTGTTACTAGCGAGTTGCCATTTTTGTGTTTTCGCTGTTTATTTATTTATTTTATTGTTTCCAAGGTGTGCAGCTTTGATGTAAACAAGTGTTCTCTATATTTGATCAAACAAATGAGCACTCTTTCTCCAACAGGCCTGCTTCAACTTGTACCAAAGGTATGTTAAAGATTGATGTATCTATTATTTAAAGAATATAATTGATTTCTTTGGTATTTAAAGATATTTTATTTAACTTTCACAATCTGTAAACCAAATATTTTCAATTGTAAATTAAAGAAGGTGAAAATGACACAAATCAGCATGTATTTTGAACATGTCCATAGCAGTCTTAATACAAAAACATTTTGTTGGTTGGTTTTGCATGTTGGGACTAATCAAGGTCCACGTTATTGTTTCCGCTACAGCAGTGCCTTTATTTCGAACCTATACAATTCACTATACAATAATACATGTTACAGTACTTTCATAATAAATGGAAATTAAACATGCATAGTACAACCTTATCCAAATCACAAAGTTGTGCTAATAACTAACATAAAATTAAAGCTTGCTTATGCTTGAAAATCTGTTATTAAAATCATATTTAAGGTAAATGATTGATGCCACTAAAGAAACATCGTAGTAATGTAATATTGGCTTAATTGATGTTATTTGGAACGTTCACGTTTCATAATTAGCATGATTTTTTTATATTTTTTAAGGTGCTGCCATATTTAGAAAAAAGTAAAATTCCAAAACTGGTAAGATTTTGTTGCTACAAAGTTTTGTATTTGCTGATATTTATTAAAGACAAGTGGTGGAGTGTAAGATGTGGCTGAATTCTTATACAAGTTATAACAGACACCATGACTAAGTAAATAGAACCTTCGTCTCAGCATGGGAGTAGAATTGGTGCCCAAGCAGTTATTTATTTGTGCTGTGACTGCACTTGTCTGACTTTAAGCAAATGGAATGTACTAGGATCCCCTTAGCAGGTTTCTTATCAGTTTGGGTAAGCAAGCATAAAGGCATTTTAAAAAAACGCAAAATGAACTGATTTATCATATTGATATAACTGTTCTTCTATTGACAATGCATTCAGGTAACACTTTACAGATGTGTTTTTATTTAATAATGACGTATAGTAAATGTCAGTGGTTTGTGATTGTTGATATTTTTTAGGTGCTTGGGACACTCCTAATGTACTCCAGTCAATCGTTAAATTTAGCACTAATCTATGTTTCAGTGTTTATGCAGGTAATAAATTGTTCTTTGACTATAAATTAATTGTAATCAAGAAATTTAAAGGTGTGTATGATTGTGGAGTTAAATTTTCTTATGCTTTTGTGAAGTTTTGTTGTTGAAACCATCTAATTTATATTCACATTGAAATTGTTTTTTCAGAACAATTATCCATCTTTATTTCAACAACTTGATGAAACTTGGCTGATGTCTGTTCTTATGTAAGTTAAAATTATTTTAGTGCTAAAGTAAAAAATAACTAGACACACACCAAGACTATCCTGTCTGTGGCAGAGACCTGATGTTGCTTGGTTTGCAATTTAGTTTTTTTGTCACAAGACTGTCACACTACGGTCTGACAATGCGCTAATGCTACATGTCCCAGGATATATATGCTTCAAAAACATGTTGTGTTTGTGGGGTGTTCTGAAGCTTCTTGCACTGTTTTTTATGCATCACATGTGGTCAATTTTGAATTTGAAATTTTCTTTTTTCCTTTTAAATATTTGTTAATGAACGACACAACATGCATATCTAACGGCTCTTGTGCTACATTTGTGACACAATGGCGGCACAACGAATTTTTTCTCATTGGAAACCAAACTTTTGGAGTTTGTAAGCTCAATACTGTTAATGTACATCTTGGTCATAATAGTATATCAATCCTGACTCATAAATTCATCTTATGAAATAAACTTAACTAAACTGCTAAGCCAGTAAAGTATTTGCTAAAAGTACACTGACTTAAAGGGACCTGCAGAGTATAAAATAAGAGTTAGCTGTATAGATTTCCAGAGAGAGTTTCACAAAATTAAGAAACATACTGATAAGAACATTGCTTTTGTTTAGATTAACTATGTACTTATTCTGCATAGAGAAAGAAGAGTTTTGAAAAAATTAAACATTTTACTATAAAATTAATCACTTTACTCTGTTGCGCATTCTTGTATTGTATAGGAAACTTTTGATGCTAAAGGAACTACAGCAGCTGCCTTATGAGCAAAGACAAATAGTAACATATTGGATTGAAAACTATATACAGGTTAGTTTGTGTAAACTTATTTTCCTTACTGTGGCTGACAATTTTGGACGCATGCAAAAATGACCAATGAATAGCAACAAAATATTTCTAAAAAAATGTACCACGTACATGCCTTTGTGTCCACCAAAAATAAACGCTAATAAATATATATCTGGTATCGTTTAGCTTTTTTTCAAAACCGCGAAGAGTATTGCTAAATATGTTGCCAGATATTCATTGATTATTGTTTTGTAAAGGATAGTGTAATGAGTATAACATCGGGTCTGAATCAAGAGCTGATTACCTGCGATACAGCAAAACAAACGTGTTTTGGGATGTGTATAAGAGTAATACAGCAGCAGTTCTATAATTTAAAACTCCCCCAGTACCAAAAATTTTGTTCAAATTATAGAGATTTCGAATTATAGGAAGTTGGACCATCTACAGAAAGTTATTCATCTGGAATATTTCCAGTCAGTATCTATTCAATCAAATATTTTAATCAGAAATTTATGTCAAGAGATTCTAATTATAGGGAGTCACATTACAGAGAGTCTACTGTGCTAATGAAGCGGTATAACCTTTGATAAGAAAATTTTATTCACACCCGGACTTCAAAAAGGGATTTTACGTATAAAAAATGTATTATGTATTCCATATTTTGCGTAAAGACATTTAGTTATTTGTTCTTTGACGTTTTAAATCAATTGATCATTTGTATTTGTAGAGACTTCCAAGTGAATTAAAAGTTCAAGCCAGCTGGCATGCATTTCCAATATTGGAACCAACTATTTATGATAGTTATGGTATGACACTTTCTTTATAATTCGAAAGAGAAAAATAAAAACTGCATTGAAAGCATTTATACACGTTTCCTATTGTCATTGAATTTGTTTTTCTTTGTTATTTAAAGATATTTTTAACTCTAAGCTGGACTGCTTGGCACATATTACACGACACACGTCATCAAGTAAGTAGGCAGCTTTATATTTCAATATGTGATGTGTGATACATTTAATTCCTTCAGTTTTTATAGCGCATGTCGAACAAGATTACAGGCAATCAGATTTTTTTAATATTATTGTGTAATTTATTTGTTTGGTGAAAGACTAGCTTTTGTTATGAGAAACATTTCGAGAAACCCTTCTTTAAGAATGGTAACATTCATAAATTTGGAATCTGAATATTAAAACTTTGCTAGTTCTTTCACGTGTTTCCCACCATGTTAAAATTTTGAAAAAATGTGAAATGTAAATTAACTACAAAATTTTACTATCAAAGTACTGTTGCAACATTGACATGCTAACCTTTTAGAATGGTCGCTCACAACACAAACTAATATATTTAATGGTATGGTCAGTCATGCAAGGCATACAAAAACTTGTAAAGAAACAGCTGTTTTGTTTCATGGACTGTTTCAGTTGTACAAACATGGAGAGGGTCAGTTTAAAGAAAAAATATTAAAGTAATGTGTTCCTTTGTTTCTTTTTTTAAATTCTTAAATTCTAAAACGATGTAAGTCGCCTTAAATGAGTTTTGCAGAATACTTTTTCAGAGGATTTTTTTTGTAACAATATTTCTATCTAATATTTGTTGAAGTGGTTATATGCAAGGCTGTATGTTCACATTTGTAACTTTATAATTTCAGACTGGTTGGAGATCTTACAGTATATACGTTACGTGTCGTTCCAAGCACTATCGATTTTTGTGATAAAATTAAACTTGACGAAAGGTAGCTTTTACTGGCTCGAAAAAACATTTTTTTGTTAAACTGATGTGTGTTTGTTGTTGTAAACAAAAATTTAGCATTTGAACCGTGTTATTGACATTTTTACCCCTCATCAAAGTCCAAAAATTCGAGTAAATACGTTAGCCGCGTAACTGGAGTACACATACCTAGTCAAGACTGTGTCTTCAACGTACCTTGCTTAGCAGCCAATCATTACATGTAAACAATACCTTTTTATTGTTTTTTTTAGTTCCAACATGCTTCTTAAAAGTATCACTCAACATCTCTTAAGATTCAACGTGAAAGATATCTTGAATAACTTGAAATACTACCTTTCAATGATCGAAAAAGTGGCACTGGCACCTGATATATGTCCTATGGTACTTGTTGTCATTTACATAGTAGCTATATTTTACTGTGGTATATATCGATCGTCGTACTTACGTACATGTGACGTTTTAGACATAATCATCATCAAAAGTTGTGTGTTTTGTTGTGCTTGTCGACGGTTACATGTTTATATAGGTCTGCTACATGTTTATATAGGTCTGCTATTTGTTTATATAGGTCTACTACATGTTATATAGGTCTGCTACATGTTTATATAGTTCTGCTACTTGTTTATATAGGTCTGCTACATGTTTATATATGTCTGCTACATGTTTATAGGTCTACTACATGTTTATATAGGCCTGCATTAATGTGGGATGTACTATATATATGCACTTTGCCACGTATTTTATATATACATCTTTTGCGCGTCTGTGCTATATGTGGATATATGCTTATGCATGTTTATTTTATATACACTAGCTCATCATCGAAAAATTAAAGTACATTTCAAGAACTGCGCAAATGAAAAACTGTAGTTGGAAAAATGGAAACCTACTGGTTTCTGTTTGTAAAAACATATTGAAAACATCGAAAATGCCACAAGTTAAATATGGTAAGAATTACAGCCAATCATGGAAAGTTCTGGAAATTCATCTTGGAAAAGGGCTAGAGTTTACACGAGTGTTGAAAATAGTAAAAAATATTAATTCAGTTCTTTTAAGTTAATTTTTTGACTTGTTTCTTCGACTTTTCAGATGTGGCTTGCTTACTATGGAACATATCACAATCTTTTCACAACAACAGTATCCTTTTTAACATTTGTTATTTTCTAAATTCTTTTTATTATTACTGTCTCGCTTGCGAGGATAGTATTGCTTTCCAACTCCTAACTAACTACGTCCGAATTGGGTGATTCCTACGCCATCAACGAGCTTTTTTTACGCAATTTTTTTTTTCAGAAAAACTCCCTTCAGGTGATTCGAACCCACGACCTCTGGGTTCACGTTAAGACGCCTTAGCCAACTGAGCCATTACTCCTTGAGTAAATACGTTTAATTCGACGGCTTTTATATTAATCATTTGTAAAACCGGTTCGACGGCTGGCGAATTATGCCGCTGAACGCAAAACGATTTATTGTTGCAGTGATAATGTGTAATTAAGATTGACATGCGAGATAGTTTATGCAGCCCCTGAATCTTGTTGTTACTATAGGCTAGTGAGGTGAAATCTGACAGCCTGTAAGATTTTACCTCACTAGTACTGTTACATTGACGCAGTAATAAACACAGATTGCTTTATAATTGAGTCTGTATATTCCTTGACGTAAGTATGCAGATCTCTGTGACAGAGCACTGTTTACATATCTCATCATTGGGAACATATCACCTGAATATGTATGTTTATCATTTGAAGAGCAGTACCTTTTTTATTGCTATTCGTCGTGTAATAATGCATGTTTTTTTGTGTGTTTTAGTATGAAAACATCCTCTTGTCATCAAACCACTCATGTAAGACTGATGGAGAGAGTACCAATTTTATCGGTGAGTTAGTTAGATTGATAAAGAGCTAAAAAGAGTGTTTTGTCTTTGGAAAGAGGAAAATTTTTTTTCAAACTTCCAAAGGGTTTCAATTTTTCCTCAAAATTAGGAAAAAGTTTATGTTGCGACATTCTAGCTCAGACTAGAAGAAATAATCTCTTTATAGCACAATTTTAGCCTGGTTTTCAGCCCGGTTATGAGTTACAGATAATTAACTATGTATAGGGCTGCGTCCAGCCCTATTAAAAGCTCAACTTGGGTTAAATTTAAACTTTAAAGCCATTCTAATTCCACAAAGCTTGTACAAATTTAGCGTGACAATATATAACATGTTCTTAGTTAAAATCAGGGTGTTTGCTTAAACACATTTCTGAGAAGTTACAATTCATTACATCTTTCATAGTTACTTCCAACCCTGCGATATCAGAAAGTTCGCTTCTCATCACTCCAGCTAAAACAAACTTTCTATCATTCACACTGTAAGTATATCGTACCATGATCGTACCTCGACTGAATATATCTTGTCCTCTAACTTGCAGAAGTCTTACAGATTTGTTGTTAAATTTCGAATATTCTGCCGGAGAAGATATCTGGATGACGCAATAGCCAAAAGGTTGTTTAACTATTCAGATTGTTTTTGGAAGGCTGATTTAGTTGTTGTCAGTCATTGTCCTATTGTGAGTGTTAAAGCCGTCTCCTTTTTAGATTACCTCAATCTGAAGAATTATGTCGAGCGAATATACTAACCGTTGATGCTACTGAAGGTAAACGCCCTTATAAATGTTTACCAAATAAACATTGTATTTTAGTTAAGTTAAGCAACCATTCGCATTGTGTATAAGCTTCTTAAAAGATAATTTTTAAACTAAACCACGAATATAGGAGACGTATATGCTATGTAGGTGTTATTTTAAGCAACCTAGGGTTTGTAGGAAGGGGGGGCTGGTAGGTGTATTTTTCCCGCTTATTCCTTCGATTGTTATTTGTTACTTTCTTCTTTTAACGCTACAACGAGTTTTGGTTTCCTTTTTTAGATCTACTGACAGCGTATCATGCAGCATTGAAAGCAAAAGAATTTGATAGTGATATTACTCACACGTTTTCCCTAAAATTTGTAAGTTGCTTGTATTCAATTTGTTTCCATGCCAACACAAGTAGCCTGTAACTGGTAACTATGACCCAACAGATGAAAATATGGTATCGCGAACACGATACTTTCTTTCATTTTATCGATACTGCAGTAACAGTAGTTTGTTTGAAAGTACAAAAAGGTCTGTAGTGGAATTTAGAAAGTTATTTGAATCTTGACTGTTTTTCTGTTTAAGATAAACGTATTTTATAACAAACTTAATCGTAGCCTAATGGTGACTCTCACGTTTTTCGATGGTATAATTCTGACACTCACGTTGCATGGTATCTTCCCAAGGTTTTTCTATTCTCATGATTTCCAAATAAGTGCGGAACCAACTTCTTCAAACGTCTGGACAAAATTTCTCGAATCAATTTCTTCTTCTGAAGATACTTAGGACATTACAATTATAAAATTTCGCGAAGTGACAATAATTCATTGGTATTTAACGTATTTTTATCAAAAATTTAAGGTGACTTGGCTAAATTCGCGAAAAAAAATACACGGATAAAATAAAATAAATTTTCTAAATTTTATGGTTTTGCATTTAAAAAGTATTAAAAGACAACAGTATCTGGATTGTAAGCTCTCCGGTGCAGGGGACAAAACCTAGAAAACCATATTTTTTTATAGAAATAACATGTTAGTTGGTTTTGTGACAGATCTCAATCTGTATATATGAATCTTTCCGAACTGGATAAATTTACGTTTGATGTCAAAATATTTTAGGATGACAATGTGTCAGATTCTCCAGATAAATTGTTTGCTATTGAAGTTACCATGACAACATCGGGACCATTTGAAAAAATCCAAGGTAAAAGTTAGTATTTGAAATATATCGAAAAGTAATGCTTTTTTCCCAAAACATTTTTATGCAAAATTTGCTCACAACAGTGTGTTTTTAGAAACGTTATTTTAAGATAATCTCTTTTATCGAAACCTGTGTTCTGACTCAGACACACAAAATGCGATATAATAAGGACAGGCGAACCCGTGGATGTATCCATGCGATACCGACTGGTCTCCTTTATTAATTACTTATATTTTGTTCAAAATGGCAGTCGAATTACTACTCTGTTCTGAAGATGCACGAAAAAGCAATGTCTGGAGTATCCAGGTGATAATTTGAGAAACGGAATAATATAGGATAAGGGAAGGCGTGTATTTACCACGGTCTAATGACTAGTATAATATTTCGAAGCATCTATAACTTTGGGAGTGAGTGGTTGATATTAATGTTTTCTATGTAGGTGCATCTTGTCCTTATATGTTCAAAAAATCATTAACTGGAAACAAATCAAAAGGTAAATAAACTTTAAAACAATAGTAGGTTTATTTATGTGATCATATTTGGTACTCCTGGAAATCTGTAAACATTTGGCACTGTTTAAATTGATTTCGTCGAAAGTGAAGACATTTAATGCAAGGTAACTTATACGGAGTTTTGGGAAAATCTGTTCAGTTGGTATTTCAATTGATTAGCAAATTATAATCACGTGACTTCAATGTCAGCAAATCAAGGTGTGGTTGAATCATTAGGCGAACATGATATTTTCAATCTGTTTAAATTCTGCGAAATTCAATTGGTGCGATCAAAAATTTGCTGATACAGGGATGTTGAGCCATCAAATGTGTTCGATCGATTGGGAGTTCATAAAATCAAGAATTAGATAAAAACTACATTATTTTAGTTAACTTTTTTACTTACTGAGCTCTACTTATTTTACAAATAATTTCTGTAAATTTTCTCTCTCCAAACGTTCGTTAAAATTTCGTCAACCTTAGTGCTCTCTAATATAGGATGTTTGTTGAAACGAAATTTTGGTTAATCCGATATTCGTTATATCAAGAGTTTGACCTATAACTAAAGAGACATTTTAATCGCTAGATCGAGAAGTTAATAGTTGATGCTGATGTGAAATTCCATTGTGTTTATGTTTACTCACAATATGGATGATTTTATTTTTAGGAGAAGTGATTACTGTCAAGTTTACACCAAGGAAACCTCAACCATCTTTGTTTGATGTTTGGTTAGTTAAATTGATGTAATTGAATGAATAAATAAATGAATGAATGCATAAGTGAATGCACAAATGAACGAATGAATGCACGAATGAATGAATAAATGCACGAATATGTACTTTTAACTTATTTTCAAATACATTGAATTTTAAGTGCACGAATAAAAAAATTAACGAATTAATTTTAACTGAACTGTCGTTTAAGCTCTAATTTTTTTCAAAATTTAACATGGGTATTTTTTAAACGGGCGTAAATTTGATACGCCCTTCTTGTAGTTTAGCAATCTTTTCGTACGTAGTTACTATGACTGAATGAACGAAAAGCAATCGTGATTTCTTTTTAGCGTGAGTTATATGGACGATGATAACAAATGTTGTATGGTAAATTTACACCCGTTTCAATTGAAATTTGAAGATCTTTTTAAACCTTTAACGGTGATAGAGGACAAGCAGGTGTAGTAAAAATATTTCGCTCTCTTGATAAGAAACTATTAGTTGTTGTTAGAAAACTGCAGCTGGTCTCATCTAGTGAATAAATTCCATTCTTCGCCAGTTCTATGGTATTTCTCTCAGGTGTTCTCTTTAGAGATGTTACCCTGAAAGATTCTTTTAGAATTCGTATAGGACAAATCAAACTGTCCGTCTTAGGTGTCCGCTTTGGAAAAGTTCAACTGTATTTTGTTGTTTTTATCAAGGATGATGAGCTGTGTCTTTTTGATTCTCTTTGGAAGTACTTAACACAAGATGAAGTCTCTTCGTAAGTTTGCCTTCTAGCTATTCGTCAAATTCTGTTCCGACGTTTCTTCTATCAAGTAAATAAAAAATTTTCTTGTTGTTTTAATTACGTCACTGTTTATGTTATTTCAACGATAACACAAACTTTTTGATTTTTACGAGACCTCATAAAATAGATTTTTACCGCTAATTCCATTTTTTGTTAACTTTGCTTTTTTACAAATTATAGTAACAGAAAGCACACACAGTCGATACACCATCTTGGAAACACGCCACTGGATTATATAACTGAACGTTTGCGTCAGTTTGTTATAGCTAGAAAAGGTATAGTCATATTGCGTGTTTATCGAGTACACGTTTTTTTCTTTATAAGAAATATCTTTATAAGAAAATGAGCCTCAAAAACCTCGAAATCTTAATTTAATTTTAAGAAAATCCCCAACCTTGATATTTTACATTTACAGTTATTAAATCACCATAATTTCCAAACACAACACAATCAAAAGTTTCCTTTTTTCAGTCTAACATATCCAACAAAGTTTTATCCTAAAAATAACAAAAGAAGTCTTTTTTCTTCATTAAAAATAAAATATCTTCAATAAAATACATAACTATAACTTTAAATAAAAGCATGCAACTAGTTCAGTTCGAGAAAGTCAAAATAGAGGAATAAAAATTAAGAACATTTTAAGAAAATTTCAGCCTATATTCAGGTATTTTGCCTAGATAATTGAGGCTCAGGTCAAAAAACGGTTTTCTTATAAAAAAAACGTGTATACAATAACTTTTTTGGCTTAAAGATCATTTCAGATATTGTTTCCATAGCAACAGCATACTTACAATGTCAGCTTTGTAATATGTGCTGTCATTTACAAAACATTTCATTCATTTAGATAATCGATTATATGTCGGTATATTTCTACCTCCATCCAATCATATGCTCCTAATTTTTATCTTCGATGAGGGTGTAACAAACGTCAAGATAGCGACAGATGATTACATGTTATTGGACGAGATAAATACGTTTCTAGAAGGTTTAAAAAAGGTGAAATAACGAATGACTTTTGACTCCGTTAATTTTTTAGAACCCAATCCCCTAGTTGTATTCCACTTTTATATTTGCAGCACCGCAACTAATTAAATATGGAATTGTTTTAGTGAATCATGCTTTTCTTTCTCGCATATTACTAAAAAAACTTTCGCGAAAAAAAACTACGCAAGTTATCGAGTTTTAGAGTGCGTAAAGGAAAGGATATTTTTGCGAAATAAGAACGCCTATTCGCAAAGTTTATTCCTTGGAATTTGCCATTTTTCTATCGTCAAAACTTTTTTCTGTTCAATTATGAACTTATTTTCTCGATTGAGATGCTTAAAATAAAAAGGTTTTTTATGCAGTATGCAGAACTTATATTTACGATTAATAACTCTTTTATAAACTCTGAACCACGATTTTATTTTGCATTTCAAATATTTATTTCGGACATTGATAACAAGAAAAAGTGTTTCTGCACAAAATACTAAACGACAAGAACGTTCATTACCCATCGTTTCATCCCCATGTTTTCGCGATTTAATAGTTTTTCAAAGAAGTACAGAGCTTCTTATTTGCGACTAATCAACATTTGCTTACTTTTTGTAGATCTTAATTTTGTCACTAGGGGTTAAAATCGCAAAAATTAGTTTCTTCCCGCAAAAATTTCTTCCCTTAGGGTAAGCAAAAAGAGTGATATGTGGTTTTATTTTGTGCAGACTTAACATAAATTATTTCTTTAAAATGGAAATTTTACAACCAACCCTTTGCGACTTACTGTCGATATAGCAGCACACATCAAGAACTTCTGACAGGTGGATGATAATACCTGTAAGAATATTGAACTTTGCCTTAGTGGCTCCAAGTTGAATGAAATCCGAATAGAATATATATGATAATTTATAACAAATATTTTTTTATATACATTGTAAATATTTTTGAAAATGATGAAACTAATATGTTTTTCTGTAATATCTCGACATTCTGAAACTTGATAAATGTTCTCTATTGCCGTTAAATGCCCTAAACGTATGGGTGAAAAATGTCACGTGGTTGAAGATGTGTTGAAATAGCTGTCTTGTATTTTCTTGTGATTAAAACTTAACTTCGTGTGTGATCAAATTCTTAGACTAGTGTTCCAGGACTAAGTGGAAGTACTTTTTTAATTTGGTCACTTTTTGCTGACTAAATTTTTGAATTTAGTCACTTTTTGCCGACCAATTTCCAGACAAAAATGATCAAAAAAGTTGAGAATTTAAAAGTTTTTTTTAAAATAAAACAACAACAAAAATAGGTATATAAAAAAGTTTAAGTTTAGTCAATTTCAATAACTGTCTTTTCATTTTGGTCCTTCTCTTTCGTCTCTTCCTGACTCTCTTTTTCTTCTTGTTCAGTTTGTCCTGGCTTCACTTGTTCTTCTTGTTCTTCTACTTTAACGTTAATTTCAAATAAATTATCATCATCACTGTTCTCGTCTTCTTCTTTTATCCCTGTATATTCATAGTCGTTGTTTTTGATAAGTTAAATTTTTGATAATAAATTTGGTCGGAAAAAAAAAGTCGGAAAAAAAGTTAGGTCGGAAAAAAAAGTCGGAAAAAAAGTTTGGTCGGTATTAAAAAGGTCTGAAAAAATTTTAGTCACCTAGCCAAAATTTAGTCACTTTTTGCCGACTTTTTTTGCCGATATGGTATACGGCCGCAAACAATAGTTACATTATTAGTCGAAGTTTTTTTGAATAACCACTAAATTACTGCATACTCAATCATTATTGCAAAATTACAATTCCATACAGTTTTTTTTTCTATCAGTATTTTAGGTTCCTCTCAAAGGTGTCGTTTGAGGTGTGTGGACTACAGTGTATAGTTCTTAAAACTAACATCTTAAGATGGGACACAATGCATACGGGCGAGCTTGGAAGAGATAATGCCTTATCAACAAATCCTAGAATATTCCATTTCTTATGCAAGATATTGCGTACAGCATAGTTCATTTCTTGCCTTCATGAATACTTAAGCTGATGAGACATGGTAATTCCATAAACCCTATAGTTGCGGAGGTGTTAGTCAATTGGGTTGAATTTTATTCTTTATGTCTAATAGGGGAGTCAACAATACCTGAAAGGGGGACGGGGGTTGTGTTATCAGAGCTCCTTTGAACACAATGCCTTAGATTTATTCTTTGTTCTTTGTAATAAAGTTAAATTATTTCTTGTATTACACATATACTTGTATTTCCTTATGTTTCAACATTTATTTCCAATTCTACAGAAATTTTTCAATCTGTATAAATGGGGGGGGGAGGGGTGACTTTTACAAAATTTTGAAATGTTAAGGGGGTGTTAAAAAATTAAAATGGGTAGTAAAAGTTTCCGCGATTTGGTGTTGTCCCCCTACAATTAGAGGTTACCAAGCAACTCTTCCCAGGCTTCTTTTTACGCCTATGTTATTGGTTACCAAGAGCATAGAAGGAACCGTAATCCAAGGAATTAAAAAAATATTGTTCTTTTATTGAATTCTGTTATTTTCAATTCTTAATAAATAGAGATAGTAATACTAAATAACATCACAAACACAAAAAAATACTACTTATACAAAATTATTCCTATTTACAAAAAAAACCTGTTTATTTTTAAACTTTAAACTGCGAGTATTATTCATTAAATTCTAATTATTGGCAGGAGAAATTATATTTCTTCCACGTTGTTAGTTTTATTATCACCTCGTGTAACAAATGCTCGAAGGAGATAAAATTTTCGTTTTATTCAATGTCTTAACAGCTACGCAAGATCATTTCCCGCTTCAGCTACATGACATGACTTTCATGCTCTTATTACGTGACATCAGTTTCATGCTCTTATTACATGACATCAGTTTCATGCTCTCGTTACATGACATAAGTTTCATGCTCTCGTTACATGTCATCAGTTTCGTTCTCTCGTTACATGACATCAGTTTCATGCTCTCGTTTTCTTCTCCGTGATAAACGCAACAGTTGATGATACATGGTAAAGAGAAATAGATCGACAAACTCGACCAAGGTCAAAACACTTGCACCCAACATAAGACCAAGTTGACCACCAACATCTCCTATATGTGAGAAAAACAATTCAGTTGATTAGAGGTTTGAAACTAAGATCAATCAATTCGTAGTTTCCTCTGTGTTTCTTATATTTATAGCTAAGTTCTTATTTTCTTACTTAGTTCAAATAGGATTTTTTTTTCAGTTGTTGGACATTGATTTTATTCAGAACTTTGTACTAGATTGACCTTCTGACACTCCACACTTGTAAAAGAATTCTCTTCACGCTGCCTTCGTGTTTACAAAATTATTGCTGCTATTTCATTGGCTTACAATTTTAGTCATGTGTCGTTATGTTGAAGATTATGCTTTGAAGATTTTACGACTTGACAGTCCAGAATATAGGTCCAACTTTTACAGAAGATATCGTCTTACCCACTAATTTATAAAAGTCGTAACTTGGTTCTTGCTGCACAATTTCCTCTTTCATCTCTTGATAAAAAAATTGGACAACCACAATATTTTCCCTAAAGATAAAATCGAGAGGATCGAAACTATGGCTTTATAACATTAGGGATTATGGGTTTGAATTAACTAATAATAGAAAATATATTGAAAAAAACGATCTAATCCTACGGATTACGAAATCTTATAAAATTTGTCTCGCGTATGACATTATTTTTGTTATCTTTACACCAATCCAAACTAAGCCCATAATTTGATTTTTTTACCCATATATTACTTTGTATTTTTGCGTTGTATTTTGAATTATTCTCCCTCTTTCAATGTTAAGATTGCGGCTTTAAATAATCACAATTTGAATTTTCGATAACGTCTATGGCCTCACTTACTCGATGTATTTTTGGAATTCTTCTGTATGCATGGTTGTTTGTAGTTTCTTGATGTAAGTTTCATCTCTTAAAAGCTCCATTCCGATTGGAGGACTTGATAGAAATCGAGCGTAAGATAGTGACGTAATATATTGTATTGTTTCACAATCGACTGGACATTCACTATTTGTCTTACGATCGAATTGATCTATGAAAAAAAAATCATTTATTTTTCCTTTATGTTTTTTAAGAAGCTCCTTTCAAATAAAAATAAAAAAGTCATTCATTTGGTTCACTTTAATCGCGCAAGATGGCGAATTTAGCGACCCTAATGCCACCTTTAATTATTACACACTAGGTAATCAGACATCTGCAAATTAGACATCTGCAAAAAGATCAAAGTAGACTTTTCACTTCTAATATACATGGAAAGCTGAAGCGATGTAACAGAGGTATAAAAGAGCGTACAAATTTTTGGTAATGTGAGAACAAAAAACTTGTTCCACTTTTTTAGTCTGGCATTTGATCTGTTGGTAGTTTCATGGATATTCTACAGAATCAGTCAAAGTGGAGATTAAAAGTATTAACATCATGACAGAACAACTTACGGACAATTGGTATCAAGCAAGTCAGTGTTTGATTCAATGAACAATATGGCAACGATTTATCTAAAACAAGAAAAAACGAAATATTTTCAAGAGAAAGACCAGCCCTGGGTTTACCGAAAATAACTTACAAAATTGAACGTTAAATTTATCCCGATAGCCTTTTTTTGCTCAGTACCCTTAGATCTTTAACTGTTTCTAAGTAAACAGGTTCTGGTATGTATTTTATGTCAACACGAAACTTACTAACTGTTTCTCACATCACAACGAAATGAGTAATATGGGAGTTATATACGCAGAAATGTAAACAAATGTTAAGTCCAAACAAAAACAAAGAACTAATCCAAAACGACATCGAAAAGTTAAAACAACTTTGTGTTAATTCGTTCTGTTTTTTATGAAAAGACTGGTACCTAGCATAAAGCCCGATCGGCAATGACAATTGCTTTTTACTTTTTCACTAAGCTGTTCCAAAAAACATTGTGATTGTCGATAGTCTCGTTTCCAATATTTTAATGGTGTTTCGCCACATTTCGTCGCGTAAGGTGGCTTCAGATTCTCCGTCTAAACAACAATCATTCATAGAAAACTTCTTACAAACGGTGCACAGCATTTGTTACTAAATCCGAACATTGTCGGATTTAGTCCGGATTCTGAATTAAAACTTTAGTTCATTTTATTCATAAACTTTTTAACAACCAGTAAATTTCGCAACATATCTCTTGGTTTCGAATATAAAAATGGGTTCGTACTGCCCAAATCCCGAAAAATCGGGATATATTTTATAAATCGGGTTAGAATTGTGAAAATCGGGAAAAAGGATCGGACAGATGACAAAACTTAGACTAAATGTTTAAACAAAAAGACTTTATAATATTTTCATGTTCATATATGACTAAATCAAAATTTATAGCAGTTTCTATTTTAGAGAAGTTACTGTGATGGTTTTGAACAATGTCTAACAATGGGTGACGTCATCTTTTAGAAAAAGTGTCAGTCATAAAAATAATAATAATAATCACAAAGTTTCATAAAAATCGAGCAAGTATTTCAGAAGGTATTAAATTTGAATTTGCCGTGGGCACACTCGCCCCCCCTCTCCATACCAAATAAGGTTAACTAAAGTTTATATCCTGTCACAATTCCAAATAAAGTAAATAAAAACACACTGTACACATTTAACAGGATAGATATATCGGATATCGTGTGTATATGCGATTGATAGATTTATGATCCAATAGTTGTCAAAAGATTTCCTGACAGTGATAAATTTAAAAATTTTGTTCTTATCTCACTACAGGTTATCAGTATAAACACGAAAGTAAGGTCACAGAAGACAGCTAGTGCTGGATGCGTGATAAAATAGATATAACTTTTTAATTAGAATTGTGATAGGATAGAAATGGCGTCTTAACTGACTGGCAACAAAGAAAACAATGATCTCTCTATCCCTTTCAAGATAACTCAGTGACGTTGGCTTAATTGCTAATCAACTGATAAAATAAACATAGGATAAGAGTTAAATATTTAATATGAGGACTCACAGTGGATTCTTAACTTTAGTACGCAAAACACACGCCCGCTGTTAAGGATAATCGGTAGTTTTACAGGTTGACATATGTCCATCAAAATTAGCAGAGATAAGACGCAACATAGACATTCAATTGATAAAATAATAAATTTTAATTCCATGTCGACCAAACAGTATTTTATCAGTGACCTGGTAAGATTACGTACGTAGGAACGGGTGCAATTAAATCACCCTCGTCCCCAGGGTTTTTTGTCTTTTTGATATGAGAGGAGACGACGAAATTTTTC
This sequence comes from Hydractinia echinata, assembly GCA_030067915.1. Lineage (NCBI taxonomy): Eukaryota > Metazoa > Cnidaria > Hydrozoa > Anthoathecata > Hydractiniidae > Hydractinia > Hydractinia echinata. The sequence continues at coordinate 1,462,949 of JASGCC010000063.1, forward strand.
GTCAAATAAATATATAAACAAGTTATTAGGAAAACAAACAAATCAATAAAAATTACCTTTCGGACATTCATTTCAACAAAGGTATGAAATCCGGGAGAAACTACAAAACCAGCTTGTTGAAGGGGCGATTCTTCTTGGTCGTGCACCACAACTTTTAATCCCACTTCTTGGACACCATGTAATGTATCGTTTGCTTTTAAATCTAATTCGAGTTTTAGTGCTAAATTTAAACCGGTTTCATTCAAATGCAATTCCGTTTTCCCGAACATTTCTCCCGGGTTAAATGTATAACAAGTCTGTCCAAATAAATTACTAAATTTCGTAAAATTTGGAGCTCCACATAAAGTCGGAACACCAGTTTTAGCAGTTTCTCTACTTCTCCACTCGCAATGTCTCAGTAAATCATTTTTTATTGGCTGTGAAGAGTTGCGCAATATGGATATAAGTTCTTCACCAGGTATATCATACCCAGGATCTCCCCATTTGTGATCAAACGGGATCATTCCCATATCATATACTTTTTTTAATTTACTGTTTTTAATTCTATTTGCATCGAAGTTGTTCATGTTACACAGGCTAATGGCTGGAAATTTTAGACTGGGTACGTATTCAATCGTAGAAGTTGTTGTGAAAGGATACTCAAAGAATAGATCAACACTGTCGTAAAGTTCTTTTAAAAACGCTGCAGTCAGGGCACAGGTGAGGATCGCCCAGGCTAGTCTTCTGATTACAAACGTTTTCATAAAAATAAAACGGAAACCATGCAAAGTGGAATTCTGCACATATCTATTAAAAATTTGTTTTACCGTCATCCGGTCCTCGACAATTTTTTCCATTCGTCGAGCTAATCTAGCTTTCATCCCTGCTCGGCGAAATCGGTCGCGTATGTCATGTTCTTTTGCCGGCTTGCCGCCATTTTGGCTGCCACTGCCATTTTGCTTTTTGATGTTGTTATTAAGTACGTCGCCATTCCCATTCTCCTCGCTATGGTTAAGAGCAAAAGGAAAACCGTATTTATCGGAAAAATTTGTTATTTTGTTTTTATCTTCAGCTATTAACGGATCCTTTTGTTCATCTACAGGTTCTGTTGATTTCTCCACTAATACACTACCATCGTTCTGCTGTTTCATGGTTTGCGCGCGTTGTAACACGCGTAAGGCCGCGTTATTAAATTGTGACATCTTTATCGACTCTGAAAATGATCAGTTTTCAGTCTATAACAATTCCATAAAAAAATTCTTCTTCTGTCATTAAGGTAAGAAGCTTCATAACATCTAACATAGGTGTTGTCGCTTCAGCCTTTTTATTTGTGAAAAAGGAATTATGATTGTTATGATCTTGGTAATTATAACTAATTAAACGATCGTGAGTGCAATCAGATTGGATAAAAAATAAAGAATGTAATGCAGTTAGGTTTGAAGATTTTATCAGTTATAATATTGCTTGCTATCTTTATCCTATCCTGAAATTTTTATCGTTCTCTTTTAAACAAGAAACAGATGAAATTGAAACAATACAGAACTTCAAACATGTGTGGAAATTATTAACAGTTGTACAAATTTTTCTGATTAGTATAATAAGATGAGGTTAATACTTCCTAAATTGTAGACGCTGTAAGCTGCTTCATACTTCATAAAACATGAAAACCGCTTGCTGATAGACACAATATATCCCTTAATATTCTTAATCTTGATGAAGGCTTCTTAAGATATACATAGCTGCATTAACAGTACGAAGAAACCAATAGACTTCACAGCCTGACATAGACGAAAAGAAATGTGTGCAATAATGCAAAATTTATTTAGGAGCCTGAACAGATAAGTATTGAGACGTTTCAAATGCCAACAGGAACGAAAGTAGTCATTTAGAGCAAGATCTTTTATTGTCTTATTAATATATGATAACTCAGATACCATCGTCTCTGCAGAAAGACAAATATTTGTATGACATATTGATAACTAATAAAGATCATTAAATGTGAAAATATTAAAACAGGATTGTATGTTTTTAATGAAAAACAAACAAATTCAAAAAACAAACTTTTTTTTGCCTTCCTACCACAAAAAGCTGTACTTTTTCCATTAGATTCACAACAGTAAAGAATTCACATAATACTGTTTGGAACAAGTGTAAGTTTTATCGAAGAAGTTTTACCATTGTCACTACTTACTTGTCAGTTTTGTCACTTTTGAAGAATGACACACTCACTAGGACGTCCACCTTACATGGCTATAAATATCAAACATTGTTGATTGAGGAATTAACGCGAAACTTAAAGTACAATCCAATATAGATAAACTTCTCTTCTATAAAAACAAAATAAAGTTATTATTTTATTAAACCATTTCAAGTTTCTATCTTCCGGCAATCATATAAATATATATAAATGTGTATAAATCTTCTTTTATTCGTCGATTTTTCTATCAGTGAGTCGCAATGTAAATAATCGCTTTTGAACGTAATAAAATAGACTCTACAACACGACCAAGTTAAAAAAACTTTGAACGGTTTGGAACGAACGTGTTATATTTTCTCCCAGTTTTCTTAACTAGACATTTTTTATGCATGTGCATTTACGAAATCATTATTTGAAAGGCGAAAAAGCTATATATAATATGGTCATCTGATCCTCTTTCTATTCTAATTAAACGAGTCAAAACTATGGTATTTAATTGTCAGATTTGAGTTGCATGTAATCGTTCGGTACTTTTATATGTATAGAAAATGTTATTAAAGTTATCCTCCTAGAATTAGGTGACTGTTTTAAAGCGATTTTGCAGAATAGACTTTTCTTAAAGCAAATTTGCTCTTGTTAGGTTCACAAGCATGCGAAGCTGCACAGTTTTAAAATAAACAAACAAAAAAATATTGAAATAAACACATACACAATTTGTGCAACCATACACAATGAAACCCTGTAGAAATGTACATACTTTAACGTTCTTTATAAACTTTCTATCCGGAAAAACAACAAATTGTTTCTCCGGATTGTACAAATTTTATAATTCCCTGTTTTCTTTAATCCAAATGACACAGATAGTTGTAAACAATACAAAAAATTTTAAGGCCAGTGTTAGCTAGACTGTACATAAACATCTAGCTGTTTGCCTTATCCGAATTCGTCAACTCTCCATCGTAGCGAGGAATTAGGTTTCTCTAACAATATTTTTTTTTGGCGCGAACTAATCTAAAAAAGGCATTAAATGTGGCAAAAGTGTCACCAATTTTTTTTGGAATTATTAGTCAAAAGATTTTCCACCAAAACGACAGACTGCATTTAACCACTGCGAAGGAGTAAGGAATTTGTATTGATGACAAAAGGTATTTTTTTAAACCCTAGGTTATGCCATCAAATTAATGCAAAGTTTAAATAGGTATAGGACAGGGTACAATAGAATCTGCACATAGAAAAGGGATCATAGCGTAGAAATTAATCTTCAGGAGATATATGCTGGAAGAGGGCTGGAACAAACAGTTTGAGGTTAAACAAACGCATAAAAATGCTTTATTATCGAGAGAGTAGCTTTGATATAATTAAATTGATACTACATGCTTAAGTATGATAATTTACCAATCAAGTTTCTCAAACGTAATATTACATTTTTATTTTAGTAATCACATCGATTACATTAAAGATTTTGTTCTGAGCTCTGTCGTTTGTAAAAAATAGAGGATTCTCTATTTTTTCAGTCCCAGGCCTCTTTTCACTTTTTTCGTAAAGTTGTTTATACATGATATAAAACGGAGTCTGACTTTTGATTAACACCACTCGTATTGGGCTTACTTTTCCTTCTCTAAAAATGAGAACGTTTTTTTCTGAATCGGTAAACTGGGCAGATTTGTACGCTATATCAAACCTTAATTAAGCAGGCCAAAAATTCAGAGCAAAACCCATTCGCTGTTAATACGGCTGGTAGTTTTTGGACAAATTATGCATTACTTCAGAGGTTCAAAATTTTGGAACGTTAAGAATATGGAAAGGGTTTTGCCAATACCAAGAAACGTCAAAAATAACGAAAAAAGAGGAAAATTAAAAACGATTTAAGAACATTTCAAGTCTTCAAGAGTTCTTATAAAAAAACATTTCCAAGGCCACTTTTCGTATCGCCGTCAGTGAGTGCACGATAAAACATAGCAAGCACCACGGAACAAACAAATACAGAGTAGTAATAGAACAAACACATACAGGTTGCGTATATCCGTCAGTGTGGACCAACGTTATGACATGTTGACTAATGTGTCAATCAAAATTTTTTTAAGCTGCAGTTTTTCATTTACGAGCCATCATTAATAAAAATTATCTACGTTGTTCAAATAACAAATAACTAACTATACGAACTATATGATCAAAAACCTCGTAACTTGTGCATGTTTTCTCTCTCCCTTTGTAGCTATCTATAACCAACTCTTTTCTGCAAATCGAGTTACGATCTACGATAAGTTTTGCTCACAATGTTTTTCAACCAATTCGTGCATATTTTTTTGCAAAGTTTTTCCTCAAAACAAATGTTGTCTGTTTTAACTAAACCAGTAGAACAATAACCTGTTCCCAAATATTATGATAGATGAACTTTTGTGTGTTTTCATTGAAATGAAAATAAGAACATCTATATATGTAAATCCTACAAAAAAAAACGATTTTGACTGAAAACTATTTTCAAAAATCAATAATGATGAATAGAGATAGCAAGGCTTTTTTGATTCTTTCAATTTTTTTACGACTTCGATGACTAATTCGATATGTTGATAAATTTCTAGGAATTCAGTTTTAAAATTCACAGGGACGATAAAAACGATAATGTTCATCTCTCTTTATCTTTTTATTTACCTGTTGGGGGATCAACGCGACATTAAATCCCCACGCAAGAGTAGGATGAGTTTTAATTTTCATGCAAAGTCATCGCTTGTGATCTCAACCTCCCACAAGGCTATTATATTACATATAACTAATATTTTTTAACCTAGTATCTTGAGTAAGGGTTGTAGCAGCCTAGAAGAGGGGGGGGGGGATTAAACAGAGGTTGATTAGGTTCAGATACTTGTTCAGAAACATGTGAAGCATTTTAACCTGACACAAGAGACATTCTACGCATTTAGTAAGATTATCATCTCAACTGTAAAAGAACTTCCAGACAGTAAACACATCCCAAAAGATGGTCTAACATACATACATAGCTCCTATAGCCGTCTACATGTAAAAAGTCTAAAAAGGCCTTGGGGAAGAGGTTGAAGAATTTCCTCTGCAAGAATATTTCAGATGAAATTAGACAAAAAGTTAAGAATATCCGAAGAATATGTTCATCTTGAAATTTTTCTTGCATTCTATTTGAAGGTTTCGTTTTTTTATTCTTTGTTAACTTATATAAACTGATATCCTATCATTGCTGTGGAATGTCTTTTCTCCAGGTTTCATTATCGGGAAAAGGTTCAATCTTGGCGATGAAAAAAGCATGCAAGTCCCTTGTAAATAGAAGTTTCCTTGACAAACAGTATTATCTATTTATGTTAAATCAGGAGTTAATTAAAACTAAAAAAAAATAAAATCTGACGTTTATCTAGTCTTTGATTTCTTTTTTTCGAGTAGAAAGTTCGAGTTATCACAAGAAGTTAGGATGAGTCGAGTTAACGAAATTGCGAGTCGCTGTAATGAAAGCGTTCGACAATGATTGTCTATTCACTTCAAATGCAACGACCATAAAAGAATAGACGTGTTTGGTTTTTGCAATAAATTATCCTTATACTTAACCAGCAACAGTAAATTATGGCCATACTATTTTCAGTGAAAGGAAACTTCATTATACTCCATAATATTATCACACATCTCAAACAACAAATCCTTGAAGACAAAATATTTTTACAAAAAGTAGCTAACATCATATGAATAATTCTTACTAACTATAAACTCGACTTATGAACATTTGTTCAACTTTGTTTTGCTTCACAATAACAAAACGATATTCTGTTGTTACATCAACACATCTTTTCTTCGTTTGATATAGAAGAATTCTACAACTCTTATGTATACAAAAAAACTTTACTAAACGTAGGGCTTAAAAACCTAAACTATTGCGAATTAACCCTAATCCTGTTTTCAAAGATTTTTATGTAGCAAAATTATAATCTTCAAAATGGCGTAACTGATCTTTATCTAATATTAAAATCAGTGAAAATAAAAAAGAATGAATGGTTGAATGAAACAAAGAAATAGACACAATAGTAGGAGTGATGATAATAATTTACGATAAGGAAAGAACGGACGTGCCACTCTGGTTGTACAAATTTGATGGGTTCGACCTAGGAGGTTTGACGAAGAATTGAAACTGTTGACTGCTTTACAAGAAAGAAATCTTGTGTTGTGTTGTAAAGATTTTTCTACTTTGTTTCTATACAACCTTATGTTGTTCTCCACCCTCTGAAGATTGTTCAAAGCGTTTTATAATGATGGACATAGTCCTTCTAAATATACTGTCAGGTTTCTTTGACTTGAAAGTTTGTTCTCGACTTTTTCTTAATCCCGTATTTGTGCAAGACGAACAAATCTTTATGTTCAAGAATTCAAGTACTGTGCTAGATTGTTCGATGAATTTTGGGATCAGCTCGATAGTGCCTGTTGCTGAGAAAAAATAAATAACAAGGACGTTTACTGGAATGGGGCGTTTACTGGAATTGGGCGTTTACTGGAATGGGGCGTTTATTGAAATGAGGCTTTTACTGGAATGGGGCGTTTTCTGGAATGGGACGTTTACTGGAATGGGGCGTTTACTGGAATAGGGCGTTTACTGGAATGGGGCGTTCATTGGATTGGGGCGTTTATCAAAATAGGTCTCCACTTACACGAAAGTAGTCAAATCGATCGACGTCGAGATCGAAAGTAGGATTGTTTTCAACTCTCTTGTTGTAGCCAACCAACACTCAATCTATAAATTCATTGGTTAATAAAAGGTCACGTGACTCACATAATACCCACTACGAAGCCAACCTAAAACGTAACCAATCGTAGCTCTCCTCTGGAATTCTTTACAAGAAATTGAGATGCATAAAACATTACTTCGTTTATGTAACAATCATTCTTAAACATAACTGAATTATATAAAGACTCTCCACGGAGACATGTGTTTTTTACAAACTTTTTTATTCATTGTTTTTTTTTTGTTATTCTTCCACATTTTTTTATTTATCCTATCTCTCTTTTTTTATGTTTTAAATTTTGAAACTATCATTTAGACATCTGGCGATGAAATTTCATATGTCATAAAACCCACGCATGTGCTTAGCATGCGGAATATAAAACTACATGAAATAAATTAATGAATGAATTAATCGTGGATACAATATTCACACATTTTAACCGCGCTTTCTTCGAGAAGCAAGATTTTTATCAGAATCTGGTTGGATACACTACAAAATTTAAAAAAAGCATCCTCCATATGTAACAGCTATATTTAATTTATTTGAACTTACAAAGATACTGCGGGGATGGTTTAATAATAGCGCATTCGGCTTGTAATCATAATGTTTCAGGTTCGAGTCCCTACTCCGGCGCACTTTAAATGTAGTGTTGTCAGCTCATTTGGTGCCATCTACTGACCGCTAACCGGCTTGTGTGGAAAGCAAGCAAGTTAGAGCCATGCTATACTTATCTCTGGCGGTAATGTTGCTACTTTTTTTCTACACAAGCTTTTTTATGTTGTTCTCCACAAAAAAAAGCATCTTCATATGTAACAGCTATTTGCAGACTATATTTTATTCATTTGAACTTAAAAAGGCGTTTTCTCTTTCCTTACATTTTCTTTTCAGCATGCACACGCTAAAACAGTCAGCAAATGTTAAACATTTTGGTTCTTCACAAAGAGACTGTGCACTAAGTTTACTGCAAGAAGTGAGTCTTGACAAGTGTGAGACGTACGAGATTGGAATGATCAGGACACGAGGTGATTGCATTCACTTTTTTTGATCATACATTCGAGACTTTTAACTTCCGCCTGGAAAATGTCAAAGCCATCAACGCTACTATTTTTAGGGAGTAACACCAGCAAACTTTCGGTTTTGAGTTGTGAAATACAAATCAATTTTCACTTACCATATTTTTGTTGCTTTATTAGAATCATTATAACTTGGTTGAAGTAATTTTTCTTTAGAATTCGTCAGAAGATCTTCCTCACTCAGATTTAGATGCATCGTTTTGAATTTTTAGCGTTTAAAGTGAGTTTGGACAACTTTAATTCCTTGCTTCAAATTTTGATACGATACATAGATTTAAAAATGTTTACTTCTTGGGAAGATATAAAACAAACTGTATTCTACGTAGTCTTGCAATTCTTTTTTTTTTTCTTCTTCTTTTTTTATTCAAGATAACAAAAACAATTAAAATCAAACTGAGAGTATCATGTTGGATATTTTAATTCTGATGTCTCTTTTGTTTCAGCATTAAGTTTATGATGTAATTAACGGAACAGCTACATTATACAACAGTGAAGATGTTCAAAAGATTTTAATGTTTTCGAAAAAGGGTTCTGATTTATTTCGTTAATTTTTATATAGGGTTTGGGTCTTGCAGTTCTTGCAATGGCATAAAGGCGTTGCACGATAAACAAGCTATCGATAAACTGCACGAGTTTAACGATAAACAGGTTATCAACAAACTGCATGCAATAAACGATAAACAGGCAATCAACAAACTGCACATGTTAACGATAAACAGGCTATCAACAAACTCATAGGTTTAACAATAAACAGCTTATCAACAAACTGCACATGTTAACGATAAACAGGCTATCAACAAACTCATAGGTTTAACAATAAACAGCTTATCAACAAACTGCATGCAATGAACGATAAACAGGCTATCAACAAACTGTATAGGTTTAACAATAAACAGCTTATCGACAAACTGCATGCAACAACTATAAATCATGATTACAGTAACTAAATCTCGAAGATTTCAAAAGTTTAGGTCTTTACCGAAATTTATTTCCCGCCAAATGTAGAAAACAAGTCATTCGTAAAATTCAATAACCGTAAAATTTTATTCAATATTGCATACCGCGAAATTTATTCCCGCTAAAATTAAGAACATCCCTAGTCAACCGCGAAATTAGATACCAGTTAGATTAAGGTCCCACAAAATTTAGTAGTATTCTGTCCTGCAAGTTTTCAGTATGAAACACAAACAGTACTTTGAAATTTGTCGAAAAGAAAACCAGCACTGGGATTTTTTTCTTGTAAGGAATAAACCAAAGATATAGTTGAAAGTTTTTTTCTTTTTTTACATGCTTTTTTATAAGCAATTGAAATTCCAAAAGGAGGCTTAAGGATGCGTATGAAAAGTTCTTTTTCGGGTTCAAAATATGCTTAGGATAAGATTTATTGGAATATACTTATGAAAAACACATGATCAGGCTTATAATATGCTTATTTGAAAAACAATATTGCATTTGAATTTTAAACATCAGTAATTCCAACTTAAATCTCACTACATACTGGTTAATTCAAACGTAAAGAATGAAAAGAAAAACTGATCACAAAACAAAAAACAAAAACTTCACAACATTTTTTTAGGCCTTACATAAAAAATGTTGTGAATATGCATATGCTTAATAAATGACCAAATTTAGGCCTACGGATGCTTATAAATGTCATGCTTATAAAAAACATGTATCTCAATTTTTGGACAATATTTTTTACATCACCAATTTAGTAAGAAAGTAAGTAAGTAAGTAACGGGGAGTTTTAACGTCCTTGGGGATTCTATTCTAACGGCTGGCTCTTCCTCCCCTCTGACTGTAACTATGTTACATTACCGCTAGAAATACGTATATCATTGCTCTAACTTGCTTGCCTGCCACACAAGCCGATTAGCGGTCAGTAGATGGCACCAAATGGGCTGACAACACTGCATTTAAAGTGCGCCGGAGTGAGGAATCAAACCTGAAACCTTTTGATTACAAGTCGAATGCGCTACCATTACACCATCTCCGCATAAATTTGCACACATACAGTTATTTCCAGATGCCACCTCTATTATCTGCTTTCCTTGGTGTGTTACTACCTCAAGGAACTATGAAGAAGCTCGAATTCTAAAATATTGGTACTCTGGTTCTTGTTAAAATATCTGTTTCTCATTACATATATAAAAAAAAACATATATCGAATATATTATTGATTACATGCTACACGACATTCATTCATTTTAATCATCGATTTTTAGTGTTGGATCTAACCATGTTTCTTCCATGTCTGTATTCAATGTCTTTTTTTAAGTATACCACTTTCCTCTCGTTCTCATGTGCTAAAAATTCCAAATTACGTCTGTCTGATGTATGTGAAAAAAAGCTTGTCAACAAAATGACAATTCCGCACTACATCTAAAGAGACACATACAACCTTCTCCCATACGACAGTCGCATTCTGTGCGTTACGCAGAGTTGTTTATTATACTGACGTGCGAACCTGTGAATATTTTCGCGGGTTATTGACTAGTTTGAAAGTATTAGGGGCTGTTTATATGAGGCGAGCTGACCCAGTTAGACGGGCCGAAAAAAGTCACGAAAGATTGTTTATATATTTTACAGCGCGTTCTAAAATAAATTTAAATTACAAAGATTCTTCAAAAAAATGTAATTCATGAGAGTACTAACAAATAATGCTTATTTTGTCAAAACAAAAACATGACAATAAAATTTGATGATAATGTCATTCATCTGGAGTATTTATATAGTATTTATATTTATTGTTCTCCATCCATATAAAATTATTTTCACCGATAGTTTATAAAGTTATAACAATTGAATAAAAAAATAAAAAAAGTCAGAAATTGTGTTCATATGGAAAAACAAAGCCCGCTACCGAGGTCCCGGTACCAGTATGCCGAAATCTCGGTTAACGCAAAGGATTTTTCACAAGAAAAATACCACTGAGGCGGGATCTCGGACAACCGAGGCCCCCGGTTTGCCGGGCTTTTTTCCTCTATATGAACAACATATGTATCAACAAAAAGCAAACTCTCTTTGAATCTTGAGTAAACACTTCAGCTCTAGCTGCGAAAAATGAACTACAGTGTACGAGTTATCGTAGTTTGTCTCTGTTGCTTGACTTGATTACCTAAACAGCTTCTGTTTAGAACGACTTCGAAGTTGGCGCGCACACTCCATCTTACGCCCATTGCTGTCACGCCATTTTATTGACTCGTTGTTTATGATTGCAGAAAATCGCTTTTGCGATAATAGTTTTTTATTTATTTTTAGTAAAGCCAGCGAAAGTCTTTCTTGATATTGTGGCGATGTTATTAGAGCTAAAAGTTTTCTTTTTCTTTCTTCAAGTAACAGCATCCCTTTTCGTGTTTTATTTACACCAGCAGTTCGAGTGGTGTCTGATTTCTTGTTTGTAACCTTCTTTGCATGTTGTATCTCTTTGTACTTAGAGAGATAAAATTTTCGCATCTGAAAGAAATGAAGCAGTACATTCTAAATTTTAATTTCAATTCTTAGGTTAACAATTCTTATGATTACCTCCTGTCATATCTCAGAAAAAAATACTTCGGATCTCCACCATAAGAAAAGCAGCATAAATACTCGAATTTGATTGGTTCCATGATTGTACATTGGAGCCTTATTGACTGTGAAATAACCTTTCTTGTCTTGCGTCGAACACAATACGCCGGAGAGAAAAAACATTGCTTAGTGTACTATTAACAGTCTATGATTTAGACTTCTCGTGACTGGTGAATCCTGATATTGGTGAAGGTTGATATCTACTAAAGACTTTTTGGTTGACTAAATCAGCTGCAGCTATTATCAATCATGAAAAAATGATCGAGTGGAGATCAGTATACAAAACTACACCTACCTCAGATTTTGAATGACCTCCAGTCGTTCTAATTTTGAGATCAGTATACAATAACACACCTACCTCTGATTTCGACTGACCTCCAGTCGTTCTAATTTTTGACGTCAGTTTTCGTACGCCATCGTTCGCATGTCTTCTTAATTTCCAATATACTATAAAAAGAAGTTCTGAAAATTTATGGAGTTCCACAACAAAGAAATGACAGAACTGTTTAAAAGAAATGGCTTGTTATATGAAAATTTATGTCGTCGGATTAACAACAACAACAATAACAACAACAACAACAAAAACAATAAACGCCTTTATTACTCTATATCGGTAGCTTGCTTAGCTGGTTTAATAACTGTCCAAGTATATTTCAAACTCTCACAAAGGAGTGACTTACACGAAGATACATCTGGCACGATCAAATTCTCAGCTAACACGTGACCACAAGAACAAGATCTTACTCTGAAAGCCACCTAAAATATATAACCTTTTGTTTATAGAACGCTGCGAAACATAAAAAACATTTTTATAGAGATTTAATATTTTTGATGTACCTTGCTTCCACATGCTATGCATAACATTTGAACCATGACAAAAATATACTCGCAGCTAAACTTTTTGCTTAGATTTGTGCTTCTCTAATTACTACGCACACATACAAAGCGGAACACCTTTCCACAGTGAACTAAATTTTATCAACCAACGATTGATTTTCTATCCTAATAATTATTCATTATGAATATTTTATAAAACAGAAAAAACAACACTGCAGAAGTTTTATTTGTGGTTCAACGAATCAGTTTATCACTATAGTAACAACATTAATCTTTTATACCGAGTTGGCACGAAAATTCAAAAGTTTTTATTTTAGAATTTTAGGGTGTGAGTGCTAATAACAATCATTGTATTTCTCAGTTGACGTACTATTTAAGTGGTTTGGGTCTCAATTCGAAGCATAGAAGAGCAAATCATAAAGAATAGTAAATAATAATACAAATGTTGTAGATGAAAGCAATTCAACATTTTGTTCGGTAATTTAACATCCCATCTGTAATATGCACGGAAATATCTTTTTAAAATGGCAACCCTTTTTGGCTGAAATTTTTTTAGAAGTATGGAGCTTAGCTTTTGTCGCCCATTGCAAGGCTTTCTAATTGGAACGAGAGCTGCGTTACTGTTGCCGAGTGGTTCAATTTCCGAAAGGCAAAAAGCTTGAAATGTTTTAAATTTTTATTTTAAAAGCGTATTTATCATTAAACGTGTATAAAATTTCAACTCATTTGTTATCAGAGCTTCTTAATTTTCGACTTCAGCAGAGGTCAATTAGTACAGAAATAAATAAATGAATAAACAAACAAACAAACAAACAAACAAACAAACAAATATTGTACCACGTTATTTCTTTGCTGCTAGAATCTGGAAATTTCAGAATTTAACAAGTTTTGGGTAAGCATTACCAATATTTTATATTTTGAGATTTTAAGAATAAGCTGTTCCACAAACGAGAATAAATCAAAAAAGGTATATTGACAAACACACTTTTGATATTGTCAGTCACAGTAGATAGATTTACAAAAAATATTTATGTTTAACAATAAAACTTTTATGGAATATGAAAATCCCAAGATAGTCCTTGTTAACTTTTCATCTATTCAAAAATGACAGTAAATGTTTTTGAAATACAGCTCACGGAACGCAGGGTATCCACAGATTTAAAATTTCGTTATTTTTAGATTTTATAATAATTTTAGGTTTTAAGATCAAATTTTAGGCCAAAATACTAAAAACACCATTTCACACAAGTTTTTTTTATAAGAAGAAAACAGAGCAACTTGTAAACATGAATATAAAAAGTTAAGCCTCTCAGCCAAAATTTTGTCTTGCTTATTAAAAAATCGCTTATTCTAGATTTAGCCAAAATTTAGAGGAAATGAATAGTTACAAATAACCAAGTCGATTTTTGTTTCAATGTCAAAGAGGTCGTTCATTCCGTTTTGCAGTAATTATAAAAATATAATTCACCAGTTCTGTTGAAAGGTAAACATATGCTTAATTTATTGTCACATAAAATCTAATTACAAAAATTTATATTGGAAAATGAATGTCTTTATAAACAATTTTATGATTTAGCATTTAAAAATCGAATTCCAGACAGGCAGCGTTCTATCTAAACAACGAACAGACATTATTACGTGGCCTCTTCACGCAATTGTTACTTTATGAAATAAAGATGCGTTCAATTTTGTCGTGTTTGGCGACTATTTCTTTCAATATAAAAATGATTACATAAAATTTAAAAATGTGATTTTTTTTAAAAGAATCATTCGCGATTCCAATATTGTTCCGTCTGCATCTCTGTCAATCGTGATAATGTCCTATCAACAGCGAATATTTCTTCTTCTGCAGTAAATATACTAGCACTCGCGTTTTTGTCAGTCTAAAGTAAAAACGAAAAACGCATAACAGACATCCGACATCAAACCAATGTTATTTCCTTTTGACATTCACATATTCTGCAAACCTGCAAATTCACACATCCTGCAAACCCCAAACCTGTCTTAATCGACGGAAGTCAACAACGACATAATATTCTTTTGTTGTCACGACTGAATTTACATCTGAAGCAGATAAATTTGTTTTAACATACCGAATTTATTCCAAGATCATCCATTAACATTCGCTGTGCTTCAACATCAATGTGGGACTCTTCCTGCATTTTAAACAATGTATTGAGTGGCTTTTCAGCGGAACAAACAAGACGAATCTAGAATTGAAAATCTTCCATTTAAAAAAAAGCCAAAATTATTCACGTAATAAGCGGTTATGAATACGAGGAAAGAATCTCTCGCCACGTTGCTGTATGGAAACTCGTGGGTTCATGTATTAATGCTCGCATTACTACCGCCCCTCAAATATGCGGGCGTGTTACAGAATGTTTAGTAACGTGGATTACTGCAGGCATATTTTGCAGTTTGCTGGAATTTCGTCTCTACCGTGGATATAGAATAGTCGACTTATCGATGAAAGTGAAAGCAGTATTCTTTCAAAGCGTCGATACATATCATAAGTACAACGCTAGACAAACTTACTTAAAAACATTCTGTCAAGTATATATCAAGTAAGTTTTTTAACTATCCCCCACTCCTTCAAATAAACATCAAGCTTAAAACATCAGATTTTACTACACGCCAGGGCGTTTTTAAATACACCACGAAAGTGCAAACTTTTTACCTTGTTATCGTAAAAATTATCTATCATGATGATAAACCGTCTCAATTCCGCTTTTCTTCTCGGTGTTAAAATAGGAATGCTTTCCACCAACACAGTATCGTATTCTTTTGAAATAGCGATGTAGTCAACTGCACCTAAGGGCTGAAATAGATTGACGTTACACCAATTCATTTATGTGAAAGAAATCTTTGAATAATCGGGTTTACAAACTTATTTTGAACAGTAGCTTCTTCGCATACAAATATTCAGCCGAGTAGATTAAGCACCTGTAGCTGGACAATGCCTGCAACATTACTACCATATGGAAACATTTCTATACAATCACCTGTGATTTTAATTCGGAGCTATGTATATTTTACATTTTCTTAAAACGGTATCATAAAGATCACGTAAAAAAGATACAAAAAGTTTATCACCGTAGAGAAAGTTTTGAAAAGGGTTGCTAAAAGGGTCTACCTGGAGGAGAGATAATGTCAAACATTTCTGTAGCAATAAAATACACGTTTGGATTAAGAATATATGTCTACCTGCATACATAGTTCTTCGAAGGTGAAATAAGCAACCTTTCCACATGACTTCTTTACAATTAAATTTCGTCCAAACACAGAGAGACTTTTCGACTCCAAGGTAAATCCACCTATTATTGGATAAAACATGCAAGGGTAAGGACTAAATACTAATAATGATAAAATAAGATATAAAACGTTGTTATACGAAAAGATGGTCGAGAATTCAGTGGATTAAAGTTTTAAAAATTAAGCCTCTATGTTTGTGGAAAACAAATCATGAAACGAAAACTTAAAGATATATATTTAAGAAAGGAATCTAGCATATAACTCCCTCTACAGAATTCTCCATCCTATAAGTGCTTCGAATGCAAGTTGAGCCAAGCACCTTTTGATTTTCTTCCGGTATGGAGAATTATAGGTGTTTAAAGGTCTTGCAAAATTGCCTTTACTCTTTCTCTCTTTTTGTATAAATCAGTTGCTATAGATGATTGCAAAAATAAGACGAAAAAGAAGTCGAAAAGTGAAGGCGGTCACAGCATGTTTGAGGGATTTCCTTCCCATTGCTTGCGCTGGTATGTGCAACATGTGCACACTAAAAGCCTTACATGTGAAATATAGGTATTTTATGATAGATGATACCTTTTTTCTCGTTCTCACAGAGCTTTGAAAACGTTTGTTGAAGCAACAAAACAGCATCGCCATCTGTTTCACTAAAGTAACATCCTGCCAAAGATGAAAAATCTAAAAGACAACAAAGAAATAAAATTACTAAAAAAATTTGCCCTTTGTATATATTTCTTGCCAGCCTGACAATTTGGAATATTATGAGTAGGTGTCTTATTATGCTTTTAAATGCTATGCTATTTTAAGCATTAAAATCACACAACCATTTGAAAAATATGTGGCTAGGTAACTAGGTATTTTCCCTTTTAAAATAACAAATTGCAGACGGGTAAAGAAAAGCAGCAATAACAATTGTCATACTTGACTGTATAACCTGACAAATGAAATGTATTATTGATGGGTCAAATTTAGGGTGGATTATGGTTTAGAAGTCAGAGTACAACAGTTTAAATAAAAGATGGGCAGGTTTTATTACAGTATGATGGCGTTTTTTAAATAAAAACAAAAAAAAAATACCACATAGCCTCGCTACTTAGCTACCATTTTTGACTCCATAGAGTTATAAAGAAGATGATTTATTTGTGAGACATGAAATTTGGTTGACTCAAGGAATGATGACAATAAAAAGGAAAAACTATAAAATCATACTAAGTCTTCTGTAATCGACTTTAGATTTCAAATGTATAACATTGCAGTATTTCTGGAAAGAAAATACAAGATTAAAAGAAAAAATAATATTATCTTCACACTATAAAAAGCATTGTAAAATTAAATTGTGTACCTTTAGTATTGGAATAAACGGAACAAAGTTAGCTCGTTGCAAACCGTTTTTGTACAAATCTAGTTAAATAAGGGGAAGAAATCGGATGTCTTACACTGATAATGTCAGTGGGGCACAATATGGGGCACCCAATGCCGTTCAAATTCCTACATTCTTGAATACGAGGTAACCAAATTTTGGCGTGGAAGAAATTTGTCAATTTTTAGCAAAAAAAAAGTGTCGAACCATAAATTTTAACTAAATGTGAAAAAAAATTAAATTATAGAATGCAAAAGGCCACCAAAAAGCTAATATTCAAACAGCTATAAAATCTAACTGCTAATTAAAATCAAACAAAATTTAGAGAAAATTCCTAAAAAGATAGTGTTTTTGACATCTAGTAATTTTGGACACCTCATTCTTGAGTGCTTGACTGTTACAGAAAATGGCTTTTAATAGCCAGCATGTTCTCACCTTCTGGATGTCGATTGGAAGTAGCAACAATAACAACACCTTCTTTAAACATGTTGGTAAACAACCCTTTTAATATCATAGCATCAGCAACATCTGTTACCTAAAATTTTATCTCACACTACTATACTATGTACAAAGCCAGGGTACAAACAATGGAATGACTGCTCAAATATAATTGATTTCAGAACACCTAGAAAAATACTTTTTTTTGGTCAAAAAATAATTAGTCTTTTAAAATAGACCTAGATGGTTCATGTTTGGTAACGTGTTGCAGTTCAACCTTTTCTCTTTCTAAAACATAAGCTGCCCGTTTTTTATAACAACCTAGTCCTCAGGAGTTCTGCCAGTGCAACTGTTGCCTGATTTGTAACACTAGATCGATGGGCTAATACATTTTGTCAAGTATGAGGAATTTGAACCTAAACACATATACAGCATAACCATTATTATTATCTTCTCTTTAATAGTAGCTGTTGTCTGTCTGTTTGTGTGTCAAAATGGTATCACAAGTAGTGAGACACACAAAATGCGGTAAATACAGGATGGGCAACCCTGTGGATTTATCCACGGGCCACCGACTAGTGTGTTATAAATATCCTAGAAACTGAACATTCATAAAGTTATTAAAGTTTTAACTACGAACAACCACAAAAACTTTACACATGGCATAAAAATGCACATACTTGAAATTCATCGAAACAAAGCAGATTTGTTTCTTGCTTTATTGCAGCTGCTACAGGAGGTAATGGATCCAAGGGTTTTGCAGATTTATCAGAATGGTCGACTGGTGCAGAATTCAGTTTAAACTTATGTATTCCTGTAACAAAGAAAATGCACAATAGAAAACGAACAGCTTAAAAAACATTGCAGAGTTTAAAAAAAAAGACTTACGCTTATGTGTATCTAACATGAATTCATTAAAATGAATTCTTTTTTTATTTGTTATATCAATGCTTTCATAGAATAAATCCATTAACATGGTCTTTCCACAACCTTAAAAAAGCACACAAAACAAAATATTAGCTTCAAATATGTTTAACAAAAAACTATTAGGCAAAAACTGGTTAAAAAATTAAAAAATTGAAATCATATATTGCAGGGATTAACTGTCCGTGTTTTGTCACCAAACTTTATGTGGCTGAAATAATTCGCTAATCTTACAATATTTATGATGCTCAAACTACTGTATAAAGAATATGCTTTTAATACAATCAATGATTAATAAGAATACAGGCTAGTATGCTAAAAAAAGTATTCAATTTGTTAAAAATTTAAGAAAGGTATGTCAGTATCAATCATTAGGAAATTAATTACACCAGGATGACAACATGTGCAAATCATAGGTTGAATTTTAGGTAGCATTTTAGCTCTGTATTTACTGCATGCTGACCTGAGATTTTTCTGCTGGGGAACAGCCATACACATATGATGAAAGTACTTTTATGATGTCAGACCAATTTTGGACATCCAACAAGTTTTGAAAGCATATTAAATATATAACCACAAGTTTTCATGAAAGAACAATTGAAAAAAATAATGGTTTGAATCAATCTCTTATAAAAGCTTCTTTGTAATATTTCTATAGAACAAATATTATACATACCTACTGATCCGTAAATATAGGCACCTCTTGGTGGTTCAACTGACTTGCTAAAAAGCCCAAATATTGATCTTTTACTTGCATTGTTACTTTTTAGATTGGCATATAACTCATTTAAAGTGAGAGTCACTTGTTCTTGATTGGCATCCTTTTTTAAAATTCCTTTCTTAACAAAGTATTGGTACGTCTCTAATGGTCCATCTTTTATTTTTTTTGTACCATCTTGATCATCTGAAATAAGTTACATAGTATTAAGTGATAATATTATGGTGTGTGAAATAAGAATTTTTTTCATGCACACAAAATTAGAAATGAAAGAAATGATAAGAAACTCTAAAACATGATTTCCTTTACCTATTTGCTTTTATATATGCATAATGATTAAAAGCCAGTTTCCATACAGAAAAACTCCATCCAGTTGCAAAATAAAATTTTATCGCCTAAAACATTTCCATTTAGCTATTCTTTGCCAACATACTGTTACAAAACACGTATAACTTGAAGAATTTTTTTATTGCAATATTTGAGATTAGTCGTGTCAATACTTATAAGTAAAAAAAATGTGACAGCATTTTCATCATGCTCCTGCTTGGCTGCCTCTATAAAATTTAACCCTGCATTTACAATATTGGTGTTTGTGCCTTAATGTTTCATTAATACTATTGTTCTTAACCCAAATTACTTAATTAGGACATTTGTATTTATTTTTATACAACTTTCTGTATTTATTTGATTTTGGATAAATTTCATCAGAAGCAAGGCCAATAGAGATAGATGTTAGCCGTCTTGAAATGAAATTCTAAATTGAAGATTCTTCTGTAATTCAGGTAAATTTCTATGTTTTGACTGTTTTGACTGAAAGCCAGCTCAGTAGTATCATTGTAATAGTGCAAAGATTAAAAGTCACAGGGTTTATTGTCAGACACGTCTGGGTTGTAAACTGACCTTATATCTGCTCAAAAATTAGTTTTCACTTTGGTAATTAACAAAATCAATTTTGAATAATCTTTCATGCAACTTTCCTACTAATAATTGACCTTTTTTATTATCAGTTAGAATTATAACTTTCCATTAATCTAAAAAAATGTGAAGACTTTGAATTTCATATTATCATCAAATTTAGATCAGTGTATAAAAATGTGTGGTGCAAACAGAAGAGGGGTGATAATTAAGGGAATTAAGGGTATACTTGTTGTTAAAACTCTTAAAAGAATTCACTTACAAAGCATGTATACAATAAAATTTTCAGATAAAATCAAATTGCCTTATTTTCATGGTTTTTTCTAATCAATTAAAAATGTAAATAAAATTTTTTATAAAATACAGAATATATATAGTCCTTGGGGATGTTTCATCAGCACTTTCAAAAAACAGAATCAATATTTCCAGCTGCATGGAGACAATAACACATCATCATACTAGTATATTTATATTAGCATTACTATTGACTTACCATTTGCATAAATCAATTTTGAAACTGAGAAATATCTCCAATGAGATTTAAAGAAGTTTCTTGAACTGTAGGAAAACTTATTGTTGAGATAGTCAACATATGTTCGGATCAATATCATGCTACAAGATTAGCATTATTTTTTTTTACTAACACCCTAAAAATAAATTTTTACCTAACAAGAAAAAATATGGTATATATACATTAGCTGTATAGGCAGGGTTCAAATTAGAAATATGAATTCAGTTCGCAAAAAATTGCTGACTGTGGAGAAACATCTTTGCATCTGTAGTCTTGGAGCACTGTAGGCAACTTGCTTTTGGTGCCTTGTTAATAGTTATCCCCAAGATTTGTTGCTTGATGTCAAAGACGCTAGAGCCCAGCCTTGATGTCAAAAAGGCAATAACAGAGCAGATACTCTTCTCAAACTAGTTTTAATATAAGATGAGCACTTTTCACCAGATACTTTGATCAATGCTGGCAGAAAGCCTGTGGCAATTTTTAATCTCAGTCCATCAAGTCCTTGCCTTTGAGCATAGGTCCTGTGCAAATTTCGGTGTGCACTCTTCTTTTACATTGAACGTAGGGCTTCTCTAATATATTGGTACAATGCAGGAGGGACTTACAGGCTTCTATTTCTGTGCAATATACTCTGCTTGCCGTACGGTCCACCTAAACCTCTGCGTGTTTGCGTGAATTTCAACCTCGATCACTAGGCATGTAAAGTTCTTTTGATATCAAGGATGAAACGCGTACTTGTTGTTGTTTTTTCTATGGACAAGTTCATAAATACCAGACACTGATTTGGACATTGCAAAAAAGCAAAATTTTCTCATAATTTATTTATAAAACCGCCTGGTTAGCTAAAATTTTCAGGGATGCTGCGTATGCTTGTTCTTCGAGAGCTAAGTTGGTCAAAATACCAAAGAGACCGGTTGTGGTACATGATTTTGATAAAAAAGTAACATTGTTAGTAATTTATCATTTCTTTGGTTATCCTTGTGTTTTCAATCTCCTTATTCTATTTAAAGCACTCTTTAATGGTATATTTACTAAAAAAAAATTCAGGACACAAATTTATCAGAGTATTTGAACAATATAATACTGATAAATTTTTAACAAACGAAAATTATTAAAATGTCATAATGATACTCATTTTTCAATTAGATAAATGTCCTGTATTTTGTAAAGAGCATTAAAATCATATCAAGTCTTATTTAATAATGCCTAAAAACAATTTTAGGGGTAATAAAATGATAAAATCTTAACAATTTACATAACCAAACTCTATTTTATTATTGCCTTTTTAAGTTTTTTAGACTGTTATGTTAGACTCATTGAGTATTCAGTGTATAAATGGTTACTGCCACATATGGATGACAATGTTTACTACGTATGTTTACCATATGTGTTTACTATGTATAAATGAATTGTGTGTTCATTCATTTCTGTTCTAGGACTTTGTTCTTAGTTTTTTTGTTCGTTTTATAAAATCTTGGAGTGCAAACCACAGGTTTCCTTTAGGCTTTGGAGTTGTTAGCATTTTATCTTTAAAGTTTTTTTTACACTAAAATTGTGTAGAGGTAGTGTTATAAGCATAATAGTTCCTATATTAATTCATTTTGTAAAGAAACATGGTCTTAAATGAGCAAAAAAGGACATTTTGTGTCCTGTTAAGATTAGTCAGTTTTATTTATTAATACTTATTATGTCAGAGGTAGAATGCAGGTTTTTTTTTAACATGGCAAGTGCTGAAATGCTTCTGGACAACAAAATAACTAGAAGTGGAGTATTTACAAAGAAAAATATCCCGATTCAGATTTATTAAGAAATTATCACATTCTTGCTCTACATAGGATATATATTCAGTACTGTTCCAGTTAACTGTATTTTCATATAAAATAATTACAAAAAAATAGTTATCTGTCTCTTTTTGTTTTGGGGTCACAAGCTAATAAAACCTAACAATTTTGTAGCTTTAAAGTGTTATATTTTTATCAATTTTGTGTCCTGGAAATAAAAAAATATGCAAAATTGCTCAGAAAGTTCCTAAAAACATAATATTCAAAGTAAAATACATAACTCATAAAAATAAGGAGTTTAGAGCATTTTTTATCAATTTCAAAATTCTGCGCTTGTTAATTTTTTATCAATTTATTGTTCCTGAAACAAACAATAATAACTATGTTAATATTTGCTGTTATGAAACAGGGATTTCATATTCAGGAACTTCTGACTATAATTCTAAGTCTAAAATCAAATTGGTTTTTTAACTTATTCTTCACAAACATTTTCTGATAAACTTAAAACAACTGATACCAATGTTCAAAAATCATCAAAATATGGTCTGATATTTATGAACTTGTCCCTATCTTTCTTTTATATTACTTTCTTTTTACTTGTTTTTCATGTCACTTACGCGTTTTGTCCTACCCATGGACCACAAACAAAGTTGCGAGAATCCAGGTGCTACACATTTGCAGACTTTTCTGTGAGGGAAGTATAGCAAAACAAGTTATTGCTCATATTATCTTATTCAGACCTATTACAAGCTCATCTTCAGTATCTGTTACAAATATTAAGAAACAAAACAAAACAAAACAACCGCATGGTATATATAAAACCGTTTTGTATATATAAAATCCTGGGCTGCGACTAAGTAGTCAACGAAATTATCATCTTTTTTTAAAATTCTGTATAATGAAAAATTTCAAGCAGTACTCCAATGCCATGTTTGCGGGTGATGGGAAACTCAAGTGACTTCTTTCAGCCTAAAATCAAAAGACTAACTTAAAAATAAAAATCTGAAAAAATTAATTAACTTTGCTGTCATATATGTTGAAGCTTACCACCCAGCCCCACACCACACACTATAGCTACAGAATCTCAAAACACAACGTGACATTGCTACCATATTTGTTTCCTATTTGTTTTCCAACCGTTTAGTCAGCACTATAGACGGAAATAAAACCCTGGTGCCCAATTATATCCTCGTACCCCAGGGTTTATTGCTAATGTCAGAGCCGCTATCGCTTAGCTGACGGCTACCTCTTTTTGCCACCGTCCTCAATACCAAATAAGCAAAAACCCTTTTAGAACAAGATTGATAAGTTTTCAGTTTTCGTTATAATACTTGCTTATTGGAATAATTTAGATTTAGAGGTAATGCGACAGTGCTTCATTTGTCTACAAACCCATGCCCAGGGGATCTTGAATGACATCAGAACGGCGACACCTCTCGGCCCTGGGAACGAGGTTGCATTTGTCTCCATTTATGGCCATCTGCCTTTATGCCCGTTTTTGGAAAATAGTTATGTTAGCAGTACCTTTCGCTTATTATTATTGTTTTCAAGCCTTCATTAAATCTTTCTGGCATTAAGCAGTAATATAGTGATACAGTAGGTATCACTATATTGCCATGATTCTTTTGTCGCAATACTACTCCAAGAGAAATCACTGTTCCACCCGTTAATCATTCGTTTTAGTTCATTGATTTATTATTTATCAGAAGAACGTCAGAAATGAAACATCTGTATCGTAAAGATAGCTAAACACAAACTCGTCCCCAGGACTATTTGCTTCTCAACGGCGCTGCGCTTTCTGATAGTTCTAGCAAAGGTGCTGGGGTCGAGCTTGAGCTAAACACAAATTATACACTTCACTCCGTGCTTTTTATACAGATTCTGATGTTATTTTATTTTTATTTTCTTCATAGTACATTGTCTTAAAAACTTCGATTGACAATATTTTGACTCCATGTTGCACTGGCCATTTATGTGTGCTTCGTACTTGATTTAGGGGGGGTGAGGGGGTAAAAATCACAAAGCCGGCGATTTGCACAATTATTTCGCCGCTGCGTACCGTTACATATTATAACTCAACTATTTACTTCGTTTTACAACTTCGCCACTGCTGCGGCGAAACTAACGCGTAACTCATTAAATTCTTAATTGTTACTTACGCGCTATGCGACTTCGGCTCAACAGTGAAGAAATTGCGCAGCGCAACGTTGCAGGGCTAGGGTTAGAATTAAGGGTTATCTACAATCTATGAAATGTCAAAGTTCTAGAATAGCGAAACATTGCACAGCGCATGACTTTTCGCCGCTGCGCCGAAGTCGCCAGCCTTGATGTTAAAAAGGCAAGAACCCCTGGGAACGAGATTGGTCCAAACGATAAATCTTCTCTGAAAATAGGTCTGTTAATGGTAGAGGAAACAGATATTGCATCAAAATAAATTTTTTACGTTTTCAATGAAGCTGAAGCACGATATTTACATAATTACTAAAGTGAAGTTCTAAATGGAAGAAGTTTTAACCTCACTCCACCAACACTTTTTGTGTTTTCATAATAATCTTTATAAAATTTATATATTTTTTTATAAAATCCGAGCAAAGGCGATAAAGATCGCATTTGTTATTTGAAGCTTGAAAATTTCGTGCGTTATTTAGCATGAGTTTTGCCCAACAAACAGACAAAGTTTCGCTAATTTTATAGGGACTAGTCGTTAGCACTTGTAAAATTCACGGGAATGGTCGATAAAAATATATCGTATTTGTCATTTGTAGCTTGAAGATTTCGGACGTGGCTTAGCATGACCCTGTTTGACAAACACACGAGTATCTTACAAAGACCAACCAGCCCTAAGTTAAAGCAACTGTTTAAGCATTTTTTAAAAATGAAAAGAAATTGTTCATTATTTATTCTTGATAATTTTTAGGATAACTTGTTTTATTTATTTTCTTGCCTTGTCTTTGAAAATGCAAAACGTTGATTTTGGATTAAAAATCTATCGGTCTGTGTACAGCACATATACACTATTTTTTTCAATCAAAATTTGAGCTTTAGACATTTCTCAGCAACGTTAGTGCTGATGATGTTTTGTGCATGTATTTTACCCTCCAAATGTGAAATGGTAAGAAATTAAGAAAATGGCCGAGGAATGAAAGAATGCTTAAATAAATAATCTGCTAGGTAAGACATTAATGGATGAAAAAAAAAAAAAATTAAATCTCTTATTTTTCATGCAAAGGTTTAACAACTTTACTCAAAGTTTTTTTTAAAACATTCTATAACGGATAATATAAGATATATAAAAAAGAATGAAGACGAAGTTGATTCTTAATAAAAAAGTTGGACGTTGCTCAAAATGAGCATGATTTTGCACGGTTTGTTGCTAGAGCTATTAAGCGGAACGAGAAAAGCGGGATTTCGCTGCACAAAACCATGGAAGCATGCACAGCGAGGTCTTCACTTGTGCATTTGAACATATCTGCACAAACTCAGGGCTGATGATTTTGTATTTGTGAGTTGATTTGCATATATGAGTAGTCATGCGTGCAGTTTGAAACCTTAATAGTAGCTTTCAAGGCAGCCTGGTTTTCATCGTCTAACTAAGGGTAAAAGAGAAACAACCATGTTTCAAAAATAAACTGGAGAAAAAGATGACTAAAAAAGAAGAGATTAAACTGAGAATATTTTTTAAACTCATACTGTTAATTACATCATGCGTGTTTTTATAGTAACCCATAATGGCCTTATGTAGAAACCAGGTTTCTGTAAAAATGGGGAAGTTTACAAAAAAATGAAGTATTCAGTGAGTATTTTACAGAACGCAATCAAGCATAATAAATGCTCATGAATTTCTTTGCACAAATTTAAACATGTGAGGTAATCTGCATACTATAGTTGCAGATAAATTGGTTCATCTCAGTTGCAGAAAGCTATCGTTGCAGATGTTTCAAAAACTAAGAAGAAAACTACTAATATTCGCTACTCAAATTGGTGATGTTTAAAAGAAAACTTGTGGAGGAACGGCGGCATAACATATGTTTCTTTTAACCGTGCAAGTTTCATTTCTATCAACAGGTCTGGAGACGAAGGCTGCTAACAAATACCTTAATGCTATTTGCTAGTTGCTTTTGTCCCCAGACCCTTGATTAGTTCAGCGTCATGGATGAAATGAAAGAATACGGATTGTCCAGGTTAGTAATATTTCTTTCGTTTAAGCCATGGAAAATACCTTATAACTCTTCTTGGTGGAATTGTATAGCGGCTGTCAAGTCGTTTATATTTCAAAAACGCTACATTTAGTTATGATGAAAAGCGTTCAACTTCCTTTCCTCCTTTCCTCCTTTCCTCCTTAACTTCCCACTCCAGTACAAAGAATAAATAAGAAATACTGGAAACGAAGTTGTTTCAAGCTTCAACTTAACTTATTTTTCCCCTTTGTTTCCAATTGGAAGGGTAAACATATATCGAGTTAGTGTATAGCATCATACCTGTCTAAAGAAAACTTGATTATAAACAATCCTCCTTTTTTTGCAATTTTCGGCGACTATGTTATTTGCGTTTTTATTTAAGAATATTAATACAACAGTCATTTCAGTGTTTGCTGCTCTGTTAACAATGTTCAGAATGCATACATCATACATCGGCATCGCCTATCCAATTTCCCTCATTAGACATAAGTTGACTCGTGGTAACGGGACTTGCTAAATGTGGCCTGAATTACCAACCTTATGATTACGTAATAAACTCCGTAGCTACTTGACAACGCTAAAGTTTACATCATCAAGATTTCGGAATAATAAATGCTCATGAATTTCTTTGCACAAATTTGAACATGTGGTGAGGTAATCTGCATACTATAGTTGCAGATAAATTGGTTCATCTCAGTTGCAGAAAGCTATCGTTGCAGATGTTACAGAAACTAAGAAGAAAACTACTAATATCCGCTACTCAATTTGGTAATGTTTAAAAGAAAACTTGTGGAGGAACGACGGCGTAACATATGTTTCCTTTAACGGTGCAAATTTTATCACTATCAACAGGTCTGGAGACGAAGGTTGCTAACAAATACCTTTATGCTATTTGCTAGTTGCTTTTGTCCCCAGACCCTTGATTAGCTCAGCGTTTAGGATGAAATATACGAATACGAATTGACTAATAAGCAGGTTAGTAATATTTCTTTCGTGTAAGCTACGGACTATGGTTTAAGCCATGGAAAAGACCTTATAACTCTTCTTGATGGAATTGTATAGCGGCCATCAAGTCGAATATATTTCGAAAACGCTACATTTAGTTAAAGCGTCCAACTTTCTTCCGTCCAGTTTTTTATAGTACTCTTTTTACACGAGTTTTCATGCATATCAGGCTAAATAAAACTAACTTCGGGTGGCGTTTTAAGGCGGTACTAGATTTCCACGTAAGCACTCCGCCAGAGTGAAATGCGGTTTTGGATCACAGTGTCGGACTTGAAAGTCACGAACACAAAACATTTGATCCTTTACAAGGCACCCCGGGAATTAAATTCCACCCGAAGTGAATATTTGTTTCATATGTAAAAACTGCGAAGTGGAACCTCACTGCGTCTGGATTTTACTTTAGTCTCAAACACTACCTTGGACATATGACAGCTTCGTTCCTAGGGTTTCTTTTAGAAATCTAGAAAGTAGGTTTCACCTATTTACCATTTTGTAGATTTGTAGATGTCATCAGAAGGAGCGAGTATTCTCATTTAAATTAACAGCTTCACTCACGTGCACAGGGATCTGGTTTGACAAGATTTTTAGAAAATACTGGCCCATCTGACACCTCTGTGACGTCATTCCTAAAGTTGTTTATTTTATTCATTCATATAGATCAACGAGACAAGTTTGTACCATTGAAACACCAACGAGTGAGAAGAAGTTCAAACAAGTAATTGTCAAACTTTCTACGGCCTCTATAAAAAAATTTTTGAAAAATATATTTTTGGGGCTAATTACATAAAGGTGAGCTGGCCTGGCTAAGAAGATCACTAAACTTTTTCTATTTTATACGCCCTTATAAAGAGAACCTATTTAAAGTATAAATAAGTTATTCAACCCAACTAGCATTTTTTGTATTACTAAACCACTGGTTTGAGTTTACGGTTAGCCGGTCCAAAAAACCTCGTGGGTTTAACAACGACTTGCTTTCTACTTGCTTCAACCATATTTTATAGTTAACGCACATATGCAAGTTTTTTTTATCATCAGCGAAATATTATATCTATTTAACAACTAGTATAAAAATAACGCTCAGGGCAGCCTTACACTGGTCTAAAATACTTTTACGTATAAAATTATATCTTCTTTGTGTTACATTCTTCACAGACTGTGTTTTGTATTTGTTATTGTTTGTTTTTACACAACAGAAAGCTCTTTCGAGTAACTTGAAACTTCAATTCATGCGATCAACGTGGTTTCAACCAGTTACAATACAGGTTTATCAAGAATAATGCAATGACATATAAATAGTTGGAAAAAATCGAAAAATTACTTAAGCAACTCAGGCCAGCGAGAACTAACACCTCGCTATATCAGCTAGAATTCGATATTAAGCCTAAAAAAAATATGCGTTACGAGTTGCTAATAATATGTTTCCTTTTTTAACTTGGGTAGTTATTTATTTATTGTTGAAACTATAGTTTAGTTATTTAGTTTATACTAGTTTGCTTGCTTGATAGCAATTTTTGCTTAAGCAGTATTTCTGGTAGGTAAAAACTTTCAGTTTATTTTTTTACTTTTTATTTGTTGTTTTGCTTTTAACTGTAGCATAGAAACTGTTTTTTATGTTACTATCCATGATATTTAAAAAGAAGGGGATAAAAAAAACCTGAGCAACACAGCCAAGAAATTCAAGCGCCATTGCACAGCACCGCCTAATCAAAAACAAAAAGGTTGAAAGTCAACGGTGTGTTTTTGAAGAACTCTGTCTTTTTCGAATTTTATGTAAATTGTAAGCTCCCTCCCGCAAGCTCCTGCGCGATGTCGCGACGGCACGACGTCGTGTGGACGACCTTGGGTCAACGACATATTTGTCCACAGCAAACTATTTTTTTTCCTTTGCCCACTGATGCCGGTGATTGACGCGGGTTTCCTATTATTGAAGAGAAAAATTTAAGGAATGTAGACACGAAACCAATCTCAATGCAGGCCTGTGACGCTTTTTATATGCTCATTCTTTAGAACACTGCAACCGAGGTTGGTTTACCCCCGTAAAAAAAAGTCATAGCAGCACGTTGAAAAAAGCAGTGAAACTAGCTTCCAGGCCCTGCGCAACAATCAATTTTCTCCGCCCTCCTTGACACGACCTTTTTGAGTGTCTTACATTTTGTGGTTTTACGCAATGACTTTAAAATCGCTTTTGCCTTCTGTAAACAAAGCACATGTGGTTACTTTCAGTTTTGATTTGCGTCAAGAAGAAAGAAGGATCTTGCAGAATGTCACTCTTCACTACCTATTTCTAATTTTTTTCCTATCAAATCATTTGTTAACTTAGATGCACTACTGTGTTGCGTGAGTTTTACTCTCCTGTACATTTTAGAGAAAAGTAAAAAATAAAAGACAAGAGTATAAAGAAAGAACTAGCCATGTTGAATGTACTAAAAAGCCGAATTGCCGTTAAAAGGCTTTCATCAGCAGCACTGAACCATGCTGTAACTTGTTACTCGACCAACCAAAGTGGAGGGGCGCCAATTGGGGTGCCTACAAAAATGATGGGTTCTGAAGCATTTGTTGAAACGCTAGTGGCGCAGGGAGTCACTGATGTTATAGGAATTGTAGGTTCTGCTTTTATGGATGCCCTGGATCTTTTTCCTGAAGCTGGAATAAGATTTGTATCAGTTCAACATGAACAAAATGCTGGTCATATGGCAGATGGATATGCTCGTGCATCTGGTAGACATGGAGTGTGTATTGCTCAAAATGGGCCAGGTAGGTTTCCCTGATTGTAATATATATATAGCTAGCAAGTCATAATATTATTTAATGAAATCATCAAGCATTATGAATGCAAGATTGTTATGTGTAATGCAAGTATATATTTCATAAAAAAGTATAGAACTTCAATATTGTGTATCAAATAGTTTATTTTTCCTTGTTAGGCAAAGGCATTTTGATTAGTTGTTCTACAGGTAGCAAAGATAATATTTTTGGGTTGGTTGGTTGGCAAAATTAAAATAAATATAAAGAAAATATATAGGGTGCCAAACCCTATATATTTTCTTTATATTTACACAGAATATGAAGTAACAAAATTCCTTTACCCCATAAACTGCACAGGAAGTGCTATTTCTGTGTTGGGAACACGCATTGTTTTTGATTTATCTCTTTTAACCTGAAATACCAGCAAACAAACAAGAATCTTATAAAAGCAAGATATATTATAACCATAATAAACAAAAGGGGTGGCGGTGGTTATCCGGATGAGTGTTAAGAGTTGCTAAAAAAAAGCAAAGCAAGAAAAGCAGTTGGTAGGAAAGCTTTTAATAAAGGGAGAATAGGGTACACCATGCTTTTTCTTTTATAAGAATATGCTTTATAGAGATAGATAGATAGATGTGCATATTTTACATGGCTAGCCTCACAAATATCGAGGGATATACCCTGTCTATTATTTCCAGGAGGGGCAATTGCTTTGATGGGGAGTCCTGGAGTATTTAATGCTCTCTTTGAGCTTTCCAATTCAATTAGGGTCAGCGCTCTGCCAGACAACTCCCTGCCACATCCAACGTCCCACACGGTATTTTGCTTCACTCATAAATTCACAAAAAAAATTCCCTGATTCCCCCCCTTTACTTTTATTAAAAAGCATATTTTTTAATCTTTCTTTATCATACATCTTTTCTCTTTGGAGTTTACAGTGTTATGAAGATTGAAGATAGAAATTATTTTGCTCAAATAAATGCAATATTGATTAAAAAGTAATGTTTTGTATCGATTAACACACTGGCTCAAAAGATCAAAGACCAAAACAGATAAAGGTTATCAACTTCAGTTAAATATTAAATATTCACTGGTTAGCGCGTTACACTTAATGCAATATTCTGCTGCGGTGCTGGGTCGAATCTCCCTAGGAGATGATTTTCTAAAAAAAGACTTTGTGAACGAAACCTTGTGATGACGCTACAACTGCAATTTGGGATATTAATAGTTAGTTAGTTAGTTAGTTACGAGTTGGAAACCAATACTATCCTTGCAAACAAGGTCAGACCTGCAGAGCAATTTCGCCTTTTTGTAGCCAATTAAAATATTTAACGAGAATAGAGGAATGTATTATCCTACTTATACTAACTTATATATATGTATATATTAATGGCACATATTTGTCTTTTAAAAATAGGTATAACAAATTTTGTGACATCAGTTGCTGCTGCATATTGGGCTCACTCTCCAGTTGTTGCTATCACGCCTGAAGCAGCAACATTAACTAAGGGACTTGGTGGTTTTCAAGAAGCTGATCAGTTACCTATGTTTGAAACCATAACAAAGTATCAAGGTCATGTGAATAACCCTAACCGAATTGCTGAAATTACTGCAAGAACATTTGATATTGCAATGAACGAAAGAGGACCAACACAGCTGAATATACCAAGAGATTTTTTCTACCATGAAGGTAATACTCATGCTTATTTATTTGACGAGGGAGAGGTTATTCATATACCCTGTCATACCCATGCTAGCATGGATAATAGATTATCCTTTCGGCAAGAATCATGATAAGCTAATTGCTTTGCCAAAAATTGCAAATAATTAGTACCATATAGTGTTTCAACTTATTCTCCCAAGTGTAGGTGAAAAATGTTATATAAACTTGACTATTAAACTAAATACTAGTTAATAAGTTGCCATGGGAAAACTGTGTAGAGGCTTTTCTTGAAAAACACATGATATGGTGAATGGTAATAAATTGTTTTAACACCAGTGATTGGCTGTAGTACAAAAAAATGTAATATGCATTTTTTTCTTCTATTAATGGGAATTGTTTTATTAAAAAACTTACCTTACACACCTGTAACGCACATCCATTTATCTTACGTACCTTGGGCAAATCAATTCTCAAAATTAATTTTTTCAAATTTCCAGAGTTATGCTTAGTTTTGCTAAAATTGATAAAATTTGCCTAGATTAATTCTCTTAAAATTTTATTTTATTTTATTTCCGGAAAAACGATTTAAGTTTTCTTCTTCAGCAGCATTAATTCCTCCTACAAAAGAAAATTGTAATTTTTTAATAAAAATGCTTTTAAAAATTTAATAATATAAAGATCTCGTTTTAGAACATAAGGGTTTTATAAAAAAATAAGTGTCTAGTTTTTAATTTTAGGTGAGTATACCATACCAAAACCAAGCAGCATAGAAAAGTCAGCTGGTGGCCCATCATCTCTAGAACGTGCTACCGAGCTGATTAGGTCTGCAAAAAATCCTGTCATACTAGCTGGTGGTGGTGTAGTTATTGGTAATGCCACAAAAAATGTTCGGGAACTAGCGGAATATTTGCAAGCTCCGGTTTGTACTACTTATCTTCACAATGACGCTTTCCCAGCTTCACACCCTCTTTGGTGTGGACCATTAGGATACTTGGGTCATCAAACAGCAATGAAGACAATTAATGAAGCTGACTTAGTACTTGCTGTTGGAACCAGGTGAACATGCAATGTATTCGAACTTTTGGTACAAATATGTTAGTCTACTGGATGATTCCCTTTTGTCATTTCAAACTTATGCTATGACATACTTTTTGTATGGAAATATGAGAATATGAAAACATTTTGGGTTATGGAAGAAAATATAATCTTTTTTGCGAGGATCTGAAGCTTGTTATCTTTTTTATCTACTAGATTGAGTCCTTTTGGCACGCTTCCGCAGTATCAATTTGATTATTGGCCAAAAAATGCAAAAATCATTCAGATTGAAGTCGACCCTCGAAGAATAGGACTGGTGAAGCCAGTGGATGTTGGAATCAATGGCGACTGTAAATTAGCATCGCAAGAACTGTTGCAACGTTTAAAAGCAACAGGTGATGCCAATGCTTTAAAAAATGCCGATGATAGAATGAAGAAACTGAAGACTATTCGAGAGGAATGGGAGGGAAAGTTAAATGAAATGACAAACGACCAAACGAATGCCAGGGAAGGTACGGAATGCTTTTAATGAAAAGTTTTATCGATACCGAAAATGATTATTAATTTGCTAACGCATTTTGAGTCTGTTAGAAATCAATTTCTATGGTTTTAATTTTAGGTAAAATCAATCCGAGAATGGCTTTACGAGAACTAGAGAAGGCGATGCCATCCAATGCTATGGTTTCAACTGACATTGGAAACGTTTGCTCTGTTGCAAATGGATATCTCCGCTTTGAAAATTCTCCAAGTTTCTTTGCCGCCATGACGTTTGGGAATTGTCAGTATTCGTTCCCAGCTGCCATGGGGGCCAAGTTAGGTGCACCGGACAGACCGGCTATTGCGTATGTTGGTGATGGGGCATGGGGTATGAGTTTTAATGAAGTACTCACTTGCGTTCGAGAAAAAATACCGACGATAGCGGTTGTATTTCACAATTGTCAATGGGGAGCCGAGAAGAAGAATCAGGTATTATTTTCATGCTTTGGGTGAAATCATAAATGTATTTTTTCTGTATAGACTAGTAGTTAGCCCGTGAAAAAAACCCACAGGGGTTCGCCTGGCACTAATTGCAGCTACAGTTCGGTTTTACATATGCGTTTTGTTATTATGTTTGTATGTCTTTTGTTTGCGTCTACTACCAATATAAATTTTATAGGTCCTTTGGTTTGGCGATCGTTATGTTGGAGTAAATCTTGAAAATCCCTGGTCATATGCAGAGATAGCTCGTAGTATGAGTGCTGAAGGAATTACGTGTGACCATGCAGATCAAGTTGGCGATGCTTTGAAGCAGGCAGTAAAAAACCAAGAGGAAGGTAAAACAACAGTGATAGAATTAATGTTGACACGTGAGTTGGGAGATCCATTTAGAAGAGACGCTATGAAACTACCAAAACGTCATTTACCAAAATATCGAGGTACCATTCAATCTGCTGAGTCAGCTACTGGACAGCCAATCGATAGCTAAATTGTCCTAGAACTAGCTTCAAATAAAATATGAATTTCTTTAATTTTCTCTTAAAAATGCACATAGTTAAAACTATTCTTTTTTTTTATGTATGCTTTGAGTTTATATCACAACTTGTCGTATCTTGCTCTTCTGACAAGACTTTTAAATAACACTTTAAAATAGCTTGTAGTATTAGAAATGTAAATAGATATATAAGAAAATAATTTTATATTTGAGTTTTTATTCTATATTTATTAATTTAAGTTTTCCTGACTTGATAAGTATAGAGTGTAAATTTCTCTCATGGAACGGCAGAAAGGGCAATTATTATTTTAGATTTTCAGTGCTGGCGGTTTTTGATAGTGAGAGGGGAAGGGGTCACAAAATGGCGCCCATCACAGTCGAGCCCTTCATAATGGCCTCAAATTGCTTCAGTTTAGGTGATTTTAACACCAAACTTCAAAAGATGAAGGACAAACTTCAAAGGACAAACTTCATAGATTTTTGTGCACCCCAAATTGCAGAAATAGCGCTCACAGCAATCTCACAATATTTGCATATACCTACAGAATTCTTCAATGTTAGCAAAAAAATCTTTAAAAAAAATAGTAGGTTTTTTTGTCCTTGATTGGTTTGCATACGCAAGTCAATCTGAACAAAAAATCAATTACATAAAATTACTTTTTAACTTAAAAAAATTTATGTTTTCAGAGAAGTTGGAGTAGGTTGTCCAATTAATTCTTGTAACCATCTCTATCAACATGGTTTACACATTCTCGCGCAGAAGCTGTGACACTTAAAACATTGTCATTTGACGACACAGCACCCTTAGACACTTGCAAGAAAACGATTCGATTTAGCAAATTGACTAATCGGATAATTAGTCGGGGTAGGCAAATGTTTCGTTTTAAATCTATTTTGAAAATTGAAAAATTCTTGTATTTAAAAATTAAGAAAAAGAAGCTTCGGCGGTATTTCCAGTAGAAAAAAAATACTTTTAAAAATATAGCGAGAAAAATTCTCGAAGTTTTTCCGTTTGTACATGTTAGCATATTGACTTGCATCTCGTTTCACTGCCATCTTGCTTGGCCTTAACGTTTTAATCCCCGAGAGGATTGACAACCGTCCGATGTAAAAAAGGAACAACAGGCGCTGGGAACAAGGTTGAGTAAAAATGAGAAGACTTTTTATTTCTACCGAACAGGAAGTGTGGGTTTGATTACGTCATTATGTATGTTAAATAGCTACATCACCTGTTTTCAATTACATCTAAGCTGGTCTCAACGAACCCACATTGATTTATTGTTGACAGTTGAACCTATAGTAGTTTGATTCAAACTTTCCTTACAGCGGTCACCTTTCAACGACACAGCGGCCCAATGTAACTGTATATTGAGACCATAAAACACCTCAGCACAAAAGCACCTCCAATAAGAGACTGCGTCAGACTAAGAAAATCGCGATGTAGTTGCTTTGCTAATTAACGTTTTCATATGAAAAATAAGTCTGAAAGTACCCTAGCTTGCCTACGTTGGAACATGGTTGTCGTAATGAATTGACAGAGCTTGAAAAGAGCTTTCAAACGCACATAAACTCGACCTATTTCCGATGATCCAGTCAAGAAATACGACCTTTAAAGTTTGAACCATTTTCGATATAACGTCATAATAAATCGTAGATATCTGCTCGTACGTCTGTCAACGACCATACGATGAACACACCTGTTCTCGTCTGATCACGGAAGTTAAGCATCGTCCGGCCGGGATAGTACTTGGATGGGTGACCGCCTTGGAACTCCCGGTGTCGTAGGCTATTGAGTTTTTCATGTTACATTTTTATGTAACATGAATTATTAGCTGATATTATAAAGAGGTTGCGTTGTAATTTATTTCGGCGCAAACAAAAGTAAAATTTAATGTCTCTTCGATAAAGAAAATTAATACCCGAAAATTTTAGCGACAATGGTGAAATTTGATGTCTGATTAGTTCCCATTCGAATCTAACGTGTGTGAGTAAACTAATTATTCCATAAATCAAATTTGTCGTTGTTGACATGGAGGTTTAAAGGACCCTCGCTCTAAATTTATTTCTGGATAAATAAGTTTAAATTCACAGACTCGCTTATTCAGATGCAATCCCGCTTATGTAAACATAACGAACATTTTGTTGATCATTCACCTGAGTAATATTTGCTCACTCTCCTTAATGGATTGCTTCTTAACAAGTGAGATTAATCAACCGCGAAGTATAAACGTAATAACCAAATCATTCTGATTTGAAACATACAGATATCAGGGGAAAAAAAAGATAAGTTTCTTGCCGCCAGAGGAAAGGCAAAACTAGAATTTCCATTGAATTACAATTGTGTGGTGACACATGGTGATATATTGATGTGAGTGAGAGAAATACTCAGTTGACAAAAAGATCATAAAATAAGCGTTTGCGAATTTTTCAGGTTCCCCTCACCCTCTTACGAAAAATGACACGAAGGAACCTTATGTCGCCTTTTTTTACCCATGATCTCAAATCTTCATTCTCGCCAGCATTTCTTTTGCACTTAAAGTAAAATTGTAAAAGGAGACAGAGTGTTGGAGATATCAAGTTTTTGTTTTTAAGCAACTATAGATTGTTTTTTATTTTTAACTATTATTCATGTATTTTTGTCTTTATTTTCGTGTGAATCATTTTTTCTTGTTTATCCCCACAACACTTGGTGTTATTCTTTCACAAGTAGCATATCAATAGCTGTGTAATACGTTACTTTCAACATCACTGAAGTGTCCGACGAAAATAATTTCTAAGACCTGATCCACACCAGCCTAACTTAAGAATACTTTACAAACAGGACACCAGCTAATCTTCCCTTCTCTCTTCACCGGTTGTGTTGTTTACGTTAAAGTCACTGTTTTAAGGGTCCAGGAAGTAATGTAATATGATTTGTCATTTAGGCTTAAGTAGGACAGAAACGCAAATATTAGTTTTTATTGCCACAGTACGTGTCTCATGTTTGGCGGTTAGTATTTTCTAAAATAATTCTGATGATCCAACATGTGAACGTGGCTTTAAGCATTTCATTTTTACTGGATTAAGCAACGTTCACATGAAACATTGCTGGACAGTATCTTAAATATCTTAAGTGTCTTAAATACTTAAGTTTGGTATTAGTAAATATAGTCTGATGCTGAATGATTTAAAATAACATGGTTGGATTTTATAAAAGTTTCATCATGAAGAGCTTGCTACTTCTAGCATGTTTGGTAGCATGTTTAATGATAACACAAGCAAAAGAAGGTACTGTCTTTAAACTTAACGTCATAAAATTTTGTGCATTCTCATATACTGTGTGATTCTTTGTTGTGAATTTTGGTGCAAACAAGGAGGGAAAACTGTATAATCAAGAAAAGTGAACGAACCTATGATTTTTGAGACGAAAATTTTCTTGCAAAGTAGACTTATTTAACCTCAAAAAATATCCTTCCAATAGGTAGGCCAATGTAGACCAAGGTAGGACAAGGTAGACCAAAATTGTTTGTTTGTGCAGGCTACCAACATGTTTCGCAAAAAATATTTTCAATTGCTAGACTTTCTGTGTTATTCTAATTTATGGGTTTTGATGCTCTAAACTTCGTTCTCTCGACATCAAAAAAGGAAAATAGCTACATACTTTGCACATAGTCATTCAAATTAAAAGATTTATATCGAACTCATACAAAACCAGACATCCCACGGCATTTTTTCAGCAATTCTCTTATTTTTAAAGCATTTCAAAACTTGTTATTGGTGGTATAAAACACTTTGTAGTCCCTCCCTTGTCTGAACGGGATTTCTTCACTTTTAAAAAGGTGAAAACCCCTTTGTTCTGTTAGCAAAATAGCCCTTCGTATTTTTAGCAAAGTAGCCCTTCGTCTTTTCAGCAAAAAAGCCCTTCGTCTTTTTAGCAAAAAAGCCCTTCGTCTTTTTAGCAAAATAGCCCTTCGTCTTTTTAGCAAAATAGCGTTTCATCCTATTTGGAAATTTATATTTCATTCCACAATTAAAGGGCACTCTAAAAATGCGGAAACCTCTGATTAACGAACAAAAGGTGATTGCTTTCTCTAAATAAGGTAATCCAACTAGCGGGTACTCTTTTTTTTCAAAATGAACTTTTCTGCCAGAAATTTTCTCTAATTTAGCGAAAAGGGAAGAAAGTACGAATCTTACGATTCCAAATAAAAAGTTCTATTAAAGATTTGATCGATTTGATTTTTTTCATCCCTAAATTAGGCCGAATTGTCCATGAGTTACATAGTCTGGGCTACGGCTTTTAGAAAGTCCTTTCTTACTGAAAGTGATACTTTCCAAAGCAGACACAGCGGAATCCTTGTCCCCAAGGTTTGTTGCCTGATGTCAAAGCCGCTAGCGCTTACTTGAAGGCAAAAACCCCTGTGGACAATGTTGACACAGCGGAAGAAAGTTATTGCCCAAAATGTGTCCGCTAATTAAAAAGTCGGCAGTAATAGAAAATGTATTTTCTAAATAACCGGGAAGCAATAGCACTAGAATTTTATTGGTTCTTATAATCTTTTTTGCTTTAAGAGCGGGAAAACAAGAAACACGTCAAGAATTGAAAATATAGACAGTTGTAAACCAGTCAGTATTCAAACATCACAGTTTGCTTCCATCCTGCGAAAGGTGAAGTTAAAAACCGCCTTAAGAAGTCGTGCAACTAAAAAAGACATTCAATAAATATTTATTTCCTAATCCGGCAAGATCACAAAAGCTGGGAAAATATTTAGTACAATAAAATAGAGGATTACTAAGGGTAAAAGTAAATATAATCTTAAATATGGTATAACGATGTAATTCTGATGAAGAAATCTCTGTTTTCAGGTTCCCTTGCTTATCACGGGGCGAGGTCTTTATAATTCATGTTTACAATAAACCTGCTTAAGAGAAACGTCTCTACAATTATTATCACTACTACTCCAATAAAAGATCCAATAGAAAGGGGTTTTGCAAGACCTTGGTTGGAACACGTGTTGAATGAAACTAAGATTTCGTTTAACACGTGAAAAATATTCTAGCCACCTAGCTAATACCAATTTGGCCAAAGAAAGCGAAGAAAAAGAGCGTATCGAAAAAGTCGGATTCAAAACAGCACATTAGCGTGTGTTGACACTTCAAGTTTACAAGCATATGTGAGCTGAGATTTTTCAAAATTTACGCATGCGCTAGGTATATTTAGCAACTGAATAAAATTAAGATCAATCATTTCATAGAACATTTTGAAACAAAACAGATTTGGCGTATACAATCGTCCTTTTTAACAAATACGGCATGTGTTACATGTAAAAAAAAAAACACCAAAAATACTAAAATCGAGAATATTAAATTTAAAAATAAAAGATAAAATACCTAAAAAATATAACCTTTGGCATGAGCACAACCTCGTCCCCAGGGGAGCCTTTGCGTTTGTGTTTAGCCGTCAAGTAAGCGCTAGCGGCTTTGGCATAGGTAACAAACCCTGGGGACGAGGATGGCATGAGCATAAATCGAGTCTCAGATATAAAAATATAAACATTTTGGAGCTCGACTCAAAAAACGCTATGCTTATAAAAAGATGAATTGTACTATAAAAGATTCTGACTAGAAGTGATACATTAATGATATTCTCAGCTACCAGCTAATTATTATAAAGTCAATTTTGCAGATTTTACAATTCCTGTGATATTATGTAGCAATAACTGGAGACACCAATATAACATTTTCAAGGGTTTTCCATTGACTACCTACGTTGAGATAAAAAAGCGGTTGTAATTGTTGCGATCAAATTTCTGTCTAACGTACAATAGATTGGAAATGTTAATTCATATGAGTAAAAGTTTTTGTTTTCCGCTATATTGAACAGGAAGCTGTATCTTTTGAGTACTTAAAAAATGCCTGAATAATTTCCGTGCAAAATTATTTACTGTGATTCTTCTGTTTCCGTCTATATTAATTGGATGACGCTGCACTCAGGAATCGGTTTAGAAAGAAAAAATGCATAAAAATCTCGCAGCCTGGTTTACGGGTCCTAAGAACTTTTATATTTATGCAATCTTGTCCTGAGTACCTTAGACGAAAGATTCATCCAAACCAGGACCATAGTTTCTTTCTTATTTGTGGAAGTCGACAAGAATGATATATCAAAAAGTTGTACTTTCTATATGCCAGATAGTGAAAACTTTGGTGTAACTTAGGAAAAGGTTTTCTTATCTCTAATTAATGATGTTTACTACTTATTTCAATTTCTTTCTCCAATGTGGCGAGAGGTCATGAGTATTAACTGCGACAGTTGAGCTGACACACTGATCAATGTTTTCTTCTTGAAAAGAGAGTACTAAAATGAAAATAATATCCCAATTGGATACTATACTAAGCTGGAACTTTGTTGGTCGCTAGTACCATACCACTAGCTGAACCCTCATTGATACCTGTACGAACGAAAGTTGATCAGGATTTCCTAGGTAGATAACCAAGAAGAATAGCCCTTTGACAGTTTAAAGAGTATATTGCGTGAAAAGATAATTTTGTTAAAAGTACATCTAAATCATAATTACCCAATTTACAAGTTCACAATTCAAAATAATGCACGAATCAAAAATTTTGCACCACAACTGGTATCCGCTTTTTCTCTTTCGAAGAATTTTAACTCATTTTCATCTATACTTTTTGACAGGATTTTGTGTGTTTTTCGTTATTAGAGAAATTCGTTATAACATCAGTAAATTGCGCCATCGAAACCAATTCAGCCTCCTCCATTCGAATATCAGGGAAAGAGTATTCCCGCAAGCGCGATGGTTTGAACATGGTTGTATATAATCCAATCTCAAATCAAGTTGTAACATCGATTAGTTTTGGACATACTAAATCAAAACGTTTTGTGGACTTCTTCGAAGCAATCAAGCCGCACATGATCGTACTGGTGACGTCACAAGTACTATGCAGTAAAAAAAGCTCAACGGATTTACGAATACAAAAATCTATTTTACATGGTTTAAACAGAATGGCGTTTGATACACAAGATATGTCGCCACTAAATACGAGGTAAGACTGCTATATACAAAACTTGCTATATTAAATTAAAAACCCTTGGAAAGAGATTTGCTTATAGAAGAAATAATTTAACCCCTGCTTTTTGTCTCTCATCGCTATTACAGCAGAAATGAATTGTGCTATCATTTGGCCTATAACGAGAAAACTTACAAATATGTTTTTTGTGATAAAAACATGCTTACATATGACAAAAAAAGCATGGCATAAAATTTTAATTTTTCTTATTTTTTTTCTATACAAATTTTGTCCATCAAAACAATAATTGCATTAACAGTCCTCGCCTTTATCGAACAAAAGCCAACTTGGTTTGTACATATTGTGTTGATTTGTGACGCCAGAGGGTGTTCTAAGCTCAACAGGATTTGTAAGAGGATGAATGAAGATTTTTCACTCACTGCTTCGTATTCTCAGAGTAATTTAAATTTATCGCGAGGTTCGAGCAATGAAGAAGACAAGCATGATAAATAAAATTACTCTTAGACAATCACAGGAGGCACAGTTAAGCATTCCCTCGCTTTGTTTATTCAGAATGTGTTTGTTTACATGGTAATTTACCGAACAGAAAGTCCTCATCGACACTGTCATGGCGGAGACCATAGTATTACTTTGATTTTAAATATTTCGAGAACCAAAGCTCATAAATATAAAAAGATTAACACAGTTCATATTCACACTATAGTATGTAATTTTATAGGTCAGCAGTGTTTATTTTCTGCAAAGATGAATGCAGTGACAACATTACATCTAGTATAGAATTTCCATATCAAAACATACATACGTTTGGTGAAGATCCTATCATGGTATCATTTGTCATATCAACCATCCAAACTGAAGGTACAGTAAATATTACCATTCATAGCGTCTGTTAAGGACCACCATCCAAAAATATCCTTCTTTCTCCATTACTTGTGACATCATATGTAATTTGTTATAGTGTCTTCAAAGGAGAATGATATTGTCCCACGTGGTCCAAACACAACTTTATTATACGCTATCATTGGCTGCTGCGTTGTCTTCATTGTCGTGTCATGTTTCATATTTGCCGGATGTTGGTACAAAAGAACAAAATCTGAGCAACAGAATCTCGAACGGCAGCGATCGTGCAGCAAAGATTATATTTCAAATTGCGAATTGACTTATTGTGATGATTATAAAAGCAGGCTTCAGCAGACAACTAGCGCAAGGCTATTTGATCGACTGAAATCAAAGAGTCGAAAAAGTCAAAAAGAAGGCGCGAATCAAAAAGAAGGCACGAATACTTCTTTTGCCACATATATAAAGGTTTGTGGATAAAATACTCATTACCGTATTGCTTCCAATAAACGCCGCCTAGACGCCATACGCTCCCACCCCCTGTTAGAGGTGTTTATTCGATGCAATTGTTGCAATTTATTTTTTTATTTTCGCAATTAATCCTTCCACACATCATAGGTCGAACATAAAAACAAATGTCAGCTTTACAAAGTTCCGTCAGGTGTATCGAAGCACCAACCGCCATCTTTGCCACCGCCTCATAATATCTTGAAACCGAGAGATGGATGTCATGAGTCTAACCCATCACTGGCTGATAGTTATCTGTTACCGCATGAGTACGCTAATCCTGAGCGGGAAGGAACAGAAACATCTCAAGAAAGAGGTAAGAGGGCCTATAATTTTTTACCCGTTTCTTAGCTGCCCTGTTTCTACAATAACCTTTCTTCGAAGTGCTAACTGTTGCGGTTATTTAGCAAATTTTAAAAAAAACTTTACCGAAATATACAAAATATTATAATGCATCAGTTATGCTCAAGATATTGTTGCAATCGGATCAGTACAGAAGACGACATTTTCGCAGCGCCGCAGTTCTTTTGTTTCCACTAGGATTGCCACAAATATTTCTCACAAACATGCGCAATCAAGACAAGCATTAAACATGTTTTCACAAATTCGCAAAATGCGCAAAAATTGATAGCCGCAAATTTTAATATTGGCAAATCTTCGCTGACTGGGAGTATAATCGTTATAGTATTAACCCTTAAAGAAAGTCTGTTTTTAAAAAAACTCTTTTCTTCAGTCAACACACAGTCGGCTTCCCGAAACTTTAGCTGCGATTAGTGACTGAGGACACGACCTAGACGGTTCATGTGCGGTACCGTTTTGTATCCCAATCTCTATGGGTATCCTAATTCATCCTCTTTTTTATAACAACCTATTACTCAGGAATTATAGAGGGGCAACCGTGGGGCTGTTTTGTCTGATTTTCCCTGGATATTTCCAGGACCCGCTTTTTAAAGATTAAAAATTTAGACAAATCTTCTCTCTCTTAAAATTTTCAGTTTGATACTGAAAGAACCAAGTGTAATTTCTACATTTTTATTAAGGGAAAAGGAGTCAGGAAAAAATGAATTTGCTGCACTCTGATTACGAGTTCTTGGATTTAAAAGACAGCACACGTGATGAAACAAGTAATAACTTTGCCGAATATACTTCACTTGAAGAATACTTGAATGACGATTATGTTGTTCCCGCTTCACTCAGATGGCAAGATGACTTTGAAAGTTGATGCTCCGGAATCTCATTTCAATAGATGCACCTATAAGCAATTTTAGCGCCAAAATTGTACGAAGACACCAACTTGGAGAATACGCTGACTTGACATTAACACGGTGTTTAGAT
The DNA here is from genome assembly GCA_030067915.1 of Hydractinia echinata. Classification (NCBI taxonomy): domain Eukaryota; kingdom Metazoa; phylum Cnidaria; class Hydrozoa; order Anthoathecata; family Hydractiniidae; genus Hydractinia; species Hydractinia echinata. Next base: position 1,507,033 of record JASGCC010000063.1, read on the forward strand.
ATAAAAAAATTGAAAAATTACATGCTAAGGCACATGCTCACTTAACACTTTTTGTATCACAGACGGGCGTAACCTGTGTGCACGCACTGATTCATGGGAATTTTACGGTTGGCGCTAAAGTTTAACATGTTTATAGAATAAAACGAGCAACAGGATTATCTTCTTGTTTATGATTAGTTTAAAGCCTTCAAATTATTCTGCTAACAGTAAAATAATTTCGGTTGATGAGAGCTTCTGTACTACCTATTGGTTAACATCGTAACAAAACGTTTAAATCACGCGCATGCGCAGGAAACAGTCTTGTGTCTGTATATACAAAAACTGTTAGGTGGAAGCCGGCCTTTGTAAGGAGTATGGTACAAAATATGTGATAAAAAAATGTTGTATATAAATATATTGTTTATAGAATGTAATTAGTCGTAGGATAGCACAAAAAAAAATTTTAATTGTAAAAGAATAGATGGAACACAACCTATGATGACAGAGACAAAATATAAAATCATAGAATATAAGCTGATGAGTTGTTACAATGTTAATTAAATAGTTATCCTTCCCTCCACACGAACACAGCATGCGGATGTTAGAGACTGATCACCAACAAAAACAGAAAAAAGAAAAAAGAAAAAAATTACATTACATCGTAACAGACAAAGTTCTCTGATCTATAAAAATATTATGCACATCCCCAGGTTTTTTTTGTGTGTTCACATTAAAACGGATGTAAAAAAACTCTAAAAAGCCCTTGGGACGAGGCTGGGTTTTTTGCTTTGTGGAGTGTGGATGAAACAAATCTCATTCACAAGCAGGAGGGTATTCTATTGAATGTTAAGTTCTACATGGCGACACAAATCCCAACTTCGTGCCTAGTATTCCTACCATTAAGCATGCGTAAACATCTACAAAAAGGAGAATGGGCTAGAAGTTGCACATTTAAACACACGGATTTTTAAGCCTTCAATTGGTTGTTGATACGGTTGTTGATATAAAAAAAAGATTTGAAATAAAATTTGCTATGTAATACTGTACAGAGTAAACACCTTTTCACTTCACAATCTTAACAATTACAATAAAAACAACAAACAATATATAAAAAACAATTCTACCATTATCTTTCCACCCATGATAGATCAACCTCGTCCCCAGGGTCTTGTGGCCTCTGAGCCGTTATTACGGAGTGGCCAACAATGCCGCTATCAACTTCAGCGACAAGGCAAAATGTCCTGGGAACGAAGTTGGTGATAGATAAATAGATAAAGAACAAACATTCAGCATTGCTATATCTCCAAATTGGAGATTCCTTAGAAACAGTTATCAAGGAGTTGGTCTGTTGTGACTAGAAAGTTTTCTTCAAACATATAATTTTCTTTCGATGGTTTTGTTATACAAAACTGTTTTTATGATTTGATTTCAAATTCACAAGCCTTTTATTTACTCACACGGCGGTTTCACTTCTAATTCTCACATTTCAGTAAACAAGAACCTTGTTTATATTTGTTGCGGAAATTAAATAAAAAACTGAATAAGTTTGAATAATGTGAATCAACTTAGTGTCTAGGGACCTAGACACTAAGTTGTTTTATATTATTCTATGTAGACTCTATGTAGACGCCTTAATTGGAAAAGCCTAAGAACAAAGTTGCAATACAATTATGTTTACAACAGTGCTTATCATCGCATTCTTCAATTCACTAGATATTATTAACAGTGAATTATCGGTTCTTTAATGGATTTTCTTGTTTATCTTTTGCCCAAGACAGAGTCTGTTAAGTCAAAGTAAAATACGAGGACAAAACACAGTGTTTGAACTGTTATTTAAGGTGATTAAGAAGTTTTCTTGTTTTTCTTTCCATTACAGACCATATAAGCGTAAATAGTGCTTCGTGGACATTTCAGCTTCATTCCTCGCAAAGTAAGAACACACCTTCGTCATTCAGTGTTACACTTCTCTAACTGATTGGACACATAGAATTCATCATGGCTGAAAGACCGAAGGGATATGGAATGACTGCTGAAGTGAGCGACGTTATCGACAGCAAGTATGACGTCGAACGAGGTGAGACGGTACATTATTTACAAAAAAATTGGAAAGCAACAATTTATAGGAATATTTGAGGAGACCAAACTTTGTAGGAGAGAATTGGAGTTTCCATACAGCAATTCTTTCTTTAAGGACAAATATAAAGACATTTAAACTTTGTTGAACTTTGTTGAACTTTTGTGTTTCTTTGTTATACCTTTCTTTGATTGTTGTCTTATAGAGCAGGAAGCTATGGAATGGATCATGCATTTTGTTCCAGACGCTGATTTAGAAGACGTAACCGGAGCACAAGAAGTGAGCGAAAAATTAAAAGATGGTATTATTCTCTGTAAGTTGGTAAACGCGATATTTCCAAACAGTGTAGGTCGAATAAACGAATCCAAGGCCGCTTTTAAACAAATGGAAAACATTAGTAATTTTCTTGACGCTTGTGTGAATAACGGTTGCTTGAAGAATGACATGTTCCAAACTGTAGCTTTATATGAAGCTACCAATATGGCACAGGTGATTGATGGAATATTTGCACTCGGAAGAAAAGCTGCTAAAATTGGTTTACCTGGAATTGGACCCAAAGAATCTGAAAAGAACGTGAGAGGATTTACAGAAGAGCAACTGAAAGCAGGACGAGAAGGTCACATTGGATTACAAGCAGGCTACAACAAAGGAGCCAGCCAGGCTGGACAAAATTTTGGCAAAACCAGAGCTATTATTGATTAAATTCTTATTTATATGTACATTATATGATTAATTTAAATGCTAAAACCTATTTTCTTTTTTCTATACATAGTTATTTCCAGGACCTCGTTCCTGGGGACGAGGTTGTTGTTCCCCGCTACTAATAACTTGGCCGATTAAAATAGTCAAGGAATGTTCACTACTTTGTTATGGATCATGAAAACAAGTCTAATTTTTTCCTTGTATTATAAAAATAACCTCTTTTTCATAAGAATTTGATTGGGGTCAGCTATTGGGTAATTTCTACTTAAAGTGTTTGGAATTGGAGTATTATTAAGACATAATGAAATCAAATTCTGTCCCAGCTGGATTATTATTTTCTCAGATTCAGCAAAAAAAGTTTATCACGCCATCAGATAAGCAATAAAGAGAGAACGGGCCCTGGGATTGAGGTTGGCCATCGTAGTGATAAACTTATATGGATTCTTTTTTTATAAAGAACAAACTTAAAACGGTAATTCACTTAACACAGTGAAAAATCATAACTATATTCTAGCTACATAGCAATCAAAGTAAACTAAAATTAATAAAAGCAAAGCTTCAAATGTAACTTCGTCCTCAAGACTTTTTAATATGAGCAGATGGGACATATCTTCCCAGTTCAGCATAGCCGTACACTGTTCGCGGGAAAAGCCCTTGTATATATGTCCAGGGTAAATTTTCAGGATTTTAAAGCCAGTCCCAAGCGATGAAACGCATTTAACGTACCTACCAATTAAGTGTACGCAACAGGTCACTCATGGCGTTTACCAATACATGTTTGCAACCTTCTTCTCAGGGTGTCTTTTCGGGGTTTTTAATTTCGGAAACAGGGTATTTTTGTAGCACGGGTCCGGGGACTATTTTTTATTGGTGATCCAAAAGGATTCCAAAACAAACAGAGCGGATGGAGTTGCGCGCAACACATGGTAAAAAGCTTGAAAATGTATCGATCCTATGGTGTAGATGCCTTAGTTGACAGCGAAACAGAACAAGATCCTCCACTTTGTGAACATGGTAAGTTAGTTGTAATGTCAGGCTCAAAGACAGTTAGGGAATTGTTTGAAATGATTTATTTAAGACATTTTTTTAAAATTGCAAATCAATAGCTCGTTGGAGCTCTCATGTCCAAGAAGAGAAGTGTCACAGGTTCGATTAGTTAGCAGAAATTTCAAAAAGGTTTCTGTGGCTCAAATGGGATCTTTAAACACTCTAGAAGTGACTTTGTTATCCCACAAACAACTGGCAGGGTAACCTCTTCACGGCTGTTTCGAAGCGGACAAAAATGTTACGAAAAAATAATTCGAATTACCCTCTCGGTTAAAACAGGATATCTCAAGAACGAAATAAAAATTTTATATTCTGTAAAAAGAATAATAATCTCAGATAAATTGTCCATATTATTAAAAGAAAAATTTTTTTGGACACCTGTCCGAAATTGGTATATTTAGGCCAAAATGTCTAAAAATGACTTAAAAATTATCATTTAGATGAATGTCTTCCACAATATCTCTGGAATAAAGTTAAGGAAACATGTTTTTTATGGTACACAGGTTAGGTTAAGTATCTGGAATGAAAATTACTTAATTTTATTACTGTCCGAAATTGTCCAAAGGGTTATTTTTGGGCCAAATGTGAGACCTATGTGAAAAACGGACTTTAGAGCCTCAATGTATGCTTAAAGTTCGTTTATTAACTGAATAAAAAACATTACTTTGGATTCTAAGGCCATTAAAGATGAAGTAGATGACATATTAGTCTGTCCGAAATTGTCCAAAGGGTTATTTTTGGGCCAAATGTGAGAAATTATGTGAAAAACGGCCTTTAGAGCCTGAATGTATGCTTAAAATTCGTTTATTAACTGAATAAAAAACATTACTTTGGATTCTGAGGCCATTAAAGATGATGTAGATGTAATATTTAACTGTCCGAAATTGTCCAAAGGGTCACTTTTGGTCCTAAGGGTTTTCGGGCCAAATATGTGACATCATACATTAAATAAAACGTCATTCAGAGTCGACGGTTTCAACATTCTAGTTTATCATGCTAGTAGAAAATATATAAGTTGTGCATAAATAGTTTATTTATTATATACATTAAATATATACAAAGCAATCATTTTGTGTTTCTTTATAAATTGTATAAAATAGCACCCAATCTTGTGATAAAGCCAAGATTAGCTAGCTAGCTAGCCATAAACATCTTTGATTTCAACAATTTCATCTTGAGAAAGCCCACCAAAGTCTTAACTAAATATAAAAAAGAAGTATTAAGTGACTTAGCTACAAAACATGATGCAAAATGCAAAACTGTAGGACCAAAAAATAGCTACTTTACAGAAAAATACAAAACAGAAGAAAAAAGATTAAAAAAGATAACAATTAGCCACGTTTGAAGTTTTACAAGCTATAAAACAATTTCTTAAAATCAAGGGTGATCTTATAGCAAAAAAATAATATTAAAATCCCTGCAAAATAAAGTAGTTTACTGTTTTGTCCCTTACCTCGTGCTCTGCCAAACTTTAGCTAGCTTCAAAATTGATAAGACACCGTTGTCTCGCTTATTCCAACATTTTCGAAAAATCCCGGTTACGAACTGGGATTCCCGGCTCGAGCAATCAAGTCCAAAGTAAACACCGGGTCGCCGTAATTTTGCTGGGAAAAACCATACCTACCAAAACATTAAACGCCATCGCTGTGACTTGCTTAGAAGTTTAGATAATTATTTAATTAGACAGAAAAGGGATCACACTAATCAAATTCCCGAGCACCACTTTGGAAACTTTTTCTCCTCTTTTTTAGCGCCTGAAGAAGACTTTAACTTAAAATTTAAGTAGTTTATAGTTTGCGAGACGAACGGTGCACGGTACCGGCCGATAGAACCATGTTTCCAGGCCCCCCATACCAATTTTCAAGTCCGTAGCTAGTAGAGCGGCGTTGGCACAAGGTTGGAAAGATGGTATACTTTCGCCAAAAATAATGTTTTTTTTAGTTTTGTGTGTTTTGTTCGACGAAATAACTCGAAATTTATAACACACGTGTATAACATATTTATATATTTAAAAAGGAGAAAAGTAGATCGTTTTAATACTTTTTAATTCAGTAAAATTAAAAAAATACAAAAAAAGTTTCAATAACTTAAAAAATGATAAAAATACAAAATTTCAAAAAAAATTGTGGAAGCCATCTTAATTTTGTCCGCGGTTTGACCGTAGCGAAACAGCCGTGTCTTAGCTATATATCCCAGTTCAGGAGTTGACACGAAAAGGGAAACCAATACCCATAAGAGGGTGCTGATAAGCCGCAAATGCCCGCATATATAAGGGCGAGTTCGGGCGATTTTTCGAATTAAATTGGCGGTTGTTGTCCGAAACCGCCTGCACTTTCCAGAACTCGCTCGGAACATTCCCGAAATGCAATTCCTTGTAACACACAGCTGTTTCGAAGTGGACAAAAATGTTACGAAAAAATAATTCGAATTACCCTCTCAGTTAAAACAGGATATCTCAAGAATGAATTAAAATTTCTATATTCTGTAAAAAGAATAATAATCTCAGATAAATTGTCCATATTATTAAAAGAAAAAAATTTTGGACACCTGTCCGAAATTGGTAAATTTAGGCCAAAATGTCTAAAAATGACTTAAAATTATCATTTAGATGAATGTCTTCCACAATATCTCTGGAATAAAGTTAAGGAAACATGTTTTTTATGGTCCACAGGAATGAAAATTACTTAATGAATGAAAATTACTTAATTTTATTACTGTCCGAAATTGTCCAACGAGTTATTTTTGGGCCAAATGTGAGACCTATGTGAAAAACGGCCTTTAGAGCCTTAACATATGCTTAAAGTTTGTTTATTAACTGAATAAAAAACATTACTTTGGATTCTAAGGCCATTAAAAATGATGCAGATGAAATATTAGTCTGTCCGAAATTGTCCAAAGTGTTATTTTTGGGCCAAATGTGAGAAATTATGTGAAAAACGGCCTTTAGAGCCTCAATGTATGCTTAAAGTTTGTTTATTAACTGAATAAAAAACATTACTTTGGATTCTGAGGCCATTAAAGATGATGTAGATGAAATATTTAACTGTCCAAAATTGTCCAAAGGGTCACTTTTGGTCCTAAGGGTTTTCGGGCCAAATATGTGACATCTATACATTAAATAAAACGTCATTCAGAGTCGACGGTTTCAACATTCTAGTTTATCATGCTAGTAGAAAATATCTCAAGTTGTGCATAAATAGTTTATTTATTATATACATTAAATATATACAAAGCAATCATTTCGTTTTTCTTTATAAATTGCATAAAATACCACTCAATCTTGTGATAAAGCCAAGATTTAGCTAGCTAGCTAGCTATAAACATCTTTGATTTCAACAATTTCATCTTGAGAAAGCCCACCAAAGTCTTAACTAAATATAAAAAAGAAGTATTAAGTCACTTAGCTACAGAACACGATGCAAAATGCAAAACTGTAGGACCAAAAAATAGCTACTCTTTAGAGAAAAATACAAAACAGAAGAAAAAAGATAACAATTAGCCACGCTTGAAGTTTTAAAAGCTATAAAACAATTTCTTAAAATCAAGGGTGCTCTTATAGCAAAAAAATAATATTAAAATCCCTGCAAAATAAAGTAGTTTGCTGTTTTATCCCTTACCTTGTGGTCTGCCAACATTTAGCTAGCTTCAAAATTGCTAAGACACCGTTGTCTCGCTTATTCCAACATTTTCGAAAAATTCCGGTTTCGAACTTAGGATTGCCGGGTCGAGCAATCAAGTCCAAAGTAAACACCAGGCCGCCGTAATTTTTTTAGGAAAAACCATACCTACCAAAACATTAAACGCCATCGCTGTGACTTGCTTAGAAGTGTAGATACTTATTTAATTAGACAGAAAAGGGATCACACTACATCAAATTGCCGTATACCACTTTGGCAACTTTTCCCCCTCTTTTTTAGCGCTTAAAGAAGACTCTAACTTTAAATTTAAGTAGTTTATAGTTTGCGAGACGAACGGTACACGGTACGGGCCAATAGAACCATGTTTCCAGGCCCCCCATACCAATTTTCAAGTCCGTAGCTAGTAGCGCGGCGTTGGCACAAGGTTGGAAAGATGGTATACTTTCGCCAAAAATAATGTTTTTTTTAATTTTGTGTGTTTTGTTTGACGAAATAACTATATATATATATATATATTTAAAAAGTAGAAAAGTAGATCGTTTTAATACTTTTTATTTAAATAAAATTAAAACAATACAAAAAAAGTTTCAACAACTTAAAAAATGATAAAAATACAAAATTTTAAAAAAAATTGTGAAAGCCATTTTAATTTTGTCCGCGGTTTGACCGTAGCGAAACAGCCGTGAACATACCATGCGGACGATAGTTGGAAGAAGGCGCTTGAAGATAAAGGAGTTAATAAAGTTTATATATAAGTTATTTATCAAGTAAATCTTATTATAAACTATATATCAAAAACAGTTCTTTTAAGAACTTCGCTACCACATAGTAAGTTTATTTTAATTTTTATAGTTTTTTGAATCATTAGTGTCTGTTTTTCTTTTCTTTTTCGGGCATTGTTCGGGTCTATGCGGGGTTTTTCGGGCAAATACTTGATTTTTTTTCAAAACACCGAACTCGTCCGAAAACGCCCGCACTTTTTACGGTGTATGCGGCTTATCGGCACCCTCGTATACCCATCTGGGAAACGGTTTCCCATTTGGGTAACCATTACCATAAACAGGCGAGAAATGTGGCAATGGTTTCCCAATCAGGAAACCACCAAAATAGAAAGGAATCTGCGCACAATCTGGTTAAGAAGAAGCGCACTACAAATTTTTCACCAATAGAAAGGGAATATTTTCCTGCAAATTTTCACCGAAGAAAAAAAATTCATCGTAGCCTCTTTCCGCATTCCGTAAAATAGCCTTGTCAGGTAACGGTTTCCCATCAAGAAAAGCAAAACAACAAAAAACATAATGGTAGACGCTGTTAGCACGCGAAGAGTGTCGGAGGTTCTTTTAGTGAAGTTCTCACGATAGAAACTTTGATTATTATCTTATCCGTTTTTGTTCTTTTTATGAGTTAATTTCAGGGATCGAAATAACGAACGGTCATCGGTCATGACCGACCAGAATTTGAGTTATGACTGACCATTTTTTCTCATTCTTACCCTGGTGACCGGTCACTAATTATCCGTCAGGTAGGTTATATTTATCAGTGACAACTAATTGTTATTCTTTCTAAGTTATAATTTTCGAGTTTCTAGGAATAAAACGAAGTGAAGCACACCCAACAAATACTTTCTTTGGAGTGCCAGTTTGTTCGATACTCGATCAATCACCACCATTTTGTTTTTGAAATTTATTGTTAATATTAAAATATTTCCCATGATTGTAAATCATGTGAATTGTTACTTTCAGTATATGACTTTTATTTTTATTAGTTTATTAGTTTGTTTTCCCTGTTCGCAGGGCACAATGTTTTTCCCCACCATGCGTTATTAATCACACCAGTGAACTGAATTGTATGCTAAGCAGCACCGTTTCTGTGGGAAGCGTGCCTATAAGCCACGAAAAAAGAAAGAAAAGCGACAAAAATTCACTAATGAATTCATTGGCGCATTGTTGGAGTCAATCAAGCAGCTCAGACGAAGATGAAGAAGATGAACAATAAATGCGGTTTCTTTTGTATATAGAACTTTTATTTTTATGGATAAACTTTTTCTTTGTTTTGAAACATTCTCCTTCATAAACGCACACTATTCTCTACTTTTTGAGTCATTTGATTCGTTGGCTTCCAATTGGTTCCCTAAAATGAGAATTTCGCACTTTCGCCAACGTTTTAGCTAGATAATAGCACTGTCAAAAGAGATGAATTTAGAGCATTTCTAGGGGGTCTCAGGTCGCATATTAGCGAAAATTTTCAGGCCTTCATCACTTGGGGAGCTTACAGCGCCCCCTATACCCCCAGCTGCTTTATCTCACTTGCTATGCTCGCTCGTTATATTTGCTTCGCAAATATAAATGACCGACGAAGGTAAAATTTCTTATTTCAATCCCTGAATGTTACACATTTTAAAAAAATTACATTTTTTTGAAATGGGAAACCATTACCTATTTAAGGAACGGTTTCCCAAAACTAGGTTTGGGAAACGGTTTCCCATAACTCGGGATCTGTGACTTGGTTTGCATTGAATTTTTTTTGGGTAACCTTGTATAGGCCCTATATGTTTACTTACAAAATTTTATTGCAAACTGACATGCAGATCCTAAGTTATGGGGTTGTCAGCAAAGAATTAAGAGGCCTGGGACAAGCAAACGAGTGTCGTTTTAACAAAAATAATTTATGTTAATCAATTTACCTTTATAATATCTATGCATTGATGAAGTTTGAATGCACAACCCTTAACAGGTCTAAAATTACTGATGACAGAAAATGTCAAAATTTGCTATTACTTATGATAACGTAATTTATGGAGCATGATTAAATCTGAAATTTTGTAAATGTTAATATCTTAAAAATTTAAAAAGACTTGTTAACCAACTTTTTTAGCTCTATAATATAAGTCCAACATCCTTTTATACCTTGATTTCCCTGTAAGCATGAAGTAATTCATAGTTCTTTGTTGATTTCTCTCTAGGACCAACTTTACTTTTTGAACGCTTCACAGTTGGAAAAGGTTCTCGGAAGTATTATGCTTGCTCAGCTTGTAGAGATCGAAAGGAGTGTGATTTTTTTCAATGGGCAGATGAAAAACTAACACAGGGAAAGTTGATTAGACAGAAGGTAAGTTTTTCTTGTTTGTTTGTCGTTGCATGGCATAGTCATTTCTTAAGATGTTGAAGATTTGGACAATTGCATCAAAATTATTGCAAGTAAAGAAACAATTTTTTTATAAGGGTAAGAGCGTAAAAAACCCAGGGCTCTTAACAGTCTTCTTTAAAAATGGGACTGGTACCCAGGCCTATCAATAAGGGGAGAGCGATTGCTCTTGCTACGCAAAGACTCGCCCAATTCTGAAAAATGAGAAACTAGCTGAGCCATTAATTGCTCCCCCAATTCCACAAAAAGTTTGACTGGCTAAGCAATATCAATTCATCTCACATGGAAATCAATGTTATTTTTCTTATTATTTACAGTCAAAAATAACTAAAATATATAAAAAAAGATAAAATAAAATGATAAAAAAGACTTTGTGATAAAATATGCATTTATAAACTTATTTTATTTATTCAGATTGCTTGCCCAGTCTAAATTATCGTAACCTTGGGTGAGCGGTTGATTGCTCGGGTGTTATTTTCTTATTGATAGGCTTGGTACCCCAGCATCCCTTTTATATTGTAGTACAGGGGCAATATATATTTGACAATTTTGTTGCAGACCATGGGTGGATACTGAATGGCAGCATGGACTTCAGTAACAAGTGACAATAAGTAGTGACACATTTCTTGCTCATGCATATAATCTATCAATGAGGTATTAACATCTGACTTATTGACATGTTGGTTGCATATGGCAGACTGTTTTTTCTGTGACTTTAATTTAATACCCGTCCTTAAGTTTTCTATGTCAAGTAGCCCATAAATAAATATCAAGTAAAATGACCTATAAAAACATTGATAAAGAAGATTATAAATATAATTAAATCACACCCCAAAAGAGAATAATTTATTGGGACAGGCTTCTGTGGTGATATAATTTTTTTTCGACTTCTTTCAATCATGTTTCTTTGTTTGGTTTCAAAATCGAACTGTCTGATTAACTAACTGAACAAAAAAAATTAAAATAATGGTGACACCAAAATGTACAAAATTAAAACTTCTTCGTTTATAATTAACAAAAAGTCAAACTGAAGATTATGGTGACTGACATAAAAATGTTTTCAATTTTGCCCCAAAAATAATACTTTCTAATTTTTGACAATATTTGGCATAGTTGTACAAGAAAACATGCTTAACGTCATATTAAAATTTGTTGGGTTTTTTTTTCACCTAAAAACACATTTTTTATATTTCATATTTTTATACTGAGTATTGTTTCCTTAAACTGGTCAAGGAATTATAATGAATGCTGTATAATTTTTTCTTAAAACATCAATTAATTCTCACACAATTTTGTTTGTGTAAAAGTTGTAAGCATAATTTTCAAACCTTTTTTGCGTTATTCTCTTTACATGAGGGCACACATAACAATGAAAACTTTGTGCAATAAAATATATTCCTCAAGCTAAATTTTTTGATATTTTCAAGTCGAATGATTAATGCATAATTTTTATTTCGCATTGCACAGGAAATCAAGAAGATCTTATCAAAAAAGAGAAAATCCCCTGATGTAATCAAAGAAAACGATCAATGGTGCATTCAATGTGAATCGAGTGTCACAATACAGAACAAGGACGAACATCGTGAACACGACACAAAAATCTTAAGCTTATCTGATGTTGAGTCACCAAGTCATTTATTGACAGCAAAAGAAAACAAAAAATACAATGCTGTAAGTGTATTTTTTGTACTACTTTCATTTTCATTTTTATATTTATTTTACCCTTTTCAGTAAACCTATCAGATCTTGTTGTTTTTAGCAATATTTTTTTGATCAAGAAACTACCAATTTCTTATCAACAACAATCTCTCGCTTGGGATATAAAAATATCCTTTGTATTGGAACTCCAAGGTACATATTTTTTCATTCTTTTTGTTGTTTTAATGTTGTTTTATTGCCCGTGACAAAAACTATGCTTGTTTTGTTTATTTAGATTATTTGAGATGCTTCGGCAGAAATCAGACATCTCCGTGTTTTTATTGGATATCGACAAAAGATTGGTATGCTGTTATAGGATTTTTAGTTTAATTTTCAACTACACCTTGCGTTCACTTACTTTAAATGAACAAATTTTCACAAGGCTAGAAAATCAGCTATATGCATAAATTGTGTATAAAACTTTGCGATTAAGTCTATTCAAAACTTTTCGCGATTTCGGCCAAAAACACTGCGAAATCCCAAATGTTTCTCCTTTGTTCCTTCATTTATAAGCCTTTGTACAAAAATGTTGTGATACATGCACTGTTTAGGGAAAAAATTTGCAGGTCACTATTTTAGTATTTTAAATAATTTTAGGTAAACGATGAAAATAAATCCATAGTTTTTTCATTGTTTTCCTTTCGTTTTAGCATCAATTCTATTCATCCAATGCCTTTCTCCAGTATAACATGTTCAACAATTTCTTCTTTGAAAAAAATGGTGAGGAAAAGTGTAAAGAGTTTTTGTCGCAGAAAAGTCCGATAGAAACATTGATCATTGTTGACCCTCCGTTTGGTGGCCTTGTAAATATTCTGGCAAAGACTTTAAAATCATTGTGGAAAATGGGTAAGCGAAATTGATTGACTGTGAATATTATAAAGGTCATTTTAATATGTCAAATTACTTTCTTTATTTCTAAATAAACACTAGCAAAAAGACAAAAGGTATAGCGTATAAGACAAAAAAATTCATTCATGCAAATAATTGTTCAACAACGTATTATATTAATTTCAGCATATATTTCATTTCAACATGAATCATCATCAGCTAAAACAAAATAAAAACAGATTAAAATCTATCTTAAAAATATACACAGTATTCACATCAACTATTCCCACTGAAGTCTACTAAAATAAGTTGTGTACGGATGGAATCGAAAAAGCGCAATTATAATTTAATGGTCAATATGCGCCTATAGTGTTCATCTTTGGTATTAAGTTCAGGTTTTATTGTCTTGATCGATAGAGGTTCAAGAATTAATAGACACATGTTCCATTTTTAGTTTAATATCACGTTTCAAAAATGGGCAAAGGTTGACGAGTCTAAATAATATTTTATAACAATTATAATTCAAATTCACGAGTGTAAATTATAATTAAATGCATACTTTCGTATAACGATCATTAATTGCAAAAATGACTTTAAATATTTGTGTAATCTTTTGTGGCAGTGATTTGCTACTTGGTTTGTTCTTGGCTAACTTCGATTACAGTCTAATCAATTGAGTGTTTTGTATCTTATTTAAAAGCAGGGAGTGAAGAAGTGTTGCCAACTATTCTAGTCTTCCCCTACTTTCTTGAATCGCATGTAAACAAGAATATAGAAGACTTCACCATGCTTGACTATAAGGTAAAATGATAAGTTCGTTTCGATTTAATCTTTAATTTTGACGCTTTGTTTGGCAAGCCGCTGCACCTCACTTGTATTTGGTGAGAATAACTCTTCGACTTTTAAAATATATATATAACGAATTTTGTTCTTTCTTCTGCATAGGTATCTTACTCCAACCATCCACATTACACTAACAACTCAAAAAACCCTCGAGGATCGCCAGTACGAGTATTCTCCAACATCCCTGCAGATCGAGTTGCTCTCCCACAAGAAGGATACAGGTGTGTGTTTTGTTGCATAGATTATTTACTTTGCTTTGCGCTCGAAGATCAATTACAACACTATTCCTATAACGTTTGGTTTTTCAAAAAACTTTTATTTCCCTTTCTTTTGAATTTAGGTTTTGCAAATTATGTCAACGATATGTTTATAAAGGAAATAGACATTGTAAAATTTGCAAACTGTGCACGTCCAAGGTAAATGTCTTCTGCATCTTTTTTCTTCAATTGAACTTTGTTCATAGTGTCTAACACCTTTATTTTATCCTGCTATAGGATGGGCGTACATATGTACATTGTAAAGCCTGCAAGAAATGCGTGAAACCTGGTTAGTAGTACAATTTTCTTTTTTTTTGAGAATAATCATAGCCTTCTACTTGTACATTAAAGATCTTGTGTAGTGCAAAAAACAATTTAAAGTGACTAAAATGAAATGTATACCTCCAATTTAATGAACGATTGACAAAATTTCGTTTGCCCTGCTATATATTAGGGCACACTTTGGCGACAAAAATGGCACAGTCAACAAAATAAACAAACAATCTTGTTCACGACATAAAAATTTTGATTTTTCCGACCTATGTCGTTTTGCTCAAAATTTGACTAAAATAAAAATTATTATCATAAAAAACAAGAAAAAATAAGAAATGCAAAAGCTGGTATTTTTTAAATTTTATTTTGCTTCGGTAAGAAGAATGTAAATGAAATCTTCTGATCAGAAAGTTATACCAGTAACTGAAATATCTTGTTGTTTTTATAGGTCGAGTTCATTGTGATGCTTGTGAAAGCTGTGTACCTGCAAACCATGAATGTGGAAGGTACTTTTAATTATTCCTTACGCAGAAAGAAAGGGTGATGTTATTGTTTTCTTGTTTTGACACCGTTCCCAGTCACACACGTACGCTCTAAATCTAATTCATTGTAATATAGAGAAAAGATTGGTTGTCATATATGTGGCGATCTTAACCACAAAAGAAGAGACTGCCCACAGAAAAAAATGGACTCTAGGTAAATATACTACCTAACATTTAATTATATCAGTTAATTCGCTTCCTATGCTTAGTGAGTCCTTGGTCTCACAAACTAGAATTGTAAACACTGACATCTTTAGGAAACAGATTGTATACTGCCTACTTTTGGCCGCTGTTATGAGTCCACGGCAAGTAGTCGATCCCACTACCCGCCATCAAAAAGCAACGCCTCTCTCAAAAAACAGTACAGTAAAGTTGCCTACCATTCCATACACGCCCCCTTTCACATAGGCATCCTGGGGTTAACGCACTAATTCAATGTACCTCGTTTGCTTTAAACAGAAATTAGTTAGTTTGTTCTTCAATTTCCTCTTCCCTTTCAAATTGACCGTCTTGCCGAAAGTTTAATTTTAGGAGCGGCCAGTTATAAGTTTTTTTAAAAATGATTTCTAATATTTTTTTTAGGCTGTCTACCCACGGTAAGCGCTCGATAACGGAAGACAAGACACGCAACGAACCTGTTAAAAAGAAGAAAAAACGAAAAACACTCGTTTGAAGTCAGGCTAGTGTTACGTCAGACAGGCTAGTGTTACGTTAGCAAAAAATTTAACGTGACAGATTTCTAATTAACTAATGTAATTTTATTAGGAAAAAAGAAATTCTTTTTACAAATTGTTTTAACTATGTACAGTTTTTTATACTACAATTGTCTATTAAAAATGATTTTGTCATGCGAATGAACAGCTTTCTGTATAATGCGTCGTGTCTGAGTAAATTTGAAAACACTTCAATTGTTAGTTTATGTATAAAAAATATTGAACTATCTTTTACGCTCTCTTTCTTCTATAAATTGATACGTTTCCAATATTTCTTCTTCGTAACCAAACCCTCCTGGCGGAAAGTTGACATGTGTTCCTTTGGATGAGATAGAATGATAAGGAGTTATTCTGTGCAACTTTGTGTCATCAGTAGCCTTCTTGTTGTGGCTCAGGCAGTTGTATTCTAAAGAAAGTGATACTTTTTGTTGCAAAGTTTAAAAGGTTAAAAATTGTACTGTGATGTTTTATGTTACTTGACTAACTCGGCGACCTTC
Source organism: Hydractinia echinata (assembly GCA_030067915.1). Taxonomy (NCBI): domain Eukaryota; kingdom Metazoa; phylum Cnidaria; class Hydrozoa; order Anthoathecata; family Hydractiniidae; genus Hydractinia; species Hydractinia echinata. The sequence goes on from JASGCC010000063.1 coordinate 1,523,268, forward strand.
ACCTGCTTAGTTTTTATTGACGTTCTTAAGTCACAAAAAACTTGGTGATTTGAGCTCGACCTTCTTTAAAAATGTTTTTCCGTATCAAGGCAGTTTAGTAAAAAAACGTGATCAAACTTGGCTTCTTTACAAAGGCCTGGGAACGAGTTAATGTGAAATATGATTGGTGTGTAGTGTGGTTACTTACTCTTACCGTGCGTAATGTTCGTCATCACTTGTGTATTCTGTCCCTGTCTCACTACTGTTGATGTCTCCATACATCTGGTCAGAAATTTCAAACCAACCTTCTCTTGGTCCAATAGCACCTGGGCAACTTGCCGGTCGTCCATGTTTGACTGTTTCTAAATCCTCTAAAAATCTTTTATATCTTCTTCTTTGAACTCTAGATTTTCTTATTTGTAGTTCTTCGTATTCATCTTCACCAAGTATACTTTCTAGCAAGCCTCGTTTACGTTTTAATTTCCCATGCTCATCCACAATTCCCAGTAACTTCTCATGATGTTCAAAACTATCAAAACTGTCGTCACGTGACCGAACTTTTAAGTGGTTTACACCCACATCCGCAGGTGTTGTTTGTTTGTACCATTGTGGAATCTTTGTAGCTAGAATTTCAGGTTTGTTTGTATCTAACTGACTGTTACTTTGAAAGCTGGAACGGAGAGGACGAACAGCTGATTTTGGTGGTCTTCTCATAATAACGACACCTTGTTGTCCTTGTTGTTTTTCTTGTGCTTGATGAATATAATTCTCTTCGAACATTGGTTCGCCTTCTTGTTTACCTGACATTAATTCTTCTTTCTGTTTCTTTTCAAACCTTGTTAAATTCACTTTATTTTCATACGAAGGTGTAACACCAACAAAATCGAACGTTTGTTTCGATGAAGTTATGCTTTGTGTTTGTTGTGTATTTCTCTCGGTTTGGTAAGGTACGGCGCTCCTATTTTTTCCATCAATTCTCCTTTCTTTGGTAGGGCTACACGAAACATCATATGCAACAATGCGTGGAATGGATCCAGCGAATCCACACGAAGTTGTTGGTTCCTTGTAAGGTTCTGTTCCATCCATTTGGCTTCTTTTTATTTCTTCTTTCAATGCTAATTCAATTAATTCGTCAACTTCATCTTTTTGTTTCTTTTTCTTTGGCTGTTTGTTACCTGATTGTAAGGTATGGGTTGGATGTATGATTTTTGACCTTGATCGAGGTGGTTGCTCTTTTTTTCCTATTTTGGAAGAGGAAGTAGCATGAACTTTGGACTTCCTTTCCCTTGCCACTATCGTTCGCTTCGCGGATTTTTTGGGAGAATGAAATATAAGTCCACCGCCAATTACGACCCTTTCGTCGTGCGTTGAATGATCTAACGATGTAGATAAATTGTGATCGCCGCCAGTATTAATTTGTCTTTTTTCTTTACCCTGCGTTGCACGTGGACTCTTTATCTTGGTAGCCGATGAGGTCGTTGTTGTTTGTGCGATGTTATATGTTTTTTGCGTTGCATCACGAGGACTTCGTAAGGGAATTTTAGATTTTTGAGTGTTATTGTTAGAAACCTTGGCAGGTTTTTGTTTTGGCGAGTCTGTTTTCTGGCTTGTTTCATCTGGAGCTTTAAATTGAATAGGAGATAGACTGCGGCTTCGTTTCTCTTTTTCTGTTTTGTAAGAGCGTTTCTGTGGTGAGGCACTTCTTGCCCTAGATGTGGCGTCATCGTTTGTTTGCCGTGATTGGTTCTGTTTTTTAGTCGTTGGTGGTGATCGTGTCAAAGGAAAGTAATTGACCGGTACGATCATTTTCTCCCTGCTTGGTATTATTGGCTGTACTGAGAATCCTCCACTTGCGAAACCACCCGAACTCGGTTTGTTAACGTTTAAATTTCTATCTGTTTTTGTGTCGTATTTTTTGCTTTCTGTTTTTGCTGGTGGTGGGGGCAGCTTCAACTTTTCTTCGGGCACCTTCGTGCTTTCAGTAGGTACAGGGGGGAGAGTCAGCGATTCTGTTACAATTCTGTAATTTTCATTGCCTCCTTCATCTTCATATTTATCACGTTTAGTTTTTTTTAGTGGGAGATCTGTTTGTTTTTTCTGTGTTTTATTTCCATTTCCAGACTTCGTAGCTTCAGTTATTATTGCGTCAGCAGTATGTTTCTCAGGTATGGAATTAGTTTTGTCTTTTATTACCTTGTGCTTATTTTCGATTTTGTCCTGCGTAGGTTGTTTTGTCTTTATTTCATCTAGCACTACTTCCAGTGTTATATCTTCGTTTCCTCCATGAAGTGTGACTGTTTCTGTCGCGTACGGTGGGACCAAAACGAAGTCAAAACTGTTTGAATGAACTGGTGATATACTTGATGTATATACAGAGCCTGCGGGTTTGTTCTCGAAACTACGTGAGTGCTTATTTTCATTCTGATCTATATCTTCCAATGAAACACTTCTATCATGATCGTGTCGTTCAATGTATCCGACGTATGGCAAAACCTGTCCTCGCGATTCCATGTAACCATAATCACGAGGTCCATTCCAACTGCTGCTAAATCTTTTGGCATCATTCTTAGGCTTATATTGTGATCTGAAAACCTTAGCGTCTTCCGATTTCATTCTATCATACCTATCTTTAGATTCACACATATCGTGGGTAGTAGAACCATCTTGTGGAGCATTAGGTGCTGAAAGAGATCTTAACATTGCAGATCCATACCTAGAGGACACATCTTTTCCTTTCATCATGGATTCTTCATTATTTTTGTCCATACTTAGTTCTGGACCTATTTTTACTCCTTTTTCCAGCATAGCTTCTAACCCGACTAATTTATCTGGTCTTTGGGTGAAGATCATTCTGGGCTTCACTAAGTTGGTCTGTATGTTCGGGCGGAGTGACTCTCTTTTTACTTTTAGGTATCTGACGATAGGGTGATACATAAGGTTTCTTTGTAACGCTCTGACTTTGATTTTTACTTTGTGTGTTCTTTGTTTTGTCATTATGTCCATATGTGTTTACTGTTTTCTTTGTCGGAGTAGATTCAGCTGAGTTTACACGATGTTGGGTTTTCGGGTACTTTTTCTTAGTTTGAAGTAAGTTGTCGCCAGTTTCTCCTGAACGTATCTTATCAGGTGGAATAGTGGGTATATATCTGTTATTTAAAGGAACCTTTTCGTCGTCACTGTATGTCACTTTTTCTTTTATGGGATTTGCTGTAGAACCTAATAGAGTTTTGTTATCAATCCTCTCCTCTTTAGCTTTTGTTTTTCGATTGTCTGATTTAGTTTCTTCTTTACTGCCGTCGTCTTTTCTAAGAGCTAAATTTTGTTTCTTTGGTTTGACTTTTTTATCCATTTTCTCAGGAGTTCTGTTAGCATTCCGGGGTGTTTTCTTAGTTTTGGCTATTTTCTTTGGAGACTTACTTTTTACATTGTCAGGAACTTGTGATGGTATGAAACCTGCGTGTTTTGGCATGCTTTCATGCACCGAATAAGGTTCATAGAAGCCGTCATCGTCTTTAGCTGACCCAATGTGATATTTCTTTTGTCTATTTGGAGATTGATGAATCTGTTTTCTATTTGCTGGTTTTTCGTCATGGGTTTGTTGCAAATATGGATACCGTTCCGAATTAGCCGGTGATGAAGATCGGTTGCCACCACGTGATATATCCTCAGGTCTTTGTTGTACTCTTGCTGGATCATTATAATAGGGATCATGTTGATGTATTTTCTCTTGTGCGGCGCCATGTTGTTGACGTGATGTTGGATCCCGTTTCGATTTAGTCGGTGATGAAGATCGATTGCCACCACGTGATATATCCTCAGGTCTTTGTTGTGCTCTTGCTGGATCATTATAATAGGGATCATGTTGATGCATTTCCTCTTGTGCGGAGCCATGTTGTTGACGTGATGTTGGATGTTGTTTCGATTTAGTCGGAGATGAAGATTGGTTGACAACACGTGATATATCCTCAGGCTTTTGTTGTGTTTTTGCTGGATCATTATGATAGGGATCATGTTGATGTATTTTCTCTGGTGCGGAGCCATGTTGTTGACGTGATGTTAGATCCTGATTAGATTTAGTCGGTGATGAAGATCGGTTACCACCACGTGATAAATCCTCAGGCTTTTGTTGTGTTTTTGCTGGATCATTATAATAGGGATCATGTTGATGTATTTTCTCTTGTGCGGAGCCATGTTGTTGACGTGATATTGGATCCTGTTTCGATTTAGTCGGAGATGAAGATTGGTTGACAACACGTGATATATCCTCAGGCTTTTGTTGTGTTTTTGCTGGATCATTATAATAGGGATCATGTTGATGTATTTTCTCTGGTGCGGAGCCATGTTGTTGACGTGATATTGGATCCTGTTTCGATTTAGTTGGTGATGAAGATCGATTGCCACCACGTGATATATCCTCAGGTCTTTGTTGTGCTCTTGCCGGATCATTATAATAGGGATCATGTTGATGTATTTTCTCTTGTGCTGAGCCATGTTGTTGACCCGATGTTGGATCCTGTTTCGATTTAGTCGGAGATGAAGATTGGTTGACAACACGTGATATATCCTCAGGCTTTTGTTGTGTTTTTGCTGGATCATTATAATAGGGATCATGTTGATGTATTTTCTCTGGTGCGGCGCCATGTTGTTGACGTGATGTTGGATCTTGTTTCGATTTAGTCGGAGATAAAGATTGGTTGACAACACGTGATATATCCTCAGGCTTTTGTTGTGTTTTTGCTGGATCATTATAATAGGGATCATGTTGATATATTTTCTCTGGTGCGGATCCATGTTGTTGACGTGATGTTGGATCCTGATTAGATTTAGTCGGTGATGAAGATCGATTGCCACCACGTGATATATCCTCAGGTCTTTGTTTTGCTCTTGCTGGATCATTATAATAGGGATCATGTTGATGTATTTCCTCTTGTGCGGAGCCATGTTGTTGACGTGATGTTGGATGTTGTTTCGATTTAGTCGGAGATGAAGAATGGTTGACAACACGTGATATATCCTCAGGCTTTTGTTGTGTTTTTGCTGGATCATTATAATAGGGATCATGTTGATATATTTTCTCTGGTGCGGATCCATGTTGTTGACCCGATGTTGGATCCTGTTTCGATTTAGTCAGTGATGAAGATCGATTGCCACCACGTGATATATCCTCAGGTCTTTGTTGTGCTCTTGCTGGATCATTATAATAGGGATCATGTTGATGTATTTTCTCTTGTGCGGAGCCATGTTGTTGACGTGATGTTGGATGTTGTTTCGATTTAGTCGGAGATGAAGATTGGTTGACAACACGTGATATATCCTCAGGCTTTTGTTGTGTTTTTGCTGGATCATTATAATAGGGATCATGTTGATGTATTTTCTTTGGTGCGGAGCTATGTTGTTGACGTGATGTTGGATCCTGATTAGATTTAGTCGGTGATGAAGATCGATTGCCACCACGTGATATATCCTCAGGTCTTTGTTGTGCTCTTGCTGGATCATTATAATAGGGATCATGTTGATGTATTTTCTCTTGTGCGGAGCCATGTTGTTGACGTGATGTTGGATGTTGTTTCGATTTAGTCGGAGATGAAGATTGGTTGACAACACGTGATATATCCTCAGGCTTTTGTTGTGTTTTTGCTGGATCATTATAATAGGGATCATGTTGATGCATTTTCTTTGGTGCGGAGCCATGTTGTTGACGTGATGTTGGATCCTGATTAGATTTAGTCGGTGATGAAGATCGATTGCCACCACGTGATATATCCTCAGGTCTTTGTTGTGCTCTTGCTGGATCATTATAATAGGGATCATGTTGATGTATTTTCTCTGGTGCGGAGCCATGTTGTTGACGTGATGTTAGATCCTGATTAGATTTAGTCAGTAATGAAGATCGATTGCCACCACGTGATATATCCTCAGGTCTTTGTTGTGCTCTTGCTGGATCATTATAATAGGGATCATGTTGATGCATTTTCTCTGGTGCGGAGCCATGTTGTTGACGTGATGTTGGATCCTGATTAGATTTAGTCGGTGATGAAGATCGGTTGCCACCACGTGATATATCCTCAGGTCTTTGTTGTGCTCTTGCTGGATCATTATAATAGGGATCATGTTGATGCATTTTCTCTGGTGCGGAGCCATGTTGTTGACGTGATGTTGGATCCTGATTAGATTTAGTCGGTGATGAATATCGATTGCCACCACGTGATATATCCTTAGGTCTTTGTTGTGCTCTTGCTGGATCATTATAATAGGGATCATGTTGATGTATTTTCTTTTGTGCGGAGCCATGTTGTTGACGTGATGTTGGATCTTGTTTCGATTTAGTCGGGGATGAAGATCGTTTGGGATGGTGTAGCGAATCTGCAGGTCCTTGATAGTCATTGTTAGTATCATGGTGGTCAGGATAGTACTGGTCACTGATATGATTAGGAGATGCTACATACGGAAGTTCGTCCGTGAGAGATGTATGTGCAGATGGGTGTTGTTTTTGGTTGACTTTGTTTTGTATTGGCTTTTCTTTTTTGTTATGATCCGATTGTTTCAATGGCTTTTCCTTTTTAAGTTTTTGGCTTGCTGTGTCTGGGCTTTTCTTTAGCTTTCTAACGCCATTGTTATTCTTAGATCCTTGGGACGGAAGCAATGCGGAACTTACTTTTGAAGCTTTAGGTGGTATTGTAGTGTGCTTTTTCAAACGTTTGTCCTCCGGTTGGGTACTTTTTGTTTGTTGTTCTGCTGGATCTTTCTTTTTTATCTTTTCTTTTGCTGGACTCTGTGAAGGTGATAAAACTTGCATCTTAGGAGGATTCTTGCTTACTTTTGATTTGGTGTCTTTTTGTGATACAGGCTTTTCTTGTGGTTTAATATTGCTTATTTTATTTACTGGTGATCGTTTAGAGCTAGGTGGGTTAGGCTTACTCGATTTTTTATTGTCTTTACCTTCTCCCTTCCCTTGATTGTTTTTATCTTTTTGTCTTCCGATCGTTCCGTACCCTTCGTCTTCAGGAAACATATCATGGCATTGTTTTTTCTCGTTTCCTGCCTCTCTGGGACCAGCTACTTTGTCGCTGTCGTGTTTTTCTTTTTCCCTCTCTGCCTTCGTACCCTTGGTTGAGTCGCCATACAGTTCCCCAGCTGGGTGTTTTAATTTGGATGTTCTTTTTTCACGTTCGTCATCACTTTCTGACGATGAATGTGATGAAAAGAAAGAATCTGATGAGAAAGAACTGTCAGATTTCGTTTCAGGTATACTAGTAGGAATGCGAATACCTTTTCCTTTCTTGCTTGCTTCCGATGCAGGTTTTTTTGCAACAGCTTTTGGATTTTTTAATTTTTCTGGTTTTAATGGCACGATCTTCTTTTTGTTCTCGCTCTTATCTTTTTCCTGCTTGCCTAACGTTTTTGACGCTTCTAATTTTTCCTTTTTGTTGGGTCCAGTTTTTGGTTTAGTAGATTTTGTTTTGTTTTTCATAATAGTATTGGTTGGATCTTTTTTGGATTCAGAATTTTTTAAAGGTAGATTATTTTGCTGATGGATATCTTCAAGACTGTCTTCCTGTGGAGCCTCATCTTGAATATCCGCCATGTCGGTATTTGTACCACACTCAGATTGATCTTCGCTTTTGGTGGAATTTGTTTCAGAATTTACAATGCCATTTGTTTGGTCATTATTAAATGGTGTTCGACCTCCCTCTTTCAGGTCACCTTCCTTTTCTTTTTCTTGCTGTACATCTTCACTTTTATCTTGTTCTGCTGCTTTTTTTGATTTTTGTACATCTTCACCTACACCTACTTTCCTGCTGCCATCCGAAGCGTTCAACGAATCCTTACTTGGTGTTTCGTGTTCTCCTTGTTTATCAAAATGTTCACCTCCATCAAGTGCATCAAGCATACCCTGAATTTCGGAAGTTTCCTTCTTATCTTCCATTTTCTCAGGAAGTTTGGATCTTTCTTTATCATCCACATTATCTGGTTGTTGCGTGTCTTCTTTTTGATTCTCACTCGTACCAGCAGTGGTTGCAGAATCAGCATCGGCCTTTTTTAAAGGTGTTTGACTGTCTTCTTTGTCTTCTTCCTTCTTCTTTCTTCCCAATAACCTGCCAATCATCCCTACTATTCCCCATGGAGAACTCAGTCCTGTTTTTTTCTCATCTTTTGGATGATCCCCCACTTTTTTTTCTCCGTCAGTATTTCCATCATCTTTACGTCGCAAATTATCATTCCCTTGTTGTAGATGCTGTTCGTTACTTCCAGGATCGGCAGATGCATTGTCTTTTAAATTATCTGGATTATTATGGTCGTTGCTTAATGCATTTGAGGCAGGGGTTGATGTTTTTAATTCTCCTCCTGAGCTTTTTTGTGTACCATCTAAACCTGTTCCTTCTACTGCCTCTTCTTTTTCTTCCGTAATTGGTGACATTGGATGTTGAGAGTAACTTTGGTATTCTCCATCTAATTCATATCCTCCATTTAAAAGTTGATCAGCTCCTTGCTCTTCAGTGTGTTCTACTGGAATAGGTCGGCTTTCTTGCATTCGCTTTTGTGCTGAAGGACTCTTGGCTTGAAATTCTTGTTCAAGTCTTTCAAATTCTCGTAAATACTCTTCGTCGTCCACGGTAGCGTGATCATCATTTTTTCTTGATGGTATAATGGGAGACTCTACTCCCAACATATTGTCTTTATCACCTTGGTTTCTTAAATCGTCTAGCCTGTCCAAGTAAGCTTCATCTTCAATTCCTGCATGGAGGTCGCCTTCTTCAGCAAAGGATTGGACGTCTTCTGCGATTGGTTCTCTTGGTGCGCCAGCACTATTATTCGATTTGTTTGGAATAGGGTAATCGCCATAGAGAAGTTTTGGAGAATTTTCATCAAGCTTATTCAAGTAGGCGTCATGGTCAAGTCCTGCATGGAGATCGCCTTCTTCAGCAAAGGATTGGACGTCTTCTGCGATTGGTTCTCTTGGTGCGCCAGCACTATTATTCGATTTGTTTTGAATAGGGTAATCGCCATAGAGAAGTTTTGGAGAATTTTTATCCAGCTTGTTCAAGTAAGCTTCACCTTCAAATCCTGCATGGAGATCGCCTTCTTCAGCAAAGGCTTGGACGTCTTCTGTGATTGGTTCTATTTGAGCGCTAGCGCCATGGAGAAGGTTTGGAGAATTTTCAAGTTCGTTTCTACTATTTGGGCTATTATTCCATTGATCAGCATCGCGAAGTCCTGCGTTTTTATCTTCTCCATCAATTGCATTTGGTACGTATCCAGGTATTTCCCATTTATTTTCGTGAGATGGAACTCCATCCTTATTACTGTCCATTCCAGCAATTAATTCTCCTATAAGAGATGACTTTGATCCGTGCGGTGATTTTGCTGAATTCTCTAGATCATCTTTCCTACTTTTGCCTTTATTTGCACCCTTTGATCCATTTGATTTGAGAGATTGACTACTCCCGTTTAGATCTGGCTTTGATTTCCTAAGAGAACCGTTGCTTTCATTTAATTTCCCTTTAGAACCGTTTTTCCCTTTTATGCTTCCCATACTTCCTCTGCTACCTAATGACGAGGCTGACTTCTGTCGCAAACCTTTAGAACTTAATGCGGACCCCGCCCTGCCACGCTCAGCAGAACCATCCTTTGGAGTTTTTAGTCTACCATCAGCTGAGGCACTTCTTTCTTTCCCTATCTGATTTTTTGTTTCCTTTATTGGTCTACCTGCAGCCGACTTGCTTCGACCATCGTTTTCATCACGCGCTGAGTTAAATGTATCATCACCTATGGTTACATCCAGTTCAACATCTGAAAGAGCTATGTTGATATCATCGTCAAATATTTTCACTCTAGACCTGTTATTGTCATCAAAACTTCGGTACACCTCATCTCCGTCAGCTGTGTCTTCACCTTTATTTCCACTTTTCTTAGATTTGATGTTGTCATCTGACATTTTAGATTCACCATTGGTTTGCGGCAGTGCGCCAGATTTGTCTAATTTGTCTTTCAATGTTTCGCGATGTTTGTCTCGTTCTCCTGCTTTGATAACTTGCAAGCCATAATTATGTTGGTTACGATCAAACAAATTATCTTCAATTTTTTCTTCTTTATCTTCATCTGCAAATGAACAAAATAACATGAAGACGAACATATAAAAGATTAAAGTTAAATGCTGGCACATCGAAATTTCTCTCTCGTTGCTAATACTATAAAAGAAAGCAAACCAAAAGAATAATCAGAAGAACAAGTATATCATACCTTCTTTATTACCAATCGTACCAATAATAACAGGCAGGTCGAGATGAATTTCGCTTCCCTTGTCTTCGTGCATACCAACACGGACAATGTAATCAACTCTAATGTCATCATTATTTCCAGTCACCGTTGATCCTATTGAAGGTATTCGCATTTTCTGATTGTCCCAAATGAATCTAAGGTTGAACAGATTACAAAGTGAATAGTGCTCGTGGTTTTAAGCCAAACGTTTTAGATCAGTGTCTTCACAAGTTATCAAATTTAACATTAGTCTTAATAATAATTTGTACTACACAGGATGGAGACTACCTTGTTCTGCATAAATAACCATTTCTCATGTTCAATGTAGACGACCAATGACAATAATTCACAGTACCGTTCTCAACAGGCGATAACTAGAATCCATAGCGATTCATTTGCAGGGTAAAGCAAATCGTCACAGATCTTGAAAGGTCTAAGTCTGACAATCATTAGAGAAATTCTCCTGTTTTTAAATATGCATAATTTCTTATACCAAAACTATCATCTTTCTTTTAGTTTCAACGTTTTTAAAATTTGAGGTGGTCTAGCACTAAGTTGATTGCAAAACGGTTTCTTATAACAGGAACGTATAAATCGCCGCGTGGAACACCACACCCGGAAGTATAAAAAAAATCCTATAAGACCTCTCCCTATTGAATATAGCCTACACGCGTTGTCGTTAAACATTATAGTCTCTGAGTCAAGATATAAATATGATCAGAAAGAGTATCAGTAGTAAACCGTCGTCAAGATTACTGATCGCACACTTAAGTCTCCTCGACTTGGAATGACCATTTGTTTGTTAATTATTTTCAGAAGCTACATGTACAAGAAACATTTTTAAAAGAATCCATCAATAATGCATTCGTATTAACAAAACGTTGCTTGATTTTGAATTTTTAACGTCACTATGCTTTTTTCACTATTTTAACATTCAGCTATTAAGTACAAAACTTTATAGTAAATCGAAAAACAAATTTGATCAAAAGTTCTTTTTGAGGATATTGTATGTCTGCCTTGAAGAAAGTAAAGAATAGCTACATAGGCATCATGTCAGCACCATTTAAACATTGAAAAAATGCTGACAAAAAGCGTGATATATCCAATGCAGGAGAATACAATTAGTGTTGACTAGCTGCTCATTTTAAAACTTTAAGAAACTCTTCGTTTAGTCAGTTGACGATAATTTTTAAATAACGAAACATATAATTCTTACTTTTGTTCGGAAGGTATTCTTGGACCATGGACTTTTGTTTCATCCATTGTATACGTACTGCTGCCAAACTTTGATTTGCAACGAACTCTTCGAATCAGTTTAGCGTATATCTCTTTCATCACTTTTGGAGAATTATTTTCTGCATTGGCATTTATTTGAATGTTATCCCCTTGTGTGTAGCACAGTTGGGGTATGTAGCTTTCAAAACTCAGTGTACCAACAGGCATGCAAGCAGAATTGACAACACTTGCATCTTTCATAGCACCCGGAGTGATATTTGACGGAATATGTTCTGGATTTATCAACTTGTTTATTACTATAGCAAGTTTCGTAACCTTGTCATATTTTTTTGGTCTGGATATTACAGCTTGTAAAGAATATTTAGCAAACCCAAGATCTTTTTCAATAGGACTTTTAAATGTACATGGAAGATTCTTTGGAACGTTAAATTCAAATGCATACACGTATCGTCCATTTTCATGCGTTTCCGTGTTTTCATCCTTATCGCCAGCATAGCCGAACACAAGAAGTCCAACATCGACGAGGATCTGCTTTTTCAGTTTTCCATCTGAGTCTTTGGAAGCATCTGCATAGCTGGCATCCTCCTGATGAAGCCACGCCCCTGCACCCTCTCCAAAGAGACACACTCGCATTGATTTCATGGTTATAGGTTCATCAAAACTGACGTAGAGTTCTCCATGGATCACGTCACCGGGTAAGTAAGCAGTTTGGTTATCTTTTGTCACCAACGTAAATTCCCGAAGGTTCTTCATTTTAATTAGAACTTGTATAACAAGTAAAATATATAAACCTTAAAATTCTGTCTATATCGACGATTTAATACCGCCCTGCTAAAATGAAATCTCCTTCCTGATTTTCCAGTTCAAGTTTTTCCTGAAATAAAACGCAATAAATAAAAATGTAGAGAGAAATATCCATCGAAAGTGCAGAAAAAAATAAATTATTTTTTGTAAAAACGTACTTATTAAGTCTTCGCATCGATTTCATTCTTTCACCATTTGCAAATCTTCACTGTCACTTTTGCTTCATTAAGTTTATGCGAGAACTAGTTAGCTTAATTAGTATACAACAGACGGGGGGTTATCAAATTAAACAATTTTATTTTTCACTACCTCATTTCCATTCAACCTTTTGCAACATTTTGTTCTACACTCATTTTAATTTAAAAAAAAGAAAGTAAATAAAAAAAACACGGAGCATACTATTAAAAAAGTTTTCAGTAAATTATTTTAATTATTATTCTAGTTTTTACCATTAAAAAAAGGAAAAGGAAGTTCCAACTTTTTTATACTCAACCCCCTGATTCTGTAACGAATCGTATTTTTGCTTACGATTCAGTCGAAATATGAATGTTTAATTGCGCACCTCGCGCTTCTATTCACATTTTTCTAATACGCGCCATTTTACACATTAAATAGCTTTATTATGAATATCGCAAACACACGAGACTACAAAATGTTAAAAAATAAGATTTTAATATTGTGGTTAAGATATATTTACGCATTTCTGACGAGCTAAAAAAGAAATGTATTCCAAAGTTATTCTTAATTCAAACTTCGTCCCGACATATACTTGAATATTTTTTGCTTTAAAAACAAGGACAACATTCAATTACAAGCGTTAGCTGTTACTTTCATTTTTCTTTTTTCTTGTTGTATGTTCACGAACTTTTCTTGCAGCTATTTAAAACAATGCTGCTTCAAGCAGTTGTTTCTCGTTAGCGAATGTTTTTTTATAATTAGACGAATTAGGTGTTCATTAAAAACTACCTCTTGAAACACATGCGAAAATTATGCGTTTTTTCCTTTATTGCATGTTATTTCCCTTCTTGTAGAATACTCATTCTACAAGAAGGGAAATAATTTTATTTCCACCCCATTCCACTCTCATTAATTTGCGTCATCTATTTTAAATTTTATTTCAATGAATTATTTTGTTAAAATGTCCTATGGATGAAAGAAAAAGCGAGCGACATGAGAATTGGGGTCAAAGTGCGCGCGCGGCAGTCCTTAGTCTCGCCCTCGTTTTTGTCACGTCCGTTTGTTGTACTTGTTTCGGCTACTGTGTGTTTCGATGAGATAAAAATAGCGGGAAAGCCAGTAAACAAGAACAGCATGCTCTTCAACAATTCTTGGTTTATATTCTCCAGTTAGTAAGAATATTTAAAACATCTTTTACTAACTTCTTCTAAGCCTTCCTACAAGTTAAACTTAATAAGAACATGATCTCCAAATAATGATGACTTGTGTAATATCCTATATAGCTAGCTAGCTGGCTTAGCTAGACCTTTTTGAATGTTTACATTTTTCCTGGTAGGCCCTTCTCGCTCTAACAACTGCGTGGCAGGCAGAAAGATGTGGGAGCTTGCTGAAGAAAGGTCTTTTTAAGCCCATTTCTTTTTACGGAAACATTGTTGAGGCTTTAAACTATACACCATTCTCCGATTTCAGCGCAATCATAAATTTAAAATGATGTAATCTAATAAAAAGGCGGATTTCGTATGTAAACAAACCCTAAGAGTGGTCGAACACAGTAAGCGTTATTATTTCTTATGGCAAACAATTAATTAAATAGACCTTTAAATTATTTTAAAATAGTTTTTTTAGTAAACATATCAACTTTATTTATATGAAGCACAAGTACTGTGTTACCCAGTGTTAAACGTCTGGTGGAGCGATTAATAGGAAACTGTGCCACACATTCATGTGGAGCGCTTTAGTAGAAGAATGCAGTATATCGTAAATTGGGTGAAGCACACACAGCATTAAGGTGTTTTAGGCAAAAATACAGTTTACATATTGTGTCCATCATAGAGAATTTTGTCAAAATATTCGTGGCAAAACTTAAAGTATGAATTGTAATCCAGGGTGAGCGCTTAGTACAGGTAAACGATGTTGCACATCCACATAGGTTTAATACCCTTTCCAAAAAAGCATTAGCGCAACTTCTGTTAAATAGAAACACAGGTAACAGTTTGTCGTTAACACTGGGCTGAGTGATTAGTACATAATTAATGATGTAATAAGATAGTAAGCATAAATTAATATTCAAAATATCTTGCAAACTTACATAATATCAAAACTTTGAAGCAATGTGGACTTATGCTCTTGATGATATCCAACATCAGGCCTTGCCATGAGTCGCGAGCAATTGCTCGCGCCCGCGTATTGCTCGCGTAAATGCTCGTTACCCGAGCATTCTATTGCTCGCGTAAATATTACCATTTTGAGATAAGTGTAAACGTTTTTCTCAAGAATTGATTGGTCTTTTAAGTGAAATTCCTGCACGAACGCTCAACCTGAAACTGAAAAGATATTTGGTGTGATTATTTTCCACCCATCGTGCAACAGTTCATTCGCCATATTTTGTAAAACGCGTGCGATACGGGCATTAAGGTTAATCTTTGTTGCGCATTCATTTTGCAGTAGAAAAGTGGGGGACGTTTTAAATCGTGAACCCCAAACGCGATCGAGCGCCTACTGGTATAGCGACTCTCTCAATCTTAACTTCCTTTTCTATGTCCAAAATAGTATGCATGACTATACTGTCGTTTTCATAAATTTATTGTTTATTTTTCAGCAAATAGGAAAAAATATGCTTCGTTTTCAAATTAAAAAAAATCTTTATCCGCATGGTTTAAAAAAAACTTCAAAATTCATTTGGAAAGTTCAGGTACACGTCAGGTACATAAAATTTATACAGAAAAAAAAAAATTATACCGCACGTGCTTTTTCTAATCATGGTTGGTGATATCAATCAGAACTTAAAATATTCTTTAGCATCCAGCTTTGCAGACGACACACGAATTCTGAAAGAGATTAATGGCCTCATGGACACCTTTAAACTCCAAAGTGATCTAAATATAATTTATAAGTGGACAAATGAAAATAATATGAAACTCAATGGGTGTAAGTTCGAGCACCTAAGTTATGGAAAGATTGAGTCTTTGAAACCACTCTCTGTATATCTAAGTAACACGTCAGAAAAGATTAACAAAAAAATCACTGTGAAGGACTTAGGAGTTATAATGTCGAATGATTGCAAATTTAATAAGCATATCTCAAACCTTATATCAAAGGCAAACATGATAACTGGATGGATATTACGAACATTCGAGAGCAGAGAAAAAAACGTGATGTTGACTCTTTGGAAATCATTGGTTATTCCCCACCTTGACTATTGTTCCCAGTTATGGTCTCCACTAATGAAAGGACAAATACAAGACATCGAAATGGTGCAAAGAACCTTTACTAGAAAAATCCTTGGAACTCAAGGTTTTTCGTACTGGGACATACTAAAAAGATTGAATCTGTATTCTCTGGAGAGAAGAAGAGAACGGTATGCCATAATTTACATCTGGAAAGTGATTGAAAAAATAGTACCAAACTTTGGTCAGGAAACTGTGAAAGGAGGCATCACATGGTACACGAATGATCGTTTGGGTCGAAAATGTGTTGTTCCTGTAGTGAAGAAAGGGCCATTTTATAAGATTCGTTGTGCTAGCTTGGCTGTTCAAGGAGTACGATTGTTTAATGGTCTACCAAAAGCAATACGCAACCTATCTGATTGCAGCATAGTCTGTTTCAAGTCGAAGTTGGATTGCTTTCTTGCTACTGTTCCTGATGAGCCACTGATACCAAATTATGTTCAGTTTCGAAAGGCCAACACGAACAGCATCATTGACATGATGAGCATTGGACTCGCCGAGTTGGATGCGTGAAGATCTCACAAAATCTACTTCAAAGTATAAGTATAAGTATAAGAAATTATCTACAATTAAATCCATGATAAATTGTCTGTTCCACCTGTAAGTGCAGTTTTGCAGACTTGCGTCATCCGTGCTCCGTCGGCGTTCACCTCCGCATTAGTTAAGAACCGCATGGCTGGATTTCTTGTGTAAGACCTGGTTACCAACGACGAAGGGGCCAGGCAAAAGAGATTTATGTCTACGTAGATTTTTAACTAAGTCAGGAGTCGGTGAATTAGCTAGGATGGTCAGGTTGGCTATGAATAGGCTTGCTCGTGGATTTAAAGGACCAAGGACTATTCAATAATTCTGAGATCTAAAAGTGTCCGACCAAGACGGAAATCTATCACACGTTTTAACCGACAAAAGTTCGAAACGAGCTACAGACATGTCCGACCAAACTGGAAATGTGGCGGACGTTTTAATCACACGCCTGAAACGATTTAGGTGTGTGCCAAGGCGCACGCCTGTCCTGAAAAAGATGCCCTGAGAGACTAAATGTAAAGTTTTTTTAGCGAAAATTATGGCGAGCAAAGTTGCTCGCGTGAACACTCTGACGCGAGCAATTAATTGCTCGGGAGGTTATTTACTCATGGCAAGGCCTGCAACATATTTTCTGGGCGATTATAGCTAGAAAAAGCTATGTGATGGGACATTCCTAATCAGAGTAGAATTATCTCACTTAATGCATAATTTTTCTATGATAGCTAGGCCGCTATAATACAGCTGATTTTATACTAGCTAGCAAAATAGCTAAATTTATGCCAGCAAAATTGGTAGTTTTATCCCAGCTAAGTAGTTGATTTTATGCTAGCTTTGTAGCTAGTTTTATGCTAGTTTTACGCTACCTATATGTTTACATACTTGCTCTATTTTATGCCAGCTAAAAGTCTTAGAAGTTCTTTTTTACTGTTGGAAAGGTGAATAATAAGACAGTACAGCTATCCGCCATCAAACTGTTCACACTTCTTTAAAAAAGACAGCTAGTTAGCGTTATATTTCTCACCTGAACGGTGGTTCACACGAACACATTCCTAAAACACGAGTTGAGGAACATGTGTGTGGGCTTCTCCATCTTTCCAGCGCATAATCTCTATTCCCACATCCAGAAAAAGCACAATGTCTAGCCATGTTTTATATTCGAAGGCTGTATACTTGGACTGTTGAATGCGCTTTGTTTACATAAGAAAATGTAGATTAGTGCAGAGGCCCCAAGCGGTAATTATGTATTTTAAAGAACAAGCTGAAATCGGAGAATGGTGTATTATCGAGTGTAGCTAGATAAATAACTTCTGATTGCCATTTATTCATATAATAAAGTCGTAATGATACCTTCGTGCAAAGAAAAATGTAAATATTCAAAAAGGTCTATTTACGATGGCCCCTAATGGCTCACTTCTCTTCTTCAAAAAAAAACACTTCTCTTCTCAGTCAAAACACTTCTCTTCTTTCCTCTGAAATCTTCTTGTCTGTTTGACACACTTTCCTTGTCAAGTGAGAAGCACTTCTCTTTCATGAACTGAGTGAGCCATAGGGACCTTTGTAGACTTGCTGTCAATGTTTTTTTAGCTAGCTGTATACAAAAAGTTTTTTATGGACTATTTGGATTTTATTTGATTTTGGAACACTCTAACCTCTGTTTTAATATTATTATGGTCTCTCCGTCTTAGTTTGAGAATGGTCTCTCCATCTAAGTATTAATGTATGCATTCGAGGTGTGTAAATAAAACTCAGAAAGGATAGCAATTCTCGTTCCTAGTTTGATTATGTGTTTGTAATATCAATCTATAGTTCAGTTATTTTTTGTCTTTTTATTGCATCCACACACTTTATTTATTACATATTTGTCAAGAAAATTGTATCAAATAAAGCTTTTTTGAGAACTCTTCGGCAACAAGCATTGATGTCTTGATGTTATTAAACCGTTAATGAACACTACTGTCATTAGAAAAGGCATATTTAGCCCATGTATTCCTTGTTAATACACAAGGTAATGTGGACATAAACTCTGTGTTTCTCTGACTTAGTAAGTTTCCATAGGGTTCTAAGATAAAACATTGGTGCTTTACTACAACTAAATATGTTTTTTAATTTTTATAATGATGTGGGCTTTTTCAGGAGAAATTTTGAACTCACCTGAAAAGTCCCATGTGTAGCTTTTAAGTAATTGGGCACCATTGTGTTTTGTGCAGAAGTTATTACTTATTAGGGATTGTTTTCATGATTGTTTCAAAATTAATATTTTTTACCTGTATACAGTATATAATATTTTCTTTGAAACAGTCTTACAAACAAAAAAATTGTTTGGTATAGAATTGTTGAAACCTTTAACCGTCACTTATTAAACTTTGAAAGCATCACTATAGGTTCCAAGATCTATGAAAGCAGGACCATAGAGCCATATTTCACTTGAAAGTTGTCAAAAAAGACTTGTAAAAAGCTAAAAAGTCTGCAAAATTGCTTCCCATACGCACATATATAGGCAGGTAGACAGTGTTTAAATTTCTCTAGCGCTCTTGTAAATGAGATAATCCATGACTGCTGCCCACAAAGGTACCAAAATTCTGGAAAAATGGTCATGCTGGCGTCAGCAACAATTACTACTTTTCAAGAGTGTGGATTAAAAAAATATATTTAACATTTGATCCAAAGTCCTAAGTCTACTGTGACCATTGACAAGTTTAAAATTTGTGACTCTAATATAGAAATAGCCTATTATATCTAATCACTTGTGGTGAAAAACTTATAACTTAACTGTCTCGTTTTATTATATTTTGTCCATGATTGTTGTTAGAAATTATAGAAGTAAATTTATCTAAATCACAAACTGTTTAAAATTTATTTCCCTCAGAAAAAAATAATTTTATATAATTTTATATTGTCATGCTTACATAACAAGAATAAAAAAACTGCTATAAAAACTTTATGAACTATTTATTTTTAGAATTATACATATAACAATGGGCATACAGGGACTCCTTCCATTGTTAAAGGATATTCAAGTAAAAACATCAATGTCCAACTTTAAAGGACAAACAGTTGGAATTGACGCATATTGTTGGCTTCACAAAGGTGCTTATGGTTGCGCTAAAGATCTGGTACTGGGCAAACCAACTAAAGTGTACATTCATTATGTTGTCCGTCGCTTGAACATGCTTATCAACAATGGTGTGACACCAATCATGATATTTGATGGTGGATACTTGCCAGCTAAGTCTGAAAAAGAGAAGGAACGTCGAGCGTAAGTTAATATGCAATACAGCATGGTAATGAACTGGTGAACGAAGGAACTAGATTTTTAAAATTTTTGTCTGAAAAATGTTATTTGCATGCAGTATAAACACTTGGCACCAAATTAGTAGTATTCAAGCTTTTTTCGGACAGAACGTTTTTTTTTTAGATAAATGTGACACTGATAATTAAAAAATGAGACACAATCTTATCAATAAATAAATGTGAATAAGCCATCTTTAATAGCCATTAGTTAACATTATATCTAAATGAAATTCAGTATATTTTAGATTGGTTTATGTAGACTGAATAGTGGTCCTCTATTATTAGGTCAACAAAATATGCCAAATGTTATGATTCAAATGGGCACAGTTATTACACAATATAATTTTAGAACATCATTTAAAATGTGTTAATTAGAATGTTGTCCAAACATGTTTTCAATCGTTTATCTAAGTGGTAATCTTACTACAGTCCTTACTGCTGTGTTATATTAAATAACTATATTGAGCTTATTGTTTAAACTTGATTACAGTACTGTAAACTTAGGATTTTTTTTAAAAACAACGACATTTTTGATATAACTGAAATGTTTAATTGCACACCATTGTATATATTACGATTGATATACATTTATATATGTCAGGAAAAGAAAAGAATATCGTTCTCGTGGTATTACCGCACTAAGAGAAGGAAAAAGTCAGGAAGCTTTTGAAAACTTTCAAAAGTGTTGTGATATCACTCCTCAAATGGCATCTGAAGTTATCAAGGTTTATTTTTAGCTATTATTATTAACCTGTAAAAGCAGGTAAGCCTATACTTGCAGGTAAACCAATCCTTTTCACAACAGTTTCCAAATCATGTGTATGTGTAATGCCAACCTTACATGCAGGTGAGCTTAATATGCTCTCTGTACTTAATCAATACACATATTTTCATGTTTTTAAAGTACAATTTTTGAAAAAATATGTAAGAACTTTCCCAAATACCATAGACTGCCTTGGATTTTATAGTCTCTCTAAAAGACTTTCCAAAAAATTGATTATATATTACATTATTATTACATTATATATTACATTAGTAGATATATTATTGTTTTTATAGGAGTGTTGTACACTGAATGTAAAATGTATTGTCGCACCATATGAAGCTGATGCTCAACTTGCCTATTTGATGAAAGAAGGAATAACACAGTTGACAATTTCAGAAGATTCTGATCTTTTGCTATATGGTTGCCATCGAGTATATATTTTTTGTGTTGTCTTTTTACCGATAAAGTAACAAGTATTTTGTTAACTAAACCAGCCAATAAATTTAGCTGCCTTATCTTATTTTATTATTTACGAGTTGATAAGCCTGCGAAAAATCCACTTAGGCAAAAGAACAATCGGAAAGGGTTTGAAATTAAACTTATGTATTAACATCAACAAATAGCTGATTTCTCAGCAAACAACGGAGACAGAAAAAATATAGATTACTTATTTCTTATCTTATTAAAGGTTTTGTATAAAATGACACCAGATGGAGAAGGGATGTTGGTCGATTTAGAAAATTTATCAAAAGTTCGAACTGTTCAACTTTCTTCCTTCAGTTTTGAAAAGTTTCGACAAATGTGTATGTTATCTGGTTGTGATTACATACCCTCGATTAAAGGAATGGGTTTGATGAAAGCTCACAAAGCTTTAAGAAGACATTCAAGTGCATACCAAGTAAGTTTTTATGCTATGTTTATTAAAATTTGTGATGAAATAGTAATAGTGTCTTGTTATTAGCTAAACTACAGTTTTTGTCTAATCAATACTAATAAATTGAAATCAAATATGGTAACCGTCATTATTCCCTGTTAGCAAAAACGCATTTCTTTTACCTGATGAATTGTTGTACCAGAATTTGCAAATTTATATGCTTCATTAACAAGCTTTTTCTTTTTTTTAATAGTAAAGTCATCTTTTACCACCCCCTAACAAACTCTCCGGCGGTATCCATCGATAAGTGATAGAGAATAAAGCAAAACATCAGTAGTGCTTTTGAGAGAGAACGTACAACCTGTGCTTGGCATAATCCTTCCACCAGTAAAGCAACAAGATTAATATGTACATTATGTGTTTATTTTTACATGTGTCTATTTTGTTTAGTGTATACGCGCTTTGAAGTGTGATACATCTTACCATGTTCCTGTTGATTATCTTGAGAACTTTCGAAAAGCTGAAATGGTTTTTAAGCATCAGATGGTTTTTGATCCTAGAAGCAAACGTGTTGTACCATTGAATGCAATGGATAGTCAAGAGAAATACACTGCAGAAGAATTGAATTATGCTGGACCGTATCTATTCATAAGTTTACTTTGTTATAATCGCCTGGACTGTATTACTGTAGCTTGTCTGCTACCATTGTATTTTTTATCTTCAATTACTTGTGTGTGAATTTCTAATCTTGATCAAGTTTCAACTTAACTGATAGTTGCCAGGAAAATTGATGATCATAGAGCTTTACAAATAGCTCTTGGGAATATAGATCCCATTACTAATAACATTCTCGCAGATAGAACGGACTTTGCAGTAAGTATTGTTGTAGATGTTTAATATTAGTGGAGCTTCAAATGACAGATGTGCGATTTACCAACAGGCAGTCTTCTGGTAAAGTTAAATTAACTATATCTTTTTCTCTGCATCTCTACTTCTATCTTCAAAATGACATCTAAAATCAATGATGCATTTGTTTTTTAACTTCAAGTAAACTTATGATTCTTTGCAGAGTGGGTTGTGTAAGAATCTTAAGAAGGATACTGGTTGGTTAGCTGCCAAGAAAACAACTCAAAGATTGACAAGTACTATTCGCACTGAAAGGAAGCCTCTGTCATTCTGTAAATTAGATACTGCTCCTGAAAGAGTGGTGAACTGTCCAAAACCTGATTCATTGAGTCCTGTGTTTCAAGCTACTAAGTCGTTGAAAAGATTGAGGGAAGGTGAGTATGTGTGATTTTATTTCCCGAAATTACCTGTCATATCTTGAGAAGGGTTTGCATTTAACACCCGAGCATGACATACATCACGTGACCAGTAAGTTTGTTTTCCACATGCTTAAAAAGGGTGTCAGGATATTGATTTGATTTAAAGATATGTTTTGTATTGCATTCTTTTATTTTTTCGACTATCGAACCTCTACTTTTATCCCTATACTTGCAATGTTAATTAAAACGATTTTACTTTAATAAAAATTGTATTGCATGCTCAAACTTTTAAAATTAGATGATTCTCCATCTCCTGAGAAAGAAATCAAACTGCAAAAGTTATATGATGTAGTACAGCAACATTCTACTGAAGAAGATGACAGCATATCACCACCACAGAAACGTTCTCTTAGTGTTTTCAAGAAGAGTCATAAATTCAGAAATCCATTTCGACAGACCGCAGAAACTTCACCAAGCAAGAATATAGTGCTAAGTAGGCAAGTAAATCTAAAATGTTTCTAAGATTAGGAATTACGTGATTGGGGATGACCATGGCATATCCTACAGTCCTGTGATTTATCCTGGAAATAAGAAATCTTACGTTTTTGTTTACTGTTTAAAAGATTTGGGTTATTCCTTTAGTATACTTTGCCATTACTTTGCTCCATATTTTGTTCTTACTTTTTTGGGTTTGTTTAGATATTTCAACAGCAAGAATGATCAGAACAACGAGAAGGTTTCACCTACAATATGTAATGATGATGTTGAATCATCTCCATTGACACTTACTAAAAGTAGTTTTATAGATTGTTTAGATCAATCCAATTTCAGTGCAATGACACCAAAAAGAAAGAAAGCCCTCAAAACACCAACAAAATCTATATACCGTCAAAGTAAGATACCCTCCCTGTGTTCGCCAGAATCTCCGGAAAAAAAAGATTTACATAAAAATAACAAGACAGAGTTGAATCGAAAACCGTTATCTCCTATTGGAGTAAATAAAAGCTCAGACGAGAACATTGACTTTAAAATACAACATACGGTGGAGGACGATAGAGAGGAAGATGATGTTATTATTTATTCTCCTGTAAAAGATGAAAAGCCTTCCATCTTAAAAACATTATGCAAAAGCAAAATAACTCTTGGACTGAGTAAATATTATAACCAACCGAAAAAGTCTTTACTTAAAACAAATGAACTATTAGATGTGAAAATCGAGAGACCATCAAGTGATTGTGAGAGCCCTTCTGTGTTGAATTCTACAAATGTTGAAGATAATGTGATTTATTTGGATGAAGGAATCTTGCCTCGTTTACCACAATTTGATGAAAAAGGAAAGGTATGTATTTTAAATAACTATAAAACAAAATTGAAAATGAGTCTGAAATAGGATGTTTGTTTACAGTTCTTTTTTTTTCTTTTATAGGTACCGAAACGATCGTTGACACGACCTGGTATGTTCAGCATATTTTCAATTCATTTTTTGGTGTAAATTCAGGGTAAAAAACTCTTGATAAAAGAAATTTTGAATGACCTTAAAAATATTATTGAAAATTTACTGCTCTATCATTATACAATTTTTTACAAAGAAATTTAGAGATTACACATCAAATGTGGAGTGCTGTATATTTCTTCATTGATTTTAAAGCCTATATTTCTTTTATTTAGTCATAAAAGTAACAGTGATTTGTATTCAAACAGCTTTTATATCATTTGTTTTTTTATATCATGTTGTCTGAAATAGCATACCTTAGGGAAGTGAGTTTTGGGGAAATTAATTTTCATGATTATTTTTGCAAGTTTGGATAAAATTGGATATTTTTTTTTTAAAATTATACACTAAATCTTTACTTTTTTCTTCGAAAAAGCTACATGACATATGCGAATTTCAACTCCAGTAGTCTTTTTTTGCCTTCTCTAAATTAAAAAAAAAATGAATCAAATTATTTCCATCTCGAACTATATATGCAAGTGAATTGGTGATTTATCTTTCTTAACAACATTCCTTACTAAAATGTGCATAATCTGCCGTGGATGGCTTGCGCATGTATTGTTACAATTCGAATACATATGTACTTTTAAAAAAAAAGTGTTTCTTGCAGTCAAAGTAAGGCTAAGGAGATATAACTGTTGTGTCCATAGTTAACCCTTCCTAAGAAAAGGTAGGTCAGGTTATACACTCTTTCATGAATGTCAGGGAAAGTTTTGAGTTGTCAGAAATTTCTAAAATATTGTCAAAATGTTGACATTGATATTATCAATTTCTTTGATATGTTATGAGAATGTCTAGAATTTTAGGTTGGAATGGCCAGTCAAAACTATTTTTTTTAGGTTGGAATGGCCAGTCAAAACTATTTTTTTTAGGTTGGAATGGCCAGTCAAAACTATTTTTTTTAAAGTAATGGCAAGGATTAGATTTTAGAACTGTTCTCAAAGAATTTGCATTAATTTTCACAGTCCATTCTATCAATATGTAAAGATTCTAATAATTCTAAAATTTCGACCAAAAAGAGTGGAAAATCAGGGAATTTGTATCCAAAAAATCTCCAGAATGTCAGTGGGCTGGGTGTGGGTCATGTTCCCCTAATTTTTTTTTAATTGTTTTATTTTTCTCCACAGTAATATCCATATTCTAACGTTCTTTTGAAAATATTGGAGTCCAGTAGAATGGTTAAAATTAACCAGATCTTCTTATTCTCAAATTCTGAGTTAGTTGAATCCAGAGTACTGGACGTAATGGAAGATGGTTAACTAAGTAGGAGAAATACGCAATAAATAAAAATCGATGTTGTGGGCGCGATAATAAGTATTTTTTTGCCCAAAAAGAGCGAGAGGCAAGCCAACATGAAGAGATGTCATAATGTCAAATTTCTTTTAAACATTTTATGTTTAATTCTGTCTAATTCAACTTTTTTTTATTTTGAATAATCTCAGCTTTGAAGCCAACAAAAACAAAGATGTCTAACTGCAGACCAATTGGACTTAGTAAACGTCATAAACCGTTACCTTCAAAAGACAATGTACTGAAACAAAGTAAATTATCCCTGGAAAAGTTTTCCTTCAAAACAAAGTCTATAGAAAGGTATATCAGTTAGCGTAAGTAGTAGTAAAAATGACAGTTTTCAGAATTTAATTTATAAGAAGTTCCCTTGACCTTGTGAAAAAGGTGATCCTTTCTTGAGAGCAGTTGTTTCATTTCCATTTCTTTCCATATTGTATATATTTAGTCTTAGAACCAATTCTTACAAGGTTGTTTAAGTGCACAACATTTCTACAGATTACAGTTTTTTAAAAAATTGTTCTCGAATTTTTCAATCACCCAATGTACAAGTCACCCCTCTACACTGTTGTTGTGCAACTAAAATACAATCTTGAAGCATGTGAATTCATTGTAGTTAACAACTATAGTTTTCTTGTTACATTTTTTTCCTTCTTTTTTAGTTCGAAGAAAGAGATTGTTTGTCTGTCTTGAATTTAATTTGTAATGAATTTATGAATGTACATATTCCTAGATACATATTTGTTTAATGTATCAATTATTTTCAGTTATAACGCTCTAGGAATTGAATACAAAATTGACTTGCTCTATTAATACCCATTCTTTTTTACGCCCCTTCCCAACCAACCCATTTATAATGCGTGTCTAATGTTACTCTTTATTAATTGTTTACTCTGGGTGACCACTTCTAAAAATCCTTAGGAAAAGAAGATATAAAAATTTCTAATTACTTAAATTCCTCCTTCGTTTTACTTCTCCATCCTCATTCAATTTTGTGCGAAAAAGTTTATGGAGGTATCATATTATGATACCTCCATACATCCTTGTTGGCGTTAAATCCTAGACGATTTTTTCAATCGCATTCACGAACGTTGTTTACGTGTTACGCCCAGGGCGTTAAATAGAGCAAATGTGATAGCGAACTTCAAATTATAAAGCACAGTAATTCCCATTGTTCGGTTCTATTTCTCATTTTCTGCAGGTGGATACTTTGCTGTAGTTTTACAACAAGATATGTGTCCTATTATCCAGCTGATTCTTTGGTTGCTAGCAATGACTAAGTTCAATGTGTACTTTTTTTTACTGTGAAATATTTTTTTTTTGCATATGTATATATATAGTGTTTATTTTTTAGCACAATAAAATGCTATATTTTATCTGTGGCTTGTTTTTTTTCTCTTTAAATTTCTTTTGAATTTGAACTTAAAGTTCTGGTGGTAAGTCAGGGTGTAGTGAGAAAATTTAAACAGTTTGAATCAAATTAAGAGTTTAGGATCGTTCACAGGCCGTACCATAGGACGGCTCAGGATGAAATAATTTCATTTTCTTAAACGCTTTAACCAGTTCGATTCTCAGAATTAATTTCACAACATTGATTGAAGACAGCTATTTATTGTATGGCCAAAGTATTATTATGCATGTTCTATTTCAAGGCGGCCATTACCACTGATAAAGTTTCTACATCTTACTATGAGGTTCACAACTAGTATCCATACTCCTTAAATATTTAAAAAGAAGATTGAGTTTAAGTAATTGTATTGTTATTAGGTTCGGAAAGTTGGAAGATATACATACAAGTTAACATGAAGAGTGATATTTTTTTCCAATCCAGCATTTTACCAAATTTTAAATGTCTGACAATTAACTTTATCCACTTTTAATTTTTCATACAAAAAATACTAAGTATATTAAAGAATATTTTAAACTGCTAGGACGAACAAAAAAATTGAAAATATATAATTTATCCAATTTTTATAGATAAATTTTATAGATAATAGATAAATGTATTGTGCTAAACCAGATGATCAAAAATACAAAAATCACTTCAAAGCAGGTTTGTTCTTTTGTAACTTATATAATATCTTTACTGTACGCGTGACTGCTCAAAAACAACAATATTAAAAACAAACCAGCATTCCAAAGCAAGTCAGGCTCGTTTCCTAGCTTTAATTTCTACATTTTTTTTTTTTGGCTTTCATCCTTCTTTTTTAGTCAAGATAACTATATGTCCCCTTTTTTTTGTAAAGGTTAACAAGCCACTTACAAAAAGAGGCTCTTTAAAAGAATGAAATCTTAAAGAACTGTGTTGTCGATCAATACTATTGAAGTGCAAGCAACTTAAATCTTGTATAATTTGATTTTCAGAATTAGCAACATTTATGAGGCTAAAATTAAAATTATGCCCTCGGCAAGCGAGGCTCTATTGCTTATAAAAATGTGTATACATTTATTGTTATTATTACAAGAATAAAACTGACTTTCATAAAACGTGTCTTTCATGCCAGAACTGATGTCAACATGGTTCGATCATTTTCTTGTTTCCATATAGGAGTGTATGTATGTTCATCTTGCTCAACTGAGTTGTTTCATGCGAAAGCGAAGTACAAACACGCATCAGCTTGGCCAGCCTTCTCTGAACCTGTTGCAGAGAATGTGATAAGAAAAGAAGTTGAAACTGAAAAACAAACTTCATCAGATAAACCGGCGCTCAAGGTTAGTTATCTTTTTCTCAAAAAAAAATGACCAAAACTGTAAGTCATGGGACTAACCCTTGATTGTTACATGTGCTATCACAATTCAAGCTATGCAATTGTCATATTGAAGAATAACTACTTTGCTCATCGCTAACATACTGCCTGGCAGCAAGCGGGATTCGTTCCGCGGTCCCCAGAACTGGGAGCTGTAGACGAACCCACTACACTACGTGCGGCAATATATTAGTGATGAACTCAGATAGTTTATCCGGATGGTGTGTATACATAGGTGAATTTTATCATAGCACATTCGTATTTTTCATTCTCAACAGATGGTGGCATGCGGTAGCTTTGTCGTTAAGATTTTTCATAGACCATATGTCATGATTAGTCGTGCAGATTTTCCGTCTCCATAATGGAATTAAAAAACAAGAGATAAGATCAGATTGTTCATAATGTCAAAAGCATGCGTGATTTTGTGTAATTGGACAATCATGTACTGCGGTATTTCTGTAAAGCAGGCTGATTGATTGATTGATTGATTGCTTGATTGTTCGTGTGATATGATAAAGATTTAAACAGAGTTTACACTGAAATCATACTAATCTTGAAAGTGGTTTCTTCTTTAATCAAATGTTTGTTTGTTTTTAGCTTTTTTGCATGAAATGTGACAATATTTTGGGCCATGAGTTTATTGGTGATGGTCCAGATAGTCAATCTAGATTCTGAATTTTATCACACTCTCTTCAGTTCCATCCGAAATAAGTGTTGGGGAAAAGTTGTGAGTTTTTTTTGTTTATTTATCCATCCTAAAAATCATTTATTTTTCATATTTGTGCTCGAAATATACTTTTTTGTTTCGATGTGAAGTATACAACACACACACAGAAAGAATTTACGTAGAAGGGTTTTGATTATACCGATCAGGTTAAGTTTCTAATAAAAACAAAAAACGAGGTTAAACGAAACAAACAGGCTTGATTTAAACAGGTTTAACACGATAACTTCAGCAATTATAATGGTATTAACCTAAAATAATAAAAGTGATTTATGATAATAAATAAAATAACTGTTTTGTCAAAGCGTTGCATGTCAGGCTTTTAAATAACCGTATACGAGAGAGGGACTTTAATTTCGTGTGGTTAGATTTCTTAGTCATGAAATATCTAGCTTTTCATAAACTGCATCTCTTTTAGTTGGCACTATTTTTGACTTCTTACCAGACGTTCATTAAACTCGAACTATCTGGTTGATGATGTATCGCACTGAAAAGCGTTTGCTGGTGTGTTATTAATGAGTCAAGCTATTCTTTAGATTGATTTTTATATATAATATATTTTACTGTATACATTGTAAACAACTTAGTTATTATTACAAGTAAATAAATAAACAAATAAACAAAAATAAAAATACATGCACATACGAAAGGTCGTTTTTTTTTTGTTACGAAACCGGTTTACATGGAACTTGGAATCTAAGAATAGCCTAATTTATGCTGGGTGTTATTTTTCGTCACTTCTGTGTATTTTCCTTGTCGGTCCTAAACTACACGCCACTGAAAGCCATATTTAAAACCCCAAAAGTTTTTTATACACACTTTCTTTTAAGAAACATATTTTTCGATTCAGCGTAGATGTTCTTAACTTTAAACGAGATTATTAGGAAATCTATATTGTCGATGTGCGCCGTACATAATGGTAGCTCGGGAAGCTAAGCGAAGAGCTTGTGTGTAATTCCACGACCTGTTACCTTTACAATGCTCTACAGCAGGAACTCTGTTAATTTCTCAATTTATTTCTTCAATTTTCTTCAATTTTTTCAATATTCTACAAGTTAGTAAAGTATAATCTCAGCCTTATGTTTCTTAAAATCATGTTTCTTACAGTAAAAAAACGTGTATGCAACAAGGTATCAAATGTTGTGGCGTGGTTACGGGTAGCACATGTTTTAGAAGTTTGGTAACTAACTTGTTTTTTGTTCATATTTTGACAGCTGTGGAGAATAGTTAGATAGTGTTGCGCAAGATCAATTCAAAGAGACTAAAATGGATCCCGGTGGAAACCTTTATATAAATAAATATTCTTTTTTTTAAAGGAAAGTGTAATTCATTAGACAGGGAGGGTTACTGCTAGCAGGGGTTACATTATCACAGAAACACCACATGTTGCGTAAAGTTGGACCCCTTTTTTACACTGTTTCAATAGATTACCTGACAACTTTATGTGTTATTATGTGTTATCATGTTTTTCATTCTCTTTTACGCTATTTTTACATTTATATTTAATTATAACAATTTTATTTCATGTTCCCAGTCAGTTTATGTATTCGCAAGTAAAAAGAAATTTTTTTATATGGCTTTTGTTATTATTTTCTTTAGAGGAACAATATATATAAAAAGAATAGCTTGTTTCAAGAGACAGGTGAAAAAATGTAGCGCTATATTCTTGTAGGATTTTTTTTATAGAATATATTTGATCACTTTAATTGTTAGTTTATCTTTTTTTGCGATGCGACTTGAAGTTCGATATCGACATTTTACTGTTACAAGAAGTTGATTTCACATCAAAGGTAGGTGCATTGACAATTCATATTGTTGTTTATAATTGCCAAATTTCATAAGAAATAAGCAGGACGTAGTAGGGCAATCCCAGTGGAACCGATAAACTAAGATGGATCCAAAATTGGCGGTAAATATAAACGTTGAATTGACGTTAGTTTAATCATGGAGGTAGAAATATCTCTATTTCTACCTCCATGGTTTAATGGTAAAAATAAGTCATGATTGAGCACTATCAGAAAAACAGGACCAACCAATGTTAATTTGATGTTAATGAGCAGAATTTCCCATCCTCTCATGGTGAATATCCAATGTGCAACACACTTCGTAAACTTTTGTATTAATGCTAACCTAACTTTTAATGCGAAAGGGATTGACTAAAACTACATTTGTAGAGCGTTCATGAGAGAAGAGCGCCTGAAAGCGAATGGGCGCTTGGAACATGAGATGATGTGCATTTTAATGGCTACTACTTTTGCGAGACATAACAAAAGAGAAGCTTCACTAATGCTTTTTAATTTTTCAACTTTTTTTACGAACTTCTGTTTCTTATAAAGGTCAAACATACAATGAAAGCATTTTAGTGTCACATAAAAGTACAAAAAGTTGTGACTGCGTCATATGACTGTGGCCCAAATTGCTGATTTTGAACACTCAAATTCCTTTTTTGGTCAATTTAGGTTAAGCGAAGTTTCTTTTCGACAACACGGAGCGAAAAAGCTAAGCTAAAAATAACTAGGACATTTTTTATTTTTTTTTTACATTTCTTCACTTTATTTTAATTCAAAGTTCTCACCTGTTATTTAATACCGTGCACGACTTTATGTCACGAAATTTTGCAAGAGCCTCGATTTGATGTAAGCAAAAAAAAAATTCATGCTTTATTTTACTCCTAGCGACAAATTTGATCATCCAATTCTTTAAAAAGTTCACAAGAGTAGGAAAAGCTGGCCGAAAATGCTCCATTTCAGTTTTAATTACATTTTGAGGTTCAATTTTGTTTTTGCGATAGTTAATACTAGAATCATCAATCCGCAAAAGTTTATGTTCGCCAAATGCCATAAATGCGCAAATTTTTCCACTCGCCAAACCTGCGAAGGTGCAGAAGCACTAAAAGAAATTCAAAGTCTTCGAACCTGTAATTATAACCGAAGCTTTATTTTACCTTGGATCTTTCAACAATTTTATCTCATCAGTGTTTAGTTGATTTTCATAGCTACATATGAAAGAGCTGGAAAAGTTGTCTATGAATCTTTTTATTTTTCTGAAAAATCTCGGTCGGTTCTTAAAGGGGCTACGAACCGGTTAAAATGCTCACATTCCGTATATCCCGCGCACATATTAAAAATCCGGCAAACGCATTTTGCGCAATGAACAGACCAGCGCACTTTGCTCGCTGGTTCAATATTTTTTTTCGAAAAGTATTTACAAAGAAATATTTCAGCAAGACTCATTCTGGATGAAAACATGACCAAGGCTGGAGAAGATAAAAATTCTAGATATATCTATATGTTCGAGTCTGTAAATTACATACATGCCGGAAAAATAGCCAGTTTGTTTTTCGCCGCCATCAGCTCGACTTTCGTGTAAGTCACTAAAGTCGAAAACCAACAGCCGTTCCGTAGCCCCTTTAAGATTTTTGACTTACAAGTTTTATAATTATGTTAATTAATGAATGGCATCATCGATTAGAAAAAATGAGGTGCTGTTTCAAGGGTCTATCATATGTTTTCACCTATCCAGTTTAATATTTTGAACATATTTACATGAATATTAATACTTAGTTACCCGGATTATTATTCATACAAGTCAATTGATTCTGAGCATCTAATCGAGGATGTCATAATTCCACATAATTAGCTCAACTTTCAAGACTAAAATCTCGGAAACCAATAAAGATTTTTCAAAAAAACAAAAAGATTCATAGACAACTTTTCAAGCTTTTTCATATGAAACCAACTTGTTTTTTCGCAAGAAGTAAGCTTTAAGCCCCAGACCAAAAATTACTCTTGAACGCATTTTTATTATTCATTTTTACCAGAGCATTTTAATTTAAATGTTACGTTTTTCCCAATATCGAATTAACGATCAGAATGGTTTTTTTTTTGAGGAGGTAAAATGTGTTACTGAGATTATTATTAATAATTAAAAACTTATTAAAGCTTATCTATCCCTTTATACAGTTTCAATCTTTTTTCAATATATAAACTTCAATTTAGCTGAGTTTTCTGATCGACCGTCTGTTAGACAAGATAACATTTTCTCAAAGCAAATAGCAGATTTCAGTTTCAAATATTTTTTTTTCTTTTAAATATATAAACGAATGTCTTATATACCTTTATTTTTCAAGCGGCTATCGACATTTTGTTCATCACACTACCAAACCAAAATTTTATTTGTCATTGAATTTTTGTAAGTTGTTTTGACGTTCCTATATAATCAGAATTTAGGAAAGTTTTGTATTGTTTGCAAAACTTTATTCATAAAGACAAACTTCTCTGTTTTCTTAATAAATATGTTTACATGCTCTCACATTTTTTTTCTATATGTAACAGAAGAGAGAAAAAATGACTCCGATAGAAGTAACAGAATTCTTTTTCTTGTGCGTGATTGGATTTTTTATCCTATTGGGAAATGCGTTGGTCATCCTGGCTTTTGTGAAAGGTCCACAAACGTTGCGTACATGCACGAATTATTTTGTGGTTAATTTAGCTGTCTCTGATCTGTTGGTGGGTTGCATATCGGTACCATTTTGGATTTGTGTACTGCTTGGTGAGACATTTTAATTATATTTAGACTTTTTTTCTATTGTTGTTTAATTAGAAGCTACAGCTATTAACCGCTTCTCTCCCTCTCTTAAGGTGAATTTCCACTCAAACACGAAATAGAACGGATCGAAACGCATAATTGTGATTTCTGGAATCTGATTGGTAATGATATTTTCCGTTTCGATCAAAACTGAAAGTTTAAAATCATTTCACCTTTTCTTGCGGACAGTAACGCTAAAAATTATAAAAGCAAAAGAATAATTAGCAGATAGCGAATTAAAATTTAAGTTGTTTTTTTGCTCCGTTTTGTTCCGTTTTGCTGTTAAGTGGAATTTCAGCTTCACATAGAAAGTTATATAACTTCACCGGCAGCTTGAGGTACCGCCCAAAAATCTCGCCTACCAGAAATAACGCCCACCAAAAATCTCACCCACAAGAAATCTCACCCACAATGTCGAGGATGAGTAACATAAAAGTTTTTTATTAGAAAAACAGAAGTGTGGGGAAGTGTAAGCTCTCCGTCCGGGTGAATAATTCTTTGTGCGTTCTTTTACATTATAAACTGTTATCGGGAAAAAAACGGGGAAAAAGAGGGTGGTGAATAAAGTGACAAGTTTCCTGACTAACTTAATCCCTGACTAATAATTTTCCCCAATAAGCGTTATTGCGGCTGGTCTATTTTTTATTGAAATGTTCCAATTTTTGTCCTGTTAAATCAATGATGACGGTGGAGGGAAAGATAACAATTAAAGATAAACAATTAAGGAATTGGATATTTTTTTTTATCAGTGTCCCTGAGAAATTAGAGGGAAGCGACTAATTCTATGCATTGGTGACCAAATTTCTTTTTCCCACTAACTTAAACTCCGGTTTCTTTTTTTCCCGAAAACCTATTTTAAATCTATCCTCCTAGTTTAAACAGACCTTTCACAACCAGCAAAGTTTTAATTTACATCTTTTATTCGTTCGCTTGTTTTTATGTTTTTTAATTTCTTATTTTTAGGTTTCACAAGTGCAGATGAAGAAAATTTCAAATACCTGATTTCACTGGATATATTATTTGGGACCACGTCAATCCTGTGTTTGACAGCAATCAGCCTTGAAAGAATGTTCGCCGTCAAGTATCCCGCTCGTCACTTTAACCTAACTAAAAGACCAGTATATATTGCAATCGCTATCACTTGGATTACAGGCTTGATATTAACAGCAATAAAATTTCTGATGAATGACGAGAAAACATACACCATGTTGATTTTAATTTTAGCATTTTTTATTCCATTGGTTGTGATTATCATCTGTTACGTCATAATATTTCACACAGCGAAACACCTGATGAAAGCATCCAATCAGACGGGTACATTATCACGCGAACTTCAGGTAGCGAAAACTATATCTGTCATTATAGGGTTATTTGTCATTTGCTGGATGCCATTTTTCGTCGTGAATATTCTCTATTTGTTTTGCACGGTTAATTGTGAAAAGCTTGACAAACTGGAGTGGTTGGTCAACGTTTCGAAGCTTCTTCACTATAGCAACAGTATGATGAATTTCTTTGTGTACGCGGTTCGTAGTCCTGATTTTAGAGTTACTTTTAAAGCCTTGATATGTAATAAATGCAATACAAGCGCAATACGGGAAAGGATTCGAGCTTTGTCGCTCTCTGAACGAAGAACAAAATCGAGTTTGTTGAGGCATATCCAAAGAAACAAACAAATTCATCAGAATAGGCACTTATTACCTGATACAAGACATTCAACTCATAGCACGGATACTCATGAAACAATTCTTATCTCAAGTAGTCAAAAATTAAACGGCTGTTAATGAACAACCGGTACACGATATTCAATTTGCGTTGGCAAGCACTGCACATGTCAAAGATTGAAAGTTGGCAGCTCACACGAGAATAAAAACGACAAATATCTAAAATATCTTTATCTTTTAAAGAATGTATTTCCAATATACTTAACATGTGGTCATTGTTCTTATTTTTTGAAAATAGTTAACATTGCAGTGTCTGTGATGGTAGAAAATGGAAAGGAGTTAGCAAGCAACATCGTCCCCAGGGGATTTTGCCTTTTTGAC
This sequence comes from Hydractinia echinata, assembly GCA_030067915.1. Taxonomy (NCBI): domain Eukaryota; kingdom Metazoa; phylum Cnidaria; class Hydrozoa; order Anthoathecata; family Hydractiniidae; genus Hydractinia; species Hydractinia echinata. The sequence continues at coordinate 1,558,551 of JASGCC010000063.1, forward strand.
ATTGAGGTTGGCGGCGAAAAAACTTGTTTAGCTTTCAAGTAATCTCTAGCAGCTTTGTCGAGGATGGGCAGCAAGGGACAGCAGGGCTACCACTTTGCCATTATGTAACGCTTCTAACGATAAGAAAGCTTAATTACAGAAAATGTATTTTTATTTGAATGTGTTTTCTGTAGCATTAATATTTAGTTACTCAGGATTGATGGAAAATCATAATGTAGTGTGCTATCTCGTATTATATGTATTTAACTTAAATTTCAATTTCCCAGAGTTTTTAAGTAAAAATCTACAATCATGTTTAAAACCGTATTGGAATAAATGCTTAATTTCGAAGATCATACACACAAGCAATAATTTACGGTCTTTTCAATTAGTCCCAGAGGGGAATTTTCACAAAGCGAATTGGACGGCAAAATCGCCGGCGAAATGTATCTCAGCATGCGCAGTTTTTTTTGTTTTCATTTTGCTTCGAAGAATTCGCAAAACGCTGAAACAGTTCCTACTTTTTATTGGCGAACCCGAATTTCATAAATTATAATAATTATGACGTCATCCAAAATTTCATAATGGTTCTATGCTCTTTAAATAAGGATATTCAGATAGAATATCAAATTATCATGACAAAAATGAAGTTTTTAGAGCAATATAATATTCTGGTTGGATTTTATTTCGATTTGAAGAAAATAATTATTTTGAAAACGAGGCTATTCTTAGAAACCTCGGCTATATAAAGGGTTTGACCGTAACTTTCAGTTCGCAATTGAGGCACTTAACGAACAGAAATATTTACGAAATTAGGTAATTTGTTCTACCTTCTGTTAAGGAACTTAGGGATAAGAATCATTTTTAATATATATCAACCTCTTTAATTGAGTTTGACATAATTAGGAAATTCGGGAAAGGTCTATTAGAGCGCAATATTCAGTATTTTAAATTCGCCCATTCGCCACATATTTTTGGTTCACGAGAAATTCGCCGCCAAATTCGCCCTTTACAATTCGCTACGTGAAAATCCACCTTTAGGCTCCTCGTTTATTTCGTTAGATCCAAAACTTAATATTTTCTGCTGGACGCATTTTTTTTCTTCGAATTTCAGGCCCTCCGCGGGCCGTCCTGTTAATTGTTCCTAAATGCAGAAACTGCGGCTAGCGCATTTTCAACGGTGCCCACCCACTACACATCTTCCTAAGTGAAGGTACGAAGCATTCATCAGGCGATGCTGTTTTGCCGTTAATTGTTCCTAAATGCAGAAACTGCGGCTAGAGCATTTTCAACGGTCCCCACCCACTACACATCTTCCTAAGTGAAGGTACGAAGCATTCATCAGGCGATGCTGTTTTGCCGTTAATTGTTCCTAAATGCAGAAACTGCGGCTAACGTATTTTCAACGGTCCCCACCCACTACACATCTTCCTAAGTGAAGGTACGAAGCATTCATCAGGCGATGCTTTTTTGCCGTTAATTGTTCCTAAATGCAGAAACTGTGGCTAGCGTATTTTCAACGGTCCCCACCCACTACACATCTTCCTAAGTGAAGGTACGAAGCATTCATCAGGCGATGCTGTTTTGCCGTTAATTGTTCCTAAATGCAGAAACTGTGGCTAGCGTATTTTCAGCGCTCCCCACGCACTACACATCTTCCTAAGTGGGTACGAAGCATTCATCAGGCGATGTTGCTTTGCCATTTGGAGAATACACAAAATTCATTTTCCAAAAAATTTTGAACACGTTTCCATTTTATAAGAACATTTAGCCTCAGATTAAACTAAATGTTAAGAACATGTAAATAAAGAGAGCAGTAGGAAATAATTCGTAACAAACTTGTCTTAAAAATATTGTAATTTTAACTTAAAATTTTTATAACGAGTTCATTTCCATTCGTGTAATTTTAAGCCGAGTGGAATATTCACGTTTAAATTTTTCAATCTCATTGGTTGATTTCAAAAACATAATCACAATCGGACTTGAAACACACGCTTGGCGGGAAAAAAAAGTTGAAAGTTTCTCAACTTTTTTCTTCATTCCTGCGGAAACATGATGGCGGATAAAAGGTGAGCTTGGAAAGCAATTGTCTGACACAAATCTTTTTTTCTTAGCAATCTTTTTTCTCCATATTTCTCTTTTTGTCACGATTCGCGCAATGAACCTATTTTATGGCCTAACGGTATTTTCTTTTACAGTAAAAGAAAGTTGCCGCCATGCTAAAGATTTAAATTTTCCCCCGCTGGCTAATAAAAATGACCAAGCGGAAAAAACGTGCGGAATTTTCGATGGAGATATTCCGCTCATCTTAAAATTACGCGAATGGAAAACAGCCTTCACATGACTGAGAGTTATATTTAGAAAGAAATCAAATAATTGTTCCCATGGTTACTCATTTCCCGAAGTTCAGGTTATTATAAACAAAAAATGTTTGGAGAAAAAGGAAGAAATACTTCGATTTAAAAAAAGAAACGAAACGAGCGCAAATGTAAATACTTCATAAATTGTTTATAACGAACGTTAGCAATTCTCTTTCAGTTAATGTGTTTCTTTACTCGCCTTTCTAAGTACGTGTTTTCACGTTTGTGGTGTTAAAAGTACACTTAAAACATTGCGATTTTGATTTTGATTGAGAAGGTTAAATATTGACTTCATCATTTAGGGTGCCTGCCATGCACTTAAATTTTATAATTATAAATGTCGGCCTTTTCTCTAGTGATGATGTAGAAAATTCAAAAAAGCGTTGCTTTGGTAGAATTATCTCTACTTTTAGTAACAGATCGACCCTTCTTTCTTGCATCACAATTTTTTAACGAAAAAGTGCAACTTGTAATGTGACATGTGTAATGGGACATCGAGACATCGTCGCAACATTGCTAAAGCAAGCAAATATAGTTGTTGTCGGCAAGAATTTCTTCTCTTTTTTTAGATAAATCAAACGAAAAAAGTGTCATGTTTTTCAATATACCATACCTGAATTTTATATTTTTTTAAAATATATACCGAAGCGCTCGAAAAAATCGACGGTACTTTCACAAGAACACTTTGTTAGAAGTATAAGCCTTGATTTCCGTTTGTGCATGCATAACACATGAAGTGCTCTTTGCGACGAAAGAAAATTATCATTTTACGCACAGGAAAAACACTTTTTATCACTTAAAACCTCTCGTAGGGGTTAAAAAAAATTCGAGCTACCTAGACTGTAGAACTTTCTCTTTGGATACGAGTTCGGGAGCAAGACTGCAAGAGTTCGCCCCTTAGGTTTGTTAAACGTTCTAGCTTTTCGTCTGAAGGTTCATTTAAAGGTAAGGAGCACTCTCTGCAAAAATGGCTATTTGGTAGTAGTAGCTAAACAAACTTTGTTATCCATATGCTTTCTCAAGTAAATCTTCGGGGCGTTTTTTTAAAGTAAAACCACTTCATTCTCGTCCCCAGAGCTCTGGGGATAAACAATAGTCATAAGAAAGAGAGATAGTCTGGGTACCGCCGTGATTGAGCTCCGCTCCGGTATCAGACTCGCGTTCAGAAATTTCCTAGTGCCCAGTCTACTTTTAGGGGGACCAAAAAATCAAAAACAGGCGGGAAGCTTTGTATGCTAGGTACTTTGCTGAAGTTTGCGTGGATTTTTTGGTATTATCAACTATGGTTGGAGCTAATTGTTCAGTCTTTGGTTGTTCTAGCTCCCGTAGAACAAGTGGAATTTCTATTTTCAAAATTACTCAAGCATATGACGAGTATGCAACGCATCATGGAGAGACAAGCTAGTCGCTGTGATAATCAAAGATATTTTATTAGGTAGCTAGCTAGCTACAACATACACATATACTATGACACAGTAAGTGAGATAATTCTACTCTGATTAGGAATGTCCCATTAGATAGCTTGTTCTAGCCACATTCGTCCAATTTTAGACCAAAAACCAAGGACCAAAATGTTTAGCGAAATCAGCAAAAGTACCTAGCATACAAAGCTTCCTATATACCTAGCTAGTATAGTATCCATATATTTTTTAAAATACAGTAGATGCAACATCTGTTCAGCTTCCTTGACATCTCTATCACCTGATCCTGCAGAATCACCTTTGTTGTGGTGTGGCGCGTTGGTGTGGCGTGTTAATCCTCTTCGATAAACAAACTTTAGGACACAAACTACAGCTAAAGGTGACTTTTGCGTCCTCCTCGGGTATTTCCTTCACAACTGTGGTTAGTTCCACGTCAAAGTCTGAATTACTTTGTAGAATATCTTCATCTATAGCCTCCAATATAGCATCAAGTTCTTCGCCATAAAGGAAATCTTCCTTCGCCGCAGCCATTTTACAAAATTCAGTCCCCTTACTTTCGGACCACCCGCTCTAGGTCAGGTCCTTTTGCCGTATCGGTCCGAAATGGCCGATTACCCAGACTATCTCTCTCCTGTGACTATGGATAAACGAGCTCTGGGGACGAGAGTGAAACCACTTTTCACGGAGTGTTTTTATTAGGTGCGCGTGTACAAAAATAAAAAATTGAGCTAGTTCTTTTATTTAGCTACAAAATATAGACTTTTTTGACATTTTACATTGTGTCGTTGCACCAAGCGCTCAAATAAAAATGTCGAAATGTAATAGACTTATTTAAGATTAAAATTATTAAGATTTATTAAAAGATGCGTTTTCAAACATTTTACTTATGTGTTTATTACGCAGGGCGGGTATTCCAGAGGGCGTTTATGCCAGAGGGGTGTTTATTAAATTACCCAGCTTCATTTGAGGAAGACGACCCTTAGTACTGGCCTTTATTCCAATATTCACAGTGAATGTTTTTTCAGTATTTTTTTCGGTATCTTCTTTATGAGATTGCGAAACAGATAAAATCGTCGGTTGTCGGTAGTTTACAAATAAATTATGCAAAACTTACATAAAAGCATCTTTCACCGTGCTAGATCTTGAATATATTTGGAAGGCTTCTCGCCTTTAAAAATTCATATATAATATGAATCGAATTGTGTAACTCTTCTCGCGGGAAGATGACTCGTATTTTGTCAGCTATATAAAAAACGCACGGTGCGTGTGCTGTTGTTAGAAAAAAAATATTTAAAATTAATGATATATTATAATTATGGCTATACGATATTTCGACACTTCTCAATTGTAGAATTGAAGCGCAAGCAAAAACATCTGCTGTCGAGGTTCTGCTGGATATATGTTTTGATTTCTAATGCGTTAGTAATTTATAACTTTTACAAGCTTAAAATCTATTTATAATATAATAAAAAAAACTTGCTGTTTTAGTAGTTATGTGCATGGAGAGAAAAAATGTCAAAAATACGCGATTGTAGTATTGTTGTGAATCCTCCCAAGATAATAGCATAGTGATGGCTTTCAATTAGTTCTATTAAAAGTCCAAAAGGGATTACAACAGCTTTGTATAACGTGAAGTCAGCTAACGTTGGTACGTTATTTTGATAGAAAAAAAAAACGAAGCGAATAAACACAGACCAACTTCTGTATTGAGTGCGTTTCAAAGCTGTCTTTTATAACACGCAAATATTGATCGTGTTGTGATAAATATAAATCTTTTTAAATCTCGTCAAAAAACAATAAACATAATCTGGATGGAGGAGAACATATCAGCGTTTTTAGATGTGTCTAAAAATATGAGTCGTAACGCATCGACGATGAATAACTCGTCGATGATAAGTGAATCAACACAGAGTTCGTCTATCATAACAGTGGTAACTTTCCTTAGTGTGGTATGCGTGTTAATTTTACTTGGAAATGCTCTTGTGATATTGGCGTTTACAAATGGTCCGAGAAGATTGCGTACTTACACAAATTTTTTTGTTGTGAATCTGGCTATATCAGACCTTATGGTTGGTTGTTTGTCTGTCCCGTTTTGGATATGTTTAGAGCTGGGTAATATTGATTCTTCTTGTTTATTTCTAACTTTGTTTTTTTTTCATATGTTTGTCTTTAAGCTTTTTATAATTCCCGTTCACGACTTCCGTCCCTAATTTCTTCAAAGAACAGATTACGTGCCAGCACAACAAGGCTATTGATTGAACCTTGAACGACTGTCAGTGACGCAAAAACACTGATCATAAACTAACGTAGTAAAAAAGCTCTGTGCAGGAGTGTTTGTTTTGACAAATCTCGAGTTAATTTTAATAGAAAGCTTAGAAAATTAGTATCCATTAGAGAATTTTTGAGTACTTTGAAGTTGCAAACCTGTGAATGAGACAAAAAGATATTTTAATCTATATTTTAAGAGACGCTTGAATGATTGAAAAACATGTCAAAAATACGTGATCCTATTAGATATTTCGATAACTACCCAGTATGATTCTAGTACAATCCCATGTAGCTACGTACAATCGGCTCATACCGCTTCAATCATGTTATTATTGTTCTTGTAAGAACAATGTAAAAACTTGTTTCATTTTTGAAACAATATCGTCTGAAAGCAAGAAAAACAAACAAACAAATAGATCATATTGCATGACTAATGCTAGAAAGATAACACGAAAAACAATTTAGTTGTTGCCATAGATACATCGAATCCTAACAGAGCAGACACGTGCGTGACACTAAAACAGTTAATGCCAAATGAAGTTTGTGACCTAGGATTAGCGCCCGAAGCTTCAAGAGCGGCGTTTATTCAAAAAGGGCGTTTTTTATCAAGGAAAAAAATTTAAGTTAAAACCAACCTCGTACCCAGGGTATCTTGTATCTTTTCTGACATTTTGTTCGTCTCGCCGTCCCGGTTATAGAAAAGAGACAGCAGGCGCTGGGAACGAGGTTGAGTTGGAATGTTTATTTTCTACAAGTTATCTAAACGAAGGCGGGGTTTCTAGTCTGCAGTTTCGCCAGAGCTGAGCGATAAAAAAATTCGTGATGGATATCCTGCAAATAACAACAACGCATTATTTAAAAGTTGAACCTTGCTGACATAGAATTCGGATTAGCTATGGTTAAGAAAAACAATCCGTGTAAATTAATACTTTAAAATTGGTCTATTTTCCGTCCCGTTTGTTTTTAATTGTTAGAGACTTAATAGATTTATAGAAATAATAGCTTAATAAAAAGTGCCTCAAGACTTGTCATGACTTCGTTAATTTGTTGATTTCGGTTGGTTTTACAAAAACGTCTAAATTTTATACGAGGCTTATATTTTAACACTTGTTCACCCCTAAAAGTTATTATTTGCGTTCTCTCCCTAAAACTTTTGATGTCTTCGTTGATTTATAGCAACCTCATTCCCAGGACAATTTTCATTTCTGATGAGTTTGATAGCGCTCCGTAATAACGGTTAAAGGGCCGAGACCCTGGGTATGAGGATGGATTTATAGATATGGTAGAGTGACGTTTCTTTAAGAGGAGGGTTAATTCAAGAAATAGAATACCGTGAATTTAATGTTCGGTTGCTCGTTGTGAAGTTGCTTAGAGAAGGGAGGTTATTCGACACGGGACTGATTAAAAATACTAGCTATAAAGAGCAAAGTAGAGATCTGCTGGAATAAATGTGAAGAATAAAAGGCTTTTGCTAGGGAGATACAAGTTTTAGTGGACAGGAGTAAATATCGAGTAAATGTCTACTGGTACTTTCAAAAATAATTTCTCAGGAACGCGACGGCTAATTATTTAACTCGAAGTCTGGTAAAAAAATTCTTTAAAAAATTTAAAAAATATATTTAAATGTTTGACGCAAATTATAATTTTTATATTTTAGGTAAAACAAGTGATGGCGCCAATAAATTTTTCATTGCATTAGATATATTATTTGGGACGACGTCGATCTTATCTCTAGCTGCTATCAGCTTAGAAAGGATGTATGCTGTGAAATACCCGGCGCATCATTTAAATTTATCTCGCCGGACAGTTTATGCTAGCATAGCGTTTACTTGGACGATTGGTATAATGTTAACTGTCACGAACATTACTCTTTTCAAGCATCAAAAAATATTAATTCTCGTTTTGTTTACATTTGCTTTTGTCATCCCGCTTCTTGTGATTATATTTTCGTATGTCGTATTATTCGTCACAGCATTCCAACTGACAGCTGCTGATAATCAACTGAACAGTCTTTCCCGCGAAATTCAAATAGCAAAGACGATATCGGTTATTATTGGTTTATTTGTAATATGCTGGGCGCCATTTTTTTGTTTAAATATCGCATACACGTATTGTCCACATTGTGCGAACTCCTGGACTGTGTCTATCAGTATCACCAAGCTTCTTCACTATAGCAACAGTATGATGAATTTCTTTGTGTACGCGGTCCGCAGTCCTGATTTTAGACAAACATTTAAAGCTCTTATTTACAAATGCGATACAAGTGAAGTTCGAGAACGATTACGAACTATATCATTTCGTTCCATCCGAAGTAGATCCTCGACACTCGTACTGAAACGAAACAATAATAACTCGGCGGATAGTTCGGGAAAATGTGAAGTGCAGTCGCATTTCCTAAACGTCAATTACAATGGTAAAAGTTTTACTGAAGAAACTGATTTAACAATAGTTGAATCTGAAAGTCCTAGTATTGGATTGTACTTGTATGATTGTATGCGATTTGGGGAATAGCACGCTTTCGAACGTACCGTTAAGACGTTTATTGTAAGGCTGTGTTTTAAAATGCTAATGTAATACGGTTTTAATGGAAAAGAGATCTAAAGTGGATAATCAGCGCAATCTGCACACGTAAAATTAAAATCTCCCGGTACAAATTTGCTGACAAAAGAACGCGATTATTTTAACAGACACTATAAGATAATAAATAACAATAATCTTTTTATTTTTTAAGTTCTAATTTTTCCCCATGTGTTTGCAGGTGTGGTTGTCTTCCAAACTACAAGTAAAACATTGTTGGCTAACCGCTCTTTCTCTAGGATTTGTTATGAGAGAGCATAACTGGGGCAAAAACTTAACAATCGTTAACAAGTTGTTTTGTCATAAAATTCAAAAGAACTTAAAAAAGAATATGGAAGTTAAATTAGGCATGTAGTATTGACCTGAAGATAATTTCGCCATCGTGCGTAAAAAGAAGGGATGAGCATCAGCTTGCTTACTCTTACACTTGACTTTAAGAAGCTAATATTTTACGTCCGTCGTTGCTGCAATCCTGTTCATATTTTTTGGGAAATGGCAATTTCTGCAGCGTCTGCGCTATATGAAATCATTAACGCGACGGCCCGTGCATGTCCAGAATCTAGAAAATAGAAAATGCTGACGTCAGCAAGAGTTATCACAATTTGAGGTTTTGGATCTAGCCAAATAACGTAAGATCCTACGTCCTAAGTCCGTTGTGACCATCGACAAGTGAACTTTGACAAGTTTTAAACAGGATTGTAGATTTACCAATTTAGGCTCTTGTTAAAGATACAAAAAAAGTTGTACTCAATCCAGAGGATGCATCAATGTGCATCAGTTTTGGATTTTTGTTCGTTATAAGTAATGCGTGTCCGAATAGCCCGCGTATAAGGTTGAACTTCTCTCAAGCAGACACTTGCTGGACAAATATTTTTGTCTGCTCCGGAAAGTTTTTTCTACAGTAACTGGTAAAAAGTTAACAGTAAAGGGTGATACAAATTGGAAATCTCTTTAGTAATTAAGGCTTAAAGGGTCGAGGGGCTTTTTCTTGACACTTTACATTGAGCTAGAAGGATAGCATTGAGAAAAGAACATAGCTACTGTCGCGAGAGTGACGAGAAAAGAAATATACACGCTCGATGGGACTGAAAATTGTCCAAAAAATTCAATAATCCGATTTTCGTCAAAAAATGTCACCTACAAAAAAAGGTTGTTGATTGCATTTATATACAAGACTTAACCTTCGTTATCATGTGTACAGTAGATTTTTAAATGTACTATTTTTACCTAGTAAAAATTAAGCGTTTTGTCAAAAAAATTCATTTGTGTGTTATCCCCAAGAGCTAAATTTTTGGAAATCGAGATATTTAAATCTTACAGTTTAAGTCGTACAATTCCTTACGATATGGCGGCACGGTGAACTGTTTTGTACTAGAATCTCATACATACAATTTCGCCCTGGGAAAACGAAAAAAGCCCTTCTGGAAAGTCTTGATTGAAATATAGGTTTTCTTTCTGTGGTCACCATGAGAGGATCTTATATTATCATTCCATCATCCAATTCAAGGATTTTTTTATTTACCTTGTTCCCAGGACATTTTGCTTCCAAAGAGATCTTCAGATACGACGACGAAACAGAAATTTATCTCGTAAAAAACGTGTAAAAGTTACTCGATACTCCCCGTCCCGTTATAAAAAAGAGACAACAGGCGCTGGGGACGAGGTTGTGATGAACTATCTTACAGGGCACAAAAAATATACTGTATAGATCTTTTTTGATGAATGATCTTAAACCATTCCCACGTGAGCAAAGCATATTTCGCTTCTCTCCCCTAGCCTCCTCCTCGCCAGGCCTGATATTGCGGGCATTTTCGTAATAAATTTTATCTATTGTGGCAAAGTTTAGACGTATTTCCCGACTATATAAATTGCGATAAATGAAATGTAAAACGGACTCCTGCCAAATATATTTGCATGAAACGAAAAATATAAAAATTACAAGGAAAATAATTTTGGCACGAATTGCTCTTCACGCTTTAGACGTATCTTAATTTTTGGCCGAGAACCTAAATGTCCTGAGGTGCTGGGTCTTTATTTTCTTTTTTGCATCCCTCGATTTGTTTACATTAATCGCAGACCGGAGAACATTTTAATGAACAGGGAACTAATAATAATCAAAACCGAAAATAAGCCAAGCGAAGCAAATCAAAGCTGCATAATAAGGACAGGAGAGGAGGAAGAGGTGTGTGGAACGTTTTAGTTTAGTAGTTAAAACTTAACTTTTAGATCTCATATTTAAACACGAAGGCTTTTGCAAAAACTCTTCAGCTGACTAGTCCAGTCAATTTTGTACTTTTCTCATTATTATTAATAATTATTAAGTATTTTTCTCATAAGAAAGGAGAGAGGTTTGTAGAACTTTTATGTTTGGCAGTAAGGTGACTGTGATTTTGTATCGCAATTTGTTGCTTCTCCTCTGGAGAATTTCTGACATGCCTTGTTAATTGCTTGGACACACAGTGAGCAGATGAATTTCTTTGTTTACATTTTCAGTGTATATAAGCTCTTTCGGCGCTGGTATCTGCCTGACAGGTAAAAAGATGGGGGCGCTAGGTTAAACAAAGTTATTTTTAATCCATTTTGTCACACAAAGCAGTCTAATCGATATCCGAAAATGGATATGTCAATTATATCCAAATGTGGATATATGTCCAAATTTCGTGGAAAAAGCATAATTTACCTTCTTTTTCTGACAAATTCCTCTAATATAATATGTTAAACTGGATAAAAATTGTTACAAAATATATCACCAAAAAGGATATTTTCCAACGCTTCTTTTCCAGTTTTCCGCGTGTTTGTAGCTTGTTCAATCAAACAGAAATTAATTTTCAAGTTGGTTAACAGCGAGCATAATATTTTTCAAAATTCGTCATTTTACTTGTATTTCATACAAATTAGATTGGTTCCGTGGTTTGGAAGGTATATATACTATATATATCTATACTTTTCTTAAAGTCAGGAGTTTCTTCTTTAACATAATGTAGGATTCGTATTAGGTACGCTTTTTTTGCCCCAAGTTACGCTTTTAGAAAATCAAGTATAACAATTTGTATTATCAAACCGCCCTAAACACCCGCCCATTTTCCCGTTTTTTCCCTGATTATGTTTTATCCTGTTTCACTCGGTTTTTCCCGAACAATGGATGGCGGGTTAGTAGAAACCATGGGGGCTGTCGGACGACTTCCAGCGTTTAAAATACCAAACATAAACATAACGGTAGACTAATAGTCATTACTCAACAGTGGAAGTTCTGAAAAAACTGTTTTTTATATCATTTATTCGATAAATATAGCTGTAGTTAAATCCCACAAATAATAAACTGAGAGTAAAACGACAAAAAAGAACCTTCCTTCTTCGCGAAAAATTTTAAATGAGAACAATGAGCCTCGTGCGCATTGCATTTTGGGTGCAATTCGGGCGTTTTCGGACGGGCCCAGGCTTTTCTGGGGCGGATACAGACGAAAACCTTGAAAAAACGCCCATGACCGCCCTAACATATACAGCGTTTTTGGCGAGTCGGCACCCTCGTAGAAGAACTAACGATTGATAACAAGTTGGATAGTGTGAATAAAAAATGTGTAAACTTTTTTATATTTGTGAGCCTTGGTTCTCAAGATATTTAAAGTTAAGGTGGAACTACGGTCACTGCCATGACAGTGTTGATGAGGACTTTTTATGCTTAATTCTACGGTGAAGTATATAAACACATTGTGAATAAACGAATCCAGGAAATGCTAAACGTATAAACTGTAGTATGCCTCTTGGGATTGTATTAGAATAATTTTATTTATGTTTTAGAATATAAATATACTTTGTATATATATATACTTTACTGTGATATGTTAATCACCTAAAAAAATTACAAGTAAATTATATGTAATATAAATCTTTTTCTTTATTTTTGTGTACAAAAACATCAAACAGATCTTTTCATTTAATCTGAATGTTTCTCAAAAACAAAAGGTCAAATGATTATATGCAATGGAATGTGTCGATTCCTGAAAAAACGCTGGAAGTGATTTTGTGAAAACAGAACAAAGTCTTAAAGTTTTTTGTATTTTAACAGTAGTATTATTTCTTTACCTATTTTCCTAAATTATTAAAAATGTTTTAGCTATGTTGTAGAGAATCGGATTTACTGGTTGCCCTTGGCACCTTTTTAAATCCCTCCTTATTATATTCTGGTTGTGAGTGTAAGTAGCTGTGAACTGTTTACTCAATGTGAGCAAGACTTCATCCATCATCTTACAAATATTGTTAAACTATGATGCCGTATAAAGTCACAAATCAACGAAATATGTGCAAACCAAGTTAACCTTTGTTTAATAATGGCGGGAACATTGATGTAATTATTGCTTTTTTCTACAAATAAGCAAAACAAAAAATCCAATATGCACAGAAAACAAGATTTAGTCTTTTTCCACCACTTGCCCATGCCTTTTCTTTACGTCTCGTTGCATGTTTTTCAGATTTTTACACACAAAAACTTGCTTATATACTTTGTTTTTGTTGTTATTGTTTCTCAATTACAAAAAAAATCATAGAAAGTTTGAATTTCATTCTGTACTGTCTAGACAGCACACAGCATTCTGTTGCTAGTTAGGCATGATCATCATCCCGCTTAAGCTTGCTAGCATGGGTTGGACAGGGTATATTAATGACTTCTGCCAAACTTATCTAGACTGTGATAGATCTGAACTCAAATTCCTCTGCCTTAAGTCTATGTCCTTATTACCTCCTGCTAAGTCTTTTGTGGTCTACCTCTTTGCCCCTTGTACTATCAAGTTCTTACACTTCCTTACCCAATTATCCTGGGTAAGAAGTGTCCCAATCAACTTAATCTTCTTATCTGGATAACATCTTTAATCTAAACTCTTTCTGTCTCTCAGACTGGCGTTACACAACCACCTAACCATTCTCATTTTATTTCTTTCTAAACGGTCAAGATCTTCCTGCTTCACTGCCCATGTCTTATTTTGGAATAAGGTACAGATAGAAAATTGACATTTATGAAAACACTTGGCAGAAACAGAGCTTGAAATCCAAAGTGTGTCTGCAAGTCTGACTTGCACTGAGATTGCATACTTTATGGCCATATAAATAAATTTATACTCACTTCAAAAGTTTTAAATTTGCTTGTGTAAAAACAAAAGTCAGAAAGCAAAAAAATAATTGCTTTTCTAGAGTGCAGTTAAGTGGCTTCCCACGACAATGCATTAAAGCATTTGACTATTAAATGCATTTTTTTGCCAATGGTTAAATTTGATATTAGTCATTTAAATTAATGTTTTTATTATTGCAGATTATTCTATATTGTTTATTAATTTTCTTATATTTGAATAAAAAACATGGCACAACATTGCTCTTATAATATTTATTTTCACTTGAGAATTTCTAGACTTGTAAACTTGCGTAACATAATTGATAAGAGTTTTCCAAGCTGATTCAAGCTTTTTTTTACCCTGGGGCTTTTATATTTTTATTTTCTAACCTATGGGAAAGGTTTCTTATTTACAAAAGTGGGTTGTATGGTCAGGTAAAATTTTATCCAAAAAATCCAAAACTCCTTTGAGTGGCAGTTATAATTGTTTCTTTATTTTTATTGTGTTTTGACAATTAATATTGTTCCTATGGTTCTTGTTTGTTTTGCACCAAATATTCACCATTTTTGACCCCCCCTCCCACCCTTATCTGTTGAAGTTTACTTTTTTTTTTGTGGCGCCATGTTTAGTGGTTATAACTCTCACACTTTGCGCAGGAGACCGGGGTTTGATTCCCCTTAGCGATTCAACATGGGCGAGTGAATGTTACCATAGCCCCGGGTTAACCCAAGCCATGTGAGAGAAATTGGGGAAATGGCACACTGTGTGAGCCGTTGGATATTGCCAGTAGTTGTCTAGTGAAGCGCGGGCCCTAATTAGGTCTGTGTAGCTCAAAATGAGCATTAAATACTCTAGGACTCCCCATCTAAGCCATGGCCCCTCCTGGAAATAATAGACAGGGTGTATCCCTCGATATTTGTGAGGCTAGCCATGTAAAATATGCACATCTATCTATCTATCTACTTTTGGTATACAACCAATGTTACTGTAAGTAAACTTGTTTGCATTCCTATTAAATACCTCAACATAAGGAACAAGAAATCACTCCCTGTAACACTAATAACACAAAGTAAAGATCATGTGGTTATTATCTTTACACATTTAGCCATCATTATAACCCACTACTTGCAAAAATAAGCAATACAGTATCAAATAGCTGCAAACAAAAAATAGGAGAAAAAAATTATTTTTCAGAAAGCAAATGTACACAAATAGACCTCCTTCCCCTTTCGTTTTTTGTTCTTTAGCATGTCACCCTTCTAGGAGCGCTATTCTTCCTCCAAGAATCCATTTTTTGTGAATCTTTTCTGTAATGTTTTCCATGATACTAAGGTTGTACATTATATTAATATCCTTACTTATGAAACATCTGACTTGGGGCAGCAGATCTCCCATCTAGTCCTATGTGAGTACAAGGGCTAGTACTCACATGGAACTTTACCTTCTCATAGTATGAAATTTTAATAGTTTAAGTATCATCATATGACTTCTATATATAAATGATTTTAGTTTTAAGTCAACATCATTTCCATTTTAACACACTTTTTTTTTTGCTTTTTAGAGTGAAATTTTAACATGGCAACAGGTGCGTATTTAGTTTTTTACTGTTTGTTTTTTAAAACAATTACTTCAGTTGTTTTTATTTATTCTAAAATTTGTAAACAGTGTTAAAAGTCATTTGCCAATTCAATATTTATTTTGCAATATGCTTTTTAAAACATCTCAATTAAAATTTTATCCATTGCTAAATTTGATGAAATTTGATCAATAATATGGACATTTAGCATTGTAGAATTACCCCTTGAACTTTTCACTGAAGGATACCATTAGCTTTATTGTCTGGTTAAAGGATTCCACGTACTCATTTTTGTTCTTTATGTAGGGCATTTCCTTGTTAGATATGGAGCTGTGAAGCCGTGAAATCTATTCAAGAGATATAGAAACTAGGCCACTGCATCCTTAACAAATAAAGTTTTCACTGATGTTACGTTATGGCATTTTCATTTAAAACACCAGAAATGCGGTTAAGCCTTCCATGCCAAATTTGTTGTTAAAGCATGGCTAAAATTTACTAAAATTTAAATTGCTTTAATTTTTTCTAAAAAAAAATGTGGACAAGTTTAATATAGTTACTTATGGAATTAAAAAAAGTAAAGTCATTAAATGCCCAAGGCAAACGTTTTAGAATAGTATTATCATTATCAAAGTGCATGAGATATATGGTAGTATTAATGTATGGAAGTTCAAGGTATTAGGTGTTTCGATTGAAACAAAACAATGTACTTAAATAATTTTTTTGTATAAGTTTCATCAATTTTTTGTATGTATTTTGTCACCCCCTGTGATTGTGACATAAAATGCATGTTCTGTGCCACATTTTATTGAAGGTCCAAATGGTCACAACTTGTGCACCTTAATGATATTATTAGCCATTGTTTTTGATGATGAATGAATGAACTATTATCTTTCAATAGTGCTATATTTTTACCTACATTTATTTGTTCTCTGATGATACTAAGGATGCACAAATGGATCTGTTTCTACAGCCTGCTTTTCAAATCTTTTTTTTCATTCAATAATGTTTAAATATTTTAATTGTTATGTTTGTTGCAAAAAAGATAAGATAGGTATTTCAGTGCTGCATACAAATTCTCATAAAGTTTGTGTTCTGCATAGGTTGTGTGTGGGTGGACTTGTAGTAACTGAAAATGCTTTTGATTTTCTAGTTTACAAGATAATACTATTAAAACATACAAAATACAATTTCGGGAAACCTGACATTTCTGTTTTTATTGATGTAGAAACAAAATTGTTGATTTTTGTAAAAAAAACTGACATACATTTCTGGGTGAAATATAATTTTAAAAAGTACACCATAACTGTACATCCTTTTATGTAGCATTTCTTTTTTATTGCTTTTTAGCATTATACCTAATTTTGTTTTAACAATTCACCTATTAAAATGTCTAAAAACAGAAGAGAAAAATTCACTGATCACCCTGATTAAAATTTTTGCCAATAAAAAAACAACAATTTACAATTGCCTAATCTGAAAGGGTTGTTTAGATTTGCTATTCTGTGAATGTATAACGTAAAAGCAGCCCCATTTTGTACTGTATCCGAATTTCTGTGTCTGCTATAGTTGTTAAATGATTGCAAAACAATTTATTGCCTAAATTATATGTAAGCAACTTGCTTGCAATTTCAAAGTCAATGCAATAAATTGATGTCAGTTGATGAAAATATATCAATTTTAATGATTTGTTTGTATTTTTAGAAAATGTGCTGAACATAAGTCAAAATTTACAAGGTATGTATACCATGCAAAAATATGATGCAATACAATAAAAGTTGTCGTTTCATTACGTAAACCAAAATGACATATAACTAAGAATTGTAAATTTTTAAATCCAGTCTCAGCTTAAGCACAGTGCCGATCGCGAGTAATATACACGAGTATACGAGTACGGGTACATTAAATGCAGAGTACAGTGCAAGACGAGTACGAGTAATCGGCGAGTATACTACTCCATACCCTCGAGTATAGCCTTTTGCGCATGCGAGTACAATAAGTGAATGATTTGTGAGTACATGTGCGAGTATAAGATAAAAAACGGGAATTCGTCGTCAAATAATTTTTATCTATAGCTCACATTTGTCTGCTACCTTAGACATTGTGAAAACTTTTACTCTGTATATATATTTGTGTCATAAGAAAAAAAATTTATTTTACATTAAAAATTTTTTTTATGTTGCAACAAATTCTCTTTAGTTTACATAAAAAATGTATACTTTTCTGTAATGGTTTTTATAACTTTACATTTAAATACTCAATTTCTCACCGACGAGGAAACCCTTTGCTGTTTACATCTGCTATCTAAATGCTTTTTTCTCCTAGCTAAATGTTTTGTTGCTACATTCAAACTTCATTCTTTTTTCTTCGAAAGCACGAATTAAACAATGAACTCTGGAGACTAATTTAAACGGGTAGACTAAACGGGTTGTCACGAAATTCACCTATCAGCATTTCGCTATTTTGAAAGTTTGAAGGAGCATTTCAGCACTAAATTTTTTCTATGAAGCTTTATGTTCTTATATAAACCTGGTGCTTTTTAAAAAAATAACGTGTATCAAGGATATGTGTCTTAGGCTAACTCCACCTGTGTTATCTACGGTATTCAAAAGGTGTGAATAGCACATTGATGGATTTTAAAAGTGTCGAACGGTTGACTTTCATAATTTTATTCAATTGCGAAACATTTATCTTTGATAAAATAGTTTTATATTTTCTTAAATAAATTTACTTTCATTGTGTTACAAATTTAATTTCATTGTGGTGGCACCTGTTGGTAATCTATATAATAATTTGCCAGTTCCGTGTCTCTGTGACAGGCAAAGTGGATGTCTGCATTTTCCTTTGATGTTGCCGAAAAATGCATGTCTAATATGTTAAATTTTCTGACGTTATGGCGCGACGTCAATAACACTACTGTAACGTCAACGTCCCATATTAAATCAATGAAGCCATTACAGTGCACCTAAAACTTTGAGGCCAAATAACTTGGAAACGAGGTGGTGACGTCAATGATTTTTCACCGCGTGGGTAACTAGGGACCACCTAGGACCAATTTGGGTAAATTTCCCGAACCTGGGTCCACAAATCCGTTTCGGAATGGATGGGTTGATGACGTCATCAAAAAACCTTCAAACCTTAATATCTCTGCAACCGTTTGTCAAACCTTAATATCTCTGCAACCGTTTGTCAAAAGTACATGATCCAATACATTTTCTTGATCAGCGTTTTAAGATCTACATGATGAAGACAAGAAGGGTATACAAATTTTTGGTACTTTCAGGGGACTTTGCTGACGTCAGCACAATTTTCCAAGCCTTATATCTCATTAACCGTTCATCAAGAGCATATGATCATGTACATTTTCAGTGTTTTAAGCTCTACACAATAGAGGCAACGTGAAAACAAGGTTTTAATTTATTTATTTTTTGTGGATGGGTTGCTGACATCATCAAAACATCTAAAACAACCTATTTTCCATTGTCCTTCTGACTAAGTGGATTTCTCCACGGGCCTTATCGACTAGTAATAAATATTGGGAAAGTATGTGAAATGGGGAGCATATAGATTTACAGGAGGAGAGAAAGTTAATGTTTCAATTATTTACTATTGTTGCTTGTTATAATTTTATTAACTTATGTCATTCCTTCTTGTGTAGAGGAACGTCAAAGAGCTCAAGAAAAGATTTTTCGCATATGGCTAAATTTAAAACTAGCTAAGGTATTCATCTACAATTCTATTTTATGTTTTTTATTTTTTTTTACAAATTTATTTTCTATCGCAATTAGTATTACCCTTCTTTTTTTTCGCACTGTAGGCTCCAGGTTCACCAGCAATTCAAGACTTATTTAAAGATTTAAGAGATGGAAGATACTTATTGTTCCTATTAAATGTACTAACAGAAAAGAAATTGGTAAGTTTGCTTGCTTATTGCTTCAAAAAATGATATACTTAAAGTATTGAGATGGCCAGCACAATACTGTGTTAATAATTCTGCCTTTAAATATTAAATCACCATTTGAAGACATAACATTGCTTTTCATGTATCACAACAATGTTAGTATTAATATGTCTTTGATTGGTTAAGTTATAATATAACTAATTCCATTCTAGAAACCAGTGAAAGGAAATTTTCGTGTTCATCATCTTAACAATTTGACACTGGCATTAGACGTACTAAAGGAATATAATGTAAGTTGTCTAATATATTCTACTTCAACAAATCCAAATTTAATGTATTTATGCAAGCAAAAACTAAAGCTGATTGGACTTTTGTTTAAAAAAAGTCAACTTCTACACAAGTATCTTTTTTGTAGTCCATTGAAGACAGTGGGGCCTTGAAAATGAACAGATTTTCTTGCGATTTCAAATTCGTTTTTTGGAAATTCAATTTTTGTGCCATTGTTTTGCGTTTGAGTTTGTTACCTTTATTGTAGCATTTACCTTTTCCATTTTTTGTGGTAAAAACAGTAAAATATTTTTTGTAACAAAATTTCTCTCCTCTTTATTACTTTTAAAATGAATGTATGATAGGAAGAATAATATTCTTCGAAATTTTAGATCAAACTTGTTGGCATCAGTAACCAAAGCATCTGTGATGGAGATCGAGTTACTACTCTTGGTTTAAGCTGGAGTATCATTTATCGATTTCAGGTTTAGGAAAACTTTTCTATTTTTAAAGAAACTTTGTGAGTTAAATTTATTTTCTAGTGAAAGGCAGTATTTTATATAAAGTTTATTCCATGCAAATTTAAAAAGCGTTCAACACCTAACATAAACATGTGTGAAAAAGGAGAAAGTACATGTTAAGCTTTGATTTATTATTCTCTCATGTCAAGAAATTATTATGCTTAAACATGCACATGTTTAAGCATAATAAAACAGCAAAACAGCAGAATCACTAAAACAGACAACATTAACCAAATTTTATTCGTCTTAGTGGCAAAAATACAATCTCAGTTTGCACGTGCAGCTTATGCTTTGAATTTTTATCTTTCAATATCAATATTGTTTATATCAAAAATTATAATGATTTATTTTATACTGTATTTGTAAAAATTGCAGTAAAGGAGGAGAAATCCTAATTTCAGCAGCAAATAATTTTCCACCATGCAAATTTTATGGTTTTATATTTGGCACAGAAATGTTTTCATGTAAAGTTTTCTTTACTTTTACGGTCAACCCTTTTTTGTTTTAGGTATTAGAAGCTGTAAAAAACGAAGGGTTCACTGGAAGTGCTGAAAAAGCTCTTCTAAATTGGTGTAACAGTATTGTCGAAAAGTATGCTTTAACTTTTGCAGTAACACATAATTTTAAAACAATGTTTTGTTATGAGTTTTGCTCTTCACTGTAAAGTGTGTAAACTGACGGAATTAACAAATCTATTATAATAATATGCTAACACGTCTGTCTGTTTGTAACGCCCAAAGTGGAATATATTTGTGGCAAGTGAAGCATTACTTTGGCAGGAAGAAAATAGATGTATTGACGTCTGTGGTAATTGTAAATTTAGTGAAACCATTATATTGCACTTCTAAGTTTCAGATCACTTTATTGTTAAAGCATTATGTTCCTCTACATTATTGTGGTTAAAAAATATTATATACCTTAGGAGTACTAATTTTCGCAGGTACATTTTTTCGCGAATTTCGCGTTTTTTGACCATTTTCTCAAAATAAAATGCCCGCGAAATATTTCGCGATGTTAAATTCGCGAAAATTAATACCCGCAAATTTCTTTTTCAATTGAAATTTGAAAATTAATACCCGCGAAAAAAGCTAAATTTATCAGGTAGAGATGATAAACAAGACAACCTTAAAAATACCACGCATATATTCCCAAAACCTAATCGACTACAACTTTATCACATCGTTTGTTTTTCTTCCCAAACATGTCTCAAATCTTTGGATCCATTTGCAGATATATGCCCTCTGATTGAATCTCTCCAGTTACGTTAAAACCTGAGTTTATCGACCCTCTTTCCAGAAGAGCTTGATTGTTTTCGCAAGAAAACCCAGGAAAGCGATGACTCCGACTCAGAATGGGAACCTGACGGGGATTCTGATAATTACTCAGCACCAGAATCAGATGATGATGGAAATGCGTTTGATGCATTCGACCATGGCTTATGATTAGTAAGAAAGTGGCAATTTTGTTAGAACATGTGTTTTAATTGCTTCAATTTCCCATTTCGAAAGGTTTCTTGTGGAATGCAAAGTTAATAAATTACATTTTTTTATTTAAAGTCTGCTTCCGCGAAAATTAATTCCCGCGAAAATTCGAAATACGAACAATTCGTGAAAATTAATACTCGCGAAAAATCAAAATTTCTTCGATTCACGAAAATTAATACCCGTGAAGTACAACTTTTTTTGACTCGCAAAAATAAATACCCGTGAAAATTAGTACTCCTGAGGTATATCGATGGGTCATTGATGACATCTTGATCAGCATTTTAGGCTATAAATAATAGTGGCAATAGGTTAACAAATTACTTAAAAATAATTTTTCTGGAGTGGCGTTATTGCTGAAATCATCAACATTTTATTTATGTAAACATTATTTTTCCTAAGTGGATTTTCAACTAGTAATTAAATAACCTTAAAAAGTTAACTTTTAATTTTAACTTTTAATTTTAATTTTATTTCATAGTTACTCTGATGCTGATGTCAGAAGTTTTCAACCTAAACGTTGGAAAAATGGATATACATTAAATGCTCTAATTCACGCATTTAAACCAGAACTATTCCAATATGAAGATTTATCAAAGATGGATGACCGTGGGAGATTGAAAAATGCTTTATCTTGTGCCCACAATAATTTCAACATCATGCCCTTATTTCAAGCTGAAGGTAATCCATCAGGCCCGTAGCAACTGAACAGTTGCCTGCACTCTACAATAAGTTTAACATGTCCTTTCTTGACATGTCCTTTCTTTAATTACTGCAACTAGCAACAAGAAAATACACAAATCGCATGATCCTAGCACTCCATTTTGTAAATATTTCTGCCCTTTGAGGGCTAGCATTGCCCCCTGAAATGATTTTGTTCCTAGAGGGCTGTTCATTCTTGTTTTCTGTACTCCTGTAATTCATGGTTTGGCTTAGGCTTCGTGTTTCCAGTTTCTTATTTCAAATATGACAGAGCTGTTTAAGGTCATCAAAATGATAGAATGCTAATGTCATCAATTTGTTTTAGATTTTGAAAGTGATCTTGTTGACAGTCGTACTCTGGTCATGTATGTCAGCTTTCTGTATGAACATTTCCAGACATTATCAACAGCTTCCAAGGATAACTTTGTATGTAATAGTTTAACTTAAAAACAATCTTTCCTACAAACAAGTGACAGCATGTTCATTGTTTTATTATTATTTGGATATTGATTTTTAGGAGTGGGACAAGTAAGGCTTTTTAATTTACACCTTTATTCTACTTAATAAAGAAAATTGCTTTGGTGCAAAATTCACAAAGTTGTGTTAACTTCATCTAATCAAAGAAGCAATTAAAGTTTGAAATAGGATAATACTTGCATTCCTCATGGGACATATAATTAAATAAGAAACAGGTTTATTTATAAAAAAATCTCATAATACAACATAATTCAATAGACATGTACACAGACAATGATCTATTACAGGCTGAAACATCCACCAAGCTCGCTTCTTCACAGAAAGAACTCGAACAGTTTGTAAAAGAAAAAGATGAGTCCACACTGCAGCCCCTTTCAAATGTTTCTATACGAGAAGTTTGCAAAAGATATTTCGAATTCAAGGTAAAGATAACTGGAACTAATTTTTGTGAATCAAGGAAAATATCTTTCTATGCATTTTCATAAACTAAGGATAAATTTTGTGAAATGCATGTACCTTGTTTTATTTATTTTTCAATCATTTGATTCCCAGGAATCATGTAATGATTTTGATGATATGGATGAGAAGATTTCTGTCACTGACAGTGCACTGCAAGCCAGTGTTGATGCATCTGGTAACACTCCACCTGAGCTAGTTAATGCACAGAAAGATTATGAAGGTGCAAAAGAAAACTACCTTGCATTGAGAAACCGATGGTTACCTTTTGAAGAACAGTAAGTAATCACTATGCCTTGCTTTTTTAAATTTTAATTGCTTATTTGTTTGTAATCCTGTATGATGACAGAATAATAAGGACATTGTCTTTCGATCAACTGATGTTAAATGTTTTGTTTGTGATGTGTGCTATCAATACAATCATGGAAAATCTATGTAGTAGTACACTTTGTCTGTCAGTAGCGGTATGTTAATAGCTTTTTAATATAAATAAAGCAATTGCATTACACTCTCAGGGCAAATTACTGAGAAACAGTTGAAAATAACTCACAACACTTTTTCCAACCAGGTACTACCTGGAACAGAAATTGGTCATATTCCCTAAAGCTGGGCAAGCGCACCTGTTTCAGAATTAGCAAGTTTATGACATCATTAAATAACTTTCAACCCTTATCTCCTTAAACTGTTTGTTTAAAACACACGATCTTATTGTTTTGGTCAACTTTTCAAGGTCTACATATTAAAGACAATAGGTCAATAAATTCTGAAGAAAAAAGTAGTGCACAAATGTTTCATTGCTGGCATCATCAAATATTTTGGAGTCATTATCTTTCTTCATTTTATGTTTGGCTGCCTAAGTGGATTTTTCTAAAGGCCTTACAACTAATAGTATATAGGTCAGCAAATATTTGTTCAAAGAATTTACTTCCTGATAGGATGATATCTTCGCAGATGTGTTTTAAGAGAAAATTTTGTATGTTTAGAAGAAAACAAGCAGAAAAAAATACTCAAACATTTATAGAAAAATTTTAAGTGAACAACGCTCAAAAGTAAAGTGTAAAACAGAAACAATATAAACGCTTATAGTTAGATATTCATATCAGTCTTATGTGAAGTACCAAAAATAGTTTGTTATCAAATAAAAAAGTTATTTCTAAAGGTGAGGTTGGGAACAAAGATGCTGATAGTAGTATATTTTCATATATATATATTATGTTAACTGGGGTAAAATATTATATAAAGACTTTGATAATCATTTTGAGGTAGCCACTTAGCAAATATGGGATTGGATTAGTATTAGGTCATGCATATTTTTCCTTTTTTAGGATTCACTCTAAATTACTTGAACTGCTTGCGGAAGAATTAAACCAAATTGATGATATGTTGGCTAAATATGAAATTGACGAAGTTAAAATCCAATCTTTTCTTGATGAAGAGATTGAAACCTCTACAAGTACATCATCAGATTATATGAAAATCAACGAGGTAAGTTTGTGTTTGTTATAAGTTACTGCAAAAGTTTGCTATTAACTGCTGTGAGAAGTTGTTGGTAAGTGTTTGTTAGGTACTAAAAATATTTAAGAAATCCATGTTGTTCTTAAACAACACAACATTCATGTTGTTCTTTGTGTTAAAATATGTAGCATATCTATTTCTTTAGGATATATTATCCAACCTTCTTCAAATGGAACCTTTGATGGGATTCATCCAAGACTTAGTTCAACAGATTGATGAAGATTCAGCAATATCAGATTCCAATAAAGGGATATTTAAAGGAAGAGCTACAACAACCAAGTCTCGTTATGATGCACTGCTGCAGACGTTGAAGAGTAAAAAGAAAAGGTGTGTCATGTTTGATCGTCATTTGGAATAGAAGAATTTTTGCTAATTATAAGAGTGTGACCCCTTTCATTGTTTAAGTTGTTTGACAATAATGTGTAGAAAGTTTGAGTGACTTTCCAATTTTTTTCCCAATTCCCAAAAGGTATTATGGAGCTGTATTACAAATAAAATTATTTAATCTGATCTCCTTATATACTGAGAAGAAAGGAGCCAGGACGGCATTTTGTAATTCTTAGGTGAATGCCCTACGTTGTGAAAATGTTCTTTTAGCTATTTCTCGAAATGGCCAAACAGCCGCTTGATCAGTATTCTGCAGCTGGTAGGCTGCAAAAGTTTTCCTTTGGCAGGAGTGTGGGCCAAGTAAACAACAACGAAAATGCACCACCTGCATTTTCCACAATTTCCGCATTATGGAACAATCTGCCTTATGGCCTGGAATGGTCTGAAAAATCGGGGAATTGGGGCGTATTGATGTCAGCAAAAATAATTACCATTTAAGATTTTGAATCTAACCAAACAACCTAAAATCCTAAATACTGAGTCTGTTGTAAGCATTCACAAGTGAACCTTGACAAGTTAAGAGTACATGTCACTTATATAGAAATGCCATTCTCCATTGCTTGTGGTTAAGATCTTCGCAATTCCGTCTTCCTTTGCACTGATTTTTTTCCAGGGTTGTAGCAAGGGTAGTTGTAACACAAAATTTATAACATGTACCGACATATACTGTGAAAACACCTTTTATATATTTTATCAAAGATTTCGATTTGAAAGTATCATTCAATTTGTGAAAAAAAAGTTTTTGACTGACTTGTTAGGAGTAACAAATTAATTTAAAATTTTCAATATTTTACATCTGAGTATTAATTTCATAAGAATTTGGTATTTTAGACTACAAAGAAGAGAAGAACTAGAAAAGCAAAGGCAAGATGATCACAAAAAACAAAAGGAAAGTCAGGAACTTGAATTTCAAGCGTGGCATCAAAATCTTTCTGAAATGATTGACTGGTTGCTGCAAGCTGAGCAGAAAGTTGGTAGTTACGAAAATAAATCTGAAAATGCCGAAAACTTGAAAATATTAATTGATGATTATCAGGTTAGTTGTATTTTGGCTTGCATTTATTAAATTCAGGGAACTTAAAAACTGAACCTACCAATAAGCAGAGTAATAGCACGAAACAAGACGTTCAAAGAATTCAAAGAAACCAGTTAGGTTGTTGTGCTAAGCTTGATATATTTTATATAGAATTGTATAGCTTAATGTAGACCATCACAGGTTTTTTTAATTCAAATTTTCACTGTGACGAAGAATTGACGGCGTGAAATGCCATTTGCTCGCCTGATTTGTTTACACGTCGGCATTCACATAGGCGATTGCAGAGTGGTGGCGTGCGTTAGAAAGGCTGTTGTGAGCATTGTTCGCGTTTTTTACCCATTTCGATTTTTTTTGTTTAGAAAATGAAAGAAGAATTCAAAAAACGTGAGCCAGAGAAAAATGCATTGCTGGTGAAAGGGAAGAAAATTTTAGCCAATAAAAATGATGATAACTTACAAATGGAGCTGAATTTAGTGGATGATAAGTGGAGTACATTGGAACGAAGATTGGGTAATGGAATTGACAGGTGGGTTTTAGATGATATATTATCAAGATTCAATGTAACTTATTGTATGCGATTTATGTGCAATAATAGTTTTTACTGTTGTCCGTTTTTTGAATATTCAATTTGTAAATTGAGTTATTGAAAAAAAAGTGGAATGTTTTTCAAACGGGGTGTGCCTATTTATCTTGCCTATTTATTTTACAAAGTGTTAAAAGTAAAAAAAAAATACTTTTTAAAAACATGTATTTCAAAACTGCTCTTTACTTCAAAATGAGGGGTTGTTTATTACAATTCTTTTGGCTAACATATGGACGCCCATAATGTAATAAATGATACAGTACTGTACGATATTTCAGCAAAGGAATGAAATGTGTAATTATGCTATCTGAGATATGTTAACTCTCCTTTTCTCTAAACCGTCTGTTTCCAATTATCTATGGCTCATTTCGATGTGTAAATAATTTTTATTTATTTCAGATTACAAGAAAAAGAAGAAATGGAAAAAGAAAACGAAGCTGACCGAAGAAAAGAAAAGGAACTTCAGCTTCAAAAGTTTCAAGATTGGCATAAGAAACTGACTGATATGATTAATTGGTTGCTCAAAGTTGAACAAGATGTTTCAAGTTACGAAAAAGACTCAAATGACCAACAAAGTTTAAAATCCCTTATTGCACAATACCAGGTACGATGTCTGTCATCCATGAGAAGCCATTTGTTAATTAATTCATTCCACAATTTTGGACTAGAAAAGTTGAAAAATTCAGTTTTCTTGCTGTCGTGCGCCCTTTTGAGGTCTTGAAATTGGGAAAGAGGGTCCATGAGGGTCCAGCAACAATTAAAACCAATTTTGACTGTCAATCTAACCAAATAACCTAAGGTGTTAGGTTTTAAATCCTATGTCCACTGTGAATAATTACAAATTTAAAATGTGCTTGTTTTATATCTAGAGTGTCTTCATAAGTACTTCTGGGGACAAGTTTTGAAATTTGACCCTTTATCCCCCAAATTTTTTTTTGAGATTTTGTTTTTGTTGTTTACTTTTTGCAATGAACACTAGCAACAAAATTACTGTTTCATGGACTGCAAAATTTTCTGATTATGGGGAATTAGAACTGTCATGCATTCACATGTATGTATTTTTACGCTAACAGTGATAGAACATTATGTTTATAAAAACGTTTTGGTTTCCAAAAAAAAATCGTGTAAAGACGCTTTATATATACTTTGGAATGTTGAGAGATAAGTATTTGACGGTTTGACAGTTTATTTACAATTTCTGTGAGCATATTATTTGCTTGCATTGTGTGTTTTGAATGCAACAAGTACTGGATGTGTTTTTTTTGAAATTTGATACAGTGTAAATCTTAACAATTAAAATACATGTAATTTGTGTGTTTTTAGAAAACAAAAGAAGAGCTTAAAAAAATGCAACCAAAGAAAAATAAGTTGTTAGCACAGGGGAAAGACATTTCAGCAAATCAGAAAATATTGGGTGAAGAGAGTAACATTGAGATGGAGATCACTTTAGTGGAAGATCAGTGGAGTTCCTTGGAGGAAAAATTAAATGATGGAATGGATAGGTCAGTTCCTTTTGTGTGAAGACTGTAAAATAGATTTTGTTTGTCTACAAAAAAAACCCAGCTGTTCGTAAATTAAAAAGTTTTTTAATTTTTTAAACAAAACTTGTATTAGAATAGAAACATAAAAGTAAGGGATATAAGAATACCACAGTTTTGAAACCTAAGAGCGTTTTAACAGTTCAAATTTTTCATTAGATCGCAAGAGCAACTGAATCAGCAAGTCAAGGACTCAGTTGATGGGATGGACAACATGCTTCATGACCTCACTGTCTTCAGGAATTGGTTGGATTTAGCAAATCAACAACTGAAT
This sequence comes from Hydractinia echinata, assembly GCA_030067915.1. NCBI lineage: Eukaryota > Metazoa > Cnidaria > Hydrozoa > Anthoathecata > Hydractiniidae > Hydractinia > Hydractinia echinata. The sequence continues at coordinate 1,586,969 of JASGCC010000063.1, forward strand.
GCAATTAGTGACTCCACAAAGAGAAATGACTTTACTGATTTGCACCAAAAAGAACAGGGATTAAAGGTAGGAAGCCTATCTCCTTTTCAGCGATGCTATGTTCATTTTTGACAATGTTAGCTACTTGAACTGTACAGAAATTTTGTTTTGCACCACAGTTTCATCATAGGGGTATCAATGAATTTTTATCGATGTTCAACCTTTATTGATTTCCTTTAGATAAAATTTTCTTTTTTTATTAAATTTAAACGCTGTGTCCTATTTTATTAAATTGTATTTCCGAAAGCTCTTTTATCTTGCAATGCACCATAATGTGATGTACTTGTTTCTACTTTTTAGAAATTGTCAGCAGACTTAGATTCCCGTGGTCCAGAATTGGACAATTTTCAGCAAAAGGCAGTGGAACTCCAAAATAGAAAAGAAGCTGATGGAATAGTAAAAGAAAAGAAAGCAGCTGTGATTGAAAGTGTGGAAGAATTGACAGATGAATGGAGTCAAATCATTGATCGTATTGATGCACAATTTAAAAGGTTTGTCGATAAGAAAGATCGAAAAACAACGGGTAGAATTATGATCATCAAACAACTTGAATGTTTCGTTTTTCTGTAGCTACACTTGCGGAAATTATTTTTTCGTGTCTTTATTTCAGCTTGTATGATCTGATAAATTCGAACTTAGATGAGAATCGAACGCAAATCGAACGCTCATTGTCACTGGTGAAAGAAACTTTATCTACAATGCAGAACACGGAATTCGACAAACAAGAAATGTTGAACGATTGTAAACGCCTGTCTGTATGTTGATTTTGTTTCATTTTTGGACCTACCTGGTACACGCGAGATCCTATAAAATGACGTGTGTCCATCCGTTATCAGTTTTTCTCAGGATTGGATCATTAATTTTTTTTGATTTTTTGCACCTCGAATGTAACGAAGTCAGTTTTCTGAGAAAAAATCTTATTGGCTCCAAAATGGCGGATTTATGCGCAAAATGAGCACAAAAGATCCTAAAATATGGTTTTAGGACATTTCTCAGGGTTGGTTTATTTATCATTAGTTTATTCTGATTGATAGAGAACAATTGACCCTCAAATGTGACGAAGTCAGTTTTTTGAGAATTTTTTTCCCGGACTAATAATGGCGGATTCGTGGACAAAATGAGTCAAAACGAATCAAAAATACGGATTTTTCAACTTTTCTGAGGATTGGATTATTAGTTTTTTCCGATGTTTTAAATCCAGGTAGGTCCATTGAAGTTGCGCTTGTTTTGTACAATCCTGGTTAAACTCTGTACAACATTGCTAGCAGAAATTAGGAAAAGGTTTAAGACAAATAGAATTGTGGATTGCTTCTCTAAGGTTGTTTTTGGGATGATTCTTTATGATATTGACGAAAACAGGGAAAGATATGCTTCCTGGCTTTTTAAATGGACATCATATTTGAACGTAATGTTGAACTTATTCCCTAATATGAAGATATATTGTCGATATATAGGCGAATAGTTCATCTATGACATACAATAATGTTAAGCCAGTAACATTGACTTTTGTTCCAGGAATTGGACAATGAACTTGCAAAATTGAAACCACCCATCAAGAAGTTGTCTCAGAATGTGGTAGCAGTGAATGAGATGACAGTGTTCGCCGCAGATGAACAACAATTGTTATGCGAGTCTGCTGATGTGTTGCAAACAGATTTTGAACAGTCGTCAAAACAAATGAGAGATGTCAAATCGAGGTTTGTATATTTTGTTTGGATAATTTTTAAAATGGCTTCTCTGTAAAAAAAATTACGGAAACCGACTTACAACTAGAGTAATGGTTAGGAATTTAATAGTGATTTAAAATAAAATCTTTCTATGACATACGTTTGCGATATGTCCCATCTATTTTGATCTTAAAAAGTTTTAATACCTAAAGCTGATCCTTGATAGGGACTTACCTTATGATTATTTATTTAGTTCAAAAGAAAAAATTGTGAATTATTTCAAAGAAGAAGCAGATAAAAGCAAAAACAGAGTGGATGAACTTTCTAAAGATAACCTGTCATTTAGTACGGACGAAAAAGATCTTGCTGTTTTGCGTGATTTCTTGACGTGTCAACAGGTTTGAACTATATCTCTGTAATAATCGGCGCAAAATGGTACCTCAAGTAGCGAGACGCACGAAATGCGATATATAAAGGACTAGCGAACCCGTGGATTCATCTACAGGCCACTTACTAGTATATTAACGAGTGATGAATCTTCGATCTTGCTTGCAAATGCCTTCCACAAAATAAATAAATTTAGAAATTGCATGATCAAACTGTTTGTTAGAATTCTATGTGGAATACTATGTGAAATGTAAACAGAGTTTTAATGCGCGTTTTTTATTTTGCATTGTGAGTAAATCTCACGTACGGAATTCATACTTTTGATTTTTAGCGGCTGTCAAATGAATTGAAGAGTGAACATTTCAAGCTGGATGATTTAGAACAGTATGCAGAAGAGGTTTCAGCTTATGACCTTTTAGCTGCAGAAGATCAGGTCAAAATCGCCGGTATTATTAACGATGCTTTGAAGCCCGTGGAAGAATTACGAAATGAAACGAAATTGAACTTTAACAGGTGTTAATTTTATTATGATCGCATGAAGGTTTTTAGATACATACTCTAGTATTTGGTCCAAGCGTTCTAATTTTCGAGAATTTAAATACTGCACATGCTACTTTAGAAGGCCTATACCATGTAGATTGTAAAAAAGCACGTTGGTGGAGAACGTATAACGGTGACGTCTTCTGTCATGGTCAGAAAAGAAAATCTCACCAAGCAGAGAGGGTTATAACTTCGTTATGAATACGAAAATTGATAAGATCAGTTTTTTTCCGGCCATGACAGTTTTAGTCTCATATGGTATAGGGGTTAAAAGATTACAATATATAAATTCTGCAAAGTTAAAAGTTATCTCACTATTACTATCTCCTATAGAAATTTAATGATTTTTAGGAAAAAGTTAGACGACCTACGTTTTTTGATTTTTTTTTGTTGAGAGAAAATTTGTTTTTTTAGTGCTTATGCTGTCTCAATGCACATCATTAAACAGCAGTTACGTCAGGATGAAGAAGAGATGAAGAAATGTACAGAAAAATCCGAAAATCCTCAGCAACAAGATTTTAAACATTTTAATGATGTTTCAAATGCGTTACTTAATATTAAGGTGAACCAATATGTCAGTTTTACTAAAATCTCAAAATAACCTCTGAGATATTTTGGATTTAAGGTTTTAATTTTGAATTGGTTTAATGAAACCGTATTACCGATGCTTAGAAAATTGAAGTCGGTCTGTTAAAAATCTTCAGGAATTTGGTTATAATTAACTCTGGAAAAGCGAGTGAATTTTTTTTACATTTAAGCATTCCTGACCTCATCTCGCAATATTCTCTGAACTGTGAGCTCTTTCTGTAACGAGATTCACTATTTTGTTATTGTAGAAGGACAAGGACGTGTTGAACACGCTGACGTCAGATTTGACTGCACTAAACGAAGAAGTTAATCAACTTGATGCGGCTGGTATCATGGCGTCGTCAGATTGCCAGTCCGTTAAACAATTAAGTTCCAGTTTGTTACAAGATAGTATGGAAGTGTCTGAAAATATTTCCTTGCAAGAGAAAGGGTAGGTAAAAAAAAATGAGTTCATTGTTACAGTAATGACATTGGTTATTACTAAGCACTCATTTCCCGAATCCCCCCCATGCAGCACCTGTACGCTTTTGCCCTGATCACCTCCCTTGCGTACGTACGCATATATTCTCTAAAATTCCCCCACCCGACCCACCTCCACCCTCAAGTGCATACGTACTTTATAAATGCCCCCCCCCCCCCCTAGCCAGAGTGTTTGGCAATATATAGTGCTCCTAATAAACATGAAAATGTCTAGTCAACATTTTCGGTTAAAAAAACCATGGGTGACCATTTAGTGTACACTTCTGCTACATTTTTTTGTTTCGTTGGAAGGTAGGAAAAAATGAAATTTTTCTGTTTAGAACTGAACGAACAATTAACGATTTCATTTTGAAGAAGCTGGACGAGTTTCGTGGTTGGCTACCCACTGTTCAAAAACGAAGTTTGGAAAGTAATGAAATTGGACCCGAGTTGGAAGCCATTAAAAAGCAACTGCACGAGCTAACGGTATGTTAGTTCAGTGAAATTGAAAGTTTGAAACTGTTAGTATGGGAGAAATATCGACCTCTTTCTGTAAAATATTGCACTGAAATTGTTGAACTGTTGTTGTATGGGGATTACTTTATTAGAAAAAATAACGGACAAAATTTTCGTCACCCATATTTTAAAAATTTTGTTTACATTTTTTTTTCAGTCATCGGTTGACAATATTTTTAGACTGAATATTCAATACGTAATTCATCACTCTCAAAAATTCTGTCACTTTTGCTCAACATTTTTTTCCGATAAGATAATAATCCAGAAACTAGGTATGAAAATAAACAAAGAAAACGAACAAACAGAAGGCGTAGAAATCTGTATTTCGCGTTTTTAGGTGATTGAGCAGCAGGCTTCAGACAAGTCTTGTGGAATCTTCGGTGCAGAGGAAAACCCCGATGTGTACGATATGATGCCTGAAACTTCAAAAGTAGACATTGCAGCTGCCAAAGAAGAATGGCAAGTGATAGACGATTGGGTGCAGCAACGTAAGAAAGCCCTGGAAAAGGCGCAAGATTTGTGGGATGAATACAGAAGGAATGAATCAGATTTATCTGAATACATGCGTGATAACGAGAGGCAGATGCAAACATGGAATCAGCTTGATTTGAACGATCAGCAAAGTGTTGTGAACCATGACAAAGCTTTAAGTGTAAGTAGCACACCTGAAGTGTTTGAAAATTTATCTTCAAGCTCTCTACGCTCTTCAATAAACGCCGCCCTGTACTAAACGCCACAGTCAAAAGTTGAAAACATGTCACGATATTTGTAGGAGGAAGCGATATTTGTGGAAGAACTGTGGATATACAATTTGTTCTTGAAAATTTTTATTCCAGTTGGTGTAAGAAAAAATGTTTTTTATTTATTCAGAACGTTATGCAAAGTATGGAACTACGCAAATCGCACGTTGGCAAATTGACAGGTATTGCGAACCAGCTTCTTGATATCATTGGCATGGACGGACCTGTTTCATACAATGTCTTGTCAGAAGTAGCTGATATTCACGCCTCCTGGAATAATGTGTTAAAACAAAGTATTGAAAACGGAACTAAGGTAATATAAGCGAGTGATATCCTTTGTCCGAAGGTTAATGTGAAAATACGAGTTTGAACCCCTTTTCTCTTGCTCTGTCATCAAAATACGTCCATATGTTAGAAAATCCTTTCACTTTGTACACCCTTTCCGAATGCGTTTAAGTCACAATCATAACTCGCCTTTTCTGAAAAAATAATACCTTACCGGGGGGAAAAAAGTCAGTGATTAAATTTTTTGCAAGTGACTTAATTTTTCCCCGACCCAAAATTCTCCCTGATTATTTTTTCCCCGACTAGTATTTTTGCCCGATTTTTTTTATACCCGACTAAGAATTTACCCCTACTTTTTCCTTTTATCCTAAACTTTTTTTCTCATTGTTACCACCTTAATAAATTGCAAGGAAGATTACAAAAAAAGAATCGGGGACATAAAAAACATAATGGAAACAAAAAGAAACAACATTTTGTATTTAAACAAACATGAAACAATCATACAATTATAACATCAGTAGTTCGTTTAAGTCAAACAAATTCCCTTGTGAAGTTATCTACAGGAATATCAAAAATTAGCCGGGATAAAGTGACTTATTTGAAAAATTAGTCGGGGAAAAGTGACTTATTTTTTAAAAGTGACTTAATTTTTCCCCGACGAAATTTTACCCCGACGAAATTTTCCCCCGATTTTTTTTTTTCCGATAAGGTAGCACCTCTCCAATAATCCTGTGTGCGAGATTGTTATATATTTTATATTGAGTTTGAACCATACCTACGTTCTCCAATATCGAAGCTGCATATCAGTATGAGGCGGATTTTGCAACAATTACGTCTATCTACACGTGTCGCAAGTTTTTTCATTTTTAAATATGTTTTATAAGAATGTTTGGCTGGGATGTTAGGTTAAAAGCAATAGGTCTATTAGTGACATAGTGAAATAATAATATTAACCAGCCCGGTTAGGATTTTGATATTTGATAAAAAAAAACATGAAGCAGTTTAGTAAACCTGAAAATAAAAGAGTAAACGATATCGCGAGAAAAATATACTGTTTTCAAAAAAAAATTGACACTGCAACGTGACGGTAAGCAAGCGATTGCAGCATCCTGATAAAGTTTTAAAAATGTTGATAATAGAGAGTTCTTGATACTTTTTTTCAGCTTAAATCGTCTCAAGAGAAACTGAAGAAATTAGAAGAGCACAATAAAAACACTACGTCAGTGGGTACATGATGTGGATGAAGTGCTGAAAGAATTTAAAGATAATAACATTGATGAGAAAAATGAACCTCTACTGCCAAACTTGCAGGTGTGATGTTATTCCACAAAACTCTTTTGATAAGTTTGTGTTATTTAAGTTTCAGTGCATTCAACGTGCTCCTAATTTTACGTGTCTGGGACCAATAACTTTCTCCCAACTTTTCTTCATTTTTGAAAATGTTGGTACCGTTGTTGTATCCTGGACATTAAAAAACCTCCATCTATCATTTTTGAGGGAAAAAGCTCAACCTCGAAATCTATTTTTTTTGTTGTGTTTGATCCCTTTACAAACTTTCCTATTTATGTTGGTTGCTCGAATATATGTGTCTGTGCTTTAAAACCTTGAAATATAATATAGAAAAAAATACACAAAAAAGAATTAGCTGATACCCTGTTATCAGCTTTATTAAAGAAGCATTTAACACGTTTTGAAGTCAACATTTGAACCATAAACCATATTCTTCTTTTTCTTTTTTTTTTCAGAGTTACTGAAGCATGTCATTACTTGTGTGTTTTTACAACGATATTTCTTTAGACTAAAGTAGACGAGATGGGGAACATGGACATACTTCTGACGTCGGCCAACGCGTCATATACCCAACTGTCGGAAGATAACGATACAAAATCGCACTTTACTGTCGACGACATGACGTTATTAAATAGCGACTTCGATAGAGTGACGAACGGGTTGTTGAAAATCAAATATCTGGCTGATAAGCCACCTTACTTAAGATGGTTTTATAAAAGAGTATTTTATAGGTAGACAACTAGTAAGCGCATGCGCATCATACGTTATTTTTGTATTCTTTCGCAGACAACAATTTTGTGCGCGTTGGAAAGATTTATGTTTTTTTTGGAAAAAAATTGAGTGAGTTTTACTCTTAAATATTTTGGATGTATTTTTTTCTTTCTTATTTTTACAATTGATTTAACGATTAATTTTTGATTATATTTTTTTGTAAGACACTAACGTATATTTAGTATTATTTCACGTCGTATTGTGGACAATCTCTTTGCGCGCGTAAATATTCGAGCTTGTTTGTACATAGTTCAAACGACCTTTTTTGCGGCTACTAACGAAATTCAAAAGAAACACGATTCGTTATCCATCATAACAACGTGTTCTGTATACTCCTTAAGTTTTCTTCACTCCCGATTTGTAAGGATTTCATATTGGTAAAGGTATATTTATAATTTACTTGGTAAATATTTTAGCGAATCTTTGTATTTATATGTTGTGAATGTGATTCTTTGTAGTTATATATTAAAACATATTTAAAAAAGCACCATTTTTTGTATATAACAGCGTCCGTATTTATGACAATCTTATCTGGAATTCAACTTTGTAAATTGTTTTAAAAGTCTTGTAATATTTGTAACGTGATTTTTACAGAACAACTTTGGTGTTTGGGAATATTTTGATTTTTTGCTATCCCAGATTCTAACGTAAATAAACCAACATTGAGAGAAGTTACTGATTCACGAGAAAAGGCCACTCCCGCGAAAATCCGTGCCTTTTTTAGTCCCCATTAATTGTAGTTGTTGGTTAAATCTATTCATCGTAGGTGGAGGGAAAGGCGGGGGGTGGCATTGAGCCTGCCTCCCCCTGACAGTTTTTTTTTGCTGTAACTTTTGATTAAGTTAACCAAATAGTCTGAAATTTTCTGACTTTTCTTAAAATTTAATGTCAAGGCATTTTAGAGAAATGTATTTTTCATGTGGAATAAATTTTTGGTCCTGGGTTTAAATTCTCGACAGATGGTAGTAGGATAAAATCAAATATATATATGAAATATATGTGTATTATATATCGTTGGATGGTAAGTCACCTGAAGACTATGAAGATGCATAGTTTCATTGCAATGCCAACGCTGCATTAAAAGTTACAGAGAGAAGAGGGAGGGCTCTAGTACCGAGGCGCCTAAAAAGCCTAGGATGTATCGAAATTTTATTCATTCGTGTAGGTTTTTTACGCAAAGATATGAGAAAACTTAAGTTTTTTGGAATAATTTGCAAATTTGTTGATTCAGATATTTTGCAATCTAAATTATAATATACTATAAAAACCAACAAGACATGGAGTAGCAGCTCTTTTCTCGTCTCCAGAGTTCTTTGACATAAACCGCAAAACAACTACGAAACGATTGGTCAAAACATGTGTAGACCAATAAAGCTCACTCACAAAAGTGAAGGATACTAAGGACTTCAGTTATTTGGATAGATCGGAACACCTACGCAGTGGTAGAAATGCAACAAGCAAATTTTAAGAGCTACAACCATCCACATAATCTTTGAGAAAAACTAGAAATTCTATCAAAAAAACAGAAATGGCCGTTGACGCAAATGTCCATTTTTCCAACTGAGACGGTTTAAACATGTAAAAAGCTATAATTAGCCTATAGCAGCACTGTAAGGCTTCGTTCTAGTGAACTTTTCGGTTTCACTAGTTGAATTCAGAATTTCTTAAGACCCTAAGTCTTAAGTCGAAGCTGAAGTTCCGTGAGCCTGGAGGCAGTACGTCGAGTTTGAGAAGACTTGTGGTGCGAGTTTGTGAATTTTTTTTTCAAAAATCGAAAAGTCTCAATATATTATGTGGGTGATTGTAGGTATCTAGCCTACAAAAAGTTCATTTTGCAGCCTTCCTACTCAAGACTAATAACCGTTTAATGTTTTGGCCATATCTGTAGAGCAGCGAAAAAACTGTTTTTGTCTACAAAATTTTGTTTAAGATTGCTGAACAGAACTTCACCAACCGATCCAAGTCAGTTTATTAGAAGTCGCGGTATTTACGCCATTTTGAATGCGAACCTCAGTTTGTTTCCTTGATGAGTACAACGGTAATTTCTAGCGATGGCAGTATGTTTGGTGGGAGCTCAACGGTAGATGGCCTATTATTTCGATTAGTGTTTTAAGCTGTTCACAATAGTCATAAACGAACAAACAAATTTATTTGCATGAGCACGAAGTTATTGCTGGCGTCCTTTTCATAACAATCTAGTTCTCAGGATTTTTGCCGTTCTAACTATAGGGCTGTTTTTGCTCTATTTTTGCCTGTAGGTGGCGGGATTTGTCTTTATGGCAAAATATTTATAAGTTAAATTATGTCCTTATTTTGCTAAAATATCGAAGAGTTGTGAAGTGTGACCAAATACAAAATTATTTGCACCACGTATCCCGCGATCTGAAAGTAATAGTAGTGAAAGAACAAAAGAGGGGATGTCACACAGGGTTGGTACATATGATTTATGAAAAACTAGAAAATCATTTTTGCGAAAACTATACGATAAAAAAAATACAAAATATAATATATTAGATAACGTTATTTCGTTTGGAAAATGTGTACCCTGCGCCTAACCATGTAAGTTCCAGCACCATCCCAAGTTTGGAAGCTTAGCTGGCAATTTTGAAGTTTTCGTTGTTTATTCTACCAAAACAGTTTTAAAAGGAGCCTTTACCTGAGTGGAAAAAAATTAAAGGCTTAAGAGTTCCACCCATAATCAACACAGAAACAACAGGTTTCAGAGGAATCCTTATGTGAAGATATTATTAAGTAATGACGTGTTACTTAAAAATCTTGAAGATTTTTAAACAGTTACGTATAAACAAGTTTCTTTTGAGAAAAGTGTACCGTTATTGACAGGTATTTAAAAAAATATACAAAAAATCATCACGAACCTCTACAGCTAGGTTTTTTAAACTTAGATCTGTAATGAAATTAAAAGTTCCCGAGGCAAGAACCTGAAACCTCTGAGTTCGCGCTTTCGTTTTCTTTTCTTCTTCTTTTTCCTCTAAACATACACTCTTGTCCCTCAACATACACTCTTTCCCCGCAACATACACTCTTGTCCCTCAACATACACTCTTTCCCCTCAACATACACTCTTTCCCCTCAACATACACTCTTGTCCCTCAACATACACTCTTGTCCCTCAACATACACTCTTGTCCCTCAACATACACTATATATATAATATCAAATAAATAAACTAATAATATGTTTAAAATATGTTACTATTTAAAATAATTTAATAGTTTAAAACAGAAACCTTTAAAACCCAAGACAAGCAAAGTACGCGATCGTAAAATTCGCGTTAACTTACATAGTAGCTTCCTAGTTAACCAGTATTTCTCAAAAAAATTTTAAAATAATTAGTTGAACTATCCTACCTACAAGATAAAAAATAAAGATAAAAGACATATAATATAAAGATTAGAAAAATGGATTAATAACTGGACAGTTATCTGCCACATGGTTTGTGGCTTGGCAACGAAGACAAAACTTTGGCTTCGCTGTACCAAACGCTAGCTTTGTAGAAGATTTTGTAGTTTTTTCATCCCCTTCTTTTTCTTTCGGATGATACCGTGCTTGAAGTTTTGTATTATCAGATCGATTAAAAGTTTTATCACGTGGTTTTGATCGCCAATCAGAAGATGATCCATTGTCTCGATTACTCCATTTTTTACCTTGCTTATCTTTGGAAAAACCTTTATTCGGTCGTCTGTCTTGTCTACCTACTTCTGTTGTGTTTTGGTAAGGTCTGTTGCGTTGCTTGTTATAAGCTGGTAGAGTAAAGCATCCTCTGCCCCTCCCGATTGGAAGCTTCTCTGGCTGATACATCACAGGTTCTACAGGTGCAATACATTGCTCTATTTCCTCACTAGAATTTGAGCATTTTTCTTCGTTACGTTGCACGTTCGTTTCAACTTCTATTAATGAAACGTCAAAAACCTCTTCTTCAGATTCGATGACAATATCGGGACCACTGCTTGTTTCTGAACTTGAATCCTCCTCCGCAGGTGTTGTAACATTCTTCACTTCCTCCGTCGGCTTATTCAATTTAGTAAAATTTATGGCCATTCTGCTAGAGGCGCTATTTCTACTTCGTGGCCTTTCAGCTGGTTTAGTTTCTGCTTCAAATTTACTTTCATTGGAAGCTTCAGAATTTTTATTTTCTTCTGCATTCTCGAACGAATTTCTTACATCACTTCCAAACACGTGGCTGTGCAGATTTTCAATTCCTGAGAGATACAGCAACAAGAATGAAATCACAAACAAGAAGCGTACGCACGACGACTACAATCCTGGATATAACATTATTGGAAAAGCTCGATTTTTTTACTCCTAATTTCCAAAATGGCCAAACAGAATAGCCTTGCTAAAACTCCGCAGCTGGTAGGCTACGAAAGCATACGTGCAGATCAGTTTAACTGCGTCAAAAATGCGCTACTTGAAGTTTTCTACCGATTAATCCATGAGATGGCCCGGTAAGGTCGAAAAATCGGAGAAGCGGGACATGTTAACGTCAACAAAAATTAATATGGGTTAAGAATTTTAAACTAACCAAATAACCTAGTTCATTTGTGGTCATTGCCAAGTTAGTAGCATGGTGGCCACAAAAAATTTTTTTTTTCAAGAAAAAGAGGATTTTATAGGAAATTTTGCACCGATTTAGAGAGGATTCTTTTCTGAAAAAATAAAGAACTTTACGAGGATCAAACATTTTTTTAATTCTTAGGTTTTCCTAAGTTCAACAATTCTGGCGCCAATAACAAATATGTTTAAGAAGGTATTACTTTCAGGATAAATGATTAAAAACAATTTGAAATAAAGCTTTTGATGAGGGACGTATTCCTAACATGAAGGATAGAACTAACAGTTTATATCACTATAAGAAATGGAAAATCTCTGTAACATAACAGTGAAACTATCAAACTATTTAGTGTACCTGAAAAAAATATAGGAGAAAAAGGAGATTTGGTCACATTTTCATATCTTTTTAGAGGACAATAGAGGACTTTACAGGCGGTTTTCCAAAAATAGCACTTAACAGGCGCGGCCACCCTGGTAGTGCGTATGTTTTTTTATAGGCACAGTGCTTATAATTGCTTAAGGAACGAATTTCGAAATACTGTTTTCCAAAAACTGACATCCGGAATTGTAGTGTTCTCCTTAGTCATGAAAATAAAGCCTGAATCATTAACATGAAAGTCAAATTTACATCTGCTTTCGAAAAGAACATAATTCATTTCTTACCTATGCTTTCCAAAGCCTTTGCAAATTGAAAACACTTAAATTTCTCCACGCCAGCTTCCTAAAACAAGGAGAGGATAAACAGTTGAGGTATCCCAGCAATCGGGAACTTTAAGTTATATGATACAGAAACATGAAAACTTTTGTGGTGTAAAATATTTTTAAAGAATTTCTACATTCAAAGTCCCCAGAAACAAAACACTCAACCTTGTAGTAGAACAAGATAACGGGCGACTTATGTTTACATCCCTACCATAACCTACCTATGTTGATGTTTGAATACAGAAGGAGGGTTTATAAAAAAAGGATAAATTTTAGTATTTAGTAACTTATTTCTTTAGCATACGCAATACAAGTTTGAACATCTACTATTCCTAAATATTTTAATTTTCCAATGAAGCAGTGCTATGACCAGAAGAGCTCACAAATCTGGCGTAGCACGATAGGTAAATTGCCTTTAGGTGTGCTGTTGCCTTTTTCACCAGTTTCCACGTAATGGCCAAAAACGAGAGTTGCAATATTTGCAACTCTTGTATATGATATTGCGTTTTTATGACTTTTTCATTCAGTAAAGTTAACATACACTAAATGGGAAATAATCCGTCTATTTATGAACGAACTACCTAAGGCTCATTCAGTAAAAATAAAATAATGCATGTAAAAAGAATCATATATGTTGACTTGAAACTCTTTTTTACCAGTCTGATTTTTAAAACGGAAGGAAAGATTTTTTGCATTACATTATATTATTATGACCAAATTATTTTTGACCAAACGATCCTTTTCGCCAGCATAATGCTGCCTTGAATATTCCGGCACTACAATTTAGTCTGAACGGATAGAGAAAATGTGGTCCCAAACTCGACACACATTTGTTTAAATAGTTAAAATGCGTCTCAAAAAACTAAATTCAGGAATTTGAAAAACATGATTATAAAGGAACGCGACAAGGGAACAAGACAGTTGATAATTTTAACTTTGTATGACAAATCAACTATTTTTTAGAGCTGATGCACCAAAGAAAGAGAATTGAGGCTTTTACCCTGAAATTGGCATAACACGGTCTTGAAATTATATGTCTTTTAATTTAACCATAACTTTAGGTTCTTGGGAATCAGCGACACAGAAATAAATGGCCATTGGAGCAAATATACTTCAAGATGCATTAGAAAATCTTAGCTGATCAACCTTAGAACCATATGACCATCTCAAAAAAGCAGTGATGGCTTCATCTAGCTAACTTGCAGTTTTCATTTTAAAACCAAATTAAAATGGCAGTAGCTAGATATCACAACAGATCAACAACAAAGCGAGTTGGCTAGGCGCAGGACTGCATTTTTAAATAACAACGGGCACCATTTAATGCTAAAAACTATATGCAGGAGCCTATTGGTATGTGTCTTTGTTACAAAACAAGAAATTGCAATCTTATTTCCGTTCGTTGCACTAATTCCGTAGTTTTTACCCATACCATTTTATGTGAAAGAACTTGAGCAAATTCTCGATCCAAAGAAAATTCCGGAGTATATTGCAATATATACAGGCCCCCCAGGTCTGAGTGTAATAGAAGTGTTTACACATTTTAATTTAAAAACACAAATTAAATTCAAAAATTGACTTACAGTTGACATAAAATGAGAAGCTTTTTTCCAGTTTTTCAATTTTATAAGATTTTGTAAAACTGAGGGGGCCTTTAAAATCTGAACAGGATTGAGGAGACAAATCCTATGTCAATGGCTTTCTATCAAAAAGTACAGACAAGTCCAGAAATCTATTTATTATTGTCAATATGTGGGCACTTTTTTGCAGGACCCATATCGATGACAGTATCAATAGAAACTGAGGAGGCTACCCAGGGTATATAATTATGACAATAATTCTCCAACTGTGAGGTAAACAAAATGCTGACAAACAATTTACCTCCATCTTTAACTTTAGATCTGGTGAGGTTAGCAGTGAATCCTAGAAAGCAAAGTTGCACTCATAGCTTCGTAGTTTGTAGTCAACGTTTAACGATTTATTACTGTAACTGCAAAGTTTAGCTGGTGCATTTACTGCATATATTTCTGTATTTATTTTCAGTACAACCATGTCACATAGTTTGTTGTAATTCATTTTTGGTAATAAAATAAAATTCTTTAAAAATAATAATAAAACATCCACCTCTTGTCTTAAAAGCATGCACTCATTAAAAACATTATTAAACGTTAGAAAACGATGTGATCTACCAGAAAAAGCATCTAGAAAATAATTACTTGTATATTATGCTCTTGGAAGACCTGTAGCAGGTCATCCATATCTTGTTCTTTCAAAAGACGGCTTATCATTGTATATGGCGCGTCGTTCGTTTGTTCCTTATTCGTTGTTAACGACGATGCGTCCGAGTCTAAGTGGTGAGAGAAATAATATATCCCTATGTCATAGCAATAGTAATACTTTAATGGCGTAAACACTGACATGTTGCCATACATGAAGACAAAGCACAAGTATACTTGAAACTACCTATTGATAAAATTTTTATTTGTTCCCTATTTAAGTTAAGTCACCATCACCCCTTGACTAAAACAACAGCATCACCCAACTGCAGTTAAAATGAATAAAATAAGTGACCAATTGCACCATTTGATGGCAAAATTAGAAAACCTATAGATTTCGTTTTTGGATAATAACGGATATTATTCCTTTTAGCTTACACACTAATTACGCTCTTGCTCAAACACACAATATTACGTCAAAAGGGCGTTGAGTTTGTTATTTTTTATTATCCCAATTACGATGTAAATCGACTATACTAACTTTTAGTTGAAATGTGTTTATTTAGGCGCCTTATCAGGCTGTAAAAAGTTTGAAAACAAGTTAAAAGTCTGATTACATTGTCTACAGAAGAACTTGACACAATTGACAGCTTTGTACATTGCAACAATCAATACTTCAATTTTGCTGACGCTTTCCCCAACCTTTGAGAAGGTCACTCAAACCCCAACCTGAATAGGGTGTTAAATAACACGGTGACCAACCTGTAGTTACCACCTCACAGCTCTCCACATCTTCCTCTTCTACATTCACTTCTTCTGATGTGGCGTCGTGCACCAATTGAACATTTATCCTCTGAGCTTCTAACTGAATGTCTATTAAAGAGTCCATATATATTTCCTTAATTTTCCTGGAAAAAAAAAAAATAACGCTAACATAATAACACATACACTACGTGAGTTATCTAATACAGAAATGTTGATAACGCGGTAAAGCGCTCACACTGAAAATGTATTCTTGAGACTAGAAGGATTTTGGACAGTCCAAGCTATTTTAGAGTAGTCTGAGAAATTTCGTAATAAATTCCATTACTTTTGTTATATTTGTTGTAAAACATTACATAATCTCTAAATGCAGCAAAAGTATTTCACAAAGATATAAATTAAAAAAAATAAAAAAATCAGGAAAATAAAAAAAAATAAGTGAATAAAATAACTACCAATGAAGAGGCAGTTATAATAAAAAAAAGATTCCAATTTTTTTTCAGTCCAAGCAAAATTGTATGACTTATTTAGGACTTGTCTCTGCCTTCGAGATTGCTTTTCATGTGTGTAAGATTCAGATTATGCAAAAAAACGTACCTTGGTAGATTAGTATTAAGAATGCTTTCCCTAATCAACCACATAAAACGTTCCACTCTCTTTCCAACAATACTAAAAAATGATAAATCTTTATTTAAAATGATCCATATTCTCATGTAGAAACTCTGCTACACACAAAATTAGACGTACCCATCACATGGAAGCATTTTCGCAACTATCTGCATCAGCATAGCTTTAACTGAAACTGCAAAAACTGAAGCAATATTTTCCCTAAAACCATTCATAGACGCCTGAAAAAAAAAAACATGCACTATATTCATGATTTAGAAAATTTAACTTTTTACAAAAAATCACTAAAAATATGCATGTGTAGCGTTCCTAAGGTGGGAATCCTCTTAAAAGACACCTTTGAAAGATACAGTTGATTTTCCAATTTACATCTTTCCCCTCAAATCTTTTAACCATTACTGTGGAAAAATTTCAGATTAACTATTAAGTGGACACTTCGCTAAAGTGGACAAATGTTTTCGTTCAAGTGCGTCCTAAATGCAGGATCTCGGTGCTCCTTACTTGTGCAGGTTGGGGAAAAATCCAAATTTAAAAAAATGGCCAATAAATAGAACTTATCATAAGTTAGGAAGTTCAGACAAAAATACCTCATCTGGGAAAGTCCACCTTTCCACGCATTCTTCGACCACTGGAGAAACCACAGTATAGAAACTAACAAAACAAAGAGATGGATCACGAATTTAACAGTTCGACAAGATATTATTTCAGGTTGAATAAGCAAAATTCATCATGTAACTAACCTGTCGCCTGTCTGTCTGGGCAAGACAAATACATGACCAAGCAATTTACAAAACCTTTCACCAGTGTTAGAAAGTAATTTATCTGAGGCGCAAAGCTAAATCAAAAATTGCAGATAAGTCAGCAAGGGATGCTTCGAAACAACAAATGTCTGTTTACTTTTGAAGAAATGTCCTATCGTCGATTACTATTTTTTTAAAAATACAAAAAACCATGGCATTCTCAAGGGCATTGCCCCTTGAGAATGCCATGAAGGGGAACTGACTGTTCTTAATCGTACTGACAAGCTTATAGTTTTTTGTTCAATACACCTTTCCCGAATTTCATAAATTATAATAATTATGACGTCATCCAAATTTTCATAATGGTTCTATGCTCTTTAAATAAGGATATTCAGATAGAATATTAACCCTATAATAACTGTTTATGAGGGCAATACCGGAGAATATTGACCGACGTCAAAGTATTGCCGAGCTTGTGAGGGCAATATGTGACAGAGGTCAATATTCGAAGGTATTACCCGAAATAAACAGTTATTATATGGATTATTATCCGGGTAGTGCATTTTACGACAAAAAATAACATTATAAGCAGGATGTAGAAACCATGTCTTTATAAAAACTATTCCCATATGGAACGTACATTTGAACTAAAAATATGTTTTTTTAAAATCGAATATCGTGTAAACATCACAGGTTTTTATTGTAGCTGCAACATAGAATTCTTGAAAACATAAAAGTAAGTTTCACTTATTTTTCGCGTTTTGTTTCCTTTTTTTTCGTGTTTATTTACATTTAATGCTACCATATTTAAACTTTAAACATGGTTGCTATGGTAGCGGGCAATACCGTGGAATATTGCCCGCTATGACGTAAGTTCTAACCAATCACATTGCGCGATTTTCAGAAATATTGATGCCTCCCTTTTACCCGGGTAATAACAAATTATCATGACAAAACTGAAGTTTTTAGAGCAATCTAATATTCTGGTTGGATTTTATTTTAATTTGAAAAAAAAAATTATTTTGAAAACAAGGCTATTCTTAGAAAGCTCGTCTATATGAAGGGTTTGACCGTAACTTTCAGCTCGCAGTTGAGGCCCTTAAGGAACAGAAATATTTACGAAATTAGGTAATTCGTTCTACCTTTTGATAAGGAACTTAGGGATGAGAATTATTTTTAGTATCGACCTCTTTAATTAAGTTTGGCATAATTAGGAAATTCAAGAAAGGTCTATTAAAGCAGAACTAACGATTGATAACAAGTTGTGCTTAAAATTTTCACTAGTGTTAATATGAACTGTGTAAAATTTTATATTTGTGAGCTTTGGTTCTCGAGATATTTTAAGGTCAAGGTTTTCCCGTTTAGCATTCTGAAGGGAATGCTAAACGGGAAAAGCTTCTGTGATTGTCTGAAAGTAATTTTATTCATTATGTTTTGAAATAAATATCTTTCACAGAATATAATGTTTCACTGTCATAAATATAGCTCTGGATACAACATATGTTTATCACTTGAAGTATTACGTGTATTCGAATTTATCATGAAATTTTTCTTGCGTTATTTTTTTGTATTAAAACATCTTGAAAGACAACAGGTGCTTTGATTTGCTATTTTCAAAAACAACAGTGCAAATGATTATGCACAATGAAGTGTTCTGGAACTGATTTTGTTAAAGCAAAGCAAAGCAAAACAAAAACAGTCTTAAGTTTTTATTTCTATACCTATTTTTGCATGTTAAATTCTTGGAAATTATTTTCTACAAGGATGTTTTTCTACTAGAATTTAGGTTGTCTTCTTCATTGCTCGAACCTCCCAATAAATTTAAATCACTCTGAGAAGACAAAAAAGTGACTGAATCTTCATCCATCGTGCTACACATCATGTTGAGCTATGTACGCTGTGTGACGTCACAAACCAACAAAATATGTACGAACCAAGTTGGCGTTTGTTCAATAATGATGGCGATCGTTAACGGAATTATCAATTTGAGGAGAAAAATTTGGACACAAAAAAATGAAAATTTTTTAATTTTTTATGTCATGTTGTTTTCGTGATATGTAAGAATGTTTTAATGATAAAAAACATATGTAGGTTTTTTCGTTAGTTCTCCTTTAAAATCTTTTCTTTAACAAGGTATAAATCTTAGCAAGAAATTTACATAGATTAGGAAAACAAATTATTAATAGTTCCTTATTGAATCGAATCTAGAGCTAATTTTCTTAAACAGAGCGCCAAAGAAGAAGAAAAAAATAACTGGCGAAACAGCTTTTAGCAGAGATAATGTGTATGTTTTTAAAAATTGCTAACCAAATAACCAAATCTAGGTTAAATTACAACAAACAATTCTTCACTTAAAATATTTTTAATCAGTAACTAATAAACATATCAACATAGTAACTGTAAAAAAAATACACTGTCTATATATAGTGAAGAAAAATCACAGTTACTGTTAATTTATTCTGATCTTACCTTTAAACTTGAGAACAGTTGAACAGATTAACCCAGGAATGATTAAACTTTTTTGAGTATATATGAAATAATTTGCAAACTTACTGTGATGCATTCTTGTCTTTTATAGTCAACAATATCTTGAAAATATGTTTTGAATGCAATTGGACTATGAACTAAAAGATATCTTGCATTAAAACGCACAATAAGTAAAAGGCTACGCCACACAATGTAAGAAATTAACTTACCAGCAACTTGTTTTAGTAAGCAAGGAGCAAATTCCAAGAACTCCTCTTTCTCAACTGCTTTTTGTATTAACACTTCAATTATTTCATTTATTTCAGAACAATTTGTGTACCTTGACGATAATGGACACTCTAAAAGAACAGATATCTCAACTTATACTAAACTTCCTTTTACTGGAAACTACTGTAACCTAATTGGTTGATTAAGCATTTGAAGTCAAAATCACCTCATCTCCAGGGAGAAACAGAATATTTTATTAAGAAAGAGAATAATTGTGACGATTCCAGGGAATTTGATAACAAAGCTATTTAGCGATAATTTTTTATTATCGATCACTTATAGCGCCTGATCGCTAAGCAAAAAGTTTTATCGATAATTTAGATTAAAATATAAAATTATCGATAAATATCGCTAAGGGATTTTCTTTGTTTATTTATCGCTATTTATCGCTATTTTGCTAGGGCTAAATTAGCATAAATTAAAATAATAATGACAGCGGTACTTGATAAATGCTAGCGAGCTAAGAAAGCCGAGTTTTGATCTCTTGCTGCGAAAAGTTTCATGCGCACACGGAGAAAAACACCGTGTCTGAAAGCTAAATAATTATTTATTATTTTTTTTTATAATATAATTATATTGCAATATAATTACTTCAACCCTTACTAACATTAGTAGAAATGGAAATAAAAATACTAAAAAAAATTGACTGCAAACTTGAACGCGAGTTCCAGAATCACACAAAGAGATGCGCGGGGACCTTGGAACTAATTTATAAAACATTAGTTACGGTGTGCAAACACCAACAATGCAAACAATAGAATTAAAAAATCTGGGAGATACAAGGCATGACGGTATACGTTAAGCATCGTGGTTTGAAACGGCAAGATGGCGGAACAAAACATTCCATGCAACTAGAATTTGTATCCATGTATTTCATAACAATCGATACAGTAAGTGCTGTAAAAGCGACTTTTATTTCACTGCAAAGCTTTTGATTTAAGTTTATTTTGCCTCAAAAGTGAAATTAGCGCCAGTTTACTAATATCAGTGGTAAATCAGACGATACAGACAGAATAATGTGTACTAATGTTCCTAGTAATCTATCTATCTATCAGTGGTAAATCAGACGATACAGACAGAATAATGTGTACTAATGTTCCTAGTATAGCTAACCAGAAATCACACATAAGTTAAAAGAAAACTTTGTTTAGAATTAATATATTATTAAGAAATAGTATATTATATTGTACAAGCTTTACAATGTACTGTTATTTCATTTAGCTGTTTATATAACATTAGCTCAGGTTAGGTTGCAAAACTTTCAAACTCGTTATAATTGAAATAGAAAGATCGATTATTAATGTGGGAAAAAAGGCAGAAAAATTTAATAAATTAATAAAAACTAATTTGGGTAAGGCCAATACACACCTTTTTAATACTGAAATTGATACCTCATCAAAAATTTGTTTTAAAACATAATATGGAAGCTTCATTACATAACATAAAAGCTCCATAAAAAAATGATTTTCTTTATTCAAATTGAGTGTACTAGCCTCCCATAAATAATTGTTTTTTTTTACTGACTAAACTAAACCTGGACACCTTTTTGGTCCACTTAGCCCTAATTCTTTTTGCATGTTTAGTTACAAACAATTATTTATGGAGCACCTAATGAAACTTTTGTTCGGTGCTACCCTGATTTATTTGAATTACAAGGTTTCTTGCGGAATAGGTGGGTGGAGGTTGGTAGGGTTGGTATCGGTGTTGTGGTGGTTGGTATCGGTGTTGTGGTGGTTGGTATCGGTGTTGTGGTGGATGGTGTGGTATTTTTTTCTCCCTCTTTTCCCATTTGAAATTTTTGTGGTCTTGACCTCCATTGGAGGTCCAGGCTTTAAAGCTTCTTTTGCTTTTAGGGCCTGGATTAATTTTTCTATATTCACGAAACTGTTTCCATGTTAGGTAATCTAAACAAAGAAATAATGTGGTTTTACCAAAATTTAGTTGTGTCAAAAAAATTTACTATGGTAAATGTAATAATTGAGAACATAACCTGTAACAAAATATATTTAGGAATAATGACTTTTTCTTCGTTACATTAAAAAAAAAAAAATTAAAATTTCTTACCTTTGTTTTCCACTGACTCGACGTCTAAAAGTTAAAATAAAATAATAACAGATTTAGTAAAAAAGGATGTATTGTGCCTGAAAAATGGCTTACCCTCATTTTCTTTTTCTTTTTTTTTATCTTTTTTATTTTCGTTTCTCCATTCTCGTGATTCTAAATTAAGTATAGGAAAGTAAAATTTAAAGTAGACTCTTTTTAGTCTTTCCCACACTAAAAATATTGATTTAGTTGATAATTTTGGGCTAGATATCATTTTTAGAATTTTTTAAGTATCAGAATTAGAACATACTTAGTATTACAAGGAGCGTAAATTAGAGTTTCATAATATTTTAAGAGCTTACCTGCCCTTTCCACCTCCATACTTAACTCTCCTAATTTTTCCATTTTCAAAATAATTTTAGTTGATCTAAAAAAAATTAAAAAAAGGTGCACAAATCTCTGGAGATTTGTGCACCTATACCAAATACTAATTTATGAATACCCAGCCCTGGAACAATATTAATACTATTTTTATTCTCCAATATCAGGGCTGTGACATTATTTACATTAATTTGCAATACCCAGCCCTGAAACAATTTATTACTATAACCATCTTCCGTTATTTATTTTTTTATATAATATCAGGACTGTGACATTTTTTGTTATTTATTATATCAGAATTCTGGAACAAGTATCAGATTTCTGGAAAACTTATTTAGGTACTCTGGAAATTTTTATCAGAGCCCAAATTTTATATTGGAACAGGTGCAACAACATCCTCTGTTCCCTCTGCACAAAAATGTCTTATTTCCTGATAAAGATACTTTTTCCGTGCAGCAGTAAAACCATGTGGTTGAATTATTTCAGGCATCTCCTTAACAAATTTTGTGTTTTTTTTAAACAAATTCAATATTGTTGGCGGAGAATCTAACCTCCTAAGGCAGTGGACAGTACCAGGGTCACTGCTCTTAATACGAAAGTGATGGAAGTCAGTTATGTTTGGAACTTTGTAAAAGTATTTAGACAACATAGCAACCCAGTCATATGTCGGCACAAGAACGTCACCAGTGTGTGTTCCTACTAGTTTAGATGTATTACATATAGCAGAGTCATCGCAACACTTGGCTATGTCATAAAGTGTCCATAGTGCTGTTACTGATGTTTTTTTTTTTAGTGCACCGAAGCATCTGTCACAACTAAATTTAGTGTGACCGACAACCATGAAAGAATATTCAATTTCATTGTGCAGGCCCATTAAAGTTCTCCATATCAGGTACCATAACACAAAGTTGTTCTTGTTTTGACCTATAAAACAATGTCAGAAAATTAGTACATTGCTTAATCTCAGTGCTTAATTGCTCAAGAAATATTTTTTTAGGAACTAACCTGCACAGTTATCGGCATGAATGTTGGCTCGTGTTTCTCCAACTCCCTGACCTAAGAAAAAATTATGGACATAAGATATTGTGGCATTTGCACCCTTTCCATTGTTGACTATTTCATCAATCAGGTAATTAGTTTGTATGTTTGTACCATCATTACAAATACCAAATATATTACATTTTCTGGGTGTTTTAAAATAAATTGGACCTGGCTGGAAAGGATCTTGAGGGTAATGTAACTGTTGAGCATAATCCCAACTGTAGTGAGCAATCCCTTCAAATGAACATGGCTCATTTGTCACTGCAGGATTATAGTTAGGTATTTTCCCTATTTCAGTTGAGGCCAGTGCACACTGTTTCTTATAATATTTTAATTCTTCTTCTGCAAATTTTAGGTGTGCTAACTGTTCACTGAGTGCATCCGATTTATCAGCTTCAGATTTATTAATACTGCGAAAAATGGTGTTATTATTCGACTGACATTTGTCGCATATGTCAGACATTGGCTTTGCAACAACAATCCAAGGAGTTAATTCACTCCAAAGAACAGTAAATCTCGTATAACTGACATATGGAAGATTCGCTTTATCGCAGCTATCCTTGTAGAAATTCCATATTCCTTTTTTTGTTTCTGAAGATGGAATCAAGGAAATAGATTGGTCCCTGAAACCTGGAATTCGACCAGGCAAAATTACGGCATGTTCCTCAGCGTAGTTTTCAATAAAGTTTTTGAAATATTTTATTGTATCAAACGTATGAGCATTTGATGGCAATCTATTTTTATTTCCGTGCCTTCTTGGTTGAATTCCGTATTCATCATAATGCTTGCATAAACTGGAATACTTTTGTAAAGAAATATCTAACATGAATAAAAAAACTTGTCTACAAATTTGTCGCCCATGAAACAAAAAATGCATGTTACCCTTAAAAGTGTTGCTTATAAACCTAGGCGGGCGTGATGTATGAAGAAAAGATAGAATAAAAATATCACTTTCTTCGGAAGACAGTTCGTTCATTGAATTTCGAGAATATTGAATCTCTTTTAAGGAAAAAGAGCCTAAACAGGACAATTTCTCATTCCCAAGCCTACACCCACATCCCTTTTTTAAAAAAGAACCTATCTTTTCGGATTCGATAAACTCCTTGTCCTCCATTTCGACTTCAGTAGCAGTTCGTTTACTAGCAGCCATGATGGTTGTTAGCAGAAACTAGTTTCTTGCACCATTTGTGCCGACGCTGAATGAAAAATAGTGTCACGTGACCCTGTTCAAGGTGATCCAAATCATGTGATTGCCGTGACCTGGTTTCTATTGCTTTATTGTTATAAGTACTCAATCTGGAAAAAAGTGGCCGTAAGTTACTCTTTGAAAGCAAAAAGAGTTATAGTAATCGAACGTGTTAACAGAACATTAAACTGTGGATTTATTTTCGTTTAAATACGACATGGATTATGCTAGGTTGTTGCCAAAAATGTAATAGCGTATAAACCACCCCGCACTGCAAGGGGTTCCCCGCCGAAAAATAGCTTTTTTTCAAAGCCCCGCTCTGCAGCTCTCAGGGAAGGCTATCGCGATATCTTCAAGGATGTTTTGTCCAGACCGCGCCGTAAGAAGTTTGAAAAATAAAATGCCAAAATATGCCTTAGTTTATTTTGATGCTGACGACACTACTATTCCGCTCGCCGTCGCAGCATTAAAAGATGCCGACATACGAATTGGTGGGCGATGTGTCGCCACCTTCAAGCGAAAAAGATTTACAGGGGAAATTTTAGATTTAAATGGTATGAATTTTCCTTTAAATACATGATCATTCCTTAATACACGCTTTGTTGAAAAAAATACTTCAATCTAATCAAGCCGGTCATTACTCCATTTTCTATTTCTATTCTCTTACGCGCATTTTCCTAATCACAACAGATCATTTTTGTAGATAATAAAGAAATACTGGGTAAGCGTCGGTGCTTTGACGAAAGTCAAGAAATAGAAGCCATGGTAAGTTTTTTTACTGCTGAAAAATTAGGTGAAATAAGAACTTATTCAAAAATTAATAAGTTATTTATAAGAACAAAATAAAAACAGCCATCCTCGAGTTAAATTTCACTGATTCATATAAAAGCGCGCACAGAATCAAATTATTTTATGCAAATTTTTAGGACGAAAGAAGTAAAAAAGAAGACGAAGAAGTCCAAGAGACACCAATGGTATATTTCTTTCTTTTTTATTGGAAAATTAAGTGCAACAAGGACAAACAACTAAACAAAAAATATAATTTATTATAAACTGCTATTATGTACTTAAACTGCTATTATGTACTTATAGAATTCGACAACTGACGACTGTATATTCGAAAGCTCTGCTGCTGCAGTCAAGGTATGTGTTCCACCGTGTAATGCCAAACATGCTCGTGCAGGTTTTATGTAGGTTTTAACTTTACCACCATATTTCTTCTTTTTGATCTAGAACTCAACTTTGCTACCTGGCTGTAATAAAAATGTAAGTTAAAATACATAATAGGCTGAAATAACAAAAATTGAAAGTTAAGCAACCAAGTCTTAAGTCTTAAACCTGGATATTATAACAAGCAAAATACGAAAACAGTATTTTTTTTCTTACTAAACCATTAAAACGAAAGTGCAAAGCTAAAGTTTTGTAAAATTTAAATATCATGCTTACCCTCTTTATGACTGGATGTAATGTTATCTTTTTAGAACCAACCTTTCACCTCAATCTTATCCTATGAAGACTACCTCAAATGCCCTAAAAAAAATAAAAATCAAATTAGCACTAAACCACCGCTACCAACATCACCGCCGCTACCAACATCACCGCCACCAACATCACCGTCGCCACCAACATCACCGTCGCCACCAACATCACCGTCGCCACCAACATCACCGTCGCCACCAACATCACCGTCGCCACCAACATCACCGCCGCCGCCGCCACCAACATCACCGTCGCCACCAACATCACCGTCGCCACCAACATCACCGTCGCCACCAACATCACCGTCGCCAACTTCAATGCTGCCACTAATAAAACAGATAACACCACCGTTACCATCTCCACCAATGATTCAGCCACCAAAATCACTGCCACCACAACCAACCAACCAAGATTTGAGCACACAACTGACCATCGTGCAAGCCAATTTAATCCACATCAATTTCAAACTGGACCAACTCATTGACTTCGTAAACACCAGCATTATTCCAAGATTTTTCCAAAATGTATCAGAACAGCAACACCCCTCCACCATACCATCATTTGAAACAACTTCTGCCTCAGCACCACAATTCGATATACTACCACCGCTTTCACCCCTGCCAAATGATCCACCAACTTGCCAGCCGAATTCATCAAATTTTCACACAATGCCCGGATGTAATGACACTAACAATGCCGTACTTAGTGCAGTATGGGATGCTACCGATATGTGCGACTGCACATACAAAATGATCCTTGCTTCATTTCCTCTGGATGTCTTAAAGGAGTCCAATTTGACAGGCAAGAGAGGGTGCAGACAATTGGACCCTGTAAGAACCCAGTGGATTTGGAGTGAGGTCAGGCAAAAGTTCAAGCCCTCAGATGTTGAGTGGGAAAGGTGCATTGAGCGGGTGCAAGTTAAATTAAAAAATTTACGGCGAAAATTGAAAAAAATGTAAATGTATACATTAAAAGAGGATAACAAGCATTTTTTTCATTTTGCCTGAATTTTTAATGTTTAACTTATGCCTGTTCTTTGCACCCAAACATGACCATGCATCAGTATTAACCCTCTCCCTCAGACCTTGTGATTTTTACTGCTACCACAACAGGGTGACCACTAATAAAATGAGAACAAAAGTAAGGATATTAAGGAGAATTAAGGAGACAAATTGACAGTTTTTAAGGATATTTTGCTGCGAACGAGAATAAAAAAATAAGGATAATTAAGGAGAAAACCAATTTTAGTTCTCTATCTTTAATGTTACATACTATGTTCTATGATAAGAAAATTATACAAATTATACATATTATACAAATATACATTATAAATTATGCCCTAAAAGATAGAAAATATAGGATTTCAGGTAACAGAGAAATATGTCTATTTCACTGGCGATGAACAATCCATAAACACATTTCCAAAAAAGTTACAATCAGAAAAATTAAATTTTTTTCTAAGGTTATTTAAGGAATTTAAGGAGTGGTCACCCTGCACAATTTCTGAATCTGCTAGTTAATTTTTAAACATAAAAGACAGGTCTGAGGCTTGTACTGATACATGAAATCCCACTCATATCTTGAAGAAAATTAAGTAAAGTTATTATATTATATTATATTATATTATATTATATTATATCACAAGTTTCAAACAAACAAACAAATTAGATTGACATATTTAATATGTATACAAATTTTGTCTACTCCTACTAAAACTTCTTCTAAAAAATATTGGTGGTGAAAAAATCAAAACGTTGGTAGTTTGTAGCAAGTTTAAAACAATATATATTGGCAGATTCGTCTATGCTGTAAAAGTTTATTTTGAGAATATTCTGAAAACATTTTTTTGTAACTTAATAACAGTGCATAATATCCCTAATATTTTAAAACACACTTTTATAAAAAGATCTTTGACAAATTTATTAAGTAACATACCTGCATAAAGTCAAAATCTGCTCTTTTTTTTCTGTCAGGATGTATACTGTAAAAAGAAACTTGTGTTGAATTAATGGTGGTTTAATATTTGTAAATATCAGTGTTTTTAAAAATTGGAGATTTTCTTAAAATTTCTCAAAACTACGAGGTTTTAGGGCTCATTTTCTCATAAACTTTTGTGTATTGTGGCATAAAAAAATCTTGACAACTAGTCGGTGAACAATAGAAAAATCCATGGTTTCGCCCCTTCTTTATTTCGTGTCTTACTACTGCAGTTAGCTACCATTTTGCGTGACAGATTTAGTTTAGGCTTATAGCAAATTTGGTGATTTTTAAGAATATATAAAATTGTAATTTAAGTCCTGAATTAAGTTTAGTTATTATAATTATCAGTTTTATGGTACTGTAATATTTGTTTGCTATATAGCATAAAACAAAATCATCATTTTAAAGTTTCCTGTTGTTAACCCAATTTTTTGTCTCTGCACACAATATTTTAATCCAACACAGAAAACTAATTTAGCAGTTTGAAGACAGGAAAAAATAATTTCAGGCTTACAACATTATAGGCTTGTTTGAAACATACCTTTTATGTTAACTTTTTCAGATAGTTAGCTAGCTCCTTCTAAATTCAAATTAATCTTGTTTCATAACGACCAATCTCTAAAATTCCAATGAATATAACCTGAACTGGGGTACAAATGTAAACACTTTTTCCACTCATCATAACGCATGGCCTGCACTGCTGTTACTTGTCGAAAACCAGCGTGTGAAATGGAATTGCTCAGGGTGAGCCACATGCTACATACGGCTTGCGGTATTTTAAGGAACACAGAAAAATAAAAGAGACTAACTAAATTAGCGCTTAATTTTTTTGTAGCGGTTAAACAAAATATATTTATAATTTAAAAAAAAAAGACATAAATACAACTCCTAAAAAACAACAAGCAACATTTTATGTTGACTGGTTTGGAAGCAATTTAATCGACGAACATAAAAAGATTGTTGTCTTCCGTGCTTTTCGCATAATTAGCTAAAAAATTTATGCGTCAGCCATATTGCACTATTATCGATAATCTGCCGAGAAAGCAAATCAAATTAGCGATAATTATAGCTCAGCATTGTTGATCGCTAATGACCTGATCGCTAATCCATTTTATTTATCGATAATTCTGTTCTTTTTTTCATGAATTATCGCTAAATAGTGATCGATAATTATAGGTTGTTATCAAATTCCCTGGAATCGTCACAATTAACAAAATAGCCAATTAAATTGTAGAGTTATTACTATTCTAAACAGTGCCTTTACGTCTTTCACTGGTTCAAAATAACTGTACAAAATAATACATTACATCGTATAACGTCAAGTTTGACAATGTACTTTATGTGCATAATGTAATATAGATGAGTTGCGGCATGATGTTTCGATTTTGCATTGAGAACAACAGACATGCGCATATGCACAGGCAAAAATACAAAAAAATTAAAGACATTAAGTGAAAAAAGACTGACATTAAAATTGGTAAAAGCCTGCTGATAAACAGAGAAAATAATAGCTGAAAAAAACAAAACAGTTCCAGTCCATTTTCAATCTTGTATTCCCAAAAATCTTTGTGGTCTTTCTGTTCTTGACTGTCAGGATGCGCGTGCATATATAGAACTTTGTAAACATTTGTAACTTATCTAATTAAGAGTCTTTTGAATTCAACTTTCCTTCCAAACCAAAATTTGGAGAGAAATTATTTTAATAAAACTGTAATACCAGAAATTGTTTTTTTTTTAACAGCAGAAACAAACCTTCTACAAATGCTTCTAGTTCTTTCATAACTTCAATCAAATTAGCACTTTCCACACTTTTAAGCATCTAAGATTAATATAATAATTAGCTATAAAAGAATTCTATTTCTGTAGAAGGATTTTATTTCTATAGGTACATGCTATAAGTGATTACAGTGGAGTAAATCTATTTTGTTTAAAAATCAATGTGTAACTACACGGCGTATCATTTACATTTTGTTTGTACACAATACAGTTATATCAGGATAATTTCAATCCTAAAAATTTAACAAAGTAACAAAATGAAAAAAGTAACAAAATGAAAAAAGTAAAAAACAGTCATTTCATTTATTCTTTTTTCATTTCAAAACATTTTAAAGGTTGCAAAAAAAGGTAACAAAAATATCTGTCAACAATATGCTTCCCAACCTTTTGCATCAATTTTAAAAGATATTAATTTATGAGTAATTGGGAAACAGAGCTCACATAGAAATATTTTTTACTAGTCTCTTTTTACACACATTCAACGTGAATCCTCTTTTATCGTCCTGGGTTTCTGGTATGCCTTGAATTAATACCCTTAGTCAGAAGTCATAAAAATGGAAGCCCCCATAATAATGACAAAAATCAACTGAAAGCCATCCTTTTCATAACCATGCCCCATTTTTTATAAAAGCAAGTAACTTAATTAAAAATGTTTAAATAACCATCCTTCATCTCTTCACAGGGTTGACACTCTATTTGTCAGGTTAAATTTGACGAGATTTAAGGAGAAAATTGTTAAAAAATCTGCTTGTACAGGAGAATTGAGGTGTTTTGAGGAGACTTTTCAAAATTAGGGAGAGTTAAGGAGTTTTAATCAAATTTTGCATTCATACAATTCCTGAGAACAGGTATATGTTGCTTATAAGGCAGCAGTGTTAATTTGACAGAAGCGTTAAATCAATCAGTTATAGTAATCAAAAAGCAAATTAATAAACCAAAACTCAGTAAAATATCCATAGGTTATGAAAAGGGTCTAGGCTCTATATAATCTTGTTTAGAAAGATTGCCTTAAAGGTTCAGACTAAAATGTGTTTCTCATAAAAACATGTTTCAAATTCACTTAGTATTCAGTAATTACAAAATTCTATGAATAAGCTTTAGTTACTGTGACTAAAATTTTATAAAACGCCAATAAAGTACAAAAGTAGAAAAATGAAGACAGCAGTAAAGTGATATAATAACACAAGGAAAAAAACTTTGAATTACTTTATATTTCTACAGAAAT
This sequence comes from Hydractinia echinata, assembly GCA_030067915.1. Lineage (NCBI taxonomy): Eukaryota > Metazoa > Cnidaria > Hydrozoa > Anthoathecata > Hydractiniidae > Hydractinia > Hydractinia echinata. Next base: position 1,617,732 of record JASGCC010000063.1, read on the forward strand.
TTATTAGAACCCATTGAACACTAAAAATGAAATACCTTATTAATTCTTCTTTTACACTTCAGTATTTGCCACTCCTGTTCAGCTTGAATGACTTTTTCATTTTCTGTGTTACTTTCAATGATTTTATTCACCACAGGTTCACTAACAGGTGGTGTTAACATTTCTTCTAGCTGTAAAAATCAAAGGTTAGTTTAGCTTCACACTTTTTACTTTCCTGGTAAACAATCAAATTCCTAGAGTGTAGTTGTTTTATATCTTTTAAACCTGATAAAAATTTTAAAAAGTCAACAAAGTTGACAACACATGGGTTACTACAACAAAAGTTGAAAAAGTTTTACGTGTTATTAAACTGGTTATTGGTCAAAAACACACAAATTTTGTTTCCGCCTTAGCAACATTGCCATTAATTATGGATGCACAACATGATTTTGAGGTTGGTAAGAGCAACTTAAATAAACAGATTTTGAAAGAATATTGCTCTACTTCAGGAATGTTTAAAAGACCAGCTAAACATTTGAAACTTACTAAGTAAATACATACCTTAATCACTTCCGCCTGGTTATCTAAAAATAAGTTGATAGATTAAAATGTGTGTACCTAATATGCACCATGCTACAAGCAGGAAAGAGATGACTTTTATTTCAGTGGCAAATTAATTTCTTGATTTCTAACTTGTTCAGTTTAAGTAAATACAGGGTGGACAGACAATTTTTATTTTCACTTTCCCTGACTTTTCCACGAGTAAAATAAAATTCTTTGAATGTACAATTTTGAAAATCCAATTATGAAAGCTGTTTCTACCAAGTTCTACCGAATTCCAAACTTGTCAATGTTCACAGCAGACTTAGAACTTAGGATCTTAGGTTATTTGGTTACATCCAAAATCGTAAACAGTACTAATATTTGCCAATATCAACACACCTTGAATTCCCTGATGTTTAAACCCTTTTGAGCAGTGAAACAGATTATTCCACAAGACAAACATTGAATTTGTTTACTTGGCTTAAACCACTGCCAAAAGTAAAATTTATCTCAGCGGCATATCCAGGATTTTTTTCACATTTTGAGGGAAGCGAAACATTTTTGCAAAACAAAATAACGGTTCACGAATCGCGAGTGCAAGTCATTTCTTTTTTTTCACACATCATATTTATACCTACTAAACTTAAAATTAGCAGATCGAAAAACTTTATGTGAAAATAATAGCCTGGGTATATATACCAAAGATGCATAGCTAATAGACACTGCCCATATTTAATTAATGCAAAACATCTTACAGCATGCAAAAAGGAAACAGAAGCACTTTAAAACGCCTTCACTTTGAAAGCTAAAGTGAAGGCTTTATCACATGAAAAACATTGGATCAGAATAAGCAGGGAAAAAAACACAACATACAATGCGTATTTTTATAAAGGCTTAATTTAAATTTTTAGCTCATAACAACAACAACAAAAACAACAATAACAGAATATACAATATCTAAAAAAATGACATGATTATATCATGATTTTGTCCAGCTACTTAAAATTTAAATATTTAATCAATAAACAGTCAATTAAGGACAAACTCACAAGACAACAAACTACAAAAAAGAAAGAACTATACACTGACTTAGCACATACAATCAAGCAAAAAATATTTAGCCCCATTGGTCTAAACTAAACAACAGCAAAACACTGTTTTTATTTTTTAGTAAGATCAATTTCTAACTTGTTAAGGTATGATTTCTGGCTCACACTTTCAAAATGACGAATCAATCTTGAAAATAACTTTTAACAAAACAAGATCTTCCAGAAACAGATATATCTACATTGGACATATTTTTCAACCTCGTTCCCAGGGCATTTTGCCTTGTTGATGAAGTTGATAGTGGCTAAAAGTCCCTGGAACAGGCTGGTCACATGATCGCTTATAAATTATGATAATTATAACCGAAAAATAATTTATGAACATTTATTGCCCTGCAAAGATTTATTTCTGCCCCGCGCAGGTTTTATGTAAACAAGAATACAACAAATATGGCGGTCGATATATTTTGTAGCGTGGATAAAGTTTTGCATCAATTTTAGGGAGACTCGTTTGAAAAATAAGTTAGAAAAAGATACCATTTTTAGTTCTGCATGATATAAAGCAACTTTACCTCGATAATTAAATTGATATATGTGATGTGTACTGGTAGTTCTAGCTAGAGCGTATACCGTCCAAAGTACGTAAACATCTTAATTAATAGCTAGTAGCCATATATATCGATGTTGTTTAATTCATTACACTTGGGTACAAAACTCAATGTTGTTAGTTAATGTTTAAGTCTATTTTTATAAATATTTTGGTGACAAGCTGGCTGTGTTCTCTTTAAATCTTATGTTGGCAAGTTAGCTAAATTATCTGCCACATTTTTAAGAAACATTTTGTTGGCTAAAAAACATGTAGCTAACTTTCATCGTGATGTGTGTTCTTTATAATTCCCAAACCTCTTACGCAAATCGACAGGCAAAATAATGCAGGCAGTAAGCCGTGTACCAGTCCATTCCAAACTTTATTTTCAGGTACATGTATCATTTGAACTTGAAATCCATAATATGTAACTTGTATGTAGTTTAGATTTGAACACATATCAGTGAAAAGATGCTAGTAGCCACAGTACAAACCATAATTTGACTTTCTTCACCTAAGGTCTGCATTTTTTTGCCTGTCAATTTTTCTGATTTTTTCAATCTAATAACATTTCAACTACTACCTCGCCTGCTGTACCTCTCAGTGTTTAGTACATTTACAATAGTCACCTCAACTAGGTTTATCTACCTTGTGATGTGATATCTGGGTAATGGTTTTATGATGCTCATACCTGATACCTGTCCTACTCTGCACAACGTTTTTACTCATTAGAGTTCCAGTACAGTCAACATTAAGCACACAAATGTCATTTCTTTTCTGCAATTTTTTAGCAACATCAAATAAACTAGGTGCAAAATATCAAAGAATCGATATTACATTATTTTCTCATATTATGTATTAACTTATTGTACATATTTTTGTTGAAAAAGAAGAAACAGCATTTTGCAGAAATTCTAAAGCTATAACTTACCATGTTCTGTGCACAATCCAACTTCATCTGTGGGTGACTGACTTCTCAGAAACTCGCGTGGAGTCATTAAACCATTTCCACGTCCTATTGTTTTTTCCTTTTCTTTAGTGTTGGATGAAAAACCTGATGTCATTACCTGAGCCATCAAAGCACCCCTACCTCGGCCAAACGATTGCATTTTTTCTAATAACTAAAAAACATTAGGTTAATGCTACATATAACCCAGTTCAAAATGCACTTTAACGTGCTTGCTGTTTCTAAGTTTTCTACCATTCTAGGCTTAAAAATTCATGGTGATAGCCTTGTGGTAGAGCATTCGCCTCCAATGTGGAAGGTCTTGGGTTTAAACTCCAGCCGAGTCATACCAGAGACTATAAAAGTGTGAATCGATCCTTTCTGCTTAACGTTTAGGATGAGAATAGGATTGATATCTTAGGCGTTTGTTTAGTTAAGCGGCTGATGTGCTTGCACACCTTTTGTAGCATATATGGGAGCTTTAAATGCACTAGAACACCCTTCCCAGGACCCTCATTGATAATGATGAGGCTATCCTGGGTAAATAATAGTGATAATAATAATAATAATAATAATAATAATAATAATAATAATAATAATAATAATAATAATAATAATAATAATAATAATAATAATAATAATAATAATAATAATAATAATAATAATAATAATAATAATAATAATAATAATAATAATAATAATAATAATCATAATTGAAGTCTATAGAATTTGTAAACAACAACAACTAAAAATATAAATATACACTTTACTGTACTATATTATTAAAAAAGCTTAATTTTTATCTTGAAGGATACTTTTTTCTTACATAAAAATATCTTTAATTTTCAGAACACAATATAAATACATTGTTTATTACATACATTGCTTCAAAACACAAGCAATCATGATGCCAATCCAGAAATACTAACATGAGGAATTTTAAAATTATGATACACATTTGCTAAGGACAAACGTTTTTGATGTGCCCGAAATGAACTATTGCAGCACTAAAATGCTGCCATAGTTAGTTTAAAAACTACCGACACAGGACCTATAAGGCTGAACAGTCACTGTACCCTTGGAAACTATCAAAAGATTGCTTGAAAATTAAGGGTACCGTAGAAGGTTAATATGGCGCTGTAGTTCGCTTGAAAACTGTCAATACGGACTGTAGAAGGCTAATATGGCTTCTTCACAGGTAAATCCCCTACAACATAATGAGCTGTTAAAGTGAAAATGGATTTTTTATTTGTTTAAAAAGGCAAAAGTCTTTGAAACAAAAAACATGGCGTAAACTTTTTTTAACAACAATATAGTTTTGTACACAATTTTTATAATCTTTTGTGTAATGTTTTGTTGAAAAAGAGTATAGAATAAAATGTTGAGAAAGATAATATTTGTTTTAAAACGCGTGAAATTTTTATATAAGCAAAAATTTTAATAACAATAGTTTCTTCATGTTAATACCTTAAGGAATCTTTTTTCAATAATTATGAGAAAATAATTACTGTATTGTTTTATAGCAAAGTTATTAAATCACTCGCAACATAGCTCTCACAATAAGGTAATTACGATTTTTTTAATTCCTTTCATTTTATTTTTTTGAGACTCGGATTTGGTTTCTCCAATTCAGCGTCTACCTTCAGCGAGTTATGGTTACTTGTGTTGTATAATCTAATCCCCACATGCTGATGCCAAGATCAAATGATGTGTGATCTATTAAAAGCCAAAATACACTTGTATAACATTAAAATATATTCTAAAAAACGCTGCTAAACGGAACATAAATATTGCCGTATTCTTTTAACAATATTTAATAATTTGTGCATTCTGTTTGAAGTTTCTGAAAGCTAAATAAAAGTTTTTTAACATATTTTCCGGTTTTTACGTGGATCGCATAAAAAATTGCCGAAAATATCCGGGTTTTTTCGATTTTCGGGTAAAATCCGAAAAATCGGGAAATCGGATTAATCACGTGTCCAAATTATGCAAAATGATTCTTCATAATAAAACAAAGTTGTGTTGCAAGTTTCAAGTTTTAAGAATAACGCTAATAGGAGTTATTAAATTTTCCCCATTATAAGGATTTCATAGAGATTTTTAGGCGTAGTTTCGAGTAATGGCCAATATCAAAGCCTCTGAAAGGTATGGGACCTAAAAATTTGGCATGCAGGTGTCTAATAGATAAATATTGAAACTCAGTAAGTTTCATATCCATATAACATAGCAATAAGGAGTTATTAAAAAAAAAACCTCAGGGGGGGGGCGGAATCCACCCCCCCCGGACCGAATAGGGTAAAATAAAATAATTAAGTCAACGTTAAAAGTTGCAAATCTTTCTTAAATTGTTCACTGGCTTTATATTTCACTTTTTGTGTAATTAAACATTGATAAGGTTTAAAACCATCAATCTGGGAAAATTGAGGTACATCATAATGATCGCGCACCTAAATTAATTTAGGTGTGCAATGCACCACGTGCCAGGTGAAAAAGCCATGCCCAGGCCTGATATTGATTCTGAAAAAAACTATGAAAAAATATTTTACTTTAATATTTATTAGACTTTTCGGTGCGGTTTCATATTAAATTAATATGTAATTATTCTTATACAATTCTTTAGGAAAAACTTTGCATGGTAAACAAAGTTACAATTTCATATGCGAAGAACATCTTGTCAAAAGTAAATGTTGCCTAAATAGCTCATGCACAAGGCTGCTTTAAAGATCACAGATCATTTTAAGGTTAATGTACAATTAATAGTACCTCTCGCCTGTTTTTTTTAAGACCGGGATTGACAAGACAAGACTGCAATATCTGTAATCACTAAAATATATATATACCAATATAATTTCCTAATTTGGTTATGATATAATTATAACCATACTATGGAATATATCTTAATACCAATATAATTTGTGGTTATAACTATATTGTGATTTTATAATTCAAATTTTATAATGTAAAAACTTACTACAATATTTTAATCTTTTTATGGTCGTCTTTATACAATTAAACTTAAAAAATAACTAAAACAACATAACTATAAAATAATAAAAGATTAAATATATTATCTAGTTGTTGTTAGCGTATTGTTAAATATCACTATATATCGCTGCCATGTGGCTACTATGTGGCTACAAAGTTTAATTAATGGCTAAACTCATGATTTTTTTTTACATACAAGTTTAAACCTCAAGCTGTGAACTTTTTTGGTCTTCGTTTGTTCCTCACACCAAAACAAAAACCGACAAAAGTATTAATGTTCTTAAGTCCATCAGCCCTTAAAATTAACGTCGGCATTTAACACTGCCAACGTAATTGCCAACGTAAAATACGAAGATACCGATATAGATAGTTGCGTCGGCAAAAAAAATGCTAACGTAATTTTGTTGTGAAATTTTTAAATAACAATAATTTTGGTTTTGTTTAAAGGCGCGTAATCATCCTTTTCGAAAAAAATTAACATATACATTTTTTTATTTATTTCAAAGTTCAGACGGAGTTATGATTTTCCTGAAAATTTGAGGATATAAAACTTACTAGAAATGGAAATAATGGTACTTTTATATCTTAAATTTATTGTGTTTTTTTTCTAGCCGTCATATTTAACGATCTTGTTGATCTCTTATTCCCGTCTAATAAGCGGGCCGTCGCAAAATGTTTGTGTGAAACTATAGGTAAACAAACGGCCTTAACTTTAAATGAGCACTGAGATGGAGTTCGATAATATCGCCATTGTGGTAGGCTCTGTTCACGCCGTATTTTTGGCTTGTTTTTTCTTTGTAAAACATGGCATCAAAAAATGGAAAGAAATTTTATCCCGGAGTTTCTATTGGAAAGGCATAGAAGAAAAAAATTATTTTCTCTTTATTCTATTCGCCATTGTTTTTGGAGACCAGAGACAAAACAAAACGAAACAGAAAGAAGAAATCACAACATTTTTTGTGGTTAATAATTATGATAATTAATGTTTATCATGCTCTGTCTTTTTTTATTAGCATGACCGGGATTATTGCATATTATAAGCAATAAAACCCAACGGGGGAGAATGCACATTGTGATAGTTGAAGATAGCTGAAGCATTATGGATATAATTAAATTTAGAGCATAAAAGGGGAAATTCTGAAAATTTAGGTATTCTAATTGTCTAGATCTGATAATGTCTCCGTAAGGAAATGACTAACTGTTTGAACAAAGGAAAATAATCAAAAAGTATGACAGCTAGCGAGGCGAAGCTATCTTCAGAAACAACAACAAGAAGAGGTCGTTGTTGCAAAGAAGTCTGATTTCAGTAAGTTAAAACGTTTAAATAATAAAGAATAACATAGAAACTTTGATTGATTATCTGATTTATCATGTTCGGAACTTTGTTGATACATTTATAAAAGCGTTACGATGGAAGCACAGCTACAGATGCTCTCCCTCATTCATTATTTTTTCTGTAACGGCATGAATCCAGCAACCATGTGATCGATTTTGCAGTGCGTTTATTATCGCATGATTCGTGCAATGAAATGTAATGGCGGTTCTGTAGGTGAAGAGAAATTGGGGTGAGTTTGCTATTTCTAAGAAACATTTGAACATGTTCTGGTTGTCAGTTTTCAATAAAATTTTCAGGATAATGTTTTCTCATGTATATCTTTCAACTTTTACAATAAATTAGACACCTCAAAAAAAATTGCCTACAAAAGCGCCTTTAAGCTACTCCCACTCCTTGCGACTACAAAATAATTACATTCGATTTTCAGTAAGTTAGGCCATTATCACTAACTAAAATCATTCAGGCTACAGAAATACTGTGGTGCCATTCGATTCATAATAATAGTAATCGAAAAAATTGTATATGGTATTAAAAAGAAGTCCATAAGTTCTTTCTTCCACACGACACAGCAGGTAATTAGGTCATTCCATGAGACGAGTGCGATTGCACGCGCACTCGCCCGCACACTCGTAAAAAATTTACGAGTGCTTTTTATCGCACCCGTGAACTTTTCTTTTTCTAAAATATTATAGAGCGATGGAAAAGGCTTTCATGATTTTTAAACAATTTACGGCGATGCCGTTTTTATAATTTTTAAACGATCTACCGCGATCTTTTCGCTATTTACGATCCCGTATTGAATGTTTTTAAACGATCCACAGCGATCTTTTCACTTTCTACGATCTCGATTTGTTATTTTTATGACGAAAAATGCAGACAATTACATAATTTGATAGTTAATTTCTTTAAAAATCAGTGATGTGTGATAAACATGTTATATTAGAAGCGATTTTGAAACGATTTGAACTGAAACGAATTTAACGAATTGAAACGAATTAATTTAAATTTTTTTGAAACGATTGGGAAACGAATGCGAAACTATTTGGAAACGATTTTCAATTCAACGAAGCGATTTGAAACTATTTTGAAACGAATTTAAAACAATTTTTTTGGATTTTTTTTTTTTAAATTTGTTTCAAAATTGTATACAGATTGTTTCAAATAAAACATTATACAAATTGAAACGATTATTTTTGAAACGATCGGAGACGGACCCTTAGTATTCAAAAATCATTTCTATACAGCTTAAATAACATATAACTTTGTGGTAAACAAAAAATAGTTAAGTGTGAATCACATTTGCAAATATTCACATCGCACTTGTAAATTTTGCTTACGAGTGCGATTTTTCGCACACCATAGCACTCGTAATTTTTTTAGCGGGTGCTTTTTGTAGCTCTGGCATAGTTTTATTCAAGAAATGGCCTGGGTAATGAGTCAGCCCTGCCCTCGGTTTTGTGAGGACTTTGATTAAGTTTGGATTAAGGGGCAAATGGCTTTCTTTGATGTAAGGGTTTTTAACCCAACGGCCAAGATGTATCTGAAATCCAACTTATCAGCAGCTCATAGATCAGCCTTTCTAATTCAATTTTTTTTGCGTCGGCAAAAAATTGACGATGCGAACCTTTATTATATCGTTTCGCGTCGGCATTTACCCATTTTACGTCTGCAAAAAAATGTCGACATAATTTTGTTGTGAAATTTGAATGAATGCCACGATCAAAAGCGGTCGGTGTTATTATGAAAAACATAAGGTATAGAGAACATTAAAGTCGGCCCCTTTCCTTCATGCTGACACTCTTATGCTCGGCTGGTGCATTACACTGAGACTCGAGCGAAAGACGGAAGACCATTTGGAACCATGCCACAAGTCAGTCCGACCTTCATCGTCACAGAGAATACTGCAAGAAGAGTGCGCACCCATGCAAGTTAAATATAACCAGAACATGGGAGAGGTTAGGTGTCTTGTACCTTAATACAGCTTTCGGACGAATGTTCTCGTGATGTAATACCAAAGAAAAAACATGTTGAATAAAGTTTAAAAAATATTTTTAAGAGAGGAAAGAGAAATCAAATAATTTTAGTAATAATAATCGAAAAAATTGTATATCGTATTAAAAAGAAGTCCAGAAGTTCTGTCTCCCACACGACACAGCAGGCAATAAGTCAGCCCTGCCCTCGGTTTTGTGAGAAGAGATGTTCTGCGAAGACTCTAACAATCGAGTCTCCTGTACAGTTTTGCTTCATGTTAAGCTGTGCCAGTGACAAGCATTTTCGAAGCATGCCACCGGCGACTTCTGCGATATACAACCTAATGATCTTTGATTATTAGTATAGTAAATAATTACTTTATACAAAAGAAATTTCAGGTGCGCATTATTGAAGTGACTATCAATCAATCAATCAGTCAATCAATTCATTTATTTCTAGTCGATAATGTACAATAGTAAAACATTTTAAAACTTAGATATAAATAAAAATAAAATAAAATATAAACTAAAAAATAAACCAAAGTGTTTTTGGTGCGTGATTGAAAACGCTGCTCCATTGTTGCAGGAGCGTGCGGAGGTGCGGGGGCGCGATCGCGCACCTCAAAAGACCAGGACTGATAGCGTTTTTATTAGACTGCTGGATCCGAATTAGTAAGAATTGAAATGGAGAATAAATGGGCTATTATAATGAAAAAGTATAATGACTATATATTTACGATAGATTCAAGACAATTGAAGGATTCTATAAATTTTCAAAAAAAAATTTATATGCAAAGAAAAAATTTGCCTCGGCAAGATTTTGCCGACGTGAACTTGTTTTTTTTCAATTTGCCTCGGCATTTACCTCGGCATTTGCCGTGTGCCGACGTGAATTAGAAAGGCTGTAGATCAAACGAACAGGAGAAGAAGAGGTCCTACAATAGAAGGACTTTATCTGTTGATCAAGGGTCATTTACACCCTTTTAGTATTCACTTGCTTTGGAGATATGGGTTGAGAGTGTCAAGTATTTTACTATCGTTTAGCTGAAATGCTTGCTGAAAAGAGGAAGATTAGCATGAGCAAATCCATCAACTGGATACGAATGAGGTTAAACTTCCACCTAATTACAGTACTGCCTGCATGTAACTTTACATGTATGCGAGTTTTACGACCTCATGTAACGATCTCATGTCTACATAAAGAACGTTCACATATCTTTTGTTTACAAACTTAATTGCTTTCTATTGTTATCGTCGTGCGCGAGTCATAACAATAAGATTTGATGAACCCTTCTGTTGTCACATGTAACATGCATGTTATTGTTTAAATGTGTTAAAGCTCGCAAAGGCTATTGAAATATATTATTTTAGAAAAAAGAACAAACATAACACTTAATATTTAAAAAAAACTAATGCTGCTACTTTTTAAAACTTTTAGTAATATTTCTTTATCATCAAAGCATATTTTTTAACATGCAAAAGATCTTCTTATAAAAAGCAACGTTTAACAGCGCAAACGGAAAAACCCTACTTTCAGGACTTTTCCCTTCACGATAAGATTTCGAAAACAAATTAAATTTCAATACCGAAGAAAGAAAAATCTAAAAATCTTAAACTTTTAAAATGTGATCTAAAAAAGCTTTTCTATCGCCGTTCTTCGTTCTTAAACTTTTAAAATGCAATCTAAGAAAGCATTTCTATCGCCGCTTTTCGTTCTTAAATTTTTAAAACGCGATCTAAAATGTTTTTATTTCGTTTGTTTCCATTTCCCGGAGGCCAATTGTAATTTTTGTCGAAACGCTAACTTTTATAAGAAAATTGTTTGCGCAATTTTTTTTAAGAGTTACGTATGAACATTTAGCTTTTGTGAAAAAATATTAAACACGAGCATCAGCGAAAACATAACATTTATAAACGAATGGTTTAACATGGCCGTTCGTGAGTAAAAACAATAGATAAATAAATCTTTCGTTTTCTTTGATTTGTTTGTATGTATATATTTGTATATGTTTGTACATTCAGTTTGTATGCAAGCGTTGCAAAGGTGAGATTATAGAGAATGAAGTATTTCCAGCTTTAATGATGTACAACAGTGGCTCGTTAGAGATAGTTGAGAACTGCTGTTACTTAGGTGATATGTTGAGCAGTGAAGGGGGTGTTGGAAGAAGTGTTACTTGCAGGATAGGTTCTGCTGGGAGAAAGTTCAGAGAGTTACTTCCTTTGTTGACTAGCAGAGTCTTGTCAATTGAGGTAAAAGGTAGGTTGTATGAGGCCTGTGTAAGAAGTGTTATGTTGTACGGTAGTGAGACAAGGGGAGTGAAGCAGGAAGATCTTGACCGTTTAGAAAGGAATGATATGAGAATGGTTAGGTGGATGTGTAACGCCAGTCTGAGAGACAGAAAGAGTTCAGATGAGCTAAGAAGCAGGCTAAGTATCCGTAGAATTAAAGATGTTATCCAGATAAGAAGATTGAATTGGCTGGGGCACTTGGAAAGAATGGAGGAGGATAATTGGGTAAGAAAGTGTAGAGATTTGATAGTTCCTGGGGCAAAGCCCAGAGGCAGACCGAGAAAGACTTGGCAGGAGGTTATAAGGACAGACTTGATACAGAGGAAGTTGAGTTTAGATCTAACACAGTCTAGATCAGATTGGAAGAGGGTCATTAATATACCCCGTCCAACCCATGCTAGCATGGAAAACGGACGTTAAGCCGAGAATGATGATGATGATGATGATCTCTTGACAACTATAGCAATTAAATACAACAATGGGACACACCCAGTTCACATGAGCTAATTAAATTTCGCGAACAAGACATGAACTCTATTGTTTTCAACATGCAGAAATAGCTCATGTATTTAACAATAGGTTAACAATAACAGCGAAAGTTCTGACGCTACCGAAAGCTCATGCGAAGGTGATAACTATCGCGTACATGTAAAGTTACATTCGGGCGGTACTGTAGATCGTGTCTGTTATGCATACGAGGATCTAGATCACCGTGGTCGAAACAGTCTGTTAGCGATGTTGATTTGAACCCGGTAACCACTGAACCAAAACTAATCGATAGTTCCATTTGAGCGAGCACAAGAAAAAATAACAATAGCAAAAAAGAACTTGTTTATAATGTATATGTCATAAAGGTCCAATAGGGTCCACTTCTGTTTACGCATGTGTATGCAGAATGGTGAACTTGGTACAATTCCAATGCTACAACTCTGTACGAGATAAAATGGCAGCTGGCAGTTCTGTTTTGTGAGGAGAGATGTTCTGCGAAGACTCTAACAATTGGGTCTTCTGTACAGCTTTGCTTATGTTAAACTGTGCCGGTGACAAGCATTTTTAAAGCATGTCACCGGCGACTTCTGCGATATACAACCTAATGATGCCCTAACCTAATGAGTTCATCTCGAAACATCATCCGGAAGGTATGTCAATCAAGACTCCATTCCCATTTGATTGGTCTTTTAAGTGAAATTCCTGCACGAACGCTCAACCTGAAACGGAAAAGATATTTGGTGTGATTATTTTCCACCCATCGTGCAACCGTTCATTCGCCATTTTGTAAAACGCGTGCGATACGGGCATTAAGGTTAATCTTTGTTGCGCATTCATTTTGCAGTAGAAAAGTGGGGGACGTTTTAAATCGTGAACCCCAAACACGATGATCGAGCGTCTACTGGTATAGCGACTATCTCAATCTTAACTTCCTTTTCTACATGTCCAAAATAGTATGCATGACTATACTGTCGTTTTCATAAATTTATTTATTTTTCAGCAAATAGGAAAAAATATGCTTCGTTTTCAAATTAAAAAAAATCTTTATCCGCATGGTTTAAATAAAACTTCAAAATTCATTCGGAAAGTTCAGGTACACGTCAGGTACATAAAATTTATACAGAAAAAAAAAGTATACCACGTATACCAAATTGCTCGCGTGGACACTCTGACGCGAGCATTGCTCAGGAGGTTATTTGCTCATGGCAAGGCCTGCATACATAGTCCCAGGTTAATGCTATGTGAAGAAAATTGGGGAAATGGCACAATGTGTGGGCCGTTGAATGTTGCAATTAGTTGTCTGTCAGAGTGTGCAGACTTTAATTGACAAGGGTGCCAATAAGCCGCATACGCCGTAAAAAGTGTGGGCGTTTTCGGACGAGTTCAGCATTTTGAAAAAAAATCAAGTATTCGCCCGAAAACCCCCGCATAGACTTGAACAATGCCCTTCTTGCAACTGTCGTCCGCATGGTTATGTTACAAGGAATTGCATTTCAGGAATGCTCCGGGCGAGTTCGGGAAAGTGTGGGCGGTTTCGGAGGACAACCACAAATTTAATTCAAAAAATCGCCCGAACTCGCCCCTCATATATATGGGGGCGTTTGCGGCTTATCGGAACCCTCTTTTAAATTGTGTCTGCATAATAGCCCAAAATGAGCATTAAATACTCCTCATCTAAGCCATGATGGCCCCTCCTGGAAATAATAAACAGGGTATATCTCTCCATATTTGTAAGGGTAGTCATGTAAAATATGCACATCTATCTATTGTTTTCTAGCAAAGTAGTTTTATAATGAAGACGTTCTATAGATGAGTTGCAGAGCGTGATGTAATGTTTTGATTTTGCATCGAGAACAATTGACATGCGCACGCACGTGCACAGGCAAAAAGTATAAACAACAAACCGTGACGATCGAAAATAATAAGTGTAAAAAAAAACTGATGCTAAAATAGGTAGATAGATAGATAGATGTGCATATTTTACATGGCTAGCCTCACAAATATCGAGGGATAGAGATAGATAGATGGAGAGTCCATGGCTTAGATGGAGAGTCCTAGAGTATTTAATGCTCATTTTTGAGCTACGCAGACCCAATTAGGGCCCGTGCTCTACTAGACAACTCCCGGCAACATCCAACGGCCCACACAGTGTGCCATCTCCCCAATTTCCCCCACATGGCTTGGGTTGACCTGGGGCTATGGTAACATTCACTCGCCCATGTTGAATCGCCGTCAAGAGGAATCGAACCCCGGTCTCCCGCACAGAGTACGAGAGCTATAACCACTAATCTACGGTAAAGTCTGCTTTTAAAAAAAGACAGGATAATTAGTTGAGAAAAACAATTTCAATGCATTTTCAACCTTATATTCCTCAAAATCTATAAATTAGCATAAAGAGTCAATTTGGCTATGTGGTCCTTCTTTTCTTGCCTGTCAGGATGCGCGCGCATATACGGAACCTTGTAAACATTTGCATAACTCATCTAAAAGTTCTTTTTCCTAGCTCATTTGTGTGTTTTCGATTTTCAAGCTTCTAGTGATGTCACAACAATAACATGTTAGTTCCTATATCATGCTAGTATACTGGTAAAAGATATAGATAGCTAATATTTAGTGGACAGACGCATCATGTTTAAAAAATACAATCCAGTCAAACGTCAAATCAAAACGTTTGCGAACAACAAAACCGCATGGCCATGATATGTTTTGACATTGATTAGGGCCATGTCCTTTAATCAGCACTCCAGGACGGATTTACTATGATAAAAATACGTCCCCGCACCCCTATAAAACTGACAAAGGGTGCGACCAGAACAGCAGAAAATTTACGACGAAACCCGATTTTCCTTCTTTTCACGTGCTCAAGTAAATAAAATGGCCAACGATGCTCATGAGGAATTTTGGGGTAAAGATTTTCTTCCTACTGGTCCGACTTTGCAGTTTCAAAAGACCATTAATTAAGAGACTATAATTAAACAATGTATTTAAGCATATTTCTTTGAACCTTATGCAAATTGAATTTTTTTCTCTTACAATAAAAAGGCCTACACAAACAGAGAGATGGGATAAAACTTCTTTTTTCTGTAGATAGCCAGCTAGTGTACTTCTACCATACTTATATTTGAATATGATTTTCATATATTATGAGGAATAGTGGCGGTAAATTATATTTTATATAGCCTTAGCAGTTTTAAGGGATATTTTTGCAGACAGGAACACGACAGTCAGGGTAAACACTTAATTAGGCGACGGTAGGCTAATTAGGGCATACCACCTATTTAGGCGACTCATTGTAGCCTAGTTAGGCCATATGTAACCTAGTTAGGCCATATGTAACCTAGTTAAGACATTACAATATTTAATGGCTTTTCACACATTCCTAAGAAAAAATCGCAAAAACTCTTTGTTCAGAATGGATAGTCTACGCGACCATGATTCCAAAATTGTCACTCGTGCCTCGATATGTTCGCGCAAGTAAAAATTATGTTAAAATGAAATATATAACCTAATTAGGTTAAGTGTCGCCTATTTAGGTGACGATAGTAAAATACACAATAATTTAATGAAGATATTCTTTCACAAAACGCAAAAAAAAATTGTTTTTTTTTTAAGATGGATGTGGTAACAATTACTTTGTTTGTTTTGTAACGTTTCTTTTTTATTCACATCCTGTTTTAACAACGTTAAAATCTTCGTCAAACAATACCACGTTTTCGTCCGCCATATATTTTCTTTCCTGTGGCGTGGATGGCTGCAATCCATTATTTAAAACAACAAGTATTGCCACACGAGGTTTGGGCCATAAGTTGCCAATGCCCGATGCAAATAAGACGATAATTGGTCAAAATTGTCTACAAAGTGAACAGATTTGATTCACGTAAAAATTGTAGTGCGAAACGCAATGATTTCGACGTATTTACAACAGAAAGTTTTCGTTCGCCTAGTTAGACTACTGGTAGCCTAATTAAACTACATCACGTCGCCTAACTAAACGACTTGCCTAATTAGGTCATGCCGCCTAATTAGGTGTTTACCCTGACTGCACGAGGGTGCCGACTCGCTGGAAACGCCGCAAAATCCACGGGGGCCGTCGGCGACTTCCAGTGTTTTAAAAAAAACTCAAAGTTTCGCCCGAATCAACCCAAAACAACATTTTTTTAAAACATTTTTTTCACATGCATAATTTATTCTTTTAATGTCGAGCAGTGGTAGTGGATGTAAGACTTAAATCTCTGGTTATGAGGGAGGGTTAGTAAACGAAATAAGAACACGTATATTTATATTAACATAAATGTCTGTCTTCCGTGTATTAACGAAGTCCGTAGATACTTTACAGTACAGCTACCGCGCCATTATAGCGCATTATTTGCATATCGGCACATAACGGCATGGTTAAGGTACCCAATACCAAACATAAACATAACGGTAGACTACATATACTCAACATTGGAAGTTCTGAAAAAAAACTGTTTTTTTATATCATTTATTCGATAAATATAGCTGTAATAAAATCCCACAAATAATAAACTGAGAGTAAAACGACAAAATAGCACCTTCCTTCTTCGCGACAAAATTTAAATGAGAACAATGAGCCTGGCACGCATTACATTTTGGGCGGTTTCGGACGGGCCCAGGCTTTTCTGGGCGGTTACAGACAAGAACCTTGAAAAAAACCTGAAAAAACACCCGCGGACGCCCAACATATACAGCGAGTCGGCACCCTTGTATAGGAACGTGTCGTGGCTGTTTAGTAGTGGAGAAAAATGTTACGAAAAAATAATTCAATATACCCTCTCAGTTAAAACAGGATATCTCAAGAACGAAATAAGATTTTTATATTCTGTGAAAAGAATATTAAACTCGGATAAATTGTCCATATTATTAGCAGAAAAATTTTTTGGACAATATTTGATAAATTTAGGGCAAAATGTCTAAAAACGTCTTAAAAATTATCATTTAGATAAATGTTATAAATTTCACAATATATTTGGAATGAAGTTAAAAAAAACCCTTTTTTATGGCCATTAGGTTAGGTAAAATATCTGGAAAAATAACTTTTCTATTGCTGTCCGAAATTTTATAATATTTATTTATTATAAATATACTAGTTTCTCCAGTAAAAAACATTGTTTTTAAATTAGGTGGCAGCTAAAACATAACTTGCATTTCACAAACATTGTAAAAAATAAAAGACATTATGCTTTATTTTTAATTGGGTATTGTATGTCTAACGGACAAAATAAAACACTAAAACACTCTGACAGCGCTTTCAATTCTGTTGACTTGGCTATAAAAAAGACAATCCTCAAAGTAAACAAATTTGTTGGACTTAGCAAACAAATTGTGTGAAATGCAGCCGCTGCATAGGAGTGTTATTGTAAATTAAAAAGGGTATGTGGTTGTTTCAAGTGTTGAATTAATATTACAGGTTGCACCCTAAGCAAAGACAAGAAAGAAATTGTTTGGGATCCAAGTGCTGACACTGAAGATGACGTAGAGCACAAACTTCAATTAACGTCAGCATGTCTTGGCCATAAAGCAAAAGATGGTGAAAGAAATCTTGTTGAGGTGACAACAGAGGATGATGATGGTAAAAAAATAACATGTCCTATAGTTTCACTACGGATAGGAGGAAAAGAATGTATTCATCTCGATCTTGGATTTTGCAACCCAACCAAATTTATATTAAAAGAGGGGGCTGGACCTCTGTCATTATGTGGTGTCCATCTACAAGCTCTTCCATTGGACTTTGATGAAAATGAGGAAAGCTCAGAAGGTAATACGATGACAATTTAATGCTGTTAATTATACTGTTTCAAATCATAATTAGATATTCAAATATTTTTTTAGATGAGGAAGTACCAGATTTGATGCCAGCTAAAACCAAAAATATACAAGAGAAAACTAAAAAAGTGGAGGTCAAACCTGAAGATAAAAAAGACCAAAAAAAAAGTATTACAAAAAACCCAGCAAGTCCGGTATTTATTGCCTAAAGTTTTACCTTCACATATTCTTTATTGTAATAGGTTTTGTGTAGTAGTACTAAAATGTAAAATTTATTGTTTCAGGCAAAAAGACCTTTAATAACGAACAAAAAGGATGAGCAACCAGCGAAAAAAAAGAAGGTATCAATTCTGTGTTTATCATGTTAATGTAAGTTAGCATGTGTATACGTTCATGGATCACGTCACCAGGTTTAATCAGTCTCCCATTATGGTTGGGCAATGAAAAAAACTTTTTACTTCAAAAATACTCTGACACCTAAAACAGCTTTTTTTCACTTTAAAATAAATCATTATTTAGCAAAAAACCCTGGCACTGCGACCAATGATGTTGATGCATTTCTTTTGTGTTGTTTTAGGCTGCTCCTGTTGCTAAAGAAAGTGATGAAGAAAGTGATGAGGGTGAACAACTAAGTGATGAGGGTGAAGACGTATCTGATGAAGAAATGGTAAAAGTTTTTTTTGTTTTTTCTTTTACATAAAAGCAACATCAAAATCAGTTATTGGTAGTAGAAGTTATTTATTTTACTGTTTTTTCACAAGGCAGATTATTCTGTGTAGAGCAGAACTGGTATTGTTCTTTCTATCAAAATTCTGCCAAAAGCAGTCTCGCGTGGAATGAACAGTTGAACTCACTTCAACTTTTTTACCATGCGCCAATCCAATGTCAAATCAGAATACACAGATGTGTGTCCGCATGGTTTAAACTAGTCAGACAATATCTCTGCTTTTTAGATTCTATTCTTTCATAATATTTTGTTTTTAAATAAAACTTTATTTTTTGCAAAAATGTACCAGGGAGCGAATTAACTGTAAATAAATCGATAGCAAATTTTTTTGCGAAACATACTTGCTCTGAAGAAAGACCATGTAAGATATCCCGTGAGAATCAAAACAATATGGTGGACTGACAGTGTGCGTTGCGATTTTTTAATTTTCTTTTACATCCATGATATAACTAGACTTGGTAAAAATATAATTTTAAGATCGCGATTTTTCATTTTTTGAACATTTTGAGATCGCTACATAAAAACCGAATCGCGATTCGCGATCCCTTACTTCGATCGTTGTATATATACTAGAGAGAAGACAATTATTTTGTTACATGATTTTGCTGTAACATCCAGAAATGTTGAAAAATAAGTTTTTTCAATTAAAACTGTCTAATTCATTTTAAAAGGAAAACAGTTTACTGGATAATCAGGCTGAAGAAGCTTCTGACGATGACAGCGAAGAAGGCGATGACGAGCCTGAGGGTGATGATGTTGATAGTGACGATGAAGATGAGGATGATGAAATGGAATCAGATGATGAAGAAGAAGGGGTGAGCTATATTACTAAAGAAAGTCGGTATAACTTGTAAATTATTTTGCCTAATTTGTGCAATCTTTTGTTTATTGCAAACATAATCCCCGATATAATATATATAAGCGATATTGATTTTGTTTTTTCTTATTTTCTTTCAGGATAGTGAGGATGAAGAGGAAGAAGAAAAACCTGCAAAGAAAACAAATAAAAAGATAACAAATGGACACAGTAAAGATGCAACTCCCGCAAAAGCTAAAAAAGAACAGAAAACACCATCAAAAGAACAGGGAAAAAAGGTATCTATTGCATTGTTTTATACCAATTTTTTTTCAGTTTAGCTGTGATCTTAAACAAGTCTTTATTTTGTAGGAGAATGTTAAAACACCAGCTAAAAAGGTATGACTCTTGTTCCTGCATAATATGAATCAGACCTCTGGTACAGGGACGATGAGAAGAGGTTTTGTCCATGATGGGTTTTTTGTAGTTGAACTTAATTGTCATTTTGCATTTATCCAGAGTTGCCAGCAGATCAGGGAAAACAGGGAATAGGAGAATGCATTAGGGAAAATATGGTGACATAGAGGAAAATCAGGGAATTTTATCAGAGACACTTCCTAATTTGTAAATTAATGTTAATCAATGTGTTATTTGTAAAATTAAAATGTAAAATTAAAAAAGTGTTTTTGCTGATTGTTTATGTGGAATAGACTTTTTGTTTGAACGTAAAACGTGACACGCTGGATTGGTCTTCTTTATAAAATTTATCATCTCGCATGTGCTATCAATTAACCAAACTGCATGTGTGTGGATATGCTGTGACAAGCCTAGGTGATGTGTGTTGCTTTTCCGAATAAAACTTTCTTTTCTTTGTAGACTCCTGAAGAATTAAAAGCATTTTTATTAAAGGTAATTCTGATGAAGATGTTAACCTGTCTTTCATCATTACTTCTAGTAATCCAACCTAATCCACGCCAACACAAATTACCTTGGGAAAACTGTATTTTCAATAAATAATCAATGAAAAATTAACACAAGATACTTATGTATCTTAGTTTACAAAGTTGTGCTTTATAGCAGTTAAGTTGTATCCTGTAATATTTTTTAATTCTTTCTACAGAAAAGAGCTTATTTTTGAGTCTTTAGCCAAATTGTTTGCTTGTTTTTTAAGTTGACCAAAAACTTGTAAACACTGTCTTGGGATGTAGCAAACAAAATATTTTATTGTGCTGTTTTATTTGATATATTTTTTTGTTTTTTAGTCGCCAAATTTACCCAAAAAGTTTGATAAATTCGCTAACTTTATGAAGAATAATATGAAAGTTACAGATCAAAAGGTAGATCATCCTTATTTTGTAATAATTTTTATCGTTTTTTTCGCGAACTGACCTTTCCATAAATTTTAAGGTAATTTATGATGTTTTTTGCACGATGATTAACGTAAAAAAAGTCATCGGAAACAAAAAAAATGTTGTCTTTAGAGATAAAACAGGGTAGGGTAATCTGACCCAACCCTTAATTGAGTGAGTCATATTTAGTTGTTTACATTTTTTTCGTTTTAGTCTCAAAAGGATTTATGGGATTACGTGCAGAAAAACAAGAAGTAATGTTGGTTTTTTAGGATGAGTAGTGACAGGTCGTTTGTTTCCCGTGTTACTCAGCATGTAAATAATAAAAAAGGGAAATAAATATTTTTACTTACTACTAACGTTTATTTTTATTAGTGTTGGTCATTAATGTTTTGAATCTCCAATAAATAGAAAGAAATGAGAATTTTGCGGCTGTTAAACTGACCTTAATAATACTGAGTTCCGCTGAAGATAAAATAATTACATTTTTTCCGCGAGTATTAATTTCTGCGAATGACGGAAAAGTTATCAAATGTTTTTGCGAATTTTACAAATTGTTTGATTTTGCGTTGTTTTAGAAATTACTTGATTTACCAGAAAGGTGAAGTATAAGTTTTAGAAATTTGACTTTATGTTTGCAAAATTAAATTCGCCCCTTCATAATATTTTTTTTAACGCCGACAAATGCGGCTTTTACTAGAGGCAGCGCTTATTATTCACTTTTCCTGGTGCAAACAAAAATAGAGGAACTATTGGCTGAACAATATTGAAAAATATTTGTACGATGGGATAAAATTTCAGACTTCCACACAACAGCTGTCCCGTCGGAGTATCACTGGCACAGAAGAGCCCTGGGGACGAGGTTGACTTCCAAAGTAAATGTAAAAAACTTGACATATCGTCAGCATTACCAGGATGCAGTCACAACGTCAGAAAACAATTCCCCATCAGTGTTGGATAGAATAGGGAATAGGGATAAATTCTCCATTTTTGCATCCACAGGTTTCCTTTCAGAAAATTTGACTGCGAAAGCCACATATCCATTTAGATTTGATGACAAAGATGTAAAAGAAGGAGTGAATTGTTGAATAAGACATAGAATTTTATTTGCGCACCGAAATTTTGCATTTGTTACCGAAATAAACAACCGGCAACTTTTCAATTTTCGGCATTTTTTTACAGCAACAGCTGTGAATTGAAATTGACTTGAAGTGTTTCTACACTGGCGATTTGTTTTGATTGTTGCTTCACTTTCGGCATTACCCATATCATTAGCATGTTTAAAGCAATATACTAGCCTCTCATGACACTCGGTTACAGACCTCTTTATCCTACTCACTTGATGTAGTAAAGTAAGGTAGCCGGGGCGCGAAGTTGGTCAATTGTAATGGTTGAGTGCACTCATATGCGTAGCGACCACGGGTGGTTAGGTACACCGCGAATTTCTAACATAAAATGGAGAATACATATTTCTCGAAAACGATAACCTTATTATATTTAAGGTACCGTCAATAATTTAATACAATAATGACATTTTAGTGCTGGTGTTAAAGACGGTCAAGCGTTGTGACGCTGACTTCTTATAATGGACGAGGAGAAAAAGAAACTCGAAAAATCGTCAAAGTTTTACATTCCTCGCCGTTATATTCTATGTGTACTTATGTTCGGAGGATTTTTAACCATGAACTGCCAGAGGTCTTGTTTAAGCGTGGCTATTGTAGCAATGTCCAGCAAAACAAGGCACTATGAAAATGGAAAGTGGAAATCAAAGGTAAAACGCTATGTCAAGAATTTGTCCGTGTGCCGGTGTTTTTTTAGTGTGACGTAATCATACTGTTTTCAAAAGCAAGACGATTTATAGAGGGATATTTCTTTCTCTTCTTTTGAACTGATAGTGTGTTTGAAAACCCACGACGCAAGATAGAACTTTACGCCATGTTACGGTACGTCTAGTGACGCGAAAATAATATCCTTATTAAAACCCGACATACCACGTCAGTGACGTCCCGATAGATTTCATCTCTTAGATAAATCATTCTATACTTTCATAGATCAGTCTTGTTAATGTGACGTGTAGTAACCAATGCCATATGTATATCTAGCTAACTTACAGTAAAAAGCAATGAAAATTTTCCCAATGTGGTAGAATCAGATCGAAAAAAGTCTCTCTTCACTTATTCACTGGGCTTACTTTTATTTTATAGCCTCCTGAATTTCATTGGGATTCAGAAAAGAAAGGTAGGCTTTTAATATGTCCTTATTCTAGCCGCAAGCTAATATATCACATGTCACCACCCACGTCTCTAAAATATATTAGCTAGTCAAACAAGGACAGTCTATGAAGTACTTACAGTACCAACCTCGACCCCGGGGCTCTTTTTTATAATGGGACGGCGAGACGAAAAACTTTTTCTTTCTCGCCGTACCTTATATCAAAAAGAGAAAAAAACCCTGGGATCGAGGTTACTTACCGTACGTTTGGTAGGGAGTCATACCTCCATGGTCATAGCAAAAGAGTACGATTTCTCGCTTGACTTTTATCACTGTAACGTCGCAGTAACAACCCTTCATAACAATGGGGAGAGTTTAGCAGAGCGTACGGTAAGCATTCAAGTGAAGAGGATGTTAAAAAGAGCCACGGTGCGTACATCCTTCAGGATGACATCATTATGGGAAGGTTTATGTCACAAAAAGGTAAACATTGCGCGAAAACGTTTGTGTCAAAAACAAATTTATTATAGGTATGCTTCTTGGGGCTTTTTTCTATGGATATTTGATCCTTCAAATTCCAGCTGGTTGGTTGTGTATGAAATTTGGTGGAAAGAGAGTACTTGGGACTTGCGTCTTTATCGCTTCTGTCATAAACGCACTGTTACCGGAAATCGCACGATACAACGAGGATTTTTTTTTCATAGCACGAATAACACAAGGCTTTTTCTTAGTAAGTAAATCTCGCTATTTCTTAATTCGTAGCAATTTTCGTGCGAGTATTATTTTCGTAACGAAGTAAAAGTATAGTTTGGTACATATTAACATGCAAAGCGTTTTAAAATACGGTAATGTTTCGGATAAACGCCCCTTCTATTAGACTCCCCCTCAATTATCCTTAATATTGCACCCTTTCTTAATTTTTTTCCTTATTTACAGGGGGTTTATCACTCCCCTCTTAAATAGACGCCCTCTACTAATATCGAAAAAATTTAATAAACGCTCTTAGCAATATATCATATATTGCCAAATATTTTTTCAGACAGCAATTTTTCAAATGGTTTAGTTACGGAATCCATATCTGTCTCAAAAATCTAGCACAACAGTGACAATTTAATTTGATCCTGTTTATTTACAGGGCGTTGTGTTACCTTCCAATCATTACTTGTGGGGCAAATGGGCACCAACCAAAGAAAAAGGCACATTAATTTCTTTCTCTATATCGGGTAAGTGGCTATGTTAGTTTTACATTGTAAACAAAACTTTTATGTTCTGAATCTGAGGTTGAACTATAGAGTTAACATGTTGATTGATAACAAAGAAATAATGTCTTCCTCAATGTCGAAAGTCATAATTTCTTGTAATTTATTGAAATTCTTAATTACTGATTTATATTTTTCTCAACAGGGTTGTCAGCTGGTATGCTGACTGCTTATCCAATCTCTGGTTTGTTATCACAGTATGGCTTCGCAGGCGGTTGGCCATCAGTCTTTTATACGTTTGGTGAGTTTACACAAAGTCCTCGCCGCATAGGTTCTTACTTTAAAAGTTTATTTATCGCCAACCCGGGTAAAACAAAATTTAGGTCACTCCGGTTGTACTTTATAACGTCGATGTGTGAAACGAAAATGGTTGTGTTTTTATCACAAGAGGTCAGCGCCATGTCATCAAATTTCAGACAGTCTAATTACAGTCGAGTATTTATCATCTTGTTCAAAATTTTGTGAAAACATTAAGGTGGAGCGGGCCTCCTCTGGACATTCGCTTGGTACATGTTGGTATCAGAAACCCCTCAAGAACACCCTTCTATAAGCGTGGAAGAGTTAGCTGTTATGGATCAATTAAAAGACAATACGAATGAAAAGAAACAGGTAAGTTAGCTTTCAATATTGTTTATGAAAATTGAATCCTCAACAAGCACATTCATTTTGACAGCCTCTGTGGGATCTAAGAGGAGACTGGAAAGAGAGAAAACTCGGATTGAAAGCATGTCATATCTTCTAAATCCTCTATTTATTTTTTTAAATCCAAATTATACAAAGGTGCGATTCTTTGAACTCAACCTTTCTTAGGTACAATTTTATTTTCTCCCAATTTGCCATTATGAAACGCGCCGAATTTATACAGTGGGACGCATTTAAATTAAAATATATTCCGTTTTTATTTGTAGGATCATATTCCATGGTGCAAAATATTTTCTAGTCTTCCTGTGATTGGAATTATTTTTGCCAATTTTACTTTCGACTGCAGTTATTACACTCTTCTTATTACCATGCCTCTATTTCTTCGAGATGTTCACAAATTCAACGTAGCAACGGTAAGCAAGTACTTTTTTTATCTAAAGCTGGATTTCCAGTAAAAGTCCGTAATTGTTTTCAAGCAGTTGCTGTGCAAACATTTCTTGTGGCACTTTTATGCAACCTCGTTCCCAGGGCTGTTTTTCCGTCATCGGCGCTGCGCTTATTGATAGGTCTGACGAAAATGTTCGTCTCGCCGTCCGATATGTAAAAAGAGACAACAGGTCCTGGGATCGAGGTCAGCTTTTTTTTCACATGTGTTTCCAATAAAGTTGTAATATTGACTGTTACACTCGACAATATTTGTGTTATTCGATATGCTTCACAAGATAACATGTAAACTTGTAGAGTATTACCACACACAAGATTTAGAACTTTTTAAATATGTTTAAAAACAGCTCTTCGTAAAACTACGAGTAAAACAAGGTCTACATTCCGTGCTTACACATCCTCGTCCGCAGTGTCTCTTGGCCCATATTAATTAAAAAAGGAAAAATGCCCTGAGAACGAGGTTTGTGCTCACAGTAACTTATTTTTGCTAAAGAACACGAAGACAAATCTCGTCTCCAGGACATTTATTGCTCTTACCGCGAGAACGAAAAAAAGCATTGACAGCAAATGTTGTATGATTGAATCACATGTAATACATGTGACATAACGCGAATTGAAAGATGAAAATTAATTTGAAGAGACGAACGAATTTCTTTATTTGGAATTCACTCACAGAGGAAAAAAAAAATGAACAATGTTTATTAAATGACATAATCAACATGGAATTTCCAAAAAAATTTGAGATATCCACTTTTGTATACTAACTGCAATTCTGTGAAATATTACAAAACCAACCAATTTCACGAAAGGACAATATTTTGCAGAATATTTCCCTACCACAGTATCAATAATAGTTAGTACAATTGCATGTTTTTTTATTTTTAGACTGGTATAGTTTCTGCTATGCCTTGGTTCTTCATGACCATTATGATTTCGACAGCCGGTTTTTTAGCCGACAAAGCACGTCAAGTTTTACCTGTTGGTTTCACCAGAAAATTATTTTTTAACATTGGTAAACTTTTGTTCCATTTTATCTTTTCTTTTCCTCAGGCCGCTGTTGCTTTTTATCCCAAACTCGCAAGGGCAAATTTATTCAAGATAGAGAAAGGATGTTGGGAGAGAACAACAGCACTCTCCATCCCAGGGATTTCTGCCTTTTTGATAAACAATCCTTGGGAGCCAGGTTAAACAACCAAAATATTTGCTCCAGATAAGGAGTCTACTGTATATTGTTTAATACAACATGACAATTTTTTGGTTGATTAAAAAAACGTTTATAACTTATTTTTCTTCTTTCTTCTAGGTGTAATTGGTTCTGGCTTCTTTCTCATTATTGCCGGTTACGTTGAATCTTCCGAATCTACGATTGTTCTTCTTTGTGTGAGTGTCGCCTTCTTTGGCTTCGCATTTAGTGGATTCATGGTGAACCCTATGGACATTGCACCAAAATACGGTGGCACTATTATAGGCATTAGTAACAGTATATCGACGACACCTGGATTTGTTGGACCAGCTATCGTGGGTATCATGACTAAACATGGGGTGAGTATGTACGAACATGCCCTATCCTTTCGCAGCCTCGTCTTGAAGGGCTTTTTTAAAACAGTTAAATAGCTGTCACAACGGCAGCACGAGTTCAACTTTTCTCAGATATTGATAACAAGAAATTTATGCTTGCGCAGTTCTTGAGAATTTCTACTGAAACACAAAATAACGAAAAGCATTAGACTATGTTCACACATTGCGGATAAATGTCGTTCCGAATTGATTTTTGTTGCGGGTAGGCCTCGCGTTCACACGGTTTCGAAGCTATCCGATATGCGAAACGGAATGATTCCGTTCCGCTACAAATAGTGAAATGATTCCGCTCCTCTGTTTTTCGAAAAACATGTTCACACTTCATTCCGGAACAAAATGATTCCGGAGACCTATCCGCAATGTGTGAACATAGTCTTAGAACGAGGCAGTCTCGTCCCTCGACAAGGTCGCAATGATAAAGAGAAAGAGGAACCCTGGGAAACGAGGTTGCTGTAAAGGAACCAAAATTTCATGTATTCTCCAGTTTTTCGATACCATAAAACGATTATTAGTTTGTTATACATATTTTTCAACTAAATCAAATGTTTGTTTTTACCAAATTTCTTGCATGTTCTTTATATACCAGATCTAGTGAAAAACTTTAAATTTTGGAACAACGTAATCTTATGTGACACTTTCTTCTTCTTTTCAGACGGCAGGTGAATGGCTTGAAGTGTTCTATGGTCTGGCTGGTGTCAGCATTATTGGAGGCTTGGTCTATATAATACTTGGCTCTGGTAAACTACAACCATGGGCGAGTTACAGCATTGTAGACGGAGAAGTAGAAACGGGGGAGTCGATAGATGAAGTCGAGTTAGGAAATAAAAAACAAGAAGAAACAAAATATAATATAAATGAACTATCAAATATAATGAACAATGAACCTTTACAGGACTTTCTGGGGGAGAAAAACATTGATAAAATGCGTGATTCTGGATAGAATACTTAATATTTTTTTAGTAATTTATATTTAATTAGACCCCCGGATATATGTAAATTATCCAAGATTGATGACATCAGTTCAAACTGAATTCACACGTCAACTAATTTTTCAACGCATTTTTAAAAACAGATTTTGCAAGTTACAAAATAAAATTTCTAGATCAGTTTGCAGAACAGATTCTACAGCTGATTTTACAGGAATTGCCAGGAGGTTATTTTGCAGAACAAATTCTACAGGTCATTTTCAGGAACATATTGCGGAACATATTTTTGTTGATAATTATATTTTTTAAACAGTTAGATGTTGTAACGAATATACGTTTTATACAAAAAAAACATACCGGTTATTTCAAACACAGTGAATTACCATCTCGTTTAAATTTTCTTTAGGTGTTTATAAAATATCAGTAATCACTATAAATTTTCTTCACATAAATAGCAATTGTGATCTCGATATATGGTGCAGCTTTTTAACATGATAAGTTCAGTTATTATGCACAGTACTCAAATCTAAAGCTGTATGAAAATTTGGCCAACTTCACCACTGAAAGCATTTCTTGATCCACAACCATTAAATGTTGGACACTTCCTACTTCAGTAAATGTAAGAAAATTCGTGTACCAGAATTTTTTTTTTTTCGCATTAGGTTGTACAGACCAGAGAGTGAATAGAATGTTGGGTAACTTGGTGCTGCATCGGTGATTTCGTCAAACAAAGTGAACGCGTCCTAAAAAGAAAAGGAAATCAGCTTAACAACCAACACAATGTCTGCATATGAATCATGCTTCTTCCCACTTGACCCAAGTACAAACGCAAAAGTCAGCGTCGCTTTACATAATTTTTACAGCAAGATATTGCTTGCAAAATTGGCTACTTTAAAGCAATCTTTCTTGAGTCGAAAAAATCGCGAAATCAAGAAATAACTTTCGCTTTTAAATTTTCTGTGAAGAAAACTTTCGCAAATGATCATTTCGATAATTTTCGCAGATGATCATGTCGATAATTTTTGCAGATCATCATTTAGAAGACTTTCGCAATGAGCATTTGGATAATTTTCACAGATGATCATTCGAATATTTTCGCAAATGATAATTTCGATAATTTTCGCAGATGATCAGTTTGACGACTTTCGCAAATGATCATTTCGATGATTTTCGCAAGAATTGATTTTCGCGAGCACCGAAAAACGAATTCTTACGACTATTGATTCGTTAATTTAAAACAAACATTTAAAAGTATATACTTACAGGTTTATGCTAGGTCAGACCATCGTTACTTTCGCTAATTGCGAGATTATTAGCGACAGTTTGGTCTGTTATAGGTCCTCCCGTTGCAGGTTGTTTGTTGCAAGTTTCTACGGGTTGTGCGTTTGCAGTTTGTCTCGTCACTGGCTTCTCTATTCCGGCTTTATGTTCGATTTTTGCACAACAAACAGCACACAAATCATCTTTCTGAGAGGACAGCTTTTCAAGTCGGGCCTTCTCCTTTATAAGTTCTTTTGTGTAACAAATATCTTCCTCGTATATCTGAATGATCAGAGGAAATCATACAGTTGAAGAATCACAAGGGTCAATAATTTAAGCAAAGTACTACGTTTAAGTTAATATAGGTCAGCTTTTCAATCAATTTCAGCCTATTAAGAATATTGGCCCCAGTAAATACTTCTCTGTCTGCAGGTGCATATCCTTTCTGAAATATCGTGCAAACACGTGATAAATTTTACCTCTTTATTGCTCGGGTCCAAATGATATGCACGGGAAAAACTTTTTAAAGCCTAAACAAAGTGAAGAATATTCGCAAAAGAACTGTAAAAATAATTGAATGTAGCTAAAAGACGACGTTTCTGCCGCGGTATTGTAATGAACAATTTCGCCGGAATTTAATTTCGTTATTCCTTGAAAAAATAATGCAGAATTTTCCAAAAAGGTTGTTCAATTTGTGCTATTTATTCGAAAGGTTAATACAAAAAGACTACAAATGAAAGAGAAGTAAATAAATTGCGTATTTTGGCGTGTTGCTACAAAAACTGTAAATGTATTACCTGATTATGAAAAATATTCGACGTAGTGTATGAATTTTTATCAACATACTTATTTTCTAAGATTTTTGTTAATTTACACAAAGGTTTTAAAGACAGTGTTGGTATACAAACCAACTGCAATTAAAATTTACAGTAGATATCATTCTTACCATTTCAATTTCACCTATACTTATTTGACTTCTCCCTACAGTTTGATGTGCTTCTGCCCAAAGCGGCTCAATCATTACGGCTGTTTCAGCAGCTCGTACTGCTGGAAATACTTCACCTAATTCCAACAAGACCTACAAAATGGACATTGATGCTCAAATCAATCAATCACACGAACTTTTGTATGATTTTTTAAAAATATTAAAATTAAAACAATTTCTTGGGGGTATAGTTCAGTATGTACAGCAGTTTTTAACATCAGAAAATATTACCTGAGCCTGCATTTCGTATATTTTAGCAACTTTCGGAGTCAACACAGCAGCTTCTTTAAACTTACTGTTTGCTTCCCAATACCTAAACATCAAATTCAATTCAATTCTTCATTCATGCCACAAAACAAATTACAAACTTGTTTTACAGATGTTAGAAACAGCTTCTTTATCATTGCCTGCATTATTAATAATAGCAAAATAAGAAGCAGATAAAAAATTTATTTTACTGAGAAATGAACAAAGGTATTGTTGTGAACTTATGTTAGTATTAAAATTCTGGGGACTATTTTTATGCTTTTACATGTGATCATTTGTAATTGAATTGTTTAATCCTACAGCACTGATATTGAACAAAACATCTTTTAAGTCATAGATGATTTTAAGCCCTTGATTATATATTATATCTGCACTAGTCAATGAAGCCTATGTAAAAATCCACTTAGGCAGGAAAACAATGGAAAAGAGAGCCACCACTGGAATTTTAATAATGTCAACAAGGACCTGTTACACACAAAAATTTTATTTTAGAATTTTGTTTAGCCGTTTCCTCTATTGTGTAGGCCTTGAAACACTGATCAAAATAATGTATAGGATCATGTGCTTTCGAGAAACGTTTAAGCAGATAAACATTAGGGTTTAAAAACGTCAGCTAAGGCCCGCCAAAGTACTAAAATTTTTTTTTAGAAATTTGATTAACAGTTATTTCCAGCTTAAAACACTGATCAAGAAAATGTATAGGATCATGTCCTTTAGAAGAACAGTTGGAGAGATGTTGAGGTTTGAATGTTTTTTGATGACGTCATCAACCCGTTGGTTCCAAAACGGGTTGGTCTCAGGTGATCCCCAGTTACCCACGCAGGAGATGACGTCAATTATTTCCACCTGTTTCCAAGTTATTAAGCCTTAAACATAAAAGTGCAATGCAATGACTTCACTAATGATAATTCAATTATTGACGTCAAACTAAATGGAGCTAAACACAGTTTAGCTCATGTTAATTGCAGTTTCCAGTTGGGTTGCTAGCTGGTTGGGTGAACTAAAATATAAAAACACTATATTGAGCTTCAAAATTGGTGCATGATGTTTTGTTTACCCACATTGGGTATTGTCTCAATTAACCAGGCCAATGAGCCTAGCCTCTGTTACCAATGGCCTATAAATTAAGAATTTCACATCACATTGGCCTCTGACCTAAGCTGACAACATGACAACATAGCGTAATAAACAATGAGACGGTTAAAGGAAAGGAAGGTACAACAGGTAGTTGTTACCTAGGAGAGTGAATACTTCGTCAGCCTTCGTTTTGT
The DNA here is from genome assembly GCA_030067915.1 of Hydractinia echinata. Lineage (NCBI taxonomy): Eukaryota > Metazoa > Cnidaria > Hydrozoa > Anthoathecata > Hydractiniidae > Hydractinia > Hydractinia echinata. The sequence goes on from JASGCC010000063.1 coordinate 1,649,400, forward strand.
GGTGTGTGCGTACTCATGAGATAAGGGCAATTTTACACGAATAGTTTTAAAAAAGAGAGAAATGAAACAATGAGAAGTTGTAAAAAAGAGAGATAAAGGAAAATACAAAGTTGCAAAAAAGAGAGATAAAGGAAACAACAAAAGTTGTAATAAAAAAGAGAGAAAGGAAACAAAAGAGAGAGAAAAGAAAACAACGAAGGACTGTTGTAAAAAAGAGAGAGAAAAGAAAACAACGAAGGACTGTTGTAAAAAAGAGAGAGAAAAGAAAACAACGAAGGACTGTTGTAAAAAAGAGAGAGAAAAGAAAACAACGAAGGACAGTTGTAAAAAATTGTGAGAAGGGAACAACGAAGGACAGTTGTTGAAAACAAATACGCTTTATGAGATTAGGATAGGTGTCACGGAGAGTGTTATTAAATTGGGTACACGCGCAGGAGAGTTTTGTGTCATTTTGCTTGCCCAGCATCCTCACCCCTTTTCGCCAAATATCGCTTTATATTAACATCACAAAGTCGTTAAATGAAATACATTTGTCTTTCTAATATTGTGTTTTTTCTGGAAACATTAGCAATTAATGTATTAACGGCAACAAATAGCTAATTTGTTGGTGAACAAATGAGACAAAAAACATCCCATTTGCAAAAGTCATGAACAAACAGACACTTATTATTATAAGAGATAATATAATTACCTTACTAACTTAAATAGTTTTTAAAAATGTAATTTTGGTGTCCTAACAAGACCTATATACAGTAATCACCATTTTTCTTTAACACGCACGACTCAATCAAAAAGGCAATTTTGATTTCGGTCGTGGCAACCCCTTTTTACCAATACCCTCTCCATCAAAATATGTTGTGATTCATAATTTTAAATAAAATTCATGAATAAAGTTTGAAGTACTTTTTAATTTATTGATCCACCAGTACCTTATATTGCTGAATGAATAGATATCTGCTTGAAATTCGCCCCTAACTCACGCAACAAAGTTCAGATTTGTGCCCAAATATGTGCCCAATCCCTGGTTATTAGGTATTGGTATTTTCTGTTTATCAATATTTTATATTTTTCTAGTAGGGTGAGAATGTATCAACAAAACAATTGTCAAAAATAACATTGTGGCTGCATCGCTAACTTTTGATCCCCTGGATCGGGGAAAATTTCATTTTACCAGTTCCGGGTCTGCGTAATGACAAACACAAAAAACCTAGCTATATATATTGAGAAAAAAAAAATTCCAATTCTTTTCTTGCAAAATTTAATCCTCACAAAATAGTAGGACTTGCTAAATTTGCAAAAACTCAAAAAAAAAAAACTCTAAATATTTCTCACAAAAATTAGTTCTTGTGAAAATGTTACAGATGAATTCCAGCATGACATTATTTTCAGTGGTAAGCTCTTTAGCTCTGGCATTTGCGTAACAGGAAAAAAGATGCTAGGATTTGGTGAAGGTCTTTTCCTGTGGATTTCTTCTCATGGAAACATCCTTTATGGTTTTAAACTATTATCGAGTGTAGATTGATGCTTTCTGATTTATTTGAATTCAGTTAAAGTCATCTTTTTTACTGCCACGCAGATGATGCGACTTGCAATTTAATATGTGTAGCTAGCTAACAATTTTTGCGTTACAAGGAATATAAGGCTGAATTTTATTTTATCATTGAGGAATATAGATCAAAACAAGATTTAGCTGCAATCTAGCTAGCTAGCCAGCTAGCGTATCTTATATATAGCAGCTAGCTATATACCTTTCTTTTTCTGCTAACGAAATGCCTTCGTTGATTAATCTGTTACTTTTGTTGATACTATCTTCAAGCATTATTCGTTTGTGAGGCAATAAGCTTCTCCAGTCTTCAATGGTCACTTCATTCTTTTCATCCACATCGTTGGAAAATTGTGCAGCACATTTAGCTACCTTTCTTTTTTTCGTCCATTTAAAAAAGCCCTCCATGTTGCTTTGTTTGTTCTTTCAGTTATTGCAATTTAGATTATCATAGCAAAGTAGACAATATTATCGTGGAACATGTGCGGAAAACGGCAGGCAACCATTTATGAAACTTTACTCAGTGTGTTTTTTTTCGTTCTGCTTCATATATATACCTAGCTAACAATTTTGTAAATAAACTATATTTTGGCAGCATTGTACTAAACATTTCTAGGGACACGATATACAGTCTATGCAAGTACAGGTAGGGTGCTGATAATAATTCCACTCTGGTGACTCCACTACAAAAACGGAAGACGAGCGACTGGTACTGTTTGACTGTTTGCTGGGTCTTCCATCCAGGAGATGAGACCAAGCTAGCAAGTGAGTCAAAACTTACCACATTATGGAAGCTAATAGTATTGATGTTAATATTTAACATGGTTTTTTCTCCTTTTAGATTGGAAAAGCTAAAAGTTGGAGTTTTTTCTCTTGACCTGAAGAAAAGGAGAATGACTGCCAAAAACCTTCCAGCAGCAGGAAAGCTGAACATATTTTCAATTTTTTAGCTGAAAATAAGGGACTTCTACAAGATAAATTAGGACAAATTTGGTGGCAAATTTGTGTGAAATACCTTTTTGATTCCCACAAGAAACAAAAAATAGATAGGGTGAAGATTAAAAAAAAAAAAAAAGAATCCAGTATTCCCACACAATTTTGCTTACACCAACATCCACAAGACTTGATAAACAACTTTTTATCCTCTTTAACATACAAAATATCATTTTCAATGTAGAAATCCCTTGTGCTGACCATAATTAATGCAGTGCTATAACTGGATATCCTGGTGATGCAGAGAGAGAACAGATATTCTTCTGACTGCATGGATCAATAAATTACAGTTACCGAATTCTTTGACAATGTGGGTATTGTTGAAGAAAATTTTATTAAAAAACTAACCCAAACTCATCCTTATATTTGTGGGCATTTACGACTTGTAAAACTAGGCATGGCCTTTAAAATGCTGTATATAAATACAAAGTAGTTATTAATTTTTTCCAACAAAAGATTTTACTGAAATTAAAAGTTATATATATAATCATTTTGTGTAAAGTGAATATTCCACCACAAAAAAGGGAAGGTTTTGAAGCAAAATTAAGACATAAAACTGTAAAATCGATAATAACCATAGATAGTGAAACGATGTACACATATATTTATTACACCCACCAGTTATAATGCTACATTATAAAGAAACAAATAATAAACATAATGATCAACACTAACAAAAACTGCAAGCTTAGACTTCACCATCAAATTTTTTATGTGGAAATCTGTCTTTATGGACATAGAAGTTCAGAGAGTGTGTACCCAGTCAGGTGGTATTAATTCCTGACCTATTATAATGTTCCAGGAAATCGTGAAAATTTGTCCCTTAAAATTTTACATTTAAACATATCCAGAAGGATTTTGACTCTGGTATATGGGCACCCAAATCCAAGTCCAAAAATAAGCATAACTTGAACTTCATGATGTGCACTGATCCTAAAAATACAAAAGCAATCTTTCCAGAAATATTGTTTACAAATTTAAGGTCTAATTAAGGTCATTTGTGGTATTGGTATTGCGTTGTACCAGACAACTCCCTACAACATCCAATGACCCACATGTGTGCCATCTCCCTAATTTTCCTCACATTGATTGATCTGGGGCTACAGTAACATTCACTCGCCCATATTAAATCGCAGCCAAGTGGAATTGAACGATGGCCTCTCGCACAAAGTGTGAGAGTTGCAACCACTAAGCTATGGCACCACTATTGAATTGAAAGAAGGCTCTTATTCTTCAGAGAATCTCCCAATACTCCATTTTACAATGCCACTTATTTGCACATTTTTTATTTAAGGAACATGTGAAAGTAAGCAGACTCGATGCTTCTTAATGTTTTGTCCCATTTCAGGCCCAAATGTTTCTTAAAGGGAACCCGAGGTATAAAATGATGTTGGACTTATATTATAGAGCTTAAAAAGTGGGTTAACAAGTCTTTTTAAATTTTTTTAAAAAGCTCTTTTCGTTCTCAAGATATTCACAATTAAAGAATTTCAAATTTAATTATGCTGCATAAATTGTGATGTCATATTTAAATAATAGTGAATTTTGACATCTTGTGTCTTTTGTAATTTTAGACCTGTTAAGGGATGTGCATTTAAACTATAGCAATGCATGGATATTGCTCGTCCCAGGCCTCTTAATTTTTTTAGCTGACGACCCCATAACTTAGGGTAACTTAACACGAACATTCACTGCCACTCCGTATTGCATTGCATAGAAAAGAAGACATTACATTGCGATAAACAAGGTGTTGCGTCGTTGTTTTGTGCGAACACGAAATTGCAAGACTATGTATTGTTTCCTGTTCCTAAGATTTCGTTTTCTTCTATACTGTAATGCAAAAAATGTTTTTTCTTGATTTCTCGTTTTTAGCCTGCCCATGTTTCTTAAATGTTTCTTACTTTTCTCCGAGCCTTTTTCTGAGCCTGCTGTTTCATATTTACGTGTTTCTTAAATAAAAGGTGTGTATTATATTAGTTTCCAAAATCCATGTGAAAAATTGCTGAATAGGAGCTTTCTAGGCCAAATCGAACAAGGTATTATTCACATAACTTTCTTTTTTTTAAAAAAAAAAATTCCTACCCCAAGTTTTGCTATTTTCAATAATTAATTAATCATTGGCTATAATCATGAATTTACATGATGACTTGGAGTAGTATTTTTAAAATTATGCTTTATGAGATTTTAAACTGGGAATTTAGTACTGAAAACTGTATCAATTTAATTTGTTTGAAAACAACTTGATAATTTGGAGTTGGCCTCCATTGACTTATGCAAATTTTCTATTACAAAGTTATTTCTGTATATATACACATAACTATTTATCAACATATCAATAAAAAACGCAAGCATAAGGGGTACTGTACAGTGGTTGACGATTTTCTGTGTACATATAGATGCACATTTTTTTGTTCATTGTATGTTTGTTGATGGCAATGTTATGCCATGCTTCTGTGTAGGCATTACAGTACTGTTTCTATGTGAGTTGTTTTGTGAGATCAATATTTTTGGTCAAGGTTTGGATCGAAAGACTTTTACTTTAGACAAAAAAATATTGCTATATCTTTTTATTTCTAATAACAGACTACTTTTAGGCCAGAAACTTTCACGAATGAAAATATATTTTGTGAAAAGATAAACTTAATGAGTCATTACGGTTTTAAAAGACTTTTTAAACAACTTCCGCTGCTTTTATATAGATATCTCTTTCAGGTACTTAGGTCTGAAGTTTCACAAATTAACTTGGTCTAGTAAGGGTTTTGTTTCTCGGCAATATCACGTAATAACATCGACAACTTACTAACGTCTACTTAACAACACTTTAAAACAGAAAAGAGATGAAGTTATTGAAATAAGTCTAACTTTGATTTTTTACCCTCTTAAATTGAGGAGAATTTTTTGGCTCGTTGATAAACTTTCGCAAATCGACGCTATTGAAAAATTTCGAATATAAACAAATTTGGCCAAAAAAATTCGCGACATTCACAAAAGATTCTGCACTTAAGTAGCTAAAAGTGGTTTTTAAATTTTGCTATTTGATTTCACACAGTAATATATTTTCAGTCAACCAAGCAATGGCAACAAGTGAAGAAAGTGATTTACTCAGAATAACACCACTTGGAGCTGGACAAGAAGTTGGAAGGTCATGCATTTTTTTAGAGTTCAAGGGGAAGAAGGTTTTACTGGATTTAGGAATTCACCCAGGTTATACTGGTTTGGATTCTTTACCATTCATAGATGAAATTGATCCTGAAGAAGTGGATTTGTTGTTAATTAGTCACTTTCATTTGGATCATTGCGGTAAGTGGCATGGACTGTTTCTAAAATTATATAGCTTTAGACATGAAGTTTTTTTCTTCTGAATGAAACGCACATGATCTATTGAGCCATGGTTACTTGTAAATGTTATGTCTAATTTTGGGAATGCACATAGCTATGATTTAGAGGAAATTGATTCGAGGTCTTGCGTTGCGTTATTAATTGGGAAGCAAACAGTCCTTTATTTAATATATACCCTTGGAATTTTTGGATTTAATATGTTAAAAAAGATGTGACTTGGTTCTTGTATAATATTTTTTATTATTATTTTAAGGTGGTTTGCCATGGTTTCTGGAAAAAACACATTTCAAAGGACGCGTGTTTATGACCCATCCTACAAAAGCTATTTACAGGTAAAAACACAACAGTTCAAAGGGAAAACCATCCTTACAGTATTTTACCTATTGTCATGTTTCTAAGTTATCATAAAATTCCTGTAAATTTACTTTTTAGGTGGCTTCTTGCCGATTACATCAAGGTTAGTAATTTGTCTGCTGATCAGATGTTGTACACGGAAAAAGACCTTGAAAAAAGCATGGAAAAAATCGAAACAATGCATTTTCATCAAGAAAAAGAAGTGAGCGGTATAAAGTTTTGGGCGTACAACGCTGGCCATGTACTTGGTGCTGCAATGTTTATGATTGAAATTGCAGGCGTCAACATTCTTTACACTGGCGACTTTTCGCGACAAGAGGATCGTCATTTGATGTCAGCAGAGATACCCTCGATCAGTCCTGACGTCTTGATAATGGAATCTACGTATGGAACTCACGTTCACGAGAAAAGAGATAACCGCGAGAAACGTTTCACGAACACGATACACAATATCATCAGCCGTGGAGGACGTTGTTTAGTTCCTGTCTTTGCACTGGGAAGAGCTCAAGAGTTGCTGCTGATTTTGGATGAGTATTGGAATCAACATCCTGAATTGCAAGATGTACCTGTCTATTATGCGTCGTCGCTAGCGAAAAAGTGTATGGCAGTTTACCAGACTTATATCGGCGCAATGAACGAACGTATTCGTCGACAGATATCCATCTCAAATCCTTTTGTTTTTAAACATATATCAAATCTGAAAGGAATCGATTCGTTTGATGATATAGGACCTTCGGTAGTTCTGGCAAGCCCAGGTATGTGGCAGTTGCTTTATTTGTTGATGAGGAAATTTTATATTTGCCAATTATTTTCTGACCCATTTGCGAAAGTTTATTCAGATAATACACATCATCTTTTCTTATTCGGATTGTTCCGATATGTTGAGAATCATTTTAGCTTCAGCACCACTTTAGTTTTGTTATAGTTGTCAATTTATTTTTCCAAAAGTCTTCTTCCAAAAGATGTTTGTTGTCTCTTATTTTCTTGTTTCCACAATTTCACTACGATATTAAGGTATGATGCAAAGTGGCCTGTCAAGAGAACTGTTTGAAACTTGGTGTACCGATCCCCGTAATGGTGTTATTATCGCTGGTTATTGTGTGGAGGGTACACTGGCAAAAGATCTCATGTCGGAACCTGAAGAAGTTGTTGCAATGAATGGTCAACGAATGAAGCGCAATATGTCTGTAGATTACATCTCATTTTCTGCTCATGTTGACTATGAACAGGTGAGTGAATTCGTCAACATCTTGCGTCCTCCACACATCGTGCTAAATCATGGTGAAGCGAACGAGATGGCTCGTTTAAAAGCAGCTATTACAAGAGATTTCGAAGATAAAGGTATTAGTAATATACAAGTTTATAACCCTAAAAACTGCCAAAGCGTTGAACTGCATTTTCGTGGTGAAAAAATGGCGAAGGTGATAGGAAGTTTGGCGTCCGGAAAACCGGAACATGGGAAACCCGTTTCGGGTATTTTATTGAAGCGTGGTTTCAACTATCACGTGATGGCGCCTAGTGATCTAAAAAATTACACCGATCTTTCGACCAGTTCTATCACGCAGCGACAAATTATCGGCTACCGAGCTTCGTTTAACGTACTGTATGCTAACTTGCGACAACTTTGCGGTAAAGTGGAGCAGTTTATTCATTTCGGTAAGCCAGCTTTACGCTTGTTCAATAATAACATCACTGTTTATCAAGAACGCCACTCTGTCATTGTTGAGTGGCAGTCGAATCCGTTAAATGATATGTACGCCGACGCGACATTAATTGTCGTGCTCGAAGTCGAAGGTCATCCGTCGAAAGCAGCTATCACGAAACCAGCGCAAGTTACTGGCAACTTCCAACATCATCTGATGAAGCTGTTGAATAATAAATATGGCGAAAAGAATGTTATTGAGAGCGAACAAGGTGATATAGTAACTGTTGATGTGGACGGAGTGTTAGCTATTATAGATCTTGAGACGCTTGCTGTTGATTGCACGGATGAGACTTTAAAACATTTGGTAACAGCGTTAGTAAACAACCTTAACCAGGCTGTTACACCGCTAACTACTTGACATTGATGTTACTGTAGGAACTATGTGTGTCATGTTGAAGTCGATTGAAACTTTATCGTCATGACAGATTACAAGATGTCTGTTTCCGTTTTCTTTAGTGTAGAATTTACCTAAAAGTTAAAAGACATGTCTTTCCTATGCCTAGTTCTTCTTACTTAATTTGGTTTGACTGTGTTTGGTTACATGTCTTTCTGTAAATGCATTGGCAAAATTAAAACAAAATTGTGCGTTTGTGTGTTGACTAAATAAAACAAACAAGTCAAAACATAGTATTAAAAATAATATATAATTTATTGTTTATTTACAAAATACCAGGATAGAGCGCAGAAATACGATAAAAAAAATTGTTTTAAAAAATGAAGAAAAAAATATCACAGCGATTGGATAACGTTAAAAATTCTAAAAATATTTTTTTGTGGCTCACATTACGTATGTTTATATTTATCAAAAACGACATTTATGATATTTTTGATTTCGACGTAACCATTGCCAACTGATCCCAGCAATGCGATCAAAATGATCACTACAAATAAAATTTCTTTCCAAAATGGTAACTTTCCCTCCATACGCGAGTAGAAAACCACCGGTAGAATGATACCAAGAAGGGCGGCGAACGAACCGCCAACAAAAGATAGTACGGGACCAAACGCTGGAATGATTATTGCGAATACCAAAATTGCTATCATCCATAAAGTTCTATTAACCACACGCTGCCAACAGAATTCTAAAAAAAATTGTTAAAAACAGTTAAATATCTGCGGTAAAGTACTTAGTGGACCAACCTCGACCCCGGGCTCTTTGTTTCTTTTATAACGGGACGGCGAGACGAAACCTTTTTCTTTCTCGCGTCCCTTATATCAAAATGAGAAAAATCCCTGGGTTTATTTATTTATGCGATGTTTTAATGATTGAAGAAGCCGACACGATTTTGATAGGGACACTTTTATGAGGAGTCAAAGACCTAACGCTAAATTGTTAAGAATTCCAAAGAACTTGGAGGCCTAACTATAGTTACTTATAAGCTAAGGCTATACGAGTTATAATTTTTGATTAGTTCTGATCAGATCGCAATTAGGTTCAGAAGAATCAGAACAGTGTTGTCACTATCATATTCGGTATGTTATTTTTGTTCCAAACCAATTTTTGTCGAAACAAAACATCTCCACGAAAATTAGAAGCTTCTTGGCGTAACATTTACAAGAAAACACCGCTAGTGAAAGAGTGAGACAACCTCGAGCGAGGTAAAAATGATCTTATCACAATTGCAAAAGCGTTTTTTACTTTCGAATGTGATGTAAATATTACAAACTTAAAAGCTTTTTCAATGACTTACTTGTTGGAATGCCAATGATACCCTCTATCTGTTGATAAATTGGATTCATATTCAAAATAAATGCACATAACACATGACCACATATGCAAGCCTGTGCAGCCATGCACATGGTTCGGAATAGATGGTGTGAAAAATATAGTTCTATATACGAAAAAGTGGTTAGCAAGTCCTCTCTTATTAAATCACCTAACACGATATAAGCTGCTAAAGGCGTCAGAATGTATATCGTTGAAATAATGAAATATCCAATTGATATAGATGTAACGAATTTCTCAGGTTGTTGCATATCGTTTTGTATAGTAGGAAATATTGAAACTCCACCAAAACCAAACAAAACTGTTCCAAAGGCATGTAAAAAGCCATCGCCAGTCATTTTTAACGATTTATCATTGTCCACAGGATATCCTGATATGTAACCTAACATAACTCCTATTAAAACAACTGCAAAACCACTCGTAACCATAGCTAAAAATCCAATTCCTTTAAAATCTTTAGGTGTACCGAGGAACGTGAAAGGCAACAGAAATACACCACAAATGCAAAACCATATCCGTAGCTGTGTACGATACGAGTAATGGTCCCAAGGGGAAGCTGGAAACAGCTCTAAAAATATTTCTCCAGCTAGCAGCACAAACACGATGCAAGTTAGTACTTGGTTCACTGCTAATGAAAAAGTTGTGATTAACATGCCTCCTTTCCCAGTAGCTTTCAGACCTAAACGTGGATAGGGATCGCGTAATGTGGACCGGTCTTCGTTCTCCATCATTTTGGAGCACGCTTTTGCCAGTAACATACCACAGTAGCACATCAACGAGGAGCAAAATATAAACAGCGGTACTCCCAAATATCCGACAAGTTTCATAGCGTACGGTAATGCTACAACTCCAGCGCCGATAACATCGCCAACGACGAAGAAAATTGACGTCAACACTGATAAACCAGTGTCATCTACCTTTTTTAAATCTTCATGATATAACGGATCTTCGTTTTCTATGAATGTTTTGGAAACACTTGTAGCTGCGTCTTTTCCATTTTCTAAAAAAGATCGTGGCATTTATAAACAAATAACTGTCAATATGGATAAGTGAGGAAGGGGGGTCTTACTTACCTAATCCTAGCTCAACCGATTCAGTTTCATTATCCATAATTATATTTCTCTATCCTACATTTATGATAATATTTACATATCGAAGCCGGCTCCTACTTTCAAGCTTATCTCATTTTCTGTATGTTTAGCAAATCATGCGCACTATAAGTTTGTATGTTCCGCGTCGTTGGGTTCTGTCAATTAATATGAATTATTTAATTTCAAACAACATTTTTCGTGCCACTTCTAACTGTTTAAACTTCGCAATGTGTTTATTTTTACCGAAGCCAAAATTAACGATTAAAAAGTTAATCCGCATTATTACGTCACAAATGCGGTAATTTACCGAACAAGAATATCTAGAAAAGGTCACACTCTATGTAATACACGCTGTTTTCTGTTTTTATTTAGGAAAACAGGACCGTAATAGCCTAAGGGAGCCAGCTGTCACTCCCTGCATTTTTGTCGACCATGGTTAACATGAAGAACACTTGTGCAGAAGATGACTTTTCACCCAATTTAGGTGGTTAAAATTTCGAAATTGCTTCCATACACACAAAAAACTTAGTTATCAGGTACGGCCCTAGAAAAAACTTATTAAACGAAGAGGTTGTGGTAACAACTTTCATAAAATCGAAATTTTAAGAGAATTACTGCGAAATATAATTTAAAAAATTATTTTCACAAAAACATGACAGCATACTTTTTTAGGTTTCACATAATCCAGCAACTTTTTAAAGGCCGGAACCTTCTTTATTCAATGCTCTATTATATATCACTTCCTCAACCTGCCCAGGCCGGACTTTTGAGAGCATAAAAAAGTTAAAAGCATAAAAAGGTTAAAATATGTCTTCGGAACGGTTAATAAGAATATTTAAAGAAAAAAGGTTTTTGACTGTTGTCAAAAGCTATCTAAAAATAATGAAAAGTCGCCAAATTTCAAAACGCTATGTTTCAGAAGTTATTGCAAAATAATTGTGAGGGAGAGGGACTTTAGTCTATCATCCTTTATACGCGCAGACATATTTTCCTACACGCGCAGACATGTTTCTATACGCACAGACACGTTCCTTTATACGCACAGACATGTTCCTTTATACGCACAGACATGTTCCTTTATACGCAGAGACATGTTCCTTTATACGCACAGACATGTTCCTTTATACGCAGAGACACGTTCCTTTATACGCACAGACATGTTCCTTTATACGCACAGAAATATTTCTTGATACTCACAGACATATTTTTCTATACGCGCAAACATATTTCTTTATACGCACAGACATGTTCCTTTATACGCACAGACATGTTCCTTTATACGCACAGACATGTTCCTTTATACGCAGAGACATGTTCCTTTATACGCAGAGACATGTTCCTTTATACGCACAGACATGTTCCTTTATACGTACAGAAATATTTCTTTATACTCACAGACATATTTTTCTATACGCGCAAACATATTTTTCTATACGCGCAAACATATTTCTTTATACGCACAGACATGTTCCTTTATACGCACAGACATGTTCCTTTATACGCACAGACATGTTCCTTTATACGCAGAGACATGTTCCTTTATACGCAGAGACATGTTCCTTTATACGCACAGACATGTTCCTTTATACGTACAGAAATATTTCTTTATACTCACAGACATATTTTTCTATACGCGCAAACATATTTTTCTATACGCGCAAACATATTTCTTTATACGCACAGACATGTTCCTTTATACGCACAGACATGTTCCTTTATACGTGCAGAAATATTTCTTGATACTAACAGACATATTTTTCTATTCGTACAGACTTGTTCCTATACGTGGAGCCATAATTCTTAATAGGAACAAACATATTTATCTACAGGCGCAGACACGTTTTTTTACGCATGCGGACATGTTCCTTCACAAGCACAGACAAACTTTCTACATGCCCAGACACATTTCTTTGTAGGCATAGACAAGTTGTTTACGCCCGAGATATTTTGATAAACAGTGTCTCATTATTAAAGTTACTGATAGTGTAATTAAAAAATCTAATTCAATTTTTACAACAATAGTTGTTTGTTAATTCTTAATTTGCGCCTCTTACCTTATTTGTGCTTCCACTTGCCTTGGTTGTTGTTGCGCCCCATTGTCTCGTTTGTTGTTGCGCCCCTATTGGCTTTGGTTGTTCTTGCGCCCTGTTGTCTTGTTTTTTAAATTCGTCCTCATACCTCTGTTTTTCGGCGCCCCTCCCTTTATACAGTGGAATCCCGTTAAAGCGGACACCATTGGGACTAAAAAAAACTGTCCGCTTTAACGGGATGTCCGCTTTATAGAGAGTTTGTGTCAAATTTTATTTTAGATGGGATTTTGACCGAAAAAGGTGATTTATGCTTTACTGGGCTTAAAGTAAGAAGTTAAGAGGCTAGGATTTGAGGGTATATAAGCTATATTCAGAAACATTAATCAAACTTTACAAGAAAAAGTCTTTGATAGAGGCACTCATTGGCCCTGACAAAGCTGTGTCTTTTACAGAAAGATGTATTAAAAAGATTTTAGACTCTGTTGATAAAAAAGTTAGAAAATGTCTGAAATAAGAATAAAAATTTCGTTGCAAAATATTTGTTTCCATTTTTTGTTTTGTACTGTCCGCTTTACAGGGAGTCTTTATAGGGAAAATATTCATTTGGTGCAAAATAAATCGTCCGCTTTAACGAGTGTCCGCTTTATGACTGTCCGCTTTATAGAGAGTTTTTTATAAGAGTTTGACTTAAAATCAGTCCGTTCCAAGTGCTAGTGTCCGCTTTAACGGGCTGTCCGCTTTAGAGGGTGTCCGCTTTAACGGGATTCCACTGTATCTTTTTTTGTTGTTGCGACCCTCTAACCTTGTTTGTTTGTTGTCTCCCACTTGCCTTGTTCGTTGTTGCACCCCTCTTACTTTGTTTGTCGGTATGCCCCTATTATCTTGTTTGTAGGTGCATCCTACCTTGTTTGTTGGCGCGCCTCCCTTGCCTTGTTTGTTGGTGTGTGGGGAAAAGGGGTAGTTAACCAAAAGAACTTTTGCGATAGGGCCACAGAACATGTGGATACGCAATAAAAGGATGCTTTTTCTTAACACTTAGATACTGGATCACGTAAATATACGGTCAAACCCGCTCCATTTAGACTGTCATAACTGGCTAGTCGTTATGTAAAGAACTCTTCATATTTTAGGAAAAGGCAGAAATTGGGTTAACATAATGGTACTAAACACGAATCATCTAGATCCTTGCCTTACCCACCAATGCCAACCATCTTTCGGTAAGCCAAGTTTTTGAAAAAAACGGACCTGGTGCGTACTAGATAACCCCCCTCACCTCCCCTTTGTTGGCAAGTTTGTCTAAAAATATAACATCTATTTATCTCATCATAAAGAGGTGAAGTAACGCTCAAAATGGTATTACATTGAAGTTGTTCAGGTGTGGGGTGATGTTGAGTTCATACAAAAATGTTTCTTCGATAGATTCAATGAACAGATAGATAACAAGTTATTAAGATATTTTGCAAGATTGTACTAAAAATTAATTTCATTTAAACAAAAGACATTTGATCCGACGTGTTTTATCATGGCACAATTTTTACTTATTCATTACGTTCTGATAACAAATGATTTCATCGGAAAATTTAGTGATTTTTTTTTTGCTGACAATGGTTTTTATCTGAACAACACAGCTTTTCAAATTCAGAAATTAGTAATGAAATTGATAAAGTCAAAATTACAATAAAGTCTCCACTTTTAATTATTTCCGATTCTTAAAATTCTCGAATTTCGCGAAGTTATTACTCAATGTAGGTGTGTTATCACTCGGTGTGGGTGTTTTAATTAAAATTCGAAAGCGCTTTTGTCTTCTTTGTCAATAACGATCCATCGCAATTTTAGTAGATTGTAATGAGCGATATCTGCGTTGTCGATAAGACATCCCTTCATCCAATTCCTTCCCAACTAATAAAGAGTAGGTTCCTTACTCTTGCTACCATCTTCTTTCCAAAATCACATCCATTGAAATTAAACTAAACAACTTTTAAAATATATTTCTAATATATTATTAACCTCTTTCAGAAGAGGAAACTAATAACTGTATTTATATATATACACTACAGAATACATTACAAAATACATTATATACTTAAATACGGCAGTGATAATACCATAACGATTGAGTCTTATACGTCCCTAACGTTCATACGAGATAAAAAAATGTGTTGCAGAATCTCCAGGTAGTGTCCTCGATCCTCTTCGAACTTTAGCTTTTCTTTTTTTGTTCATATACAGTCCTATGTACCAATGGGGCATTAATCTGTGTTTTGGATAAATTAGCGAGGAGTATGTAGTGGAGTAATCGTCCATTTGTTCTTCATACAACAACGTTGTGATATCAGGGTTATCCTGTTGAAAAAGATGTTTGAAATGATAATATTTGAAAAGGTAATAATGATAACTTAAGTTGTATCAGGAATGACTTACCCTTGAAGGATTGAGCAAATCAAATTTCCTACATATTTATTTTCGCGAAAAAAACAGTTTTTTAATGAGCAAGAAACAGAATTGCGTCACGTTGCGTACAAAATTCACATAAAAGTTTCTGTTTTAATAAAGAACATATTTCTGTATATTCCTGCATCAGAATTTGATTGGTCCAGCTGTCCTAGTTATGTGTGACGTTAAAATATGTTGACGTCGAAGTTTTTACGCGACGGGCGTAAGTAAGTACAAATAAACTAACCGTTGTTACGACTTTGCCGTGTTGATTAATTGCAAGAAATTTTCCAGTCGCTATACTTTTTATTCTCTTAACATGTGCATTAATGACCTGCAGTTCCATCATGCCTAAATGGAAAAATAAAATAACTTAATTTTAGATTCCCTGATGATTTCTTTATTTTGATATGATGCAATTTGCTAAATGAAATTCAAACGTTAATTTTTAAAATTTAAGGTTCCTGAACTACTGGATATAGCTTGAAACAACAGTGTGATATGATTCATTAACTAAATTTAGACAACTCCATTAGCTTTAATTTTTTAATTTTAGGCTTTTTTAGGCTTTTAGTTTCTCATTAAAAAGTGCGTGCAATGCAACCTCGTTGCCAGGGCATTTTGACTTTTTAATGCTCCGTAATAACGGTTCAGGGACCACAAGAACCTGGGAACGAGGTTGTACTTTATGAAGACTTCATGAAAAAAAAATTCGCGCTTACTATAATTTGTTTTGTTAGGATGTCCAGCAACTTTTCCCGTTGGTAAAATTTCCAAAAAAAATCTAGTTTTACTTGAAAAACGGACTTTTCTTCGGTTTGTTGCGGGAATGTAAGGCGGAAATGTTTTGTTGATGTGATCTTCGTGTAACAAACTTTTCAACCAAGCCAACGATATGTTTCTTAGCAAGGAATTTAACTTGTTACGAACATCAGAAGTGTTTAAAACGGAGGTATGTTTTGGTGCGCTGCATGGTATGCAGCCAAGAAGAACTAACAAGATCAGAAGGACAGATTTGGTTTTCTAAAAGAATAAACAGATAGAATTAATGGTCACGTGAACACAAATTACAATGCTTTGAATATTATTTTGTGTTCAAAACCGATCGCATGTGATACTCCAATTAAAAACAAGAATCTTTCATAGAATCATTTTCAATGTGGCAAAGCGCAATTCGTATTATTTATTTATCTGTAGAGAAGTGAACGTTACCAGTCAAAAGAAGTGCTAGCTAATATTCATGCTTTAAGATATGGAAGAAGTATCTGGGCTCTGTAACGGTTTGGTAACCCATGGCATGGACAAGTGACCCATCCCGTATAATAATAGCTAAGGATATCCTCCTCCCCAGGGTTTGTTGCCTGATGTCAAAGCCTAGCCCCTATGTCAAAAGGCAAGAACCCCTGGGGACGAGGTTGAGCTAAGGATGGTGTGTGATGGTGGTCATAGAAATTTTTTTTTTGACTAGAAAAATGTTATTCAGTTTATTTGGAAATTAGGTCATAAAAATAATTAAATTGGAAAGGCGTGAACGAGCAGACATTGTTATGGTAGTTATTTTAATTGGTAATTCAGTAGAGATAAGATCTTAACAATAATTTCGAGACATTTGCTAACCATTAGTAGATTTTTATTTTAAAAAATGACGCCATTTTGAGGCACAGGGAAGGAAGTTTCTAATATCCTTGCTTCTTTTGTAAATTAAAAGTACTGAATTAAAGAATCATATCGTGTCAGGTCATGTGAATCATTGAATCACGTGATTACCTTTGGTGAGGTAACGAAAGATGTACTGTCATCTTCTTACAGTTTAAATGTACGCGCGCAAAATACTTCCATAACCGACTGCGATTTCATTTTCGTGAGAACACCAGGAGTTAACTATGAGATTATTTTAAAATAGCAGTGATGTCAAGTGTCTTACGCCAGTGCTAATATTATTGTTCCCTCTATTTTTAAAATCTGGGCAAATTAATGCTGGTAGATAACAACATTAGCCCTACAATGCATATCCGCCCCCACTCTTGAATTTTATGCAAAAAACATAACTCTCATAATGTTCTAGAACTATACTAACTTTTATGTGAAACACATATGTCTTGCAAAAGATATGAAACGGAAAAAAGTGTGTTCCTTCCCAACCTCCTAGTCTGAACAGTCCCAGAAACCCTGGTCCGAACAGTGTTAAACCGCTACATAAGTGTCCGCGTAATGCCTTTAAAAATACCGGTGAAAGTTAAAGTGTCCGCGTAATGCCTTTAAAAATACCGGTGAAAGTTAATCCCTATAAAATTCACAACTATGTTTTAAAAGTCCATGAAAAAAATTGCTGTAAGTTTCCATAAGAATTCTTCTCTCAAAGACCAACAAACTCGATGAATCTTACGCCTACTCGTGAAATTATTTGCTAAATCGATAGTTTCGATTGACAAATTTATTCCAATTATCTCGTAGCCTTGTTCCATTTTAATTAATTTTGTCCTTTCTTTTGTTATTTACACATTCCGTGGTCTTTATGTGGTGTACTTCCGTCGCTCAAAAATGAAGGTTTAAGTGTCTCGTGTTACATGAAACCATTCTCGTGTAATATTACGTAACTTTCGTACATGTTCGTCCAAAAAAATAAATAAACATTTTCTTGAAAATTGGTTACTACGTGGAAAAACCCACGGATTCTCCCGTCGTATTTATGCCGGTTCTCCGATTATGGAACACGGAACATATTTCGTGCAATGCTATCATGAAGTAGCAATCTTACCATCTTGAACACATACGGTGGGAATTGGTAGTATAAAGAGATAGTCGGTGGCCCATGGATAAATTCACGGGATCGCCCGTCGTTTATTTAACGCATTTGTGTGTCTCGCAACTTGTGGTGCCATTTTGACGCACGAACAGACAGCAGGCAACGGCCATTGTTAAAGAGACTAGTCGTCAAGCCGTGGATAAATCCACGAGGTCGCCAGTCCTTTATATATCGCATTTTTTTGTTTCATAACAGACAGAAAAACAGACAGACAGACGGCGGCTATTATTATAGAGACTAGTGGGCAGCCCGTGGATAAATCCGTCCTTTATTTATCGCATTTTGTGTTTCCGTAACACAATTTTTTTCTCGCGCACAAACAGACAGACGGAATACGGCTATTATTAAAGAGATAAGACGTTATTCACGGGTTTAAAACTGGTTTCGATATTTTAATTTTCTAGGGTAAAGTTTTGTCCAGTCAACACTTTATCAACAATATTTTCTGAATATTTTCAATTCTTCCTAATTGGTCGGTTTTTCAATGTTCCGCTTGTGTTTGCAGTTTAACCCACTAAAAAGATTGATCGTTACGGAGTCATTCAATATCATTCACGTATTGTTGTTGTTGTTAGGGTTAACTCTTAGTATTTTGTTATCTTGTTTGTTTTGAAGAAAAAAATAAGGAAGAAGTATGGATTAAGATAATAATATAAGGGATGGTGACTGACAAAGTAAAAAGTGCAAGCTAAGCGCCAAATCGACTCTCTCCCCTGTCGTAACGCTAAATCGGCGCCCCCCTCTGTCGTAAACGCCAAAGTCAATCGTTAATTCCTGAAATCAAATGTCATTAAGGGGGATTTTCACAGAGAGAATTTTGAATGGCGAATTCGACGGCGAATTAGCTGCGAAATATTATTTTGATTTTCACGTGAAACGAAAAATATGTGGCGAATTTAAAATACTGAATGTAAGCACTCTTTTGGGTATTAAAAACAAGACAGTTATTTTGAATTCTTTCCAGTAACGAGTTTTCTAAGAATAAACAATGAATATTGCGTTCTGATTGGTTAAAATTTTACAGCGAAATATATCTTTGCTAAAAAGTAGAAACTACTTTACGGCGAAGCAAATTTTTCGAAGCAAAATCAAAACAAACAACTGCGCATGCTCAGATACATTACGCCGGCGCATTCGCTGTCCAATTCGCTTTGTCAAAATCCCCTTTTACACATGTAATCCAGTAGAACGTGTGGACGACAAACAGTTGCAGTTTGAGATACTTTCTATTTCCCGAAAATTTGATCTTGTATAAATAATTATCAAAGACACCCTAAATAATCCATCGAAAATCAATATATATCGTGATATCATGGAGGTAGAAATGTGATATGAAGTGAATAAAGTTTGCGACAACGTCAGAGTAAGTTGAACTCTAAAATATTTAAAATAAATGTAAATAAAAAGTAATATTGTACCTTGGTTTGAAATATGCAACTATCTTTTAAAATATGCCACATAATCATATGCTGATATCATGTGTGCAAATAACTTCTCTCTTTCTGAAATGATCATTACCCACTACTGTATTACTATTAAGTGTTCGCTGACCGCTAATACCATACTTTCGTGCACGCATCATACAAGTATCTCTAGTAATAAATCATTTCGGCTATCAACTGTTCTGACAACATCGATGATGAAATATTAATGGTGTTTATCCTTATCTGTATAATGTTTGATCATTGCTTTTGATGTAGTTGATGACATGGTAGAATCATTTTTGAACATACTTCAGTCTGCGTTGGCGTTTTTAAAGTAAAATCTATCTGGGGAATGTAAAGAACAAACCCTGTTATGAGGTTGTAGTGTTAGTTGTTTTGAAACTAAAACAAGAAATGATGCTATTTTTTGGACCTATTACCCTTTCCTCTTCAGTTTTAAATTACTGATGAATTAATTGACGTAATAATTTTTTATACTTTTGTTTATTATGACTTCCACAGACCACAATACATCTCGGTTCATTACCATTTGTTGATTTTTTATTACTTTTGTCTCGAAAGGCGGGGATCTAAAAACCACAATATGAAATGAGAACCAGAATTTCTGATGATTTCGACGTGCTTGCTTTTGTGAAAAATCGTGGAAGCTTTCATGTTTAAACTTTTTAGTTTCTTAAATATTTCGTAATAATTCTTAAACTATGAACACCTGATGCTTACCAGGCTAAGTGCACATCTTCAGTGTACTTGTTCTCAAGCTGGAAAATACTTTTCGGAATCTTATGTTGTCAATAAGTGCACTCGATCAAAGGATCTTAAGAAGCTTATCTTCAATAAAAGATAGCTATACAAAAAACAAATTTCAATGAGGACCGTCATTTTCAACATTATTGAATTTTTACATAATACCTCTACTTTTTTTCGTTGAAGGTAAAAATATTAACCAAAGCTTTTGGCTCCATTGTTTTTCTCTTTTTATGTCTGACAAAAAACTTGTGGATAAAGGTATCAGATTCTTTATTTCGGATTTTCTCCGCACAATCCCGGAATTTAAAAAAACTCTTAAAACCGTGTGAATATGCCAACCTGGGTGTTGGCGAAAGCTTGCTGAAAAGATATATTTTGGATATGTGATAGATTTTGTCGTTTTTATTTTTTAAAACCGCTCTCAACGGAAAACGGATTTGGATATTTTGTTTTTAATTTATATTTTTCTGTTTCAATACTGTA
Organism: Hydractinia echinata; assembly: GCA_030067915.1. Taxonomy (NCBI): domain Eukaryota; kingdom Metazoa; phylum Cnidaria; class Hydrozoa; order Anthoathecata; family Hydractiniidae; genus Hydractinia; species Hydractinia echinata. Next base: position 1,670,095 of record JASGCC010000063.1, read on the forward strand.
TTTGACTCACTGTTTGGGAACTGGAAATACTGAAAAAAAAATTATAATAACCAAATAAAGAAAATAAGGAAAAATATAAAGAAGAATTAATAAAATCAATAAGAAAAAAAATGACGTTTTAGCTGCTTGGCCGACCAACGAGAAATGTAAACTGATCACATGATTAAAAATAGACTCAACGATTTTTTTACCTTTTCGATTAGTATAATAATGGTAACGGCTGAGGGGCTAAGACGAGATAAAACAGCCCAACCGTGTCCGCAGAGCCTCCTAATCGCACTTTTGATTACTTGGTGGAAGTTTATTATCAAAAAGCAAAAAGACGCCCTGAGGACAAAATTGAAAAAAGCCATTAGGATTTCTCTAAAAACTAGATAATTTTAAAAATTCTCAAAATATGTTCAAACTTCCTCCAAGGTTCAAATAATTTTGAAAACACCCTTTTTTATAGGAAACACAAAATTTTGGCTGAGGCTCAATTTTGTTAAGTTTTTGTATTTTACAGGCTCCGTGTTACACACTTCTTGTTAGTTGACTATTTACTTGTGAAGAGTAAATTAACCTTTTTGCTTGCTTAGTTTGGAAGGAAAATTAGTTTTAACAACATGATAACAGAAGTTGGTAACTTTTAGAAGTCTCGGAAACTGTTTCTCTTTTCAAATCCTTTGTTTTTCTTTTCTTTTTGAGCACTTCAGGCTGCCTGCTATTTACAAGTTGCTTCGTGTTTTTAAGAAATTTGAGTCTTATATTACTTTTAAGATGTTATGCTTTTATAAAAAAAGCGTGTTTATATTATCATTGTGGAAATATTACTTAACACATCAACATCTCTGTAACTTGGAAAGCTGACCAGTAGGTTAAGTCTTTACAAAGGTTATAGTGTTTTTTCATATGTATATGGTTATGGAGTTCGCTTCGTAACACAAGATTCGTGGTTCGGTCCACAGCGCGGGTAGGGTATGTTAAGCAAGTGTCTTCACCCACAGCTATGGGTCGACCCATGCATGTGAGGGAAATTGGGTAGGCTAGTCGGTATATTCTTAATGTATACATTCCCAGGACCCGTTAACAGTTTCCAACACTGAAGTGGCTATGTCCTGTATAAATATTCGGAATAATAATGTCAAGCTGTTAGAAAACTCGTATTTAATAACGAATTTGAGGTCATTTTTTATGTTAACACGTGGTTTCCCAACTCAAGTGCCACACATCAAAATCTGAAGTAATCCACGGTAATGAATACACACCTGCATATTCTACCTATATTTGAGGGATGCGTAACGGGCGCTGAAATAACGATGCCTTTTTGATATGTGTTAAAATGTTATCAGGCTAAAAATAATTAACGAGTTTCTGAAGATTATAGATTTCAGAGCTTCTTTGACGGTCTATAACAGTGAATTATCAAATTGAATAACGCTTCTCTAGCAGCAAAATTTTGGTAAAAGACCTCTTCTTCTAAATGCTCACAAAATGAGTCATATGCATCATAGCAATTTTTTCACACTGAATGACATATTAACACAAAATTGAGGTCAAGTTCACCGTTCAATTTCTTCGTCAAAAACCTTAACAAATACTGTGTGAGAAGCATTTAAATTGTAATCTTCCGAATGACCTTGATTACGCGATTAAGAACTTCTCAGACATTCGTACGTTAATCAACTTCAGCGAGCAGTTTTGTGGCTTGAGAGAAACTTCTTGGGAGGGTCCAGTGGTTAGAATCTGCAATTAGCTATGTTGTTCTGCAATTAAAGAGGTAGTAAACAGTTGATTGTGAAAGGGATGGGCACATTAATTTGTAATCTATTGTGATGAGAATATAATTTTATTCGGTCCCAGGCTTTTTAATTAAAAGTGCGTGGGCACTAGGTTGGTAAACACAAAACTTTAATATTGAAATTTTTAGCTTTAATAGTAGGATAAGGCATGTTAGAAATAATAAGTAAAGAGATATAGGATAGATACAAGACCTACAATGTCATCAGCTATTTTAGAGTATTGGACTTCAAATGAAGAAGCTTATAGCTACATAGAGAACAGAAGCATCCATTTTGAAAACGAAAAATATTTTACTGAACAAGTAAAACATGTATTAAAAAAATGAAAAAATAGATGATTTGAAGGTAAAATTAAAAAACCAGTCACTGTCATTTTCACTCGCTTTGACCGTCATTTTTTACGTCTTCTCACCGTCATTTTCTTTGCTTGATTTCTAAATGCGATATACCCCTCTTCTGATTCTTGCATTTTATTGACTTTTACAGATTGCCATTTGTTGTTTTATTGTTCCTGAAGGCCTATGCACAAATAGACTTAAACAAGAGCCAGGAAGTATATTTTCCCATGTTCAGCCTGAAATTATTTTGTTCTTATATTTTCTTATATTTTGAGCTTTTTTTTTTTATTCATTTTTATTTTTTACAGTACATTACAAATATTTGCAATGTAAAATCTGAATACAAGGCTACCATGTAGAAATGCTGTGCGCCATGCGCGTTTTCCCACAAAAATAAGAAAATATCTGTAAAATTTAAGCCTTACCATTACTGTTATTTTGTTCCTATTTTTTAGCAATTTCTAGCCTTAATAACCACATCACTTTACTGTGTAATACCCAGACCACTTTATTGTGTCACAACCAGACCGATTTATTGAGCTCAACTTCTGGACACCCTCTAAACGTAAATATTTGTCTTTTGGGGTCTGGGGCTAACAAATACGTTCAGGTCAATACATCATCCAGCCCAATTAAGCGTTATGATGTGCGTTACTTTTTAAAACATCTTCGTTAATGACTGTGGTCTGTCGATGGGTGTGGTCTGTCGATGGGTGTGGTCTGTCGATGGGTGTGGTCTGTCGATGGGTGTGGTCTGTCGATGGGTGTTGTTGTGTAGTGTGTGTTGATTGACGAGATTCAAATATTATATTATTTGATTTAGTCCTTAGGAAGGGGGTGGGGAATCTACACGTCAGATTATCGTCTTGGGTACACTTTTCTATTTGTACCTCAACTCTGAAACCAGCTGAAATCTTTTAAATGTAAACTGAAGCAGGTCGTCGACACTAGGTGATTTTTGGTTTTACTTTTCATCTTGTCAAAGTCTGGACAGTACCGTTTTCTTTTCTTTTTTTTTAGATGTATTTCAAGAGGAATTTTTGGTATTTGTAGCGGTTTATCGCACTAGTGCGTTGGTTAAATACTGTCATTGTGCAGGTCCTTGGTGTATCAGTACAGGTTGTTGTTTCCTTTAAAATTTTATCCTAAGGCATACCAAGTAATTTATCTGAATTTCACGAAGTCTGGATGCTTTTGTCTTTCTTGTTTGTTTAGCTTTTTGTGAATGTAGGCATTTAAAAAATAGTTAACGGCTTTAATTAAACCATCTCCAACGTTAATAGCAATTCCGCTCTACAGTACTATTGTGGTTAAGTTTGTATGCAGGCCAAAAGGTTGTTCCCCACTTCATGTAGATTAACATTAACTTTAAAGCCAGCTTTAAAGCTGAAGTTGAAAGTTGAAATGATGTTATCGACCAATCTTTGTCGAACCTTTAGCGATTTTGGGAAGATGACGAAAATTAGCACCGATAAAATTTGGGTTGGTAATGCATGTATCAGTTAAAATAGCAAAGTTAAAGGATAAAAAATGGCAACAGTTGTCAAACAAAAGGGAATGTGTTTTGAAATTAAGTGAACCACTTCTGAGTGGAGTTCCTCCTTAGTTGCAGGAACGTAAATCGTACTCACTGTTACCGAGTACAGGAGTGCCATTTACGGGACATTTTATATTTACTTCTTCATTGATTCGAAGTCAAAATTTCCGCCATAAAATTAAAGTGTTGTTAAAGTTTTAATTCGACTGATTGGTGTTTACTCCATGGTTGCATTTAAAATCCGCCACACAAACTTAAATTTATATATTTGTTTTAATAAGTGAGAACCTGTATCAGTAATGTGTTGCTTTCCTGACTATAAATCACGTAAAAGAGGAAAAGGCAAACAGCCAACAAGCGAATGGGGGCAACCTCGTTCCCTGTGACTTCTTCTATTAAGATAATTATAATTCTATATAGTTATAGCGTTATCTAACTGTAACTTAGACCTTTAGAAGCAGTCTGCCTCAGTCATTGCACCGACCCCGCAAGTTCGGTCGCACTTCGGGTGATATTTTGTGGTACAGCCTAGATTAAACTGTTTTTTTTAGATAAAAATAAAAAATAAGAATTTTGGTTTAGTGTTCTTATAAAAATATTCCGTAAAACGCCGTAATCAAGCGCAGCGCTTATCAGCGGTGATAGTAAGACTTTGGTGCGCTTATTTGAGGGTGCGCTTAACAACAGGTGCCGTTCTAACCGGGCGCGCTTTATTACGGCATTTTACTTTAATTCACTACTTTCGTTAACACTTTTCGAAACAGTCCTGTCTAAGAACAGAAACATTCTATGCAGAATCCGAAAGTCTCTATAGAATAAATCCTTGTAACCAAAACATTACGATGTTCAACACTTACAGAAGAAGGTGAAAGATGCTCATTTGTGGAACCAAATCCGAGTCTCGGAAAAAATGAATGAGGTAGATATTTTTAGCCTAGAAATGGCCTCGTTGTGTTTAAAGGCTAAACTTAAGCCCCTAAACTTGAAAATATTTTAGCCCGGCAAAAATATAAATTATTTCCCCGTTTATTATCTAGAGTAGTCTTAAATTTTTGGCAAAATATTTTTTCTATTTTTTTAACTGAAATTTTTTTAAGCTTGACTTATCAAAAAGCGCACGCTGTTGAGAAGCAAATAGTCCTGGGAACGAGGTTCCCTGCTCTCTTCTTTGTTTTACCAAGGTTATGTTGTTATTAATCTTTCACAATTTCATTCAATTTTTTTTAGCATGTCAAAGCATGCCTTTATTCTTCACTCAATTTCGTCAAATTATTCCCGAATAAAAATTCGGCAAAAAACTTTAGTCGGTAAAGATATTAGTCGGTTTTACCAACAGTCACTTTTGGGCAATTTATTTTGGGGAAAAGTAATGGATAATTTTTTTTCAAAGCTATTTGGAGGAAGTTCTCCCTCCTGTAACAAATTATTAAATTCAAAATGTGAACTGACAATATCCAACATTTGCATTCTCTTATTTTTTAGGCATTTTGGTTAAAAAAGGAAGAGCGAAAATTGGCGAAAAAACTTAATCGGTAATCGGTATTATTCACTTTGTCAAAATTTGTAAAGGTATCAAACAAAAAGAGTGGCATAGCGGTAGGTGTACCAGCCGCGGAGATTTCAGTGGCAACGATGTTATGTCGCACTCATATTTTTCGATTCTCGGTTTTAGTTCCACAAATAAGCATCTTCCGAAGGAATGTGTAAAAAGTTAAATGTGTAATTTCAGTTTAGTTACAGCGAATATCTAGTATATCTTTTTAACTAGCTAGCCAAGAATAACATGGTCTTTGACGATTTTAAGTTGACTGAGTAACCAAATAGCTGACCGAGCCTGAAAATGAGGTAGGACGCATTTGTGCTATAAATTCGTCGTCCTGTATTTAGTATTTTCGATAAAACTGTATATTTCATCATCATTTTTTATAGACAATGTACCTAGCTAGGTAGGCAACTAGCTATGTTGAAGAAGCTTTCAGACAAATTTATTGACGCTAAATCTGGGTACTTCAACAGTAAAACTTGACATTGTTGTTGCTTCTATCCTATTAAATGTCTTTATCGATAAATGTATTGTAAAAGATATAGATATGCAATCATTTCCAATGCTTCTTTAAGCCTATTTTTTTCGTGCTTGTTTACATTTTAAACTACTATTTTTCTTGACGACGGCCAATACCGCTTCATATCAACCCAGTCCAGTCAGTCAAGAGCGCTAAGCCAATCAGAATGGCTAAAAACCCGTATTACCCGCTTGCAAAATCCAGACGGTTAACAAAATGGCAAAAGTGTCCGCTAATTCCACGCCCGTTTTTTAGAAAGTTTTTATGAGACTTTGACTAGAGTTCGGCCTGTGTAAAGAAATCTGTCCGTTAATCAGAGGTGTCCGCCTTTTGGAGTACACGTTAATTAGAGAGATTACTGTATATTTAAAAGCATTACAAAACTGAGACAAAATCAAAGAACGACAAAATGTGAACAGAGCCTTCTCAAGGGCGAGTTAAATAGACGAAGGTATTTTCTCTCATCAATCTCTGATGACGTCACATAACAGGAGCAGAAGTTAATAAAAAACTAATTATGAATTATTCATTTCTTCTGATAGCTGTAAAAAAAATTTCCCACACATAAATATTTCTCTCAAAACACTGTTGACGGTACATTTGCTATTCAAAATGGCGTCAAGACAAAATACTTAACTCGTCACTGTTCTTTATCGCTGCTGGTGCTGACCCCCGTCAAGACGTACCAATATAATCTTCGTTTTATGAAAATTATAAAGAAAAAATAATACTTTATAATAATAAGTCATTTTTATTTGGTATTTATATACTTATAAATGCACATTCGTAGAAAATAAATATATTTATTGGAAACTTATATAATTACATCTTCACAAACTTTTTTGAAAATAAAAACAACAATACTAAAACTGTGGCGGGAAGCACTTTGAAAATACGATTGAAATTTACAACTTCACTTTGGCACGCGAAAACATTCGGAAATTATAAAAAAAAAAGATGCAAAAAATAAACTCTTTATATACAAAAAATATAAAATACTTCAATGGTGACAAAAGTCATATTATTTTTTTTAAGCAAACATAAATATTTCAATCCTAAAAACAGTGATACGATTTGTTGCAAAATTTCGCGTAAAAATTAAACTTCAGTACTACACAAAAAATTGCACTTTAAACTTTTTTGTTCGACATTCAAAAGCCATTTCTTACAAAATAATGCTCAACTAGAACTAACGCGCTATAAAAGTACTGTTTAAGGTAGACAAGCAGTTTTTTATGTCTTTGTTCCACCTGATTGCATGAATTCAATTTATTACGAGCTGACAGTATAAAAATGTGTGGCACGATCGCCTTGTATTGTTCTGGAACCTCTACGAACCTTGGCCCTTCTTCTCCTCCTCTTGTACAGTCCTATATACCAATGTGGCATTTTTATTTTTTTTGGATAAAGTAGTGAGGAATACGTGGTCGAGTGGTCCATTTGTTCTTCATAGAGTAAAGTTTCGGCTGTTGCATGCTTCTAAGACGAATAGGAAGAAGGGCTTTATTAACAAACCTTCTTAAATCAATCTTATCCAAGCTATAGTACTAATTCCAGTTTTATCACTTGTTTTCGCAGAAATTACTGTTACTGAGAAATTGAGAGACGTCTTTCTTTTTGATAATATAAATCGCTGTTAACCTGCTGTACATAATTCACATAAAAATATGTATATGTATATATAAATATATATATTACTATTTATACTATCTATGAAACCGGTGATGATCAAATCTTAATAAAAGATAGAGAAATGGGTTGCTGAGTCACCAGCTAGAGTCTTTGATGCTCGTTTAACTCGTCCTTGTAAGCTTCTTCTTCCATGCCTTCGCTTTAACCCCAAGTACCAAGAAAGTCTTGATTTAGATTTAGGATATTTTATCGAACTATATAAATGTTGAAAGTGTTCGGAAACTTCTTCAAAAAGGAACGTTTCAAGATCGGCAGTGTCCTAGCAAGGTAGAGATAAGAGTTAGGAGAAAAGTTCTATTTTTCTTGTATATATTTTCTAGAGGTATCCTTATTGCTTCGAAGTTGTTTTGGTGGCTTTGGGACAGCATGTTTTTAAGAAAATCCAGTTTTTACTAATAGGCTAGACGTCAAAGGTTAACTTGGAAAAAAATAAGGTTATTCTATCCAAAAATTGATGTGTTTTCATGCGATGGAGAATTCTCGAAGACTGATAATCTGAATGGATGAAATATCGATATTTTAATAAGTATAACAACCCAACAAAACTACGGCACACTAATAATTTTTCGCCCTGGAATGAGGTATCTTCGAAGTCTGGGTCTGTAGGACTTTTTATGTCAACAAAAAGGTCAAGCATTGTACTGTAAATCTTTTCACACATACCTTTGCGACAACTTTTCCATTTTTACTAATAGCCACATATTTGCCAGTGGCGACACTTTTGATTCTTTTAACATGCGTTGAGAAGACTTGTATTTCCATTTTGGCTAAAAAGAACAAGATTGAGTTATGTAGATTTCGGAAGAGTGAGAATATTTAGAAGACAGACGGAAGATTATCATTTTGAAAGAAAAAAATGAAATAAATATGCAGCGCTACTACTTTAAACATATAAAATACAGGCCTTAATATAAGATGACCTGCGGATGGTCATTACGATCAAGAAATACTAGCCACTATTTGAAGAAGATATTTACAAATACACGCTATCTTTGTAAGAATAGTTTTATAAGAACACGAGCCTCTTTTTTGCCGAAAAATAAGATTTTTTTGTTTTAGTGGTCAATTCTTGTGTGGTCAATTCTTTTCCCGCTAAAAATAACTGCAAAGTAATCTTGATACTGGTTCGTTTGTCCACGAACACAATTATAGAGCTCCAGTTGCAACAAAAATCTCGTTTTCACATATAAACATAAATTTTGGAGAAATTTAAGAGCGAAAATTTAATAAGTAAGATCAAAATAAAGCTGGAGTTGTGATTTTGGGTCAGATTATATTGGTTCTTATCTAAAAAAAGCGTGAATAAATTTTGAATCAATCCCGGGCTGTACAAGAATTTGATTACAGCAAAACAACAAAAGAAGAACTTACTGTACTTCGTTTTATTAATGTTGCCTCCTACTTTACCAGACGGTAGCACTTCAAGAAAGAAACCAGTTTTGCTGAGCAGACGAACTTCTCTTCTATTCGTTGGTTGCTCATAAATAGGATCTGATTTGCGTTTCTTACGCAGTCTTTCGACAATTTTTTTGTCCATAGTTTTCGCAATAATGTGCCAGAATCCTTCATCTTCCTTCCCTGTGGTTTGTTTAATTAACCAACGTATAGTATGTCTTTGTGATTGGCTATTGTTGGATGATGGAAATTGAGTCTTTCTTAATCCTGTGAATGTAACAGCTTTGGAATCGCAGACATTTGTAAGCACGACAAATGATATAAATAAACTTGGTAGGATTTTGCTTGGACGCTAAAATAGATTTAAAAAGATTTTAGAAAAGCAAGCCATGTATTTAAATATAGAATACCTTGAACCTTATTCAGTTCGGGGGTGGAGGAGTGGAATCCCTCCTCCCCTCAGATTCCCCCATGTTTGTTTTTTAACCCCTTTTTAGCTACATTGCAAAGATATATTTCAGATTTAGTTATGCTCAAATTTTGCAGTTTATAACATAGGTTTATTTAAACGAGAGGAAAAGTAAAAAGTATTGACACATTATTAATCCGATTTCCCGATTTTCCGATTTTATTAAATTTACTCCAAAAACAATTGTGTGTATACTTGGAGGAAAGGTGTATATAAGAATGAAACTGTAAGACAAAACAATGTAATTCCTCGCGGGTATTATTTTGCATCCCACCAAAAAAACGCTCTTTAACCGCGCTTTTTATGGTCAATATTTTCGTAGAACAAACAGTAATATCTCTCTGCGCGAAATGTAGTGTATCACTTTGTAATCCCGTCGCACTTTGCAATACTATGCCACAAAAAAGGACAAAAGCTCGTCACAACATGCTAAGTTCTCAAAAAGGTATTAGAAGTTTGGAAATATCAATTTTTGCGATTTTGTGACATTGATATTACTGCTTGTGGTGTAGCTACATTTTTCACGGCAAAAAGGCGCGGGAATGTATAAACGATTATACCGTGGGAAATTATATTTTTTGCGTTATGCAATTTTATTGTTACATGCAATTTTTATTATGTGTCCATAAAGTGTTTTTCAAGATATAATGTGATGAAAAAGACGTGGTTTGGCACGCCAAAGCTCATCTGTAATTGCATTTGTTATGTAAGTTGTAGCTATCATCATTGTAACAAACTGTGATGAAAAGAGCGCAAAAAGTAAATACAATTTGGCTTTTTTTCACGATTTGCAAAATCAATATGTTTTGTTGACTCAAATATCCCCAAACATGAAAACATCTGATGGCGGGAAATTCGACATTCCCAATTCGTCAATTTGTATTGTTGCACGTCACCAGTGTAATATTGTAGTTTTTTTATACTTATTTTTAAAGCATATTATTTCTATGCTTAATTACCTGTCAAAAATGTGGCTGATATTAATTATTAAAGGGCTAAAATTAACAGAGTTTTTTATAATTTTTAAACAAGAAATTCAATTTTAATAATTTTAGCACTGCTAACATTCCAACACATTTTTTATTCTTTTTTAACATTTCTGATCATTCTATTACGTGAAATTGAGTGTTGGGTCACAACGTGGCCTAAAACATTTCTTATGTCTAGTATAAAGAGACAATGTCAAAGTCTCTTGTTCCAGTTTTTAGATGATCTTTGTTCTACAGAGGTGGAAAGGTGTTGTGGGTGTCGGAAGTGTATTTCAGAATAAAGCAGAAAAGGCACAAAACTAGCGAAAAAACAATTTCAGTAATTCATTTTTGTTTGTTTGTTTTGATAGCACTATTCATTCAATTTTTACATCATCAACGACAGTGTTAATTCGGCCAGCGTCATTGGAAAGCAGAGAGCTATTTAACGATCGTTTGCGGTGTGTGTTTTTTCTCGCAAACAAGACAACTACGTCGCACAAGGCTATCCGCAAGTTATTTTACAATTAGTTGACTACCATTTGAATTAAAAACACATCAAAAGATGCGAGCAGCTCTTCTAAATAAAATGCGGTTAGTCAATGAGCAAGTAAAACTAATTAACACGCAGTAGAAAATCTTTTATCCATCTGAATAAACAATAATCTATATGGCCGTGCAGGAAAGCTAATTACCAGAACAGAGTAATGTGTTATTGATTTCTCGCTGTCGACATCCAGTTTTTAATTGAGAACCAACAAAGTGACAGAAAGAGTTTCTACGTTGACGCAATAGTTTATAAGTTTTAAGTGCAATGCAAATAAAAATCATAATCATGTTATTAATTGAGTTTCTATGTTGCAAGGAGATTTGGAACGAAGCGTATATTAGAACTAAGATGGACAATGAACTATACTTATCCAGTTTAATTTTTTGCTAAAACTTAACAGGACACATTTGTTTTATGTGTGACTTCTTTTAAAAGGCTCAGATACGCTTATAACCCTATTCATGCTTGAAGGAGGGCTGATTTACCCCTCCCCCTTTTTTTTTATTTATTTTATTTTGTTTGTCATCATCAATGTAACTAAATACAAATCAATTACACAAATATTTCACACATCTTTAATTTTTACCCACTTCAACAAATTTGATGACCAATTAGCAAAAATGCTGACATTGACAACCAAGTTATTACTTAAGGTCTAGGCAATACTTTTGGCAAGTTTGATGTCTTTTTGAACAATAACCTTAAAACATACAGATGAGAGGCGGAGGGTCTGATTTGAGGTGTCCCCAAATAGCCCAGCATAAATAGGGTTAAAAGAAAATGACCGGAAGGTGTTTTAGCAGGTCTTCAAAGCAGTCATGAAAAAATCATGAAAAAATATCTGTCCAAAAGAAAAACTAGCTCTTAAGAAAGAGAAGATCGAAAGAGTAAAAGAAGATTTCAACGTGTGTCATTAAAACCATGACTGTATTTGTGATAGGAAAGTTTGCGATTTAAACAGTAACTATATTTGAGGTTTGCCAACTACGGCGGTTTGTGGTGCAAGTTGTGTGGCCTCAAGTGAAGCACCGTGTATGTCCTAAGACACAGATCAGGTCTTTTATTTGGGGAAACTAGCTACACTATAGCATCAGAACAATCTCATGTCAAAAACTGTGTGTTTTTCTCATTATTAAACAGCATTGCCACCGGAAGTACAAAAGTAAATTCTTTATGAATTCTTTTTTCATAACATGACAGCATGTCAGACAGAAGTGACATAAATGACACAGCAAAATATTTCATGAACAAAAGCCTGTCATGCTGGAGATGCAGTTGGAAAAAAAATCGCTAGTTTCTCATTCTCAATATTTTTCCGCATTAAAGTAAGTTGAGCATTCTTAACGATACTGGCAGATCTTTCTAATACAATTAGCGAGCAATTAACCCAGACCATTAAACTATCCATAACAATTACATGTTATCCTCAAAATAAAATGGCTGAAATTATTGTAATACCAGCACGATGAATTTTGTGTCATTTATAAACTGTAGCATCATTTCCGATGGAAACATACTTCCTAAAAAGTTTCTACGTTGATGTTGGTACATAGTGCAATGTTTTAATACAGTGTCTTCTTGTGAAACAACTCGACATTACACCTTTTTAATAATCTATAAAAAAGCCAATGAAAAAAAACAAAAAAAAAAATTTAAAACATAGTTATGCAATATTTTTAAATTATATAATTCCTTCTTTCAAAATATTTTCACATCTTAAAAATAACATATTTCAATTTTAGTGTTTGATGCTACAAAAGTTAAACATCACGTGACTATGTCATTGATATCATGATATCATACTCAGATTGGTGGTGATAACATGAGAAATACAGTGTGTTTTTACCGCATGCACCTCGTGATTGCAACCATAAAGGTGAAAGCAAAGAGGATAAATGTTGATATTTGTTAAGCTGATATCTACTTTGCTTTTTATGCGTCAAATAATCGAGGTTGATGCCCGCACTGTGTACCGCAAAGGTTATCACCAGATGATCAGATAAGCACACTGCTGGTGGAACACAAATATACCAGGATAATGTTATCTTCCAAAGTGCAGGCTGCAAAAAGAAATTGCATCGAGGGAGGTTATAATCTCATATAACAATCATCTTTCTCTGACATTTTTTCCCTATCATTGTCAATAATCTTTTTATAGCTTTTTTCCGTGCGAACTTTGCACGAACATTAAAAAATACCTTTAGCGTTGACGCTGCGGAGCTGTCCACTTTCCGTCATGTTAAAAAAAAGACCCGATGAAAATGCTTATGTTATGTTGTTTTGGTGCACAAGTTTTTGAAAGAAAACCGTGTTTGTGTGGAACAGGAAAATACCGCCCTATGCCATAACGCCTCCCGCCATTACCATATACATTTTGAACAGTTAATATTATGCGCGTAAAGATAATATAACCCTTGAGTCAGTAAAGACGTTCTGTTAAAATCTGTGCATGGTGTTTTGGATTATTTTTATAAAAAATAGTTTACAAAGAAGTCGAAGAAACAAATACAACCGAATAAGATAAATAAATAAAAAAAATATAAATACCCAAAAGTAAACAAGTGATGGTAGTTGAAAAGAAATAATTTTTCGTCAGTCGACTTACCATTCTATTACAACCACAAATTTCTTCTCCGAACATGCTTGTTTTTCTTTTTTAGTTGTAATTTTCTTTCTATTAATTTCGATTAACGCATATATAATAACTATGATCCGGTCACTTCGACTATTCTTCAACGAGGACAGACGCAATGAACTACTTTATTGCTTTAACAACTGTGTAATTTATATGCCTCGATAATTATAAACTTGATAACATGTCTCGATTAGCCAGTAAGTTTATTTTAAATACTTTTTTTTACAGGGTTTGATTTTTTTTCAAGCCAAAACTTAATACGCTAGTTATTGGTTGTTTTCTTTTCATTTAAACATGGTTGGTTTGTATCAGTATCCACTTGATGGTCCGTCTTTGTCGGAAGCATTCTCCGATAATCCGTTGTCCTACATAACATGGCTGTAGTTGTTTTTATCAAAATGTCTCAGTTTTTGACCTCAATGGTCAATGCATTTAATAAGGTTTGAGTCAAGCTTATTTTTGTGTGAAAATGTAAAATATTATTTCGAAAAACTCTTTTCATTTAAGGAACTGTCTTTTTTATTGCTTCTTTATAAGCATATGGCGTGACTCACATAATCACCCTGTCCATACGCACTATAGACTTGCATTGTTAAGACTTAAACATTCAGTTTTCGTACCAAACCCTTCACATAAAAAGTTATTTAAAGAAGGGTAGGTCGAGTTGAATGTGCTCTGTCGAATGATACATAATGAGAAAGGCTTAAGCTTCACTAATCCATCGTTTATTTCTTTTAAATTTTGCTTAAGACAACATTTTTGACCTATTATTGCTAAGTTCAAAGCAAAATTCCTTTTTGCTTATGGTGTCTATAACTGTTATTATGAAATCATGTTTCCGGTTTTTAAAATACAGAATAAATACAAGATTTTAGAAATCCCACCCCGTATTTAAAGTTTTCTTTGCATACAGAAATAATCGATGGGAAAAAAAACTAGAATGCAATAAACAGCGGTTTTGTGCAGATGAATGATTCTGTGTTAAATCGTCTGACATGTGTGTCAAGCTGACAAATTATCCACGTTAATCTTATAATCACACACATCAATCCTAATCAGTCGATAAAAGGTGTCACTTTCAGGCTAATGAGGAGGCTAATTATTTTTTTAATTCTTTTGAATGATATTGGAACGAATCAAATCTAATTAAGAATATGCGTAGCTAGCATAGCAAGTATCGTGGGACTGCCTTCTGGTCGACTGAAATATTCACAACTTCCTAATGTCTGTAGGATTCCGAGATCTCCTTAATGCAAATGACATTTTAAAGAATTTTGCAGAGGGAATCCCTGAAATGGAGCTTTGGAGTAGGGAATTTCTAACGTTAAAGCTAATCAATTGATAATTCATGTTATATGTAGACCCTGGGAAGTAATGAGAAAAGTACCCCACAAGTAGCTATTTATTTTTTGCTGATATTAAAGACGAGGTTGTTTTTCCAAAACGAGGCAGGTGGTGAGCATTTCAGATTAGTTGTATATAACGAATTATTAATAAAGAATTATTACTGTGTTGCAAAATTTTGTTTCAATATAATGGATTGATAGCTATGGATAGTATTGTGGACAGTAGTAGTGACATATAGTAGTGACATGAAAAGATGACAAGAAAGAGAAATATTTGTATGCAAGCCAGATCAACATGGTTGTTTCAAAGCGCTATTGATTAATGATGTAACAAAGAATTCTTCATTTTAAGTCCAAAGGAGACATTACCATGTATTAATTTAAGCTTCTGGGAGTTCCAAATATATGAACCATTTGACCATACAACTGGATCTCTGCAGTAGGTTTGTTACAAAGGCACTACTTTCGCAGGTGCGTGCGCCTATAGACTAAATTCTGCTTGTTAAGCTTTCCAACTAGCTATTATTACAATATAACGTACGTCAGGGCCTGTGAAGACCTGAAAATTCAAAAACATGCTGACAAGGATATGTCGCTATTAGCACCCAAGTCACGTTTTTTATTAGCGCCCCTCTTAAATAAGCGCCCTATTTTAGCGTAAAAGGTAGAGTTAAAATTATTTTACTGAAAAATAGCATTATTTTTAAATTTATCTATCTTCAAATGACATAACATGTCTCAGGGCTGTCGACGCAAGAATGAGAGTGGAGGCCAACCTCTTCCCCAAGGCTCTTTGTCTCTCATCGGCGCTGCGCTTATAAAATTTATAAAAAGTAAAAATTCCAGAATGCCAATAAAAAATAAACCTTTATACAAACTTCCTATCTTCAAACGAGCCTAAATCTTGTTACTTTTATATTCGATTAAAATTTTAAAATATTGGGTATAGACCAACATATTACTAACATATGTAACTATTAATGTTATACCACTTAGATTATAATAATGATACCTGAGTTATAAAAAAATACAGCAGGTAAAAAGTCACCCCTTGCCTCCAGTTTCGACGGTTCCTGTATATTTTCTTCGACTAGTTAGCTGAGAACACTACATGAATTGATAAAATCAGTTACTCTTTTTTACAATTTACGTTGATACAAACATATTCTTCAATAAAGAAAGAAATTTTGCAGTTGCCGTTCTCCCTTCGACTCGAGAAAAGAGAAACATTTTGAGGTTGTAGGTAGAACGTCAAATATTTTAAAATATATCCTTTTTTTAATTTTGTCAGTTTCTTCGTCATTTTCGCCTTTTTTTTTCAACTTGACAGCAGCCATATTTGTTTTGATTTTATTTATACGTTCACGCTTTCGTTTAATTTGTCGAATCAATTTTTGGCGCGCTTTTTATATGACGAGCTTTCATTAAATGTCATTGACAACGCCGTTGCAGATAGTTCCCATTCTTGTTTCGTAAAATCTCTAATATACAACTCATGCGGGCTATAAATACTGCGTGATATTTCTAAATCATTCAGAGAAAACTCTTATTGAGTAAAAATCTGCAGGGGAAAAGGGAGGGGGGGTGGGGGGATGCCTTTTCCCTATAAATAGTGGACTTTGAACACAATAAAATAGCTGTCAGAAATTTATCAAGTGAATTATTTGGGTCAGCAAGACAAAACGTCAGGGTAGACCTTTCTGGCCATAACAACTTGGTTCATATGTAATTTTGGAAATTGATATTTAAGAGACAGAAAACAACAACTTTTTTAACACTAAATCCACTATAATTCTAAAATTAACATGAAATGGATGTTAGAGCAACTATTTCATTACAAGCGTCTATTTATGTTCATTCAGGGCAAGATAAATATGGAAACAAGTGTACTATGAACAGTGGAGAATTTATGAATTATCAAAATAGTAGCTGAGATCTGAGAGAAGTGGTAACGTTGCAGGAGAGAATGTATAATGGCTGTCTTTGCATTTAAATAATCACAACAACGGAAAGAGCAAACAAACAAACAATTAGATAAACAAACAAAATAATAAGACAACAAAAGATAGGTAAAAAAGCGAACAAGCAAACCGGTAACTGGTATACAAACAAACGGCTTACTTTAAAAGATGTCGGATACCAGAAAACATTTAATTTTCTCATAGTTGTAAAGTTCACCTTCCTCATAGTTGTTCCTCAGTTGTCTCCGGATAGGTAGAGAATCAGACACATTTTAAGCACATTTTTGGTATGTAAAGATCACCAAGACCTTTTATATAGAATTGACTTTTCCCATGCCACATACGTGACACTTTTACTTTGACCATTCATGCCGTTAGTCAAGGCACGTACACTAAGCCAAACTATTGGTTGAGGGATTTAGATATAGTGTAAAAGAAATATGTTTCTACTAAAAGGTTGAAAACGTATTCTCTCTGCTTGCATGCAACGTCATCGCTTATAGACGAGTTTCGAATGCTAACTCATAGTGCTCAGTCGGAAAGCAAATGTTGCAACATTTGTATGTGTCCTGTAATTCAGTGAAAAGCTATCCAAGCTACAATTCTATCGAATATCCCTTTTAGTATAACACCCAAACAAAAAAACAAAATGTTCAACAACAAAAAAAATTAGTTCAGTGTAAATTTTAAATTCGATTTGTTTTTTTTCATCGATTTAAAGTAGCAGACACTTTGGGAAGCTTCCCTGGTCTGACTGTTTTTATGTGCCAAGAAGAGTATACGCTGTTGTGGTTGGCAATAAAGTGAAATATCACACAAAAAATAATGTTTGAATGAAGTTTGACATTTGAAGTGATTTAATAAAGTTCGAGAATGTTATGAAATAATGATAGAATACTCTTAATTTGTATTGACGATGAGAAAACGTTCCATTTAAAAAAAAAAATGCTGAATGGCAACCTCGTCTCCAGGGCATCTTGTATCTTTCTTACATCGGGACGCGATCTCACCGTCCCGATATAAAAACGAGACAACAGGCGCTGAGAACAAGGTTGGCTGAATGCAATTTAAAGAAACGTTAAATGTCTGACATACCGAAACGTACATAGCATACATACATTTTATAGAAAATATTATTTTTTTAAATAAAAAGGAAATATCTCACTGCGTAGCATGCCAAATGAGCGGAAACAAACAATTAGTTTAGTAACTTATATGCAACTTCGCTTCCAGGCTTTATTTGTAAAAAAATTAATTATTTTCCACACCTCTTATTAAAAATTTGAGGATGTTCAAATGTATCAACCTTGATCCCATGCCTTTTGCGTGGTTTTGAAATAAGCTCCTTTCGTCTTCATATCAAAAAAGAACACAGGAGATGTTAGAAACGAGGTTTTAAATGTTATTGCAGCGTTGAACTTTTCTATATTTCATGAGTACAGTTACAGAAACATGGTTTCTTGTATATACAACAAACCAAGTCTATTTTGCTTTGGTCACGGATTGGATGACATAGTTCATTTCGTGAGTTACACAAAAAAAGGGAACACGGAATTATTTTGCTATTATAAACAAGAGTGAGAAATAAAAAATAACAAACGACATAAAATTTTATTTCTTTGCTTCTGTCGAGCCTTTTTTCGCAAATCCAAAAAAAAAATAATGTTGTATTCAAAAGTTGACTATCTACTTTTTTGTACTGTAAAGATGTAACGTCCTGTAAAAGTATTAAATTGGTAGAGGATGCAAAATGGTAGGACTTGCACTGTTGCAGCTTAAAGCTATCAAGGGATCGCTCCTCCTGCGTGTCAGGTATCGCCATCATGAGAAATTGATAATCGAGCAAATTTTTTCATGACTCGTTTTGACAAACTTTTTTGTACATTTTGTTCACGTACATCCCATATTGAAGCATGTTTTTGTGTTTTACACGTATGTGACTTTAGAAAGAAGAATTTTTAAGTTGATGTTAGCGAGGTATTTTCTGTAAAAGGATTTTAATAAAAATACAAAAACTATGATAATCTTCAGAAAAATATAAGCTCCAAAGTGCTACGTATGAGAACGAGTAAAAAACTAACCGATTTCTTGGTTTTTTAGAAATCGGGAAAATCGGATTTTCGGGTCGGCATTTGGCTACTGAATTATATTACGTAAATAAACTTTTTAGGCAGACATGCCTATTTTCGATAAGCCAAGCTGTTAATGACATCAGAGAGAAGTGCTAACATGAACTAACATTTTTGCTACGTTTTTGTAAGTAAAAAGTAGATTTGATTTAAAATGCACTCATAAATTAATGAAGAAAGATGGTAGATATTAATCATTAATATAAATGATATACTTTGAGATATTAGATACGAAACTAGAGTGCTGTATAATATGCACATACCGTTGTTGCAGTACAACTATCTCTAGATAATTTTCACGACGATCGTCAAATATTTCGTGACGACACTACGCAAAAAAAGAAAAGAAAAAGATAATTGGAAAGCAGTGCTTTGAGAAGTAATTTAAAGATGGCATCCGAAGAGCATGGTCATGTCGTGTTGTCGGAAATAGTTCAGCAACTTTAAATCAAACAAATAGTAAAATTAATTATAAACAATATTAATAAATGTAATAGAAGTTTGAAATCAAAACAAGTAACGCATTTTAACATCAGCCATCTTGAATTTGAGAAAATCGTCCAGAAATTAATTTAATTGCGGTGTGCTTCTCCACTATGCTTTAGTTTCGTTGCGAATTTTCCGGTGATCGTAATAAAAATCGCTGTGAAAATCTTCTTGTGGCTAGCTAAATGCCTTGATTACTCATATAATCCAAGAAGCAAAATTTACAACGCTAGTTACTTGTAATTTCTTTTTATTTCTAAACAGGACATTTGTGTGGTGGAGGGGAAGAAATTATCTAAAATCTAAAATGTAAAAAATAACCTGAGTCATTCATCGCAACCTCAAATTAAACTTCTGCTAATTAATATTAATATAGCATATATGTTCTTTTTTGCGTAACCGCAGGGAAAAGGACAACCCAATGCTCGAGTGTTAGATATGCTATTAAAGAGTTTCATACCGCGCAGGTCTGGACAAAATTGCAGCTTGTTTATGTTGGACTCGATTACCCCCATTGTTTTCCCGGTCAGTTGCTCATAAATTTAAAATGTGTGGGCGCAGTTGAGGCACATATTATTTATTTCCTCCTTATATTTTTATCTTTAAAGACGATCCATACCTGATCAAGAACGATCTAGAGCAGAAGTCAAATAATTACTTCCACAAGAGCACAACTCACATCCAGTGAAGCATGAAAATTTGCCGTAAGGACCTAACAGAATTAGCAAATTAACAGAAAATTGTATTAGTCTGACATTTCGCTATTCCTACCTTGCTAGGCTAGACAAGAATTAAAGATATTCTAAAAATAATAGAATTTATTTTCAGTGTAGAACAGGCCTTACAGAAATAATCTCGGTTTCACGTTATTAACCATGATTTGGAATGCACTGCAGCAAGCGAGAGATGTGTCGTCTCAATTCTAATATCGGGATCTATTTTAGCAAACAGAACTGTATTATTCATTTCGGTTTACAAACAGTTGATAGCCCGAATAAACTTTAAAGATCTTATTCTTTATCCTTGATTTCAATATGATTGAAATTTCTTTCAATAAAATTAATTTCTAATCAAAACCAAAGATGTTGCAATTTCTTCATAAATTTCTTGTATGAGATGATAGATTTAGCCTGCTTTATACATATTTTACGATTTGAAAGTTTTTTTAAAATATTCAGAGCTAACTTGAGGATGAAGTCAGATCAATGAAACGTAAGTGGATATTTTCTGTTTCGTTAGAAACTTGAGTTTTTCAGTGAAAATTAATAAACAAAGAAAAAAGAATAAAATTCAATTCGTTGCCAGCCGGTCACGTGCAAAATTTGCAGTCAGGTACCTACACTATTCAGCTTGTAAGTTGCTGTCTCGGATTTGCAGTAATAAGTGTTTACAATCATTACCAAGTTTACAATCATTGCTAAGTTTAGAATGTTTTTTGTGTAATAACCTTACGCTTACCAAGCACTTCCTTATAATTATTTTATTGTGTTTCTAATTAAAGAAATCTTGTTTAAGACAGCGAGATATGACTCACACGATAAAAAAAATTGACATTTACAGTAATGGGCAGCCCCTAACTAGTTCTAAGGTGCTGGGGTCTTGAGGCAGCCCTCCACGAGTGCATTACACTATTTAGTGAAGTGAAAATGGCTGAACATGAACCTTGATGACACACGAAAACTTGTTTGAGAAAAAGAGATGCAAGTTCGATTCAAAATTTATCAACTTTAGATTGTTAACAGAAGCATGTGCTGAGCAAATGTCCACTAACAACATTTAAAAATTCAGAAAAAAAAAGGATTTCTCCAGTAGATTTTATAAGGACGATTAATGCAGAATTCAAGAGTAATACAAAACAGCTCCGAAAAAGGATATTTTAAATTATCCGGTATCCGAATTATGCGGCGGATACTATTTTTAAACGTACACGCCTAATTTTTGAGAAGAAGTTATCCTCTTTTTATATCTGCTACACTCTGATTCACGAAAATCGTTAGTTTACAGGAACCACTGTACAGTTGACCAGTATAAACACACCGACAAATTCTAAAATTCTTGTTTGAGAATTCAAGATGCAAAATTTCGATAGCCTATTAAGCTCCCCTCCCATCTTAAAAACCGCGTGGCAATGTCTAAGATATTCTTCACCCATGGCAATTAAGATCACTATGACATTTATATGGAATCTTTTTATTTCCTATTATTCGAATGTTTGTAATTTGCGTGATTGATAGACAACTATATTAAAGTGAGAAAAAAACCCACTTAGAATAATTGTAGCTAACACATTAATAGAATACACCTTTCCCGAATTTCATAAATTATAATAATTATGACGTCATCCGAAATTTTATAATGCTCTTCAAATAAGGATATTCAGATATAATATCAAATTATTATGACAAAACTGAATTTTTTTAAAGCAATATAATATTCTGGTTGGATTTTATTTAGATTTGAAAAATATAATTATTTTGAAAACGAGGCTATTCTTAGAAAGCTCGTCTATATAAAGTGTTTGACCGTAACTTTCAGCTCGCAGTTGAGGCACTTATAGGTATATTATAGGTATAGGTATATTTTTTCGCCGTTATATAAATGTTACAGGTTAAAATATCTTGTAATATATACAAAAATGGCCGGAGCAAAAAGAAGGCACAAATTGCCTTATCACTAAGCCCCGTTGTTAAGCAAAAAGAAAGAGAGAGTTAAAATAATACTTAATATAATAAAGCAATATTCTAACTATATATATTCCATAAAAAGATTAGTTGAATTTACAAAGGTCTATGTGAGAGTGTGCATCTAAAAATATTTACAAATGTCTATAAGATCAGTCGTTAATAATTTTGTTTTTACATTTTTCTTGAAAATATTAAGAGTTGAGTTTGTTTTGATAATTATTTTTTGAAAATCTAATATCATATTTATGTTGTATTGAACTAAATTGGTTAGTAAACAATTTTAGTGTTATGTTTTGTTTCATCTTGTACATGAAAAGTAAAACTTGATGCATATTTAACTGATAAATGTTCAAAGCCCCAATTTGAAGAAATAAGTGTTGTGTTGGTGCATATCTGTCTAAACTTAACGAACAGAAATATTTACGAACTTAAGTTATCTGTTCTCTATCTCTCGATAAGGAACTTAGGGATGAGAATCATTTTTCGTACCAACTTCTTTAATTGAGTTTAGCATAATTAGGAAATTCGGAAAAAATCTATTATCTATACAGATTTCATGTTTTAACAGTTGACCACTATTTTTTTATTATACAAAATAATTTCCCGTGAAAGCTCAAAAATTAATCATCAGTAATTAACTTAAGTGGTAAGTATTGTTGTTACAAAATTAATTGTGACCTAAATATAAACTATCGAAGTATCAGAAAGCGGTAAGTATTGTTGTTGTTGTTGTTGTTGTTTCTTTTTCTATGCAAGGATGAATACAATTTTACACACACTACAAATAAAAAATGAAAGAAAGTAGTACACACGAAAACAGACGGATACACCAACCCACTTTTAAAAGATACAAAAAATGGGTCGGCTACAGAATAAAAATAATATTATAAAAAATAAAAATAAAAATTTAAGATGGGTCCAACGTTTACGGTGGCATATTTGTGCCACCTCGACTTATATTAAAATTTAACTCGTTTTCAAGTTCTAACTCGAGTTATAACTTCTAACTGCAGTTATAACTTCTAACTCGAGTTATAAGTTATAACTCGAGTTATAACTTCTAACTCGAGTTATAACTTCTAACTGCAGTTATAACTTCTAACTCGAGTTATAACTTCTAACTCGAGTTATAACTTCTAACTCGAGTTATAACTTCTAACTGCAGTTATAACCTTCGCACGTTGTTTCGATTTCACTGGATTTATAATGAACTTGCAAGTTCGATAATGATGGAAGGAGTATCCCGTATCTTTTCTGCTATCTTAAATGCTTTGTTTGCTAACTATATTATTACATTACATTACGTTACATTATTTATCTCAACTTGACTAAACGCAGGTAATGTAATCATAAAAACGTTATGCGCCATTATTGCGATGTTTTGAACACGTCTGTTCATGAGCTAGTTTATGTACACATCAGTTAATGCCCATAAGTTACTACTCGAGTTATAAGTTATAACTCGAGTTATAAATTATAACTCGAGTTAGAAGTTATAACTGCAGTTAGAAGTTATAACTCGAGTTAGAAGTTATAACTGCAGTTAGAAGTTATAACTCGAGTTAGAAGTTATAACTGCAGTTAGAAGTTATAACTCGAGTTAGAAGTTATAACTCGAGTTAGAACTTGAAAACGAGTTAAATTTTAATATAAGTCGAGGTGGCACAAATATGCCACCGTAAACGTTTGTTTGTAGATGTGACTATAAGGGTATTACAATAAAAAAAGATCGCCGTCAAAACGTTCAGAGTCAATTAGGAACGTAATAGAGGAATTGATAATTCGACTGTTCTGAACAAAATTAAAAAGAGAACTATCGCCGTATAACAAAATACGAGATAAACGAGTTTTAGACAGACCAGTGATAGAAGGGTCAATACTAGAAAGTGATTCATTAATTAATTGTGACCAAAAATAAACTATCAAAGTATCAGAAATTAGTAGGAGCTGTTGTTGAATTTTGAACAGAACATATACTTTCACTCTTTAGTTGAGATAACTATGCTATGGTAGTCATGTCCCAAGTCGAAGCTTAGTGAAAGTCAGATTTGTGAAGATAGCACAATAATATTGGCGATGAAGAAAGTACTGATACCAAACTAAATAAAAGAACAGAACAGCATAAATACAGCTAGCTAGCAGAGCTAGAAAGATTTTATAATGTAGTCTACGTTTTTAAACAAAATCAAATTAGTTTGTTTGCGATTTATAAATGGCTAAAAAATGTGATAAAATGTTTATCCTAACACATGAAAACAAGAAAATCTTTCATGAAATAAAATAAAATGTATAATATTGAACAAGGGCACTAAAGAAACCATCAAAATGGTTGCCGTTACACACGCCGTCTTGTAAGCATTTTGCCAAGGGTTAGAACTTCATGTTGTACTCATCAAAGTGTTTGTGTTCAAAATGGCGTGTTAAAATAAAATGATTACTTAATTGGATTCCCGTTTTTTTTGCTAGTCCAGCGGCAAGGTCAAAAGACGCACGAACAGACAGAAAACGGGTACAATAGTGTACAATAGTGTAAAAATAGCATTTTATATCCTAGAGGTAAACTTTTGTTCCATAAAGTTTCATCTTTTCTAAACGTATTAATTTCATCGTTTGTGTTAAGAAGTGTGTTCAACACAGTCTATTCTCAGTAATAATATATTTTCTTCTTTCGTACTTATTTTCGACATGCTCTCCATCGCAGTGTGTATTCGATCTTGGACAAGTTTTAGAGCTTTGTTTTTTTGTGTTGAAGGATATCTCAATGATTTAGAGTGTTACTGATGTTTCTATTTTAGTTGAAACATTTCACTTCATCATGGACGCGTCTAAATCAGCAAAGTTATACCAAACCAAAACAGTGGAAGTTCAACAAAAATATGGCAAGGAATTGTTAAATCACATTGACTTGCAACCAGGTTGTAAAGTTGGCGATATTGGATGTGGTTGTGGAAATCTTGCTGCAGAGATGTCAAAATTGGTGAGCTAAGTTATTTTTACATAAATTTACATATTTTCTGTGATGTTGCTTGACTCCTCTTGCGTCACCAACAAGATAATCATTCACTGATCTGTTTTAGCAAAGAAAGAATCTATTTTGTTTTTGTATTGTATTCTGTTTATAACAGGTAGGTGACACTGGCAAAGTGATTGCTATTGACCCAGATGTGAATCGTATCAAAGTTGCTAAGCGAGAATACGGAACGTTGAAGAATGTTCTGTTTTCTCCCTGCAAAAGCACCCAGTTTCCTGTAAACGAAGAAAAGCCGTATGATGCATTCGTTAGCAATGCTGTTTTGCATTGGATTCCAACAGATGAAAAAAGGATAACGTTTAGACGCATCATGCGATCATTGAAACCAGGTGGTCTCTTTGTTGGGAATATCTCTTTCAATAGATCTATTAACATGTCTCTTGCTGCATCGCTACTGACGGAGGAAGAGCAGGATGAAATTACAGGTATGTATTACAGAGAGAATGCTGAGATTTTGCACGAATTGCTTGATGAAGCCGGCTTTGAGACAGTGGAGTTTAAGTACCGATACCGAGAGGTAAATATGGGCAGCGTGGATAACTTTCTCGAGTGGATAACAAGTACGTATTATGGAAAGTTTGATTTCAAGTCGGCTTACAACAGACGCAAAGAGAACGTTAACTTTTGCAGACATGAAAATGGAGACCTCAAGCACACTTCAGAAGGAGCTTTGTTTGTAATGAAGAAACCGGAATAATGTCAATTGATGAACCAACGCAACATAAACTTCAGAACCATATTTTTTTAGTTTTTGTTTTCTCCGTTCAATACCCATGACGTGTGTTAATTTTGAGAATTTAAGAAAATATGATATGTTATTACAACAATAAACACCACCGTGAATACTTCTTCCTGCTTGTGGTTAAATGATTTTATCCCGAAACTGTTTTGTTCCCTGTGGTGTGTGGTTTTGATATCCAGTTTCTTCAGCTGTTTTTTCCTATCATATCACGGCAAATTTTAATGGGACAGGAGTTCAATGCTGGGAATTAGTTTAATTGCGATAGCCTGGCAATACAAATTTATTTGCGCAACGTTTCTTATGTCAACAAATACTTCAAGATGGCACACAAACTTAGGAAAAACTATAACTGCAATATTATTATTACTATTTCGGCCAAAAATATTTCGAGCATTCTATATACGAAATCAGCCCATGTGATACACAAAATACGGCTATTATTATTAGAGACCAGCTGAGGGGAAACGTAAGAACATCAGGTCGAGCGTTTAAGTACAGTGTGTCGCACATTGTTTGACTTATTTTCAAGAAAAGCTTTTCCATAATAGCGGTTCAAATAAAACACAAAAAAAACACTTCATTTTCAATTTTTGGAAAGTTTTATGAAAATTCCAAATATGAATAGTAACTTTATTAAAAAAAAAAAAAACACGCAAGCCTCCGGCTTATCGTTACCCCATTTACAATCCGTCACCAAGATTTTGAGACAATGGAACTTTTTAGGACATTTTGCAGAGTTGACAAAAGCATTTTTAGATGCGTAGCTTCGGTGAGCAGCGTTTAAATTGTGCTAGTCGCACTTCCTGGCACGTCTGCTTTGTAGAATACTCCACGTCAGGGCACACAAAAGCCCGGAAATTTGATTAAAAATGGCCATGCTGACGACAGCAACAATTAGTACTTCTGAAAGACAAGTGAACTTTTAGAAGTTCAAATTTCGTGCACTTAGTTTAGAAATAGCCTATATAATTGTTTGTGGGGACGAAATTGGCCACCTTATTTCAATATATTTTTTAATCAATATCCTCTACACTTGTTAAAAATAGATATAAAAAAGCCATCAGATAACTCTGTGATCTTCATCTCTAACCATGACACAAATTGCAGATAGCTGGTATATAAATAAGAAGCAACAGTTGTCCTGAAATTGACCCTTGAGGTACTTTACAAGTTAATAACCTGTAGTTAGTATTTCCTTCGTCACAAGAAATTGTTTTCTTTCGAAGAGGTAGTTCTTAAACCATGCGAGACATGTATTTCTTATACCATAATATTTTAGTTTTTCTAATAGAATCACATGGTCGACTGTACCGAATGCCTTGCAGAGATCAATAAAGACCCAAATAGTAAATTTATTCTTATCAAAGGATTGAAATATCCCTTGACTCAACTGAATCAGTCGTGTGGTTTCTCCAATTTAGCCTGATTTTTGCGAAAAATCGTAATTAATTTTATTTTAATTATTAACGTGTAGCAAGAATTCCAAGTAATTAATTTTCCTTTAATTATTACGCGTAGTCAAGCCTTGGACATGGAAACTTAGACAAACAAGGAAAATTCTTTTTTTAATCTACTTTATTTTTTTCAAACGACACACAGAATTCACAAACTTAATTACAAATCAAACGGATCTTCGTCATCTCCCGATTCTTCCTCTAAATTTACCAATGCATTTACCATGCATTTCTGATAGAAATCATTATTTCTGACTTTTTGGGGATCTGATGTTGTGATCCCGCACACCTCAAATAAGAAGTATAGAGAATTGTATCGTATCGTAAACATATATAAATATAAATATAATCAAGAGTTAATAAAGATTTTCAAAAAGTTTCTAATTTAGCGCGTCCAATTTATTTTCTCCTAATTATTAATGCGTACTTTGAAAGCCGTTAGAAATAATTTATGACAACTCGCTTTGGAATAATTAGGGCTCTTGATAATTGAAATTGGTGCCATTCTTCTCACTTCCTTCCAACTCTTCTCTGTGGGTTTGATTGGGTCGCGGAATTTTGAGGGGGAGAAAAATCGAGTCCGGTCTTCAACTTTTTATTTCCACCTCGGAGCTGACCGTCTCTGCGAAAAAAAGATCTTCCAAAAACAACGCGCGCGAAATCCCTGGGGTCCTGGTTTCATGTAAAACATCATGAATCTTGACCATGAGAATCCATCAACATGGCTGCCTTTTTGAATACATGTGATCTTTCTGCGTGTGTAGACTAGCTTGCGCGAACTGTTATCCTCTATTCTATTGTCTGGGCGATATCTTTTCAACTTTTGATGTCACATAAAACATTTTGACTTATGAAGGTGTGAATATCTAGCTAGCTACAGTAGCTAGCGACGGTACACTGTACACACCAAACAAAAATTCCTTATATTTTTCCAACCAACATCCAGCATACACAAGTTTCGGCAGCTCTGTGTCATTAGCTATAAGTACACACATTTTCAGATCCAGGTTAACGTTATCAAGTTTTAAAAAAGGAAACAAAAAACTTTTAAAGAAAATGGGTGCCATTGGATTTATCAGCAAAAATTATATGGGAATACAGGAAATTATAATACCATATGATTATTATAACAGGACCTATTTGTAATTTAAAGTTTATAAATTTTAGATAGATAAGATAGATGTGCATATACAATACAAATAACAAGGGACCGTTTACATGTGAAATTTCATCCCAGGATAAGTTTCGTCCCGCGATGAGTTCACCCCTGTCTCTAGTGAAAATCCTCACAACATTTACACGTTTTAGGCAGGATGAAATTACATCCTGGGCTGAGTTCATCCCTGTCCTAAATACTGGGATGAAATCTCATCCTGGGATGAGATCATGAAAAAAATGCATGTAGCTAAACACTCTAATTTTTTAATTTTTTTATCCCAGGATGAGAATGCTGAATGTATATACACTCCACACTCTCTGAACATGATTTTAAATAAAGGAGCCATAAAAACATTTTGTTCGACATTGACATGAGCGACATTGAAAACCAAGCATATCAGGAGAAAAACAAAAAAGATTTGGATGGCTATAGGATATAAGTAAAGCACAGAAAGTAATGAAAAACGGAAACTTAGCAGCACTGCTAAATTTGTAGATAACAAAGACAAATACTGGAAAAAAAATTATCGGCACATCAATGCGATTAACAACTTTACTTGAAGAAAAAGAATTACATTTTTCCTATGTTCCTCTGCTAATTGTATACTATATGCAACTGTAACAGAAGAGATGCTATAGTTAAACTTGTGAATATAATTGTAAACAACAATATTAAACTTCTTCTCTCAGTCACCATTGTTCTGGGCTTCTCGTTTGACTTTTGTACTCACATATATAAAAAAAATCACTTAGAATTATCATACGCAAAGTTAGAAAAAATTAATGTTTGCTGATCTCATCCCGGGATGAGTCTCGCATGTAAACACTTTTCGTTTCATCCCAGGACGAGTTTCATCCCGCCTTCATGTAAACGTAGTCCTAATGCTCATTTTAAGCTACGCGCTCTACCAGACAACTCCCAGCAATATCCAACAGCCTACCACAGTGTTCCATCTCCCCAATTTCCCTCACATGACTTGGGTAAACCTGGGGCTATAGTAAAATTTACTCACCCATTTTGAATCGCCGTCAAATGGAATCGAACCCTGTTCTCCCGCACAAAGTGTGAGAGTTATAACCACTAAGCTACAAAAATAATAGTAATTAATAATAATAAATATTTAAAGTGGCTAGCTCACAAAAACCTATAGTTAGTGGATTGTTTCCACTGGGGGCCACTAGAACAAAAAAGAAACAAGAAATGATAAACCTTAGACTGCCTCAGCTCAATCAAACATAGTAACATATTTTATAATCTGTGAAAATTGAAAAGAAAAAGAATTAAAAACAAAAATTAAAAAGTGATCTCCATTAGAATTTGCCAAATACATTAGAGATGGAAGTCTTAAATGAAAGCAGACTTCTATTACAGGTCACTTGGTCTGAAAGATTATTCCACACTTTTGCAGCTCTAAACGGGAAGGCTTTTTTGCCAAATTCCGTGTTGACCAAGGGAAGTGTAAACCTGTTTTTTGAAGCTCCTCTTGCTTGATGATTGTGGCAGTTTTTTGTCAAAAGGAATTTTGAACGCATGTAATTAATACAAAAATATTACAAGCGCTCAACTTGTAATATTAATTAATGATAACATTATTTAAATAGAAAAACTTCCTAAGCCTCTTCTTTATGCTTATAATAACTAATGTTCATATTCTAGTGCTGTAATTTTTAATTTATTGTAATCCGAAAATGGTTTGACATCGGAAACCTTGGAAACGGGTGGAAATAACTGACATCACCTCCTGTGTGGGTAACTAGGGCCCAGCTGAAACCAAAACAACCAGCCCAATGATTTTTTCAATTTTTAAAAAAAATACATTCGATACAAAAAATCTGGCACAACAGCAGTTTTAAGTCATTTTTCAAAGTTGGCAAAGAGCATCAGCTCGCCAGTACTCTGAATTTAAAGTTTACATATAATCTGGTATATTATATAGCTAATGATAGGTAATTGAATGGGGAAAAATGGATAAATCTCTTGTCCAAGGTCATAAATCTAAATTAAAATGTTCCCACTGTTCTATTGTATATATATACATAGTCTTTTTTGACCTGTGTAACTCTGAGGGGCATAAAATCACCCTCATAAACATGTATTGTTATTTGCAGCAAAAAATGAAACTGTTCAAAAACTTATGAACAGTCTTGTCAAAATGTTTTATTTCATTACTGTAGCGCTGGAATAAAACATTA
Source organism: Hydractinia echinata (assembly GCA_030067915.1). Taxonomy (NCBI): domain Eukaryota; kingdom Metazoa; phylum Cnidaria; class Hydrozoa; order Anthoathecata; family Hydractiniidae; genus Hydractinia; species Hydractinia echinata. Next base: position 1,700,707 of record JASGCC010000063.1, read on the forward strand.
ATTATGAAAAATGCTGCAAAAATTTGTACATTTGCATAATATGACTATTACATTTGCATGACGTCTTTTCCAAGGGATTGAGGCTAAATATATGAGGATAATTCACTGGATGCAATCAAAAAGCATTGGAATTCCATATGTTATTGTTTGTGAATGACTTCACTTTTACTATAATACTTTTTAGAGAAAAAAATACTAGTACATCATAGTCATTTGTTTGGAAAAAAGAATGGGGAAAAGAGCAGTAAGAGCCATTTAATACTATATCTTAATTTCACTAGTGTTGTTATTGAGCACCTCTATCTTGTCCTATAACATTTTTTGATTTCTTTTTCATATGCATTTCCTTTGTGTTGGATTTGGTACTTTTTAACACTTGTTGCTTTCTTAGTTCTTAGTCTTTTCAGCTTGATCTGTAACCTCTGTGCTCTCTTTCTTTATTGTAGCTTTAGCTGTTGTAGTGGTTAAAAATTTGAACATTATTTATAAACACTATATATTTAAAATTCAGTGCTCTCGATTGCTGGAAAATGTACTTCCTAGTTTGTCCCCGAGTTTTTTAAAAATAACTCATGTGTACGTATATATACTGTAATAAGTAGGACAAGTTATGTTCAATCGTTTTGTAGTTCTAATGCCTTGATTAAGACCTTTTTTAATGCAAAAAGAAGTAAAACGCACATCTATAATTCTGTTGTGTTGACACAATCTTACATGTCACTCATCACACAAAATGGTGATAAAGTCCACTCTCTTTAGCTTTGATGTCAATTGAATTAGGTATGTGTATCATATAAAGCTGCATTTCTGTGATTGAATAATATTTTACTTCACAAAGTCAATAAAATTTGAATGGTTTACCATTTAAGGAATTTAGTCAGATAAATTTTTGTAATCTTTTCCTCTTTCACGAAAGTTTGCAATAGGAGAGTCATGAGGAGTACTGTTACTACATCTCCTTGTTTCTTCTGCAACTTGTAGAACTTACATTTGAAATGATACTTTTATATGTTATGGAGAATAAAAAGTTGCTTATCAAGTCCTTTGAAATTTTTAAAAAATCTTTTCGTTCTAAATTTACTCAAGATTTAAAATTTTTAAAATCCAGGAACTTATAACCAAATATATAAGTAAGTTTTGAAAAACGCTGACATTTACATTTTGACCTCTAATGAGATCATTCTTAAACTAAAAAACTTTACATATGTCAAGATATCATCCTGCTTGAAAGTTTTGATTTTATGTAAGTTTAGTTTGCAAGATATTTCAAGTATTAATTTATGCTTACTACCGGATAACATTATCAATGGTCAGATGGAAAGATTTCAAGCTGAATATTTTAAGAATGAAAAAAATATTTTTGAAAAATTCTAAGAAAAAACGATAAACAACTTTTTATCCTCTATAACATATAATTAAAATATCATTATCAATGCAGGAATCCCTTTAAAATATGTATCAGGATTAACTGTATTTGCCAATTATAGCCAATTATATAAGTCTATTAAGTAATTATATCTTTTGATTTTGCATTGTTAGATAAAATCAAATCTGTGCATACTTTCTAGAATGCAATGATCAAGAACTTGTGTAATTCTGTGCTGCTAAAAAAGGTTCATCTTCCTCTAAGTTTTACAAAATTTATCAATCAAAGTGTGTTTCTTCTCCAGAGTAATGCAAAAGATTCAACACCGAAAAAGAAAGTGAAAAAAGATGAGGACAACACAGAGCTGCCTTCTAAGGTAAGTAAAATTATGAGGCTGGACGACAGTTGGAAATGCTAAAAATATGGAAAACAGGTTTTAATCGGGGAAATTGAAAGTTTTGGTCTGACATCTCCAAATTATAAGTCCTCAGCAATATTTATTTTTCTTTGCTATCTCCAAATTAAATCCACTATGGATTTAATTTTTTCCTTTTATTGCCTAATTTAATTCACGCCAAGTAGAAGTTTTGTACCATTGCCAAGCCATAGAATAAGATGTTACACAGTTTATTATATGATAAAAGTTTTAGATTTATATTGGCTAATACTTGCCAGAAATTTCGAAAAATCATCAAAAGTAATCTCAGCTCCACAAAATTAAATCCAAGCTAAATTTGAAGACTTTTGGCCTCTGCCAAGAATCCACACCAAATTTATGTTTTCCCTACATCAGAAAATGAAATACACACGAAAAAAAATTACTTATCACCTTTGCCAAATTAAATCTGCTCTGAAATTTGTATGAATAAGGTAACATATACTTTGAAATTAGGACAGAAAACAATGTGGTCAGCAGTCTTAAAAGGATGGTAAATATTTATTTAGGGACTATTTCTTTCGTACATTTTGTATGCTTTAACTGCTCGAGTCATCCAGTGGATCTCCTATGCTATTTTAATTAATGCAAATTATTCAAAATGGCTTCCTACTGCAAGGGTTTCATCAACAAACAAAAAATGTGACCAAAGAAATAGGTTTTCAGACCAAGAAGGCTTTGACTAAATGCTCCAAGTGAACTGCTCCTGGAGGAGTTCATCCAGATTCCACTCTGACTGCCCCAGATTACCAAAGTAATGGTAAATGGAGCATCTAAAGTATATAGATCCAAATCTCGTGTACCAGAGAAATAGCCTTTTAGAATCGATAAAAGTGCGGGGTTTGTTTCAACCAAATGTTTATGGCCTAAATTAATATCCATGGAATTTAGTCTTCTAATACAATGCATTTTGTTTGTTTGATCAAGAACTGTTATCAGTCACTGGCTATTTTATTATGCAAAGTGGATCTTTTGCTCTAATAGGCTTCGGAACCTGTTTTAAATGAAGTAAAGACATCTGCAGCAGATGGAAGGTTTGGGGTTGTTGTTGTTGTTTTTAGTTGTTTGCTTTTGCTAATCTTAGTCTGGCCTGCTTTCTAGTTTTTGTATGTTTGCTAGCCTTTCTTTTTGTTTTTCTGCTCCTAATCAAGGCTATAGTCTTGTATCAGGCCTTCACCCCGTTTTGAGTTAAGTCTGATTTTGGGCCTAGCCTCGTTTTTTTCGTCTTGTTTGGAATTTAGTCTGTTCACATCTGTAACTTTATCGTAGTCTAGTTCTGGTTACATATTGTATCATGTATTTTTCTTAGCCACATTATTTAAGCACAGAAACAAGTTCCTATAAAACTACCCCCTTCACGGTGAAATAAACAGGTCAGATCAGGACTTTAAATTGTTTCCCTCATTATTTTTTAGGGCAGCAGCAATTAAAATCATTTCATGGAATGTGGCAGGTTTGAGAGCATGGATCAAGGTTATATTAAATATATACCTTATATACCTATATATATTTCCCTGCATTGAAATCCTAAAGTTAGGCAACCGGTACAATTGAAATACCTTTAGCAAATTTTCTGTAACCTTTTCCCTTTAAAAGATACTTCTCAAAGTTTTCTCCATTTGTTGTTCCCTGCATCTGATATAAAAAATATACCATAAAAAATGTTTGACTTTCTCTACAAATACTCACAAAAAATGCACACAATTTAGAAAGATGGTTTAGATTATATAAAGAAAGAAGATGCCGACATTGTATGCTTGCAAGAAACAAAATGTACTGAGAAAGAATTACCTGGAGAGGTCAGTTTGTTTTAACAGAATGACTGCTTGGAGAGATCAGAGAGAGGTCCAAATAAGCTCAGGGTCGGTTGGAAAAAAATTGAAAAAATTACAAGGGGGGGATGCTTATTTGGCACCCTAGAGTAAATGTCTTTTTACTCAGTACCATTGGAGCTGTTAGTTAAGGTTGCAAATGTTAGACTCTTTTTACAGATGAAAGTAAATTGATGTACAGACACGCTTTTTTAGGTATTACGTTTGAAGAATGGAAGCAAACTAACTAAGGACAATCCGAATGATTACTATATGTACTTGTATGCGGCCGAAAAAAAAGGTTACAGTGGCGTTGCGTAAGTATATTGTAATGTTTCTTGAAATACTTTGCTTGCTACAAATTCATTAAATTTATTGTGGTTCGTAGGTTATGGTCGAAGAAAAAACCAATAAAAGTCAAGAATGGAATGGGTAAAACAACTTGGTGTTCTAGGATTTAATTTTTTTTAGTTTTAGTTTATTTTTTGTGAGTATATATATTACCGCTTATGGATAATCATTTCAAAATTGGAATCAGTTAAGGAGTAAAAAACTAAATTAGTCCAAAAATTAAAACTGGTGAAAGTGTCCATGGTGATCATTAAAGCATACTGCATATGATAATGACGTAAAACACATTTTTGTCCCCTAAACAACTTGGTATGACAAAATTTGTCTTTAAAAACGGTATTCAACAAAAATTGGCGCAGTTAACAGAAATTTTAACACATGTTTTTTTGTTATCCTCAAAGTCAGAATAATAAGATTTATAATTCATAGTTAGGAGTGATATTTTAGAATTCAAAAGATTTTTGAAACTGCAAGAGCTTTCTTTCATTCAGATTTGCCAGAACATGATAACGAAGGACGATTAATCACAGCGGAGTATGACAACTTTTATGTTGTCACGTCGTGTAAGTATGCTTATACTTTGCGACATCTGTATGTTAGGCTCTGTTTTTACTATGCAAATTTTTTTTTTATGTTAACATTGTGTTTAGATGTGCCGAACTCTAGTGCAAAACTTGTAAGGTAAGTCTTAAGACAAAATAATCATTAGAAATTTTGACTGTATAGTTATGAATGTACGTGTGTGTCTAAAACTGGTCTTGTACATGAACAATTAAAGTTCAGACCATATATGGAATAGTCTTATAAGTAACTTGGAGGATACAGAAAAAATTACAAATGTAGAGTAGGATAACATTTTTTCTGGTTGTTATGTAGATTAGGGTAATAACGAGTTTCACTCAAAGCGCTTTGTTGATCGAGTTAAGTGCAAAATTCACGCTAGGTTGCAAACGATATTTTTGCAGTCATGAATGCTGATTGACGGTAGTAGATTGTTCTTTAATCACGTAGTACGTCTTAAGAAGCTCTCTTAATTGTAGCTAAATGTCTTGGTCTACGTGGCCTCACGCACACAAAATTGTTTAATGCTAAAATGAGATGTTGTAGTAAATGTTTGTACATACATTAGACTTGACTACAGACGAACTTGGAACGATGCATTGCAGAAGTATATAAACAAGTTGAATGAGAAGAAACCTGTTATATTTTGTGGTGATTTGAATGTGGCGCATCACGAGATAGGTAGTATGAGAATGTTGTAATTTATTAGTTTTTACTTGAATGTATTGTTTGATTCTGCGAAGGTGATTGGCGAGGTTTAAATTCCGCTCAATTTCGCGAAACAAAAAATGAATGACACTCGTTTTTCAAAGAGGAAAACCAAAATTCGCGAAAGGGTGATGGTGAAAATCAAATTTTATTTCCAGGGTTGTAGTTTCATATTTGTAGGTTTGCTAACATTAACTATATTTTTAAAAGTAATGTCTTTTTCATAGACATTGCAAATCCAAAAAGCAACAAAAGAAGTCCCGGCTTTACTATCGAAGAAAGGGAAGACTTTACAAAACTCTTAGATGACGGTTACTTTGACTCTTACAGACATTTGAATCCCAAACAAGCGGGAGCGTATACCTACTGGACTTACATAGGAAATGCAAGAGCAAGAAATGTTGGCTGGTAAGGCTGTTTGTTTGTTTGTTTGTTTGTTTTTGTTGTTTTTGTTGTTTTTGTTGTTTTTGTTGCTTTGTTGTTTTTGTTGCTTTGTTTTGTTTGTTTGTTTCTGTTGAGCTTGAGTTTTTATAGAGTCATAGAAATTTCTTGGGATCTTCCCACACAATGTCTTCTCTTCTTATAGTAAAACTTTATACCAGTCCCCTTCATTCCTGGTGAAAATATTAAACAAATAAACCTCCCGGTTGGGTTGCAATTGAATGCTGTTATATTGTTCTCTAAGTAATTAATGTAAACTGCACCCTCGTGTTGTGGGTTGATTATTATTTCTGTTGCGCTGTAAAGCCACGGGGACACGAGACAATTTTTTCAGGCGATGGTAACAAAATTAATTTTGTTACTATCGCCCGAAAATTTATTTGTGTCGCCACATCTGTGCAATCCTCATCATTCAGCAAAAAACATTCAGCAAAATTGCTGCATTGTGATTGGTCGCGGGTAAAAGTGTTGCGTCAGAATTGCTGCAGCAAGTGGCGAGGCGGAGAATATCTGGAATATTCATACGCGTAACCTTTTTTTGTTGCTGGTAACGTTTGTTTGTTACATACAACATTTTGTTGTTGTCGGTAACAAGATACAAAATCAAATCGATTTGATTTTGTTTCTTGTTACTGGCAACAAAAATAATGTTGCGAGTAACAAAAAAATGTTGTGAGCAACAAAACAACGTTTCTCTGGCGACACAAGTTAACATCTTTAGTAATTAACATAAATTTGTTACTATCGCCTGAAAATATTGTCTCTGTCCCCGTGGCTTAATAGTATCAGGTGAATGAATTTTTGAATCTCGAAAACTTATTTTAGGAGATTGGATTATTTCGTGCTTCCTACGACATTAGAAAAACACTTATGTGATAGTGCGATAAGATCACAAATTCATGGTAGTGATCACTGTCCAATAGTGCTGACGTTAACAGAATGGGATACACCGACATGAAGAACACGGAAACATTTTGAAAACACTTTATATTTTTTATTCATTAGTTATTGTATATGTTTGTTTATAGCAACAGGAAAAAACATTTTACGCAAGCACGTGTTTTGATAACATTTTCTTCTTGTTGATGACGTACATTACAATAAACTATCCGAAAATTTTCGAATTAAAAATCAAGAACATCTTCAAATTTCTATTTTTTCCAACCTGTTATTTATATTTTCTAATTTTGGGCATATGTTTCCGAAATCTTAGTGTTTTTTACTGTCTAAATGTTTTAGTTTTAAATGTTTTTTTCTTCTTTGTCCCATCATAATTTTTTTTAGCGTGCGTGTGTAAATTCATCTGTCTATGCACTGTCATGGTATCCGCTGTAACGGCTGGACGAAACACAGCAACACTTGAGCTATGCATTTTATTCTTCATTATGGAGGTAACGTATTCTAAGAAAGTATTTTTAAAGTGTAATTAAACTAAGGCTGTTTTGATACTGTTGTACTAGTTGGGAGAAATACCTTTTACTTTTTAATAAAAGAAGAACTTTCGCGAAGTATCAGTGTAGCTACAACCCTCTTCTCGAAGGACCAATTGTCCTATATTTAGGGAGAATCCTTTAGCGAATTCTATAGAATGTCATTTGATTTTGAAGCCGTTATATTGGGAACCATGTTTTACCTATACAATACCTACTTTACCACAAGCTTGTGTGCTTGTAATTTTGTTACGTTTTGTTACGTTGGAAGTTTCCGATTCCTGACGGAATTTCTCTTCCGATCTCAGGAATTCCTTCTGAACTTACCGGAGAGCCTCCAAAGTATGTCTTGATAAAACAAATAACGAGAATGTAGGGCGAATTTTCAGTTAACAAATGCCATGTAACAAGCACAAAAGTGTAACAACAATATTTACCAGCATTATTGAAACGAAAGAAGTTTTGCTGGCACTTTCCAATTATAGCCTAAAGTCAAATCACCAATACCGTGAAGTCAGTAGCTTTGAAATCACTACTTTTCAAGATGCGTAGGTCAGGTAAACGTTGGAAATCTGATAGGAAACCTAACTCGCTAGAATTGAAGAAAACAAGGACCTGAAATTGGAGAAAGGAGGCAAATTAACAATGAACACTCTGTGAACAAGTAAATAAGCTTTCACAAGTTTAAAAAGCGCGAACCTATTATAGCTATAGGGGACAAAAATCATAAAATGCAGGCTTCTCGCAACATGTTTTGGTACGTAAAGGCGGTACGTGGGTAAAGATATGGTCCATTAGTACAGAAAAGTATTTAAAATGTTTGGGGAAATTATATTTATTAACCGCATTCTGTGTCTGCGCAAATTGTCTGCTAAAATCGCAAAGACGCACGAAATATACGACAACGTGGATTTTTTACGGCCTAATAAGTTTTTATTCATTAATTACCATTTATTGGGTGTTACAAGCTATTGGGTCCAATTTGATTCCAAAAAATAAATCACTTTTAAAAACCCCTGGTTTACATACTGTGAAAAAAATATTTTGGACACTGCAAATGATGACGACACGAAACTTTTAGAAGCGAAGTCATTTCTACTTAACGCAAACTGCAAATGTAAGACACTAGTGGAGAATATGAAACAAAGATGTCAGCTCTCTCATGACGGTACGTGAATTTTTCCCTCATAATTCTTTCTAAAGAGTGATAATGTAAACTCTCTTTTTAAAATGGAAGTTGCGAAACCATGGTAACAGCATTTCTAAACCTCGTTCCCAGGGCATCTTGCCTTGTTGATGAAGTTGATTGTCGATGAGTTCATCGTTGGCCACTCCGTATGACGGCTGAATGGTCACAAGACCCTGGGGACGAAGTTGAGCATTTCTCAAAGATGGCTTTTGCAAAAAGTTATTTTAAAATGATCACAACTTTTTATAATTAACTTCATAGAGACCATTGATCTAGCAGATATGCAAGGTGTTGTTCAAAAGTTGAGCGATCAAACAATTGATACATACGCTAGTGATTTTTTGCAACCGCGTGGTAATTACGTTCTTATCAAAGCGATAAGTAAGTTCGTTTCTAAGTTTCTAGTTTACAAAAAGTTGATATTCATGGTTGCAACTGATTTTTAATAATAATAATTTTTATTTAGAACGTTTAGATGACAACGGTCAGTTCTGTAAAGAATATATTCCACTGTTAGATGGAATTGAATCTAGCAATCCCGAATTTTTCGGTAAGTTTTTCTGTGTTAAACAGAAAAGAAATGGACTAGGTTTGAATAACATGATATAATACTGATATAACAAATCCATTTAAAAAACAATTATATCTCCTTCATTTTACTGGGCATTCTGTTCCAGGTGAGGAGGGTTTTGAGACACGCCCTCCTCCCCCCCCCCAAAAAAAAAAATAAATAAATAAAATATAACAATAATATGGCACTTGTGCAATGAATACGTTTTTACCGAATTTAGAAGTTTAAAAACTCACCCACCCCCCTTTGGGTGTCAGTAACTGTCCTGTTCTTATTAAACCCTTCGATATAATGAACTCTCAAACTTTCTTTTTTAAGGGTCACCCTCTCCTTGCTTTAAGGGTTCGTTATGTCGAGGATAGATGATACATTCTTTTTTTTCTTTCGAAAAATCGTTTTTTTTTCAGCTCGGCTTTCCAACAAAAAAGTAAACCCCGATGCGTTCAGTAAAGACATCAAGGAGACGTCGAGGATGAATCCGCGAAAAAAGGGAAACGACGGTCGACTCTCCACGAACAAAACAAAATCAAATATAAATGTGTCCGGAGATTCACAACGTCGAAGAATTTCAACTCGCCCCGCGTAGTTATATTCAATTGACAAAAAAACGAAAGAGAGATTTATTTAAAATAAAGAAAATTTCTCTTTGGGAATATTTTCACCCAACTTCGTTTTAAGGTTTTTTTGTCTCTCACCAGCACGACAAAAAAGTAACAACAGACCCAGGGGTCGAGGTTGATCTGTGCATAATTTATATACATATGTAGTTTTGTTATCATGGTTTCTGAGGGTACAACTTCCTCTCCAGGGCTATTCTGCAACTATGATACCGACAAGAAGGATCTGTGCAAGCCCGACATAGCACAGCATTTAATTGAAAGGCGTAGTAGACACTAGACACAATTAAAGAAAAAATTTTTTAACACAAATGGTGAAGGGTGAAAAGTGGAGGGAAAATAGCAGCTAAGACAACATCTACTTTCTGGGTTCTAACTAACGAGGATAATATTTGGGAGAAAAACAATATATTTTTGGAAATACCATGCTTTGTTTATTTAATATTAAATATCATTAAAACTACACCGTGATATCTACAGGAGCTACTAATTAAAAAAAGTCTAAAAAATTGATATCAGACTGCGACAACCAACCTCGACACCAGGGCTTTGAAAAATGGACAAAGAACCCTTGGGGTCAAGGTTGAGTGGAAACAAGAGATAATTTTGTGCGCATATGTCCTGTATACGCCTTAAGACTTACAAATCGCTTTGAACCCACGCACCATATATCAGAACTCATTAGTTAAGGCCGACAAAATCATTTTGCTGAGGTGTTTTTTTGTGTATTTTAAAGTTATTTCTCTCGATACGCTTGACTAGATCACACTAGTCATAGTTACTTCATCTTCATCAACCACACTATCTAAAAAATAAATATTCCCTTAACATCTATAAATTCAAATTAACGATGCTATTTAGAATGTCATCCTTATACGTTACCTTTGTTTCTTTCAGCAATGTCTGATATCTCAATATTTTTTGTTTCTGGCAAAGTAGTTGCTAATACGCATGACAGTAGTGCTAATCCACCAATAGTAAAAGATGGAATAGCAACGTGGAATTTTTTCATCCATTGCGATATCCATGGAGAGCTTGAAGCACCCATTTGACTGAGTAAGTAAAACAAACCCAAAGCATGTGATCTACAACAAATAATAAGCGGAAGATTACATTCCTTTGGCGCAAACACGTTATTTCTGTGTTTACATTCATGAATGGTACATTTGACATAACAAAACAACTAAATACTAAACAAAGTTCACATTTTACCTAACATTTGTGGGGTATAGTTCGGCAGACCAAATTTCAACTGCACACCAACTAAGAAGACCGAATGCTTTTCCAATCAATCCGAATGCAATTCTGATGTAAATATTCGCTAAATATTCGCATGTGAAAAATTTATTAGGATTTTTATTTTAGTTAGGAGCTGGTCCGGTGGTGTTATTTACTGCACTTAAAAGAGCTTTCTTACCTTCAATGTTAAAAGCAATAAAACATCCGAATACAATGAGAGAGATGCTTGTAACGATATAGCCTGTTATTGCTCCTTTTTTTCTTCCTATTCTAAATACAGATTTCAATTTTATAACATACTCTACATCTTTGTGTAACCTGATTTTAGATCTGAACTTTGTCGGTTAAAATTATTTCGATGGTTTCAATACTCGTTACCTGTTCAAAATTTTGTCACTTAAGACAGGCACATAGGTCGCGGCGTAAGGGGGGAGGGCTTAGCTTTCCCACTTAGCTCCTCAGCTTAGCTCTCCCATGTATATTTTAAAGTAAAAATGAATTTTTTGTCCATATTAAACGTTTGTTGTGAATCTGTCATTAGCTGCCTCACTATATCAAAACTTAAAAAATGGTCCATATTTCTTTAGCCCTAAATTTATTTTCTTCGGCCCTTTTTGCCTTCTAAATAGGACCACTTAGGACTGACAAAGTTTGGGCTTGCAAGATCCATTACATACTACAAGGTTAGGTCTTTAACGCAAAAAGGATGGGGTTTCCTAATTTTCTGAATGTGATAAAAAATAACTAGATAAATTCGTTACAAAAAAAGAATCAAGAATTGAAGAGATAACAAAGCTACAACTTCGTATATCTTTTAAAAAAATTACTTGTTTATGATGTAAATTGTTGATAAATTTGCAGGAATTTCAATCAAACTCATCAACACAAAATCACGATGTAGATTTCCACCTAAATCACTCGAAGCCATGGAAACACCATAGTATACTGCATCGTTTGTGAACCTAAATTATGGAGAAGTCATTACTGGAAGCTGCGCCAAATATAAATAAAGTTACGAATGAAATGTTATGAACAACGTACTATCGCCCTTGATATTCATGCAAGTAATTACTGTGCAACAATAAATATTAAAAAGACAGATTTTAGTGTAAGTTAAAAACATTGGAACCTTCTTGAAGCTGATACATGCGGATAAACAATTCTGCGCACATTGAAGAGGCTCCTTTAAATTTTTTGATGGAGGTCAATGTTGACCATAACGCTCACGGAAGTACTGCAAAAATTTCTTTGCTTTAGGCACTGTTCGCAAAAATGTCGCTAAGAGAGGTTCCACTGTACACCTTTTTTTCTCTTGTTTTTGACATTTGCTTACCACATGAAACAAAAGGAGAGAGTCCTCCAACTGCGACGTTTCGTGCAAAATAAATCCTTATATGATGCATCCGATGAGTTCGTTTCTTTAATTGGTTCCAGTCTTGCAAAGGCTGGATAAACTTTTTTGTTAACTTGAGCAACTTTACGAAGAATCGTTTCAGCTTCTGGTAACATGTGCTGGGAACGATACCAACGTACTGATTCAGGAGTCCATCTGGTGACGTTTAAAGAAGGATTTTAAACAACAAAAACAACAACAAGAGCATCAAACAAAACAAAAATGACAACGACAACGACAACAACAAAAGCAACAACAACAACAACAACAACAAAAGCAACAACAACAACAACAACAGCAGCAGCAAAAAAGAACAACAATAACAATAACAATAACAACGCAATATATTTATCTAAATGCCATTTAGGCGGGGGTTGAATCCTTCGACGTCTATGGATGCCAGCGGTCTCGGTTAACCAAGCTGGCTCACTTAACCCAGATCCCACTGATATTAAAATATCTTCATAGAAATAATTTCTGTACGTATGAAGCGGGCCAGTTCACTTAAGTAAGATATCACTTACTTTGACTGTTAACCAGTCAGCTTGACATACCGGCCTGCCCACCTCCATAAGACTAACCCTTTTAGTCAGTTGACGTCGACCGCCTAAACAGACAATTTTTCAACTACTTAAAAAAAATAATGCCATACATAGCTCCGATGACTGGAATAAAAAGGTATGGAATAGATAACAACATCATCAATTTTCTCCATTCTGGAACATACCAGGATTGAAGACTCATAAAGCAAAGTGCTATAGTCCAAGAAGTCCAAATGACTAATCCAGCCAAACTTCGATATCTTGGTCCAACAAGTTCCACTGACAGCACCATGAGTGAGACGACGATACCGCCATGAAAGAATCCGCTAAGCACTCGCATTGCAGTAAACCACCAAATATTTGGTGAAAAACTCGAGATGAAGGATAGCACACATAAACAGAATAAACATGAGAACATCACTTTCTTGCGACCATACCTAGAAGAAAAGTTTCTGTTGTACTTGTTTCCTTGATCTTATTCTAATATTTCCTTTAAGTTCTAATTCATCTAATTTGTAAAGGGTAATTTCCTAGGTATTGTTTATAGTTCGAATATATTGATGCATTCACTCATTTTATTTAAAACAGAAAAGAAAAAAAGGACATATCCCTCTAGCCCCAAAAAATCAAAAAAGTGTCATGCGTAGTACCTTTCGTGCATACATTTTTTTCCCTTTTTATGAGCATAACGTTTGTAAGCATACTCAAGCTTAGATTTACCAAAAAAAATAAACATATCCCAAAGCATAATAGTGAGGTTCAGATATCTTTTTTTTTTCAGTGTTTAAGTCTTGCTCATTTTATGAAAATTTTAAAGAACTCTGTACAATATACATTAATATCGTCCCCATCCATTTGTTCGCAACGCAATGACAAAAGAAAATATTTTAAATTGTAGTTATTTAAAGAGGCTACGAGCTGTTGATTTTTGATTTTAGTGACTTACACGAAAGTTAAGCTTATAGCGGGGAAAAGTGTATGAGCAACAAGGATAAAAGCATCATCTTGAATTATCTTGGATATCATAACGGATACCCAAATATAACTGAAAACGACAGAAATTTACCTTAAAAATATTTAGTATCTATAATTTATTGTATCTATATTATAAAACCTGTCTGTCTGTCTAGATAGCGAGACGCACGCATTGCGATATAAAAAGGACGGGCGAACCCGTAGATTTTTCCACGGGCTAACGACTAGTATACAGTATTTTTCCAATTAACGGACACTTTAAAAGGCGGACCCCTCTGATTAGCGGACACTCTAATTAGCGGACAATATTTTTGCACAAAATAGCTTTTTTTTCTTCCGGACAGAGGACAGTCCAAAAAAATTAGAAGCCGGTAAACAAAAATAGAGAAAAATGAATAGTTTTTTTTCTTGTCCATGAAAGCAGAAAATTACGGGAATCTCCAGACCAGTCATCTCCACGATTCAAACTTTCCAAAAAGCGGACACATTTAATTAGCTGGCACTTTGCTCTTGCACCTACGGTTTCTGCTAATTGGAGAGAATACTGTAATCACCTAACTTGCTCTAGCATCAAGTTTTCTAGTAAATAAAACTTTGAACTTTTTTGACCTACCTAGTTACCTTTTTTCTTCTCAATTCTGCACAGAAATAAAGCCAGTTGAAGCAACAACAATGCGCAATGTTTTATAAGAAGTACGCAGTCTTTCATAAGAAGTGGGCAGTGTTCAATAAGAAGTGCGTAGTGTTTCATAAGAAGTGCGCAGTGTTTCATAAGAAGTGCTCAGTGTTTCATAAGAAGTACACTGTGTTTCATAAAAAGTGCGCAGTGTTTCATAAAGTGCTCAGTGTTTCATAAGAAGTACACTGTGTTTCATAAAAAGTGCGCAGTGTTTCATAAGAAGTGCGCAGTGTTCAATAAAAAGTGCGTAGTGTTTCATAAGAAGTGCGCAATGTTTTAAAAGAAGTGCGTAGTGTTTCATAAGAAATGCGCAATGTTTTATAAGAAGTGGGTACTGTTTCATAAGAAGTGGGTAGTGTTTCATAAGAAGTACACTGTGTTTCATAAAAAGTGCGCAGTTTTTCATGAGGAGCCGTTCACAAATGAAAATAACAGCTTAACACGATTCACAAATGTGAACCACTCCAGTAGTACTCTCCGAAGGCTAATATAGCAAATTTTGTTTTGAGGAAAATTTAAATGTAAAAGATTATTTCTGCTCGAATTCATGTTATGATGCAAGGTGAATGTTTGCTAATTAATGTAAATAAAATTTCTTCACGGATATATACCTCCTCCCCAGGGCTTGTTAGGTTTTGTATACTTTTAGACAATAACAAACACCTAGTGTTTCATAAGAAGTGCGCAGTGTTTTATAAGAAGTGCGCAGTGTTTTATATGAAGTGCGTAGTGTTTTATAAAAAGTGCGCAGTGTTTCATAAGAAGTGTTCAATGTTTCATAAGATAGGCGTAGTGTTTTATAAAAACTGCGTAGTGTTTCCTAAGAAGTGTGCAGTGTTTTAAAAGAAGTGCGTATTGTTTCATAAGAAGAGCGCAGTGTTTCATAAGAAGTGCGCTGTGTTTTATAAAAAGTGCACAGTATTATCGAAGAAGTGCGCAGTTTTAAGTGCATTGACCCTGGATCGTTATTGACAAGTAAACGTTAACAAGGTTTAAAATGCGTGTGTCTTATAACGTAATTGAGTTCCTAACTATTCGTGGCCACGATCATTGGAATTTTTATGCATATTTCGCTTGTAGAAAACAATTCAACTAGTGGTCTACCATTTTTACAATAATTGGACACTAGAAGTACTTTACAATTAATATAAGTCAATATATTATAAATTTATATTTACCTATCAGCCAACCAACCAAACACAATGGCTCCTATCATTTGACCAAAAAATAATCCTGAGCTTGCTACATGCGAAAATGCATCATGGTCGCATACCAGGTCGAACTAGAAGAAAGAAGCTTCGTGTTTTTATTTTCTTGTTCTATAGTGGTCATTGACAAAGCGCATGAGGTTGAAGAAACTTAAAGAGACAAATTATGCGAGTGACACGACGTCGTCGATACTTGGGAGACCTCGTTTTGGCTCTTTTTTTTTTCGAAATCAAATTTCTTTGTGATTTAAAATTGATAGCTTGTATATGTTATTAATATATTATTATATATATATATATATTATTATATACATATTACATAACATGCTACGTGTATCTCTCCAGCCACACCTCGAACCTAGGACCTGTAATCTCTTTTGTATATCTGACTGCGAGGCGAACCTTTTTCGTCCGACGTGTCAATAAGTGCAGCGCCGGATGAGAGAAAAAAGCTCTTGGAACGAAGTTGCTCTAGTCGGGTCACTCCTCCACCTCTAACATATGGCCCTTCTCCTTTAAATTTGGCGTCAACAGCCCTATAGGAAAAAGTCAATAATATAAATTACCTGCGTTACAAGTGAAAATGATTTTGGCGTTACGTATTCCCATGATCCTCTGTTCATACGACATCGCTCTTCATCGGTGGACTTGTAAATAATTGTATTATTGCATTCACTGTGGTTGTTTGGTGAACATCTCCATGAAGGAGAGGCATTTATGAAAACTGTGATTAACGCTTGATAGGCCGGCACAATAAAAACTAAGCTATAAATCACCATTACTTTTAACTGAAACGGACCAAGTTGGCCTATATGCTCTAAAACACGATCAATACTAAAACTTTTTCCTGTTGCTGTTTCGCTATCGTCTGCGATTCGACCGTTTTCTTTATTGTCACGCATTGCAATTTTTTCACTCAACGGATCTTGTGCCATTTTTTTAAAATGATTCTCTTAATTTGTTACATCAATTATAATCCATTTTCGACTTTCCATTCATCTATTTGTCGTCAATTAACTTTTTATTTTTATTCACAACCGATCTCACAAAAGCTATACATAGTTTGTTTCGCGATATTGTTTATGTTAAATCGTAAAGTAAACTTTGACAACTGAGCCTTTACAAATGAAAATAACAGCTTAACACAATACACAAATGTGAACCACTCCAGTAGTACTCTCCGAAGGCTAATATAGGCAAATTTTGTTTTGAGGAAAATTTAGATGTTATAGATTATTTCTGCTTGAATTCATGTTATGATGCAAGATGAATGTTTGCTAATTAATGTAAATAAAATATCAATCAATACAAAATATTCTTTACGGATATATACCTCCTCCCCAGGGTTTGTTAGGTTTTTGTATACTTTTAGACAATAAGAGAAACCACGGGGCGAGGTTGGATATATATATGCATGCATACTGAAAAAAAAATGAGCCTGTGTGTCCTACACAACCTATTTGAATTTGCTTACATTATGCATCCGCTAATAGGAGATGTATTTATTGGGTTGTAGTGTTAGTGAGGAGCCAATAGAATCGCACAGAAAACATCAATAATTTTTAATTAAAAAACTATGTCAACATCTGGAAAAGATTTGCGATATCCTGAAGATAGATATTATTGAAAGTGATAATGAAAAGATTAACATATCAAAACTATTCGAAAAATACAACTTCATTGCAGTTACTTTTTCAAAAGTACTGGGAACAAGGATGGTAAGTTTTTCGCGGTAGCGCATACATCACTCCTTTAAGGCTTCATCGCTTCTCTAGAAAAATCTTCATAGAAGATGGTGTAGTGGTAGAGCATTTGGCTCCGGCGCACTTTAAATGTAGTGTTGTCAACCTTTGGTGCCATCTAGACCGCTAATTGGCTTGTGTGGCAAGTTAGAGCAATGCAATACGTATCTCTGGCGGTAATATAACATAGTTACAGTTGGAGGGGAGGAAAAGCCAGCCGTTCGGATGGAATCCCCAATGACGTTAAAACTTCCAATTACTTACTTACTTACTTACTTACTAGAAATCAAATTAAATTATTTTCAAGGGTAAAAATGCGAAATATGTATATTCCAACGTTCTCCCATGATGGAGGATACAGGACCGTTTGATAACTACGGTTATCACAAATGTAAACTTTTCAGGATCCCGCATGTCAGAAATATCCCACAGTTAGGTTTTGTAACTAATTCTTTTCTAACGTTTCTTGCGTGGTGGGAAAAAAGATAAAATGAGCTCGGCAAATAAACATGTCAAACCAGTGTTGACATATTGGCAACGATTCTATTCTATTTCAATTAAAGTTATTTACCCGTTAAATAAATGTTTTGCTCTCAGAGGAAAGCAGGTTTCCATTTTGCTGAGTTCACGTTTTCTTATTTTCTAATTCATTGTATTCAACCGAAATGACTTATTTATTATCTTAATACCCGTATATATTGGATACACTTGTTAATAGTAGGGTCAGGCTAGTAAGAGGGTCAGGCTAGTAAGTATGTAATCGGCCGTCTGAAACGCTAATTATGTGAATATGCTGTAAAACGATAACGCTAGGAATCGAATACACGCTTTTTTTTATAAGAATAGTGTTTTTTCGTTGAGGGTGAAATATTCTTATGATTTAGCAAAATATGAGAGTGAAGTATTCTTAATGTATTCTTATTTTTCAGAGTATAGTTTCTGTCACTTGCATGCACAAGAACAACTATTTCGCGACAGCTGAATATGTTTCTTTTGAATGAGATGTTCACACATATTTTTTAGTATACTGTTACGCATTTACAGCATGTTTATGTTTTTCTCCCCAGAGATATTAATTAAACCAAATATAACAGGTTAAAGATTTGTCTCATTTTGATTTCCCTAATTTTTATGGTTAACTAACAATTTTATTCTAAGCAAACTCACCCTGGAAATATTCTTAAGATATTCTTACAATTTAGGCAATTTTCACCCTGATATTCTTATAGAAGTTATTCTTATAAAAAAAAAGCGTGTACTTGTAATTCTTCAGGGCAGTTGGGAGGGACTACAAAGCTGATTATCGACGTGTGATATTTCTCCGCTTGAGAACTGTCATGTTTTTTGTCTCAGTCACGTGACAAGAAAGCAAAGTGGTCATAACAATTGTATCATCGTATTGATATCGATTATACAACTTTAATAAATTTAGCAAAGTACACTTTTTTATACAAGAGATACGATTTTGAAAAAACTCAAGACTAAGATTTTATTAGCTGCTTTCAACAGCTACGTTGAAAAATATTTAAAAGAAATTTAAAAAGTGAAATTTTGAATTGACAAGGGTCTTGATAAAAAGGGTATAAAACAGTGCCGGGCTCTACAAATTTCCAGAAATTCTTCTCGCAAATTTTGATGGCTATTACATTTTAATTTTATTTTAACGAACTATTTCTGGTCAAAAACCCAAACTGATGTCTCTGCTTAAAAAAATAACTTCTATTTTTATTTTAATAATGATCAGTTCCATCATCTTTTAATAAAATTCAGCCTCAGTACGCGTAAAGAAACTGTTTATGCTAGCAGACACCCACTGGTGTTAAAAAATTTTCGTTAGTCATGCTTTCACACTCTTTTTAAAGCGATCATATCATCATACAGCATCGTTCAATCACTGGATGTGGATTGGTTTAAGGATACTGTAATGGTATAAATATAATTTTTTTACAAAAAATTCTCTACCATAATATAAATATTTAATGAGTTGTCGGTAGTTCGCTTAACACCTTCTGCACATCTTTGAATAGGCTATTGTTGTAAAGGTCAGGTTGCGAGAAACTCTTTTACGAGGAATTTAGATGTTCGTTTTTCACGATGTATAC
The DNA here is from genome assembly GCA_030067915.1 of Hydractinia echinata. Classification (NCBI taxonomy): domain Eukaryota; kingdom Metazoa; phylum Cnidaria; class Hydrozoa; order Anthoathecata; family Hydractiniidae; genus Hydractinia; species Hydractinia echinata. Next base: position 1,720,068 of record JASGCC010000063.1, read on the forward strand.
ATGACTTAAATGTCCGAAACTCCCCTCCACGAAAAAATGTGACAGAGTATTGTTGCTATGGTAATGCTAAAGTGAGTGATAAATATGACGCAGAAAAAAAATAAAACGGAGGGGAGTTTCAAACGTTTTAGTGAAAAACAAAGATGTGGATTTAAATTTCATATTTATATTATCCTATAGACAATTTAATTTGCTTTTATATTCAATAAATAATTTTGAAGAAAAAAACATAATTTTTGAGAAATAATGAATATACTGAATATGTGTCTATACCCTTACAGTATCCTTAAAAGGCGAGCTGTGGACTATCTAACAAGTGTCATTTTCTACGCCATATCTTTCTATAAAGCGATAATGTTTATTTAGGTTTTACTTATTGATAAGAAAATATTGCACATAATGTTTGTGTGAATGTTTTTTTATTGAGTTTATTCAGAATAAGTCTGACTCAAATTTTTATCTTTGATGCGCTAATTTAAACGGCGATCCCACTTTGGGACTCTTTTCTGCTAACTCATACAATGTTTTAACCATTTCATCAAGTTTGTTCCATTCATTTCCCCTTCTCGCGTAAATAATCACCTAAGATAAAAAATAACTAAGTTTTAAAAAATTATCAAGTAACGTTAAATATCTGGTTTACCTATTATTAAAGGGGCTACGGAACGGCTGTTGGTTTTCGACTTTAGTGACTTTACACGAAAGTCGAGCTGATGGCGGCGAAAAACAAACTGACTATTTTTAATTTACAGACTCGAACATATAGATATATCTAAAAAAATTTATCTTCTCCAGCCTTGGTCATGTTTTCATCCAGAATGAGTCTTGCTGAAATATTTCTTTGTGATATACTTTTCGAAAAAAAAAAATTGAACCAGCGAGCGCTGGTCTGTTCATTGCGTAAAACGCGTTTGCCGGATTTTTAATATGTGCGCGGGATATATGGAATGTGAGGATTTTAACCGGTTCGTAGCCCCTTTAATGCTAATCATACTCAGTTTTTCTGTGGCTTCCACGCAAACGCCAGGGTACATATCCTCAGAAAACAGTGATAGCAGTATAAGGGTTGCTGTTTTTGTTAAAACTATACCCTGCTTGTCCTAAAATTAGAATTAAAAAACAGTTATATACATATCTATTTTAAAATCTTAAGGTTGGCAAGGAAAAACTTAGCGCAGGCTGCAGACCTTTTTTCCATATATAGAGTATTTGTCTGCACGTATTATTTTGTAGTGGACATCTTTCAGATTAATGCCGTTAGTTCTTGTTTCTGAACAATCTTGAAATGCATTTTCTAGGTCTTGCATTTCTTCTTCTGTTAACTAAAGATAAAAGTATTGAAAAGGAAGTGAACGGATTGAGTTTGATAAAAGCTTTAAATATTTCTCATTTTCATTTTCCGAAGAAATCATCAGTTTTTTCATAGCATAAAAATTTAGTATAGCTAGCTAGCTATATATTGGCAGTAATCCTACCATGTGTTGAAGAATTGTAAATTTTCCTTTTAAAATATTTCACAAAAAAATCACTCTACTTTTCTTATTATGATCAGAGATCATAGCTAGCTAGACAGAACTAGTAAAATGAAAGGTTCTCTCTTTAATCTCAAACATTTTTACTTTTTTTTTCAATAATAAGAGCATAAATGTAATGTTTTGACCGAAATTATGGACTTGATTAGGATAAAAAAGACAAGGGTAAACTTTAAACATCCACCTGTTAAAAACATATTCAACTTTGACAAACAATGGAATGTTTTCAATCCCTAGAATAGATTGCTTACTATATAGCTATTATAGACCTTTTTGAATGTTTACATTTTCCGCAGTAAACCCTTCTAGCTCTAACAACTGCGTGGCAGGCAGAAAGATGCGAAGTTTGCTGAAGGAAGGTCTTTTTCAGTCCATTTCTTTCTATGGAAACATTTTTAAGACTTTAAACTATTATCGAGTGTAAATAGATACCTTCTGATTGACATATATTCATATAAAGTCGTAATGATACCTTCGTGCGAAGAAACAGACTAGCGCCCGCATCTTTTTGCCTGCCACGCAATTGTTAAAGCCGAAAGGGCTTACACCGCAGTGTAGTTTAAGTTTCGATTAATACACAATTCTCTCAACAAGCAAACCAGTGAAATTGTGTTCCCAAGTAAGCAACAATTGAGCCTGTAAAAGAGTAAAACTAAGTAGCAAGCATGCCAGCAACTTTTGGCTAAAAATATTTAGAACGTTGCGCCCTGCTGGCTTGCTTGCGTATTTTCTGCCAATGTATTTTTCGCATCCAAAAAAGTGTATTTACCATAAACCCACTTGAAGATGCTCGAAGAGCGACGTCTTTTCTTTTAAATATAGCACAGTCTGCAATGTGGCCAGTAGATGTAAGGTTATCTTGTAAAACTGACTGTAGTTGGTTGTTCATTGTATCGTATCGTACCAAAGCTACCATTTATTTAAACCATTTTATTTCACGGTTGCCGAGAGTAAGTAAACAAAGAGCATTTGAGAGATGCTTTTTTAGTATTGCTTATGCTAATGTATGTAAGGGTGGTTTTTCTCAAAATTCTTGTTTTAAAAAAATTGTTTAATCAATCTATTTGTGCAAGAAGATATAACGAAAGGTTCTCATATTCTCTCATATGGTCACAAGGAATATGATTTTGGTGCCATAAATTTTACCATGACAACTAAAATGCAGTGCACGCGGGTTTTGTTTACATGTCCAGCCGCTCTCATAATGGCTTCCACCATGCATCAACACATCAGCTCAATGGTCCTCTTTTTTGATTCCGTATTGCTTTCCCTTTTATAACTGTTCTTCTGCATATCTGCAACAGGTATTCCTACCTCCATCACACAGAGCAGAAGAAAGTACCTAGCTAGTTACAGAAAGTTAACTAGCTAGCTAATTGAAACAGTTTAAATCACCCGGAGCAACTTACAGTTTCCCCTTTTAAACTATATACTCTTTTAACATCTTAGCGTGTGGCTTGTCTATTTTTGGGATGCCAAAAAAGGAAGGGGTGGGGGTGGTGGGGAGAGTGATTTTGGGATTTTAAACTCCTAGATTGGGTAAAAATGCATCCTCTGCACAAGTCCTCAGTTATTCAATATTTATTTTTAGAAATTTGTGTCACACATGTGTTTTAGTTGTTACTCCTATATTGAATTGTGTGTTTTTGGCATGGTTTAAAGGTTTTTTTACGACCTCATCACTTCATAGGTTCTGAGAAAAGGCTGAGGTTGACCCAGCTTGTGAAAATTGGCTGTTGCACATCATGAAAGAGAAGATGTTACAAGTTATTTGACCTTGAAATTATAAATACATCATCTGGCACTGTAGCTTAAATGGCTTAACCAGGGTTCGACTTCTCCCTTGGCCACCATTTAATAATGAATTTTACCATTTACCATCTCTGCAATGCAATGGCTTATATTAGGACAAATTTATAAATATCAGACCATATTTTGATGATTTTGGGACATTAGTATCAGTTGTTTTAAATTTATCAGAAAATGTTTATAAAGAATAAGTTGAAAAGCGTCATAGTTAGAAGTTCCTGAATTTATAATCCCTGTATCATAACAGCAAATATTAACTTTATTATTGTTTGTTTCGGGAACAATAAATAAATTAATAAAAAAATAACAAGCACATAATTTTATAAGTTCCTTATTTTTAAGGAATTAGAATATTAGTAGTAGTAGTTTTTAAAAGTTTCTTTAAAGTTAGCTAAAATGTTATGTCTTAGTTATGTCTTATTTGTTAACTTTCCTGACTTACGGCACAACTTCTATGCATTAGACTGACGTCAATAGCATTTTTAAAATTAACAAAGCCATTGCATTGCACTTTATGTCAAAGGTCTTATATCTTGAAAACGGATAGAAATAACTGACATCAACTCCTGTTTGTGTAACTAGGGACCACCGGGGACCAAATTTGGTAAGTTCCGCAAAGCTGGGTTGAATACTATATCTGTTTCGGAACAGATGGGTTGATGACGTCATCAAAATACCTTTGAAAACCCAATATATATCTCTTTAACAGTTCTTCAATAGTACATGATCCTATACATTTTCTTGATCAGTATTTTAAGGTCTACCCAATAGAGGCAACGGCTAATTTGTGTATCGACAGGCCATTGCTTACGTCATGAAAATTCAAATGACACATTTTCTTTATTGTTCTTCTTCCTAAGTGGATTTTCCATGGGCCTTATCCACTAATGTCCAACTAATATCAAAAGTAAAATTATAATAGATATATACAGCAAAACTTGCTGTATATTTTTCTTTCGCTATTTTAAGCTAAATTTAAATTGTGTGTAGTTAGCTTGTGATTAATTTATGTACATATAGCTCATTGATCAGCAAATTTCACTGCTTGTTACAGGTTTGCTTTAGTTAATATATAAATAATGAAAAAGCAACGTCCTAAAACTACTGGCAGTATTAAAGTTTTTATGAGGGAAGTAAATCAAGATTTACTTAAACATGGGCAGCAGGTTAGTTTTTTTTACATATGACTTTGATATATTGAGTTAACTTTTATGTATGTGTGTGCTATAAATTTATAGTTTTTTTTCTATAAATCATTCTATTTATACCTACAGGGTAAATTAAAAAAGGGACAGTTTTATTTATATTTTGTTTGTTTGGAGTGGAAATTGTGATTCATCTTTTTAATTTTTCCACTTTCTACATTCTCAGTTTGCTTTTAATTAATATTACTGATATTTTTTTTACCATATATTTAGTTTCACAATTTTTATTTTCAACCGGACGAGTGTCGATAGCAGTTTTACTGTACATACTGTTTGTATATAAGACTGAAGTTCCCATCCTGTATAAATATTCACAAAAAAAACAAATAAAAATTTACCATTGTAGAAGTACCACAGAATACCATGGTACCGCAGAATACCAGTCTTTGCTTTTTACAGTGTAGAAGTTGCAAAAATACCAAAGAGAAGTTTTTTTTGTGTGTATTTCAAACCTAGTAGGATATGAGCATACTTTTGTAACAATAAAAGTGTTTATTTTTATTTTTACAAAAAATTATCTTCACTTTCCATAGAAATTTGTTTTTAAAAAATATGTTATTTTTGTTAAGATCCTCTCTATTTTGAGTACACTTGAATATATAAGTCTGCAATGTAGGGTGTTTTTTGTTACATAGTCATATAAGTATTAAAAAGAAATAAACTTGATACAAACACAGAACATCTTTTGGAGAAATATTTGGTGAAAGAACTGGTATTCTGTGGTACTCAAATATAAGATTTTTCTAAATTTGGTCTACAATTTTTCTCAAGGAACTTTGACACACTAGAACTAATAATAATAACAATTATAGTTAACAACAAAACATTAGTCTCTACAAAGTGTCTAAATCAGGTTTTTTCTGTCTAACTTCCACAAAACTTCAAATGCATATACAACTTCGCTAATACTCTGGAACGCTAAATTTAACAGAACCTTTCAGTGGAATGACATTTAAGAGGTCCAGATATTACTTTGCATAGCTGGAAATAAGACTCGTCGAGAGGAAGATGAGCAGGTGTATCTTCTAACACACTTCCAGATCCAACTTTAGGCTTCAGGCACCTCATCAACAGAGTATCAACTGGCCCATTCTCATCCACAAGAAATCGTTGCATAAGCGTTGCGATGTACAAGACTTCTTTGCGCTTGCCTTGATAACTCACCCCATACCATTTCCCTACAACATCGCTTTCTTTATTGGGAGGGCTAAGGGATTTCCACGTTTTCTGCACACTTTCTATAACTCTCACTACTATCAGACTCTAACTGATCTGTCTCATCCTCTTCTTCGGATTCGATATCATCTGTGTCATCTTCACTCTCAGCAACAAATTTAGTGTCTAGGCTTACATGTCTTTTTGTCACAGGTCCAGCCAAATCATCACAGGTGGTTGACCATCAGTTTGTTTACAACTAGCCTTGCTGCAAATTGATTTCAGAATGTCATGGCATGATGAGCATTTTTTTAAACTTGCTGCCATGCATTTTTTCAGATGACAAACACAATACTTCTTTGCAACAGTAAAACGCTTCCCTTTCTTGTTTCCTTTTTCCAGATCGCTCCTCTTTTGCTATTTGCTTTTGCTTTTTGTCGTCTTTGATAGATTGCACCAGTTTGAGTACATCTTTTCCTTCCAAATATCTTTCTTTCCAAAGATCCGTGAATCTGGGTTACCCTTGTGTTAGTTGTTGCTGCTTTTTGCTTTACAGTATCAATATTTAGAAAACCAGGAATTTCATCAAGCATTAAGCTTCACTCATGACTTTCGTTTATTATACTTTGAGCCATTTCATACTTGATCTTCCAATATTCAGCTGTGTTCTTACGGACATGTTTCAGTGACAATACCACTTCATTTGTTTTTTTGACAACTTCATGAGACTGCAGACATAACTCAGCTTGGGAAAATTTATCTTGCTGCATATTATTGGCATTCAGCCCACTTTGGGATACACCCACTCCCCTGGCTGTTGCAACAAGTGTCTCCTTTGTCACCCAACAACTCCACATCTCTGCAAGAATCTTCATGAATCCCTCACGATTAATGGTATGTAATGTTGTAAACAGACTTGCTTTGTGTTCTTTGTAGCTATGGTGAAGGGCTCGGTTAACTTGGTCCAAAAGTCTCAAGAGATGCTATTTTTAGATGCTACTAATTTGAGAAACCCTGGAGACTTGAACTTTTACTAAAATAAACTCAAGGATGCTTACTAAATAAAAAAAATCACTTGAGGATGTAAACCTTTCCTAATGTTATGATATCAAAGGATAAAAGTTATTTTACAAAAAAAAACACACTAAATTATGTCAATTACTTGCAATATTGAACATCAAGAAGACTATTTTGGTACAATATGATAGCAAAACTATCATATATTCACTCTAACTAAACACAGGAATGATTCAATAAACCTACTTTCTAGAAAATCGTTTAGAATAACTGGTATTTTGCGGTACCTACTACTGGTATTTTGTAGTGCATTTGGGTATCTAAATTTAACCTAACTCAAAAATATTTTTGCAGTCAGGAAATTATTCAGTACTGAAACCCTATACCAAATTTCAGATTCATTCCATCTTATTATTACGTAAAAAATATTTACAGCTGTTATTAATGTTCCACCTGTTTACAGCTGTTATTAGTACTAGTTATCGCACAGTGGCGAGAAAAATATCGGCAATATTTTTTGAGTGTTTTTATGTTCTTGTTACATATTTCACGAGCCTTTAGGCGAGTGAAATATACGAGAACATAAAAAACGAAAAAAATATCAGCCAATATTTTTCGAGAGCATGTGCGATAACTTGTTTATCATATACTCGGTCTTATATCATGTTAATTTCACATAGTCGGTTGCACACTGCTTAATTATGTTCACGATATTAACAAGCATTGTTATGGGGGCCAATAAAATCACTGCAAGGTAATTTATTTCATTTATATTCATGAACTTATAAATTATTTGAATTTATGAAGTCACGTGCGATTTAGATCATTATAACAAATTATATGTTCATGTCACGCTTGAAAGAATTTGAATGGAAATAAAAACTATGAATTTTTAAAAGGATAAATTATCATTGTAAAGCCAAATAACACAGAACTCCATCGTCGTGCTATTATATTATTCTTTCGAGTTGACTGATATAATTCAATTATTTTCATACCCGGTGGAGAGCGCGTGCTCTATGATTAATGACTATTTAATGACTGTTGAAACAAAAGAAAATTTTCGAATCATAAAATGTATATTTGTGAAAATAAATTCACCAACAAGTTTTCGTTTTTTAGAACATAATAGGTTTTTCCTACGAATTTTCAACCAATCAAGGAAAAAATATAAGCTTTTTGCATGCTAAATCAGCCAATCAAAGGAAGAATATAAGCTTTTTGCACTCTGTATAAGTAAAAATTGCACTCGTTTCTCGGTTGAAAAACAAAATACAGCATATATTTCGTGCAGATTAGCCAATCAAGTTGCGAGAAAAACTCAAAGTATATGATAAATGCTGTTATTAATGTTCCATCTAATTCTCCAATTAGATCAGATTTTCTACACTGGTATTTTGCGGTACCTAGGGATTTTTTTGTGCAATTTCAAAGTAAAAAGAAATATTGAAACATAATGAAAAAATATTGAAGGGTGCAAGGATAGATTTGTACCATGTAAAACTACAATAAAACCATAAAAAATATTATAGTTACATATCAAGACCAAATTATATGGCCAATGCAAATTTCTGTGATATTCTGCGGTACTTCTACCTGTAATCAGTGTTTAGGTAAAGCAGGGATGCATACAATGAAAGTTATGATTTCCATTCAGGTGTGACAGATGCATCTGGGTGCATCAAGATTTTTACTGTACTAGTTTATTCTACAAAACACAACCGGCATATAGAGCTATACAATGAACATTGTCTAAGGTTTCTCTTGACCTTAACCTAATAGGGTTAAACTGTTTCAATTTAATATACTAGATAAAATCTTTATTCCAGCAATCAAGAGATCATACATGTATGCCACAAAAAAGCTTGTCTGCTAGGACAGTTTACATGTCCAGAAGTCCTTCTGCTTCTATCAGTGGGTGGCTCAGTGAAAAATCAATAAAAACTGTTCAAGTAAGTTGTTTATGAGATAACTGTTGTTGTGCTTTGGTTATTAATTAAGCATGCTAACTTTACTATGCATATGTATATAACTTGTCTGCCAAATATTTTCGGAGTACTTTAAACATAGTTGCATGGGCGTACTTTTTTTCAGGAAAAGACTGATTATGAATCAAGTGCTATAAAAAACATGTACCTAAATTTACTCGAAAACGAGCAGAAAATACAGCAAGTAAGTAAACAATGATTAACTTTTGAAAATAAGTGCAGTGTATATATGTTAAGCACATTCTGTTTTGCTTCAGCATTTAGATTATGTTATTGAGCATGACAGTATGGTAAGGAAAAGAAGGTTACAAGCGTTGTTGAAAGAGTGGTATGAACAAACGTATAACCCTTTAAATGTGAGTTTAAACTGTGTTTGCTATATGTTAAAAAATGTTTTCCTGTCAGTTTAAGTTTCGTGGCTTACAAAAATGCACGTTTTTTCTTAGGAGAAAATTTTAGAAGAAATGAATGGAGAATCGTATAAGACATTGGAAAAAAAGAAGAGGGAAGAGTATAACAAATACTTAAAACATCGCAATGAAAAAGTATAATGGGAACTGATTTCCTTTTATTTCAATATTTATTGTTTTTATATGAAATTACATGCAAAATTAGGTCCCAAAGAAAACAAACAAGGGTGTTTCAGTTTATGTGTTATAAACTAAGACTGTTCTGTTACAGGGTCATGTATTTCTGGATATATTTGAAAAAGAAGAGTATGATCCATTGTCCGTGAACAGTGAAAGACCAGGACCAATCAAGGTAGGAAGGATGTAGTTTTCTTACCATGGATTTTATCACCGCACTATCTGCGTTTCTTATAAATGGTGTGATTTTGTATGTATCACCAAATGTTTTTAAAGCTGTAACGCGATAATTTGTCCTGTGTATTCTTTCATAGAGTTTCATCATTATAAATGTATAATACTTTTCCATCATACCTTAAGCGTGCTAATTTTCGCGAATTTCTCTCGTTTTGCAAAATCGCCTATTAGCTATGCTTCAAGTAAAATGAAAATAGCTGATAAAGGAGGGTGAGAAAACAAACTAGATTTTCTTTACTTGGTTAAAAATTTCTTGATTTGCAAAAATAAAAAACAACTTGCTAAAAATACAACCTTGCTTTCTAATTGGAAACAACATTATTCTATTTTTCCTGCAATCAAGCTGATAAATGTCTTTTTAGTTTATGCTAAATGGCGCCGTAGTTTAGTGGTTATCACTCTCGTACTTTGTGCGGGAGACCGGGGTTCGATTCCCCTTGACGGCGATTCAATATGGGCAATTGAATATTACCATAGCCCCGGGTTAACCCAAGCCATGTGAGGGAAATTGGGGAGATGGCGCACTGTGTGGGCCGTTGGATGTTGCAGGGAGTTGTCTAGCAGAGCGCTGACTCTAATTGAGTTTGCGTAGCTCAAAGAGAGCATTAAATACTCCAGGACTCCCCATCAATGCCATGGCCCCTCCTGGCAATAATAGACAGGGTATATCCCTCGATATTTGTGAGGCTAGCCATGTAAAATATGCACATCTATCTATCTATCTAGCTAGTAGCTTATATCCAAATGTTGCACTAACCATTTCTTATCTTCTGCAAACATAATGATGTTTTAAAATCATATTTTTGCAAACTTGTTCTGATATCAAAATGTTGTGAATATGCTGTATTTTTTGTTCAGTCTCCAGACCGACCAAGACAAGGAAGTTCAATTGTCTGCAAAAGTGTTTACTGGCAAACTTACTTTTTCCCATGTTTTTTAAATAAGCAAGTTAATCTCCTGACCTGAATTACAAGTCCAAAATTCTGAATACATTACCTGTTTCTGAGCTCAGCTAAACTTTTATCAGTGTCATCAACGGCTGATTTAGGTCAATTTAAACATCGGTATACTGATTTTGGTGATTGATATTATATACGAGTATTGGTATTTGTTCCCTTCCTTGGATATTGTCAAAGATTATTAATCATACAAAAGCAGATATGGGTGAATAACAATAAAATATCCCCGTTTACAACACAATGCTTGTACCAACACTGACACGTAGTTTTGTAGTCTTGTACAACCAAAAATGACCTGCCACCTGTAGGCATTACCGGCGGCAAAAGTATTATCTGAATCTGTTCCTGAATTTTCCCTACTATTTATCAAACATCTAAATACCCGCATACAGACAGCCCTTGCTATTTGTAACTTTTGAGTCTGACCAAAATATTTGAAGATAATTGTTACACACAAAATTCAGACTGACGATTGTTCGTTCGTTCGTTTTTTAGCTTTTATTGGCGAAAGTTGTACGTAATTTTCTTAATTTGGGGATTCAAGTCAGCTGCGTTTCTAGGAAATGAGTGAAAGAGACTTTTTATTTATTTATTTTTTGTTTAAGGCTGTGACGCACAAATTAGCTGATCCACTTTTACAACAACAACAGCAAAGGAATGAAGAAGAAAGGGTTGTATTAGCGTGTGATCTGGGCACTAGGTTATCAGATAAACGTATTGAAATGCTTCGTCTTCCGCCACTTCCACTGGTGCCACTTGGACGCCATGGCACAGAATGTAAAACATGGCTTGATATGAAGTTGACAGACATACAAAGTGGCGTTAGACAGAGGAGCCAGTGAGTTCGGTTTAAAAATATACAGAGTGTGTTACCAAAAGAATAATTGATTAGAAGCTAATATTTCATACATCTTAGCACATTGACTTTTTTGTAATGCCTACTTCTTCTCTTTGGAATATCAATTCCTACTGATAGTCTTCCTTGCTATGGAGTCTTGGTACCTCTTGGTAAATTTATACTCACTTGATTTTATGTTTGTACGCCTTTCTTTTTTAGGGAACGTTTTTACGGCGTACGAAATATGACAAGCGCATGTCCTTACGAAGTAAAACACCTGGATACTGACCTGGAGATATTTGATAAGAAAAATAATTGGAAAAAGAAACGACAATTTCCCGAAAAATATGACACTTCTATTAAACTAATTTAAATCTACTTTTATATATTTTTGTAGTTATTTATATTTTCGTATTTATTTTGCGGTTAGCTGGGAGGGGGGGGGGGGGGGGGTGTGTGAGGGGGATCATTAACTGGCCACGTAATCGCTTAGTCTAGAAAAGTATTATAAATGCTTTTACCCGCTTGACTCTGCCATGGAAGTCTCACTGATTTTGCTAATGTATAAATTAAGGAACTATAATTTTGTATAAAATATGCTCTTTTTTTACTGCAACCCTAACGCCAAGCGAATTAAAAAAAATGTTCTTGTTTCCATCAATAACCTGATCTGAAAAAATTGATTTCGCGACATAAATTATTGCGGTTTCAAGTTTTCAAGGTACAGTCGACGCTCGATATCTCGAATAACCGTTATCTCAAACTTCCGCTGTGTCTAAATTATGTTCTATATCTCGAACTTTCCTTTATTTTTGAAACAAAACATTCCATTTTATAAAATGTTCGATTGATACACAAAAGAGACTTTCAAATGTTTACAATTTCGGATTTTTGAAATCCTCCTCATTTCAAAAATGGCTACCAAGTGGAAGCTCGTGGTGTTACACTGCTTTTTCTTTTAGTAACAAATATATACTATTATCCATATATTCTGTATTTTTTCTGTTCCTCGTTTTCGGCTAAACAATCTAATCAAGAACGTAACCTTTCTTAAACAAGTACGAGTATTTCGCTATCTCGACCATCCTTAATCTCAAACTTTCGATATATCGAACTTTTTTGGAGAGTTCAAGATATCGAGCGTCGACTGTAGTTACATAAACTGTTACCGGAAAACACACAAGTTAAAACGCCTAAGTTGGTGGTAATGCTACCTAACACATTTTCACATTTTACACCATTTCAATTTCACAAATGGGGCTAAACCCGGGACTGGTCCTTTACTTTCTGATAAATCCTGCCTGTTTTGAGCTACTAAAGATATTTTCTGCAGATCTTCAGAATCAGAATACTTAAAGATTTTTCTGGAAATAGAAGAAAGCCTTTTTGGATTTGTGAATTTGAGAAATTTAATGTCAAGCATTCGTCTTGCATTTACATGCAGATTCTACATTGGACGAGTAATAAAACCACAATAGTTGTCTTTATGATATACACTGGACATCGTAGTAATCTGAACCAGAAATTGCAAAATTTGAATAGCTCTATGAAAACATCTTTTACGGACCGTGAAAATTACCTTTCGCTGAATAAATCTGAAATCAAAGGTTTACATTTGTTTTCTTGCAAAAACTGTGTGAACCAAACTATAGTAGCTAAGCAAAACATTCTTTGGTTTTCTTTTCTTTCATTCAACAATACACTTTTTTATGTTATTTTTTATGGTTTTTCATGGTTTGAAAACATTTCTGAAACATTTGGAATGGTTTTTCTTTGTAAACCAGTACTAAACCACACCCTGTCCTCCCCTAATAAATTAAGGGGCGAAGCAATGCAAATGGATAATCGGTGTGCGTTTAATTAAAAAATAATAGGCAGACTTTAATTACCTCCGCCTTATGAAAGATCATGCTCTTGAATGGTTTTGTCGATATGAGAAAAACATTTTGACATGGTTTTGTTTTAGAAAAAAGCTATAATAAAAAAAACTGTGTTGGGTTTTTCTAAATACGGGAAAGACAAACTTTCGGCTGTTTGGTGAAATATAATTTACAAGAAGACTACTAAAAGAATAAAAATTGAGAGAACAAATATAAAATCCAGAATCTTTCGGAATTTTTTTTTAGAATCTTTACTTTTACATAATGTAGCCATTTTCTCTATATTTTTCGTGCTGGGGATTCCATAGTCCTCTCGGAATTGTAAAAAACAATTTCTTTCGTTTTATTATTACGTCTGTTGTTAGTACAGTTGATAGCAGAACAATTTGGCATGTTTTCAAGCAGTTGAAGGCGAATAAAATAACTTGTTTGAGCAAACTTAACTACAAATACTGCTACCACCACCAGCGAACTACACTTTCTAACTTAAAAAAACGTCAAAATTTAAACTCGGCCCAATCCTCTAAAATCACAAAACAGTCACAATAATAAAAGGCTTTCACGCGTAGTAGATACGAGATTTTACTAAGCTAGTAAAAAATTTTATATAAAAAGAAATAGGTACTTCAAATCTCCTTTGTTGTGACTACTGCCTTTTTTTAAATCACAAAAATTATGAAATTGCAACCTCGATCCCAGGGTCTGTAGCGTTTTTGATATTTGGATGAAGGTCACACTATAATATTATTATATTTACGCCTTCCAACCTTGTCCCCAGGGCTTTTTAGGTTTTTATATTAAGATGAATTTTCAATAGGAAAACCTAAAAAGCCCTGGGGATGAGGTTGTACACGCCTTCGATATTTCAAAGAAAAAAATTTTCTTAAAATTTCTTATTTTTATTATTCTTATTTTTTTAAAAGTATGTAATTCGTGTTTTATAATAATAATATAATTCAAACTAAAAATATTTGTCGTTTTTGATGGCTAACTTCACATCATGCGTGACATTCTTCACGCTTCATAAAATTTGTCACATTTGTTGCACGCAGCTTATTTCCATGCGTCCACACCTCAGTGAGCACGTCACATGAATTCATGCGAGGCAAGAAACATCGTTCTAACACAAATACTGTTGTGCATGTTAAGAATGTTTTTATTTTCACTTTCTTTATTAGTTTTATCAGGGCAATTAATTTACTCTCATATAGCCACGTGGAAAGTAGATGAAAGTAACGAACTTCCAAACATTCAAAATTCGGGGATAACAAAAAAAGATGGAGAGGAGCGAAAAGTTGTTGATATAATTCGAGAAAAATTTGAATGCGATTATGCTCATAAAATTGTACGAGATATACACAGTGAGAAAGAAATGGCTTGGAACGAAGAATTGGCTTATCAAGCCGAAAACTGGGCAATACATTTAGCCACTGATGTTGGAAAAATTGAGCATTCTTCCTTCACTTTTCCAAATGGATCGCGGTACGGTGAGAATCTCTACCAGCTAGATCACGGTAGACCAGCTGGATGTAATTTAGCAGTACATGCTTGGTATAGGTACACAAATTCATTATGTTTATCATTTCAAAGATAGTGTAAAAAATATAATTGACCACTCAGTCGATGAGACGCGACTGTAGGTTAATGGCCTTCTCAATAACGTAATATCACATAACATCTGCAAACCTAATATCATATATAACTTTTTTTATTTTATTTGGAAATAAACCTTTCTCGACTTTTAATTACTTACTAGCGAAGCTCATGGTTATAACTACAGTCACCCAGGTAAAACCTACGTTCATGGCCACTTCACTCAACTTATTTGGAACCAAACAACACATTTTGGAGTGGGAATTGCCTTTGAACCAAAATCAACAAGATCATTTATCGTTGCTAGGTATGTACCCCCTGGTAACTGGGATTTCGATGACTACAAAAAAGATGTTTGGAGACCAAAACCAGGTAAATTTTTAAAAGAAATTTAACTCTTCCGGTTAAGTAAAATGCAACGAGTCTTGGAATTACGTAAATTCTTCTCCCTGGAAACTGATTTTTGGTTCTTCAATAATCAGGATGTCCATTTTTGTGTACACAAGGTATTCAGAAAGTGAAAACTGGAATGTAAGATGAACATACAGGGTTAATCAATATTCCTAGGATTTGTTGGAATTAACAATTTTAATAGTTATTAAAAATCACTTAAAAGAGGAGTCCGAAAATAGCCTTTAAATATCCAAGTTTGTCAGTATTCTTGTGAGGGTCAAAGCTTGGAGGAAAGGTCAAAGCCATAAAAAAATACAGAAGTAGATCTACCAGGCTAATCAAAGATCTAAAAGCTGACAGAACTCACACAGTATTCTTATCCTGTGTCTAAACAATTTCTTTAGTTGATAAAGAGTTAAGGCAATAGGCCAATAAACGATCCAAAAATAGATGTTGGAATAGATTCATTACTAAAACTAAGCGAAACATCAGTTTTGCCTACTTCTCGTGTATCTTGCATATTGAAACCTGTCTTCTTGCACGATTAGGGCAGATCAGATCAAAACACATTCATGTTAAACCAGGTTTTCCTTTATTAAGATCTATTGACGGTGTATTTTGCAAAGACAAAAACAATATTAAACTTTTTCGTTTCCATGCAACTGAGTTTGGTACTTTAAACACGGTGTGAAAAACAGACATGTGCTTCGTCTTTGCGATCTATTTTCACACGAGCTCAAAAAAATATATACAAAAAGAAAACAATAAAGTCACATGATCACCAATTGGTCACGTGATACCACAATATTTTTCACTTTTAACACACGGAATTGGCTAATGAATTTCGTGCTGTACTGCTACTAACACGCAATAGTACAATAATATTTCCAACAAGCCTTTACTGTATTGTGTATTTCTTGTTTTCTCCCAATAATTAATAGGTTCGCACATTCCTACTATAAAAGAATTGCTTCCAATTGGATCACGTGATCCTTTGTTGGTCGATGTGGGTTATTACAAAGAAGATAATGATAACAAGAAACCTCCGTGTATTGATACGACTGATTGCTCGTATTATATCCAACAAGGAGATTGCACACATCCAACGTACAAGAAAGCCATGCGACAGATGTGTTACAAAAGTTGTAGCGGATGTACTCCAGGTGACCCCATTGATGGTGGGTGG
Source organism: Hydractinia echinata (assembly GCA_030067915.1). Classification (NCBI taxonomy): domain Eukaryota; kingdom Metazoa; phylum Cnidaria; class Hydrozoa; order Anthoathecata; family Hydractiniidae; genus Hydractinia; species Hydractinia echinata. The sequence goes on from JASGCC010000063.1 coordinate 1,736,447, forward strand.
ACAAATTGGCATGAAGTTGACATATGTACTGCAACTTGCGATGGAGGGCTGGTTATGTCGTATAGATTTTGTACAAAACCTTTTCCCAAATATGGCGGGAAACGCTGTGAAGGGCAACGAGTTAAGAAAACTGATTGCAACACACAACCCTGTCCGGAGACGAATGTTGTAAAAACAACCGCGGTAACAAGTGAGGCTAGCACGACGAAGAGTCCAAACAAAAGTTCCTTACGTACCACCAGTAGACCATTTGTATATTCCACCACTAAGTCCGGAGAAACAATCACCAAACAAACATGCAAGGATAAAAGTAAATGGTGTCCAGAATATGAACAGTTAGGTTACTGCACCGGTAGCAAGTATTCGCAATGGATGTTTTTAAATTGTAAATATTCATGTGATGTGTGTGATAGCAAAAGATTTATACCTTATTAATCGTAACATAAGGCTATACAAATTACTCAACGAATATTGATTATCAACAAACGCATATAATTATTTAACGACTGTATATTTTCATTCAATTAACTTTTAGTTTTTAGTTTTATTCAATAAACATAACCTTTTTTTTTCAATATTCATTAGGGCTTACATTCTGGGCACCGTCCCAATAAAGTTGCTCATAATAATTACTGTAAACATTTTTCATGCAAGTTACGTTACTACACGAAAGATTTGACCTATTTAAATTTTTATCAGTAAAAACGTGATTTCAGAAAGCATCGAAACAAATTGGTCTTTTATCTAACGTACTAAAACTTTTCTATTTTGGTTGCCAGTCAGTGTACGAATACCTGACAATAATACAAAACATTTACCAAAAATTGAAAAATTATATTACAAGACTGCGAAGGATTGAATGACCCGGATGTAAAAGATAAAATATTTTTGTGTACAAAGCGGTTTGTTTGTACATTAAAAATTGAAAATATTGTCAATCCTTTGAAGATATATTTTGATCGGATGATTGATATGGTAGCATCAAAAAGTTTTAACACAAATATAAATTTGAAATCTTTGACACCTGTCTCACAGATGTGGTAGGAAACAAGGTATGGAACCAAATATAATACATGTAATATGGCATATCAACCACTGACAAAAACAATTCACGGAACTTTGGATTTGCTTTACAGGTTTGTGGAGGAACGCATATAACGGAAAGTTTACCGTCCTTGGGGTTTCCGTCCTAAAGATTGCTTCTTTCTCCCCTCCAGCTGTAATTAGGTTATAATACCGCCAGAGAAAAGAACAGCGTTGCTCTAATTTGCGTAAAAAATATAAAAATCGACGTATTTTTTTCTCCCCGTCGATGACAGCCTGATGGTTAGGGTTTCCATCCTAACGGTTTTCTTTTTCCTCCCCTCCAGCTGTAATTATGTTATAACACCGCCAGAGATAAGTATAGTATTGCTCTACTTGCCTAAATATTATAAAAATCGACGTGTTATTTTTTTCTCGCCCGTCGATGACAACCTGATGACAGCTGTAGTTATCGAAACGTAGCCTAGAATTAACCTTGCTTGTTTATAACATAATAATATATATACTAGTTATTTAAACCCGTGGAATAATCCACTTAAATTTATTGTGCTTCTTATCACAAAAAGGTTTGTTGATAATTTTATTAAGAAGGCTGAAAAAGAAACGTTTTAAACGAAATCCCGTGGAGATATCCACTCAAAAACATTTAAAATTTATTCTATGTTTCTTATCACAAAATCATTTGTTGTCAATTTCATTTTAAAGACGCAAACAATTAAAACTTTTGAACGAAATTGACAACTATAATAACAACGTTAATTGCCTGCGACTTTACTCGTATAACAATTTATAACAAAGCTCCCGTCACGGTAAATTCAAATTCGCATGGAATAAAATTCCTAACTAATGAAATCACTTTATTTTATCACATGATTTGCTTTGGCCAAACAGCGAAATTCATTGTTCTTTTCGTCAAAACGTTTTGTTGTTAACTCCATTCAAAAGCGGGAATAAATAAAACCAATATGTTTTTCAAATAACAGTAGACACGTGCTTAAGGCAATAATAAAAATTAATTACCCGTGACTTTTGTGTAATAAAGTTTACATCATTACACAAAGGTTTTTATGAGAACAATAAAATAAATTAACCATGACTTTTTTTAAACAAAAATTTTAAATCAATTTGAAAAAGCACACAAAAGACAGAATAAAAATAAAAGTTTAGCAAAAGTGACATGTTACCGCGGCTGTTTCTTTAGAAAAAAACAACACATCCACTTTGCCTGTCACAGAGACACGGAACTGGCGTATTATTATATAGATTATTCAATGACAATGACTAAACAGATAAGTGGTAATATTGTTACCTGCCTGCTACACAAAACGGTTTAAAGTCAATACGTGGTTCCAAATAAGCGGGTATTACTGCTTTTTGAAGTTACGAATACAAGTCAATGCGCTACTCCACTATACTAATTCCACTCAACATACATATTGTTTAGGGCAAACCAGTGAAGAACTTCAAATAAATCAATATCATTTTTTATGTTAAATATGGATACATGTTCGTTATTTGATAGAAATCACAAAGAATTTTACAGGAAGTTGCACGAAGATAAATTCCACATTGTTGATGTAATTTTTTTTTACATTGAGGATGTGTGTTTTTCTGTCAGGCGCTGTCTACTTTGTTCTAGGAGATAAGAAAATATGTAAAGGACGTTACAAAGTAAAAGTAGAAGTAGTAATGTTAAAAAACAGTTGAATTGAAAAACAACTTCTTAGCAGAGAGATGCATTAAAAAGATCACATCGGAATTTCTAAAATCATTCCTTAGGTGGAAGGTCAAAAGAAAAAGGTAAAAATAGTTTTTCAATAACCACCACCACATTGTTGATATGTCAAAACAAATTTTCATTTACAGAAACAACTGGGCATATACCAGATAACAGTACAAGTAAACCTTCGCAATATCATTCCCAAGTGCTGCAAACATGTTGGATTGAGTGAGACAGAACCCACGACCTCTCGTTCTCAGGGTGATTGTCGCACCGATTGCGCTATCGATCCCAAGCTGTCTACCTTGCGCATGCAGTAAGCAAGGGGTGGATACTAGATACCTTGTTGCGACATGCTACAGAGCAAGGCGTATAACTCTACTAACCATATCAACGGGATGTAATCAAACGATGCACAGTTGGAGCTCAAGTACCAACCGCCAAATCAAATTTGCTGCACTTGTTAAGCGAGCAATACACCTTAAGAGATATCCCGTTGGTTTTCAATTTGCATTTAACACTCAATATCTTAAACCTTTAAAAAATTAAAACAGTTTGAAATAAAATTTATTAAAGAAATTAAAAACCTTTTTTATCGTGACAACATGCGCGGCAAGACTTCTTCATGTTCCGCCTTACCTAGTAGCAAAAATGGATTGGATGTCGTTAAAATGCGACACAATGTTGACATTGAAAGTAAAATAGTATTTGGTAAATAGGTTCTTACTTCTTCATCCATTCCACAAAAGAGAACAAAAACAATAAAACCCTATCAGAAAATATAAAAAAGAATAAACATCGTAAGTATTGGGTGAAAGAATGAAAAATAGAAAAGTATTGAGACTTACGTAAAATCCGCTGACAAAGAGATATATGTAGGACAAAATTATTGGACTGTATTCAATGAATAAAGCCATAATAAACGGCATGCCCAACATGTGGGACAGCACGAAGAATGCCTTCACTGCCGGTCTAAAGTTGAATTGAATGTGCGGAATGAAGTTGAGCAACAATAACAACAACAAAAACAACAACAACAACAACAACAATAACAACAAAAACAAAAACAAAAACAAAAACAACAACAACAGCATCAGCAACAACAACAACAACAAAAACAGCAATAACAATAAGAAAAACAATAACAGCAACAACAACAACAACAGCAACAACAACGACAACGACAACAACAACAGTAGCAACAAAAACAAGGGAAATACCTCTCTCTGCGAGGGTTGGGACATTCGCTTTTGCTGTGCACATGGTAAAACAATATTAAAAGAATTGCAAAGTTTCCCTATGAAAAAATAAATAAATAAAAATAGAAAGAGGTATAAAATATAAAAGTGAAAGTGTTTAATTACCATTAGAAATACAGCCATTGGAGCCTTTAGGAGCCACAATGAGCTTCTCAATGACAAGCAACTAAAAATGAAACAACCACATGAAAAATTTGGCAGCTTAAAGAAGTATTTAAGGTGAATAGAATACTCACTCCTCTGTAAAATAAAATTCTTCATAGAAACAACCAAGTGTTATAGCAGTAATAACCACTGGTACACCTGTAACAGAACAACAAGAGTTTGATAGTTTCAAAAAGCAGTAGATTTCTCAAGATCAGTGATGTAAAACGTGTTCATAGCTTTGTTATGACAACAAGATATGGCTTCTGGCCTAGTGGTTGTGGAATTCGCTTCGCAATAACAAGATCCGTGATTCGGTTCCCAGCGCTCAGCAGGCCAGCTACGGGTCAAATCATGCCATGTAAAGGAAATTGGAAAGTCAATGTGGGTGTATACTTGTATAGATTCAGAACACACAACCCACATTGATAACAGTGTTTACAAACGCTGAAGTGGCTATATCCTTTTTAATATTCGGAATAATAACAATGCTATATCTACATCGGACATAACATAAAACTTTGCTCACCATAACCAATAGAAAAGTAGGTAAGATGTAATTTTTGTTTCAATTGAAAAACCAACACAATAACAATTATCAAGTTTATTCCCTCCACAGTCATCCAAGCTGTCCCTGCAATCAATGCACAGTGTTTCAACACTAACGTTGTTACACAAAGTGGCTAAACGAAATTAATAATTTGGCGACAGTTCATACGTTTCTTGTGTTGATAAAACATTACGTACTTATTATTATAAGCTTAAAAAAAAGAGAATGAGCTCGTAAAAATTTAGTATATTGATCTGCAGTAAAATGTTGTTTTTAGAAATATGATGACGTCATATTAAAATTGCTTGTGTAAAACAAAACATCAAAATTACATATATCAACAAGTAATTATTTTAATTTATGGTATATTATATTTCCGCTAATTTTCAACAGCAGGGCTTGGCCCATTAAACAATTATTCAAAATGGTAACCTCCAGGTTACTCGATGCCTAAAAAGCCCAATAAATATAGTTTAAGGTTTCGGCAAGTGTGTATTTCATTCGGTCACTTGTTGCGATCACTTATTGTTAAGTTAGCATCCTAAGTACAACATCAGAGCAGAAATTAACAACTTACATGGAAATTAACATACTGTTCGCGAAATGCAATTGCTAAAAGATACAACACACAGGAGGCTGCAGATGACGCCATTAAATGTTTATGTATAAAGGTCTTTGTGCACGATTGCTTTCTAACAATATTTTAAAATAATTAAATTAATAGGAAGTCTGTTTTACATTTAACACAAAAGTATTTTTTATAAGCAACAAGTTTATAATGAACCGTATTAAAATCTGCAAGATTTTTTAGGAACTTTAGCATAAATAACATTTAATATAAGGGACAAACCTAGGAGGTTCAAAGGTAACGTGGGCTTAAAGCTTCCGTTTTTTCCTAAGATCATCCTGTCATTTAATAAACTCTTTTTTCCTTATTCTGTTTTTAAACCAAATATTTATTTGATATTTGGGTATTATATAGAAATTTGACAATTATGAGTGAATTTGACCAATTCGTTAGCACAGTTTTTTGATAATCTTCGATATTGTTCGATTTTTTTCTAAGCAACTGTTAAGCAACTTTTCTATCAATTCATGAAACGTTTTTAGCCACTTAAGTAGCTACCAAGTAAAAAGTAAAGTTGCTTATAAAAAAGAATACGCTTAGTTAACAAAAGTGATAAAGACAAAAGCCTTAACATAAAGAAGATGTCACAAACCCGTATATATGAAGAAGAATAACACCAAGTGTGAAAAAAACGAACGATGTTAAGGTTGATATAATATCCACAACTGACTGAACATACTCATGAAACAAAATCTCATTGTGGTCACTTCTTGAAACCTGAAATAAATTTTAATTTCATCAGTATTTAGTTCTCCTCTAGCAACCGTGCTTTCTAGTTCTCCTCTAGCAACCGTGCTTTTTATGCATGCATTGGTTAGATAATTTCGCATTTCGGGTAAAATGTTTCCCAACCATTTCCGTGAATTTTAAAACTACAGTAGACTCTCTGTAATTCGACTTCCCCTAATTCGAACTTCTCCTTAATTCGAACAAATCTTCTGGTCCCGTCAAAATCCCTTAACAAACTCTCATGATTCACTTCCCCTAATTCGAACCTCCATAATTCGAATACCTCTATATTTCGAACCATATTTCCGGTCCCTTTAGATCATTTCACCCCGTAAATCGAACTTTTAAAGATCGAATTACGTAAAGTAGCAACCTCGTCCCCAGGGCATCTTGTATCTTTTCTGACCCTGGGACGGCGATACGAACATTCGTATCGCCGTCCCAGGGTCAGAAAAGATACAAGATGCCCTGGGGACGAGGTTGGTAAAGTAGCCATTTTATCTCCCTCTGCTAATCTTTCATCGAGTGTAAACAGGGTTTTACATGTTCGATTTCAAAATCGAAGGTCTAGGATTCTTTTCAAACTACAAAGGATATTTTTGTTATTAATCAACAAGATGGCAACTTTTCCAGCAAAACGTCGGCACAGTGAAAAGTCTATGAAAACAAAATACGAGGCACTCCAACAACTTGAGAAAGGAGTTTCATCAAAAGAAAAAATTTATGAACTTCCCCTAATTCGAACTCTCCCTAATTCGAATTCTTTTTTCGGTCCCCTGCGAGTTCGAATTACAGAGAGTCTACTGTATATATATAAAATAGGACTCAGGCAAACAGATAATAATATAAATGCCTTATCTATTTGTTTTGAGATGTTTTCTTGGTCACGTGTGAAAGTTGCATTAACATGATTGGTTGTAGTGTTATTTCTCCATGTTTGGCGTGTGAAAGTACCGTTAGCAAGACTTGTAACATTTTTTATCCATGTTTGATGTGTCGAAATGTTGACTTTGACTTTGTAGGATCGATTGACTAGGCGTATAGCTGTATGACTTTTCTTTCCCGACTTTGTTATCACGCGTTTCTTATATGTCCACAAATTCGTACTAGAAACACGAAAATTAAGTAAAATCCACCAGTTGTTCTTCCTTCATCGTTGCTAAGAATGAGACACAATGATTTTCAAACAAAAGAAAAATTTAAATATAAAAAAAAGCTTACCTCCCACTTGCAATCGCAACAATGCTCATAGGGATGCACATAAAAACAATGAAAGCCAGCTTCAAACGGAGTAGCTATATATTTGAAATAAAAAGTAAATAGAAAAAAAGGAACCAATAAAGCAAGAATATCTAATCATTGTATTCGTTTTTCAACAAATATCATATCGTCAGAAACGTATCTACTTTTTGGTGAGATGTGTTAAACAAAACCTTGTGCTCCTTGCAGTCTGAAAGATTAAACAAGTGAGTAAATGTTCGCGGTACAGCCGATTCTATTACTTTAACGATTTCTCACATAACACAACTCCACTCTTATTTACAAAACTTGTACTGCATAAAAAAAACGCCAGTCACACACAATTTGAGAATTTGTGAATATATATTTTCAGCATTTTTATAACCATCAATAAATTCTACCTGAGTGATGGAGGGTGGGGATGTAATCAAGATGTGATGCAATGATAGAGCTGCGTTCTACTTGTAATCATGACGTTACCATGTATCAGTTTCTAACTGACCCGCTTTAAATACGCTGTATCTGGAGCCTTAAACTTTAACAGAAATCTTACTTCAAACAAAAAGGATATAAAAAATCTTTTTGATTTTAAAAGTTTTAGCATTTATTTCATAATTTCCCGATTTTTTTATAAGTATTTTGAAAAAACAGAACTTGAAACATGATTCTTGCATCCTCTGCTTACCTCACCCTGCAGTTTTCGTTTATAAAAATTAATTCAAAGTAGTACAAATCAACAAATGCGAAATTTGCCCGAAATCGTGGAGGTTTTGTTATGTTATTATTTCAATTAACAACTAAAACATATATTACTGTAAATGCTCGAGTAAGCTTACTGGAAGTTGGGAAAGTTGGGAAAGTTGGGAAAGTTGGGAAAGGGGAGGAAGGGTGGAGGCACATGTAAGCAAACGTGTTTTAAATTTGACATATTGCTGGATATAATTGAAAGTAATTTTCAACAGCTGGCATATACTGACAAAAAAATTGTGAGCCTTGCCTTAGAATGTTGTTTTCACTCAAGCGGACCTCTAGGTTTTTACTTAAAGATGTGGTAATATTAGAAATTATATTTAGTGTGGAGCGCTTATTCAAAGTAAGGGACTCAGCAAAATGAGGGGGGGGGGGGGGGGAGGGTTGAACAAGTATTTACAGCAATTTAAACTTCATATTCCACTCACCAACATCATGGAAAGACACTTAAATCTTTCAAACACGACCTACTTTGATGTGACTTTAGTATGTTCGAGGAGAAGGTGTATTTAAGATCTTTTTATTTATTATTGTCATTAACAATCTTTACACTTTCGTTAATGGCTTTTACAAACTATACTGGTAGAATTGCGAAATTTTGTAATTTCTGATTGTCCATGAACAGATTTAACATCTGCTTCGAAACGTAAATGCAAGAAACTAGAACTCGCTCGTATTGAAGGCACAATTAGAAACCAGTAGATTTGTGTAGCCGGTAAAAACACTTCAAACAAAAGAATAAATAGTTCAGACAAATAAAGGGGGCAACCTTCCATCTGAAGCTAGACGGGATTTACATGGCATGTTAGAATGGTCCTTTTTTGTACTGGTATTCAATCTCGTGGATCAAGATGATAACTAGATTAGGTGGGGAAGAAGTTGTCTTATTTTTTCATTCTGAAACGTAGTACTCCATACAAGGTTGCGACCATTGCCTGTGTGCATACAGTAAATAATTTAAATCGTTGATCCCTAACTGCATCAGATAAAGAACATCTGTAACATCATTAGCAAAATTTCCTTTCACATTAGCTGTCTTGTAGGAAGTTTGCCGGGGTTGAGTGTAGAAAGTTTAATATAGGATTTTTTTATCCGATATATGTCTTATTAAATGTCATATAAAGTATTTTTGAAGAAAGTGAGTAAAAAAAATAATTTCGGAATTTTAGGAATTCCAAGATAACTTTTGCAAAACATATTAACTGTTTCTTCAATAATAATCACCATTCCTTCTAAGAAAGTAGTTTTAGATTTCCTAAACTAAATCCTTGCTTCGCTTTCAGCCATCAGTTACAAGAGCGCTGTTTTTTCGTAACATGCGTACTGAAAAGAGGATGCTCAAATATGGTGATACTAAAACTTCAGCACAGTCCAGGACATGAAATTAATTCTCTTTACGATTCGTGTAATTTTAACGGGGCGGAATTTACGCTTGAATTCTTCAATCTCATTGGTTAGTCAAAAAAACATTACATAATCACTAGCGGACTCGAAACAAACGCTTGGCGGGAAAAGGTTTTGAAAGTTAACTTATCTTTTATTGGCGCAGAAATTTGTTAAGAAAACAAAATGCCGGATAAAGGTTAGTAGAAAAAACAAGTTGTGATACAGCCAGATTTGCTACAATATTTCAAAATCTTCAACAGCAGAGCGAAAGTGTTGTTGAAGATGAAGGACTAGATGAGGTGCAAACAGGTGTAGAAAACTGTAAATAAAGGCGTGAGTTTTGAAGCTAGTTAGGCTTCGTGTTTCTTTGTTAAGATTAATAAGGTATAAATCTTTTGCTATCACACACATCACATGAATATTTACAATTTAAAAACATCCATTGCGAATACTTGCTACCGGTGCAGTAACCTAACTGTTCATATTCTGGACACCATTTATTTTTATCCTTGCATGTTTGTTTGGTGATTGTTTCTCCGGACTTAGTGGTGGAATATACAAATGGTCTACTGGTGGTACGTAAGGAACTTTTGTTTGGACTCTTTGTTGTACTAGCCTCACTTGTTACCGCGGTTGTTTTTACAACATTTGTCTCCGGACAGGGTTGTGTGTTACAATCAGTTTTCTTAACTCGTTGCCCTTCACAGGGTTTTCCGCCATATTTTGGAAAAGGTTTTGTACAAAATCTATACGACATAACCAGCCCTCCATCGCAAGTTGCAGTACATATGTCAACTTCATGCCAATTTGTCCACCCACCATCAATGGGGTCACCTGGAGTACATCCGCTACAACTTTTGTAACACATCTGTTGCATGGCTTTCTTATACGTTGGATGTGTGCAATCTCCTTGTTTGACATAATACGAGCAGTCAGTTGTATCAATACACGGAAGCCTCTTGTTATCGTTGTCTTCTTTAAAATAACCCACTTCTACCATCACGGGGTCGCGTGCCCCGACTGGAACAAGTTCTTTTATAGAGGGTATATGCGAACCTATCAAGTAATAACAGTAGTAAAGTAACATAAATAATATCTAAAAATTTCTTTGAAATGGACATAACACTGTTACCTAGTTCAAAATACATTTTCTTTAAAAAAACATTTTGAAATTGCTATATTAATGGTATAATATTATATGAAGTTTTTGAACCTTAAAACTGTATTTTTTTATTGCTGATTACCTGGTTTTGGTCTCCACACATCACTCTTGTAGTCATCGGCATCCCAGTTACCAGCGGGTACATACCTAGCAACGATAAATGATCTCGTCGATTTTGGTTCAAAAGCAATTCCAACTCCAAAATGTGTTGTTTCATTCCAAATAAGTTGAGTGAAGTGGCCTTGAGACGTTGTTTTACCTGGGTGGTCGTAATCGTATTCGTGAATTTCGCTATAAAAACGAAATGAACTAAGTTAAAACAGTTTACATGAAAGGTAATAAAAATCCATGGTGTTTGTTTTGTAAGTGTCATGCTGCGTTAGACGACGAATTATTGCACACAATGTTGTTGTTGTTGTTGTTGTTGTTGTTGTTGTTGTTGTTGTTGTTGTTATTGTTGTTGTTGTTGTTGTTGTTGTTGTTGTTGTTGGTTGTTGTTGTTATTGTTGTTGTTGGGGTGCAAACAAAATATATATTGATGGTGAAAGTACCTATACCAAGCATGTACAGCTAGATTACATCCAGCTGGTGCACCGTGATCTAGCTGGTAGAGATTCTCGCCGTACCGCGATCCATTTGGAAAAGTGAAGGAAGAATGCACGATTTTTCCAACTTCCGTGGCTAAATGTATTGCCCATTTTTCGGCTTGATAAGCCAACTCTTCATCCCAAACCATTTCTTTCTCACTGTGTATATCTCGTACAATTTTATGAGCATAATCGCATTCAAACTTTTCTCGAATTATATCAACAACTTTTCGCTCCTCTCCATCTTTTTTTGTTATCCTCGAATTTTGAATGTTTGGAAGTTCGTTACTTTCATCTACTTTCCACGTGGCTATATGAGAGTGAATTAATTGCCATGATAAGATTATTAAAGAAAGTGAAAATAAAAACATTCTAGTTCGACTGATATTTTAATCGCTATTTTTAATAGATGTAATTTTTTATGCTGTATGCTTACCGAGGTGTTTCAAAGTTTACATTGTTGCTTTTGGATATTCTGTGAAATCTATCAAGCGTGAAATATGTTTTCCACGCAGTGAAAGCAACCATTGCAATCATGGGAATGAAGAAAATTTCAAAAGTAGAATGGATTAGATATCTTTTTTAGGTAAAAAAAATGTGCACTGTTTTAATGAAAATATAGATCAGGTAACTCTGAGGTCCCATTTTCCTTTTTTTTATAATAAGGTCTAAATATTTTCATAAATAAAAGGATTTTGTAATAGATAAATCTTTTAGAGAAATAAAATTTGGAGAAATCTGAACAACAAGGTTTGTTTTTCAAATATATTCAAAAAATAGCGTGTCTGGAATGTTAATTTCTAACTCAAAATTTGCGATCGTTTAAAAGCACAAAAGTGTTGCATTTCTGTAACATCAGATTTTTCATTTGTAGCCGCTATGTTTCCTGCTAAATTATTTAGTCAGCATAAAAGCTTTCACCAGCTACTTGCAGTCTTTGATCAGCTTTTGAAATGCCGTCTAAACTGGATAACAACATTTTCTAATAAATCACACACATTTTTTTGTGATATATCTACCCTGCCAATGAAGTTAATAATGTTTATAAAAGTAAATTTGTAAAAATTGTATTTTTACTGGTTTTTTCTTCAATAAAGTAACACTAAGGTGTTATTTAACTGTTTCATTCAACTCTAGTCAAAACGAGGAATAAACTTTAAATAAAAAGAAAGAAAAAATTACCATGGCAATGCTTGTAAACAGTGTGATATTTTGTTTGCTATTTATTGGAATAAATTCTGCATGCTTCATTGATACGAATTTTAATTGGTTGGGAGTGTTGATGGAGGGAATAATTTTCGCTGATATGCATTTGACTTGGTTGGAAGGGATATCTAAAGAGGGATTAAAAACTTTAAAAGCTGGTTGTACTTTTAAATTTAGTCACCTTAATTCTAATAGGAAGAGTTGAGAAGTATGGTAACAAAGTTCTTTTGTATAACTGATTCAAAAAATCGAGATATTTCTTAATTATAATATTTAAAAAACAGATGTATGTTTGGAAAAAGTTTTAATTAAATTATAAATCATTGTTTATCATTCTTCTCTATTTTAACTCATAATTTAATAGAATATTTTTTATTTGTTGTTATTGTTTTTGTTTTTGTTGTTGTTGTTGTTGTTGTTGTTGTTTTTGTTGTTGTTGTTGTTGTTGTTGTTTTTGTTGTGGTTGTTGTTGTGGATGTTGTTGCTGTTGTTATTGTTGTTGCTGTTGTTGTTGTCTTTGTTGTTGTTGTTGTTGTTGTTGTTGTTGTTGTTGTTGTTGTTCTCTTACATCAAACGCAATGGACCAATTGTGTTGTTTACATTTCTATAATTAACTGGCAATATATATTTACGAAAAGTTAGTTTTCTTCAGAGCTTAAACCTATTCACAACCTGGTCCCGAGGTATTTTTGCCTTTTCATACTGGGCTTTTTTGGTGTCAAATATCCTGGGGGAGTGGATTTAACCACCTAAAATAACTTTTGAAGTTAAACTCTGTTGATGGGATTCGGCAGGAATATAGTATAGCATAAAATAAATTGACTGGTGGGAATAAAAATATGCTGACGTCTGCAATTTTACTATGACGTCATTATTTTTCTGGTAAATAGTGTTTTCCTTGCTGACTATTACGAGTTAATTGGATTGGTTTAAACGTGACATGTTTTAACAATTATAATATTACCTTACAATACAGAAGGTAAATTGTTAGAATATTAAAAAAAAAATCATGAATTTCTGGGACCATATTTAGCAGTGTGGTGGCCAAGTCACCATGCTATAGAGCAGTATTTTTTAAAAGTCATAGTAACAAAGTGAGTTGGTGGTGGAATCCTCCAGTATAAATTGCGTGACAATAATAATGCTGAGAAACGAGAGTTCTGTGGTATTAGATAGAGGGCGTTTGTTGAATTTAAAAAAAAATCAAAAAATTAGTCAGTCTTTCTTACAAAAAGTAAACTTAATTACAATTTTTAAATTGAGTTTCTCATCATCGGGTAGACGGGTTTTCTTCGTTCGACTTACGAAGAAAAAAAGAAAAATTTAACATGAAAAAGTACGGTAAAGTTCGACAGAAATTTGCTGCATTGCGAATATTACTTAGTTATTTCTACATAGTTAGATAAATAGTTTTATCTATCTCTGTTTTATCAGAGATGTAATGTTTTCGCTTCATGTTAGCGCTTGCTTTTAAAGATTGCCGCCATTACTATTGTTTACAGTAAATCCAAAATTTAGTTTTATATTGTAAACAGATGAGAGAGTAACATAATGTAGTGTTAATAGCTATGCCATGCAAATATTTTACAATAAATAAATATTTTACAATAAATAAATAAATAAATAAGTAAATAAATAAATAAATAAGTAAATAAATAAATAAATAAATAAATAAATAAATAAATAAATAAATAAATAAATAAATAAATAAATAAATAAATAAATAAATAAATAAATAAATAAATAAATAAGTAAATAAATAAATAAATAAGTAAATAAATAAATAAATAAGTAAATAAATAAATAAATAAGTAAATAAATAAATAAATAAATAAATAAATAAATAAATAAATAAATAAATAAGTAAATAAATAAATAAATAAATAAATAAGTAAATAAATAAATAAATAAATAAATAAATAAATAAATAAATAAATAAATAAATAAATAAATAAATAAATAAATAAATAAATAAATAAATAAATAAATAAATAAATAAATAAATAAATAAATAAATAAATAAATAAATAAATAAATAAATAAATAAATAAATAAATAAATAAATAAATAAATAAATAAATAAATAAATAAATAAATAAATAAATAAATAAATAAATAAATAAATAAATAAATAAATAAATAAATAAATAAATAAATAAATAAATAAATAAATAAATAAATAAATAAATAAATAAATAAATAAATAAATAAATAAATAAATAAATAAATAAATAAATAAATAAATAAATAAATAAATAAATAAATAAATAAATAAATAAATAAATAAATAAATAAATAAATAAATAAATAAATAAATAGTTTTTTTGTGTTAAAAAAAACCTTCCATGTTGTAAATATTTGGACAAAAGATTTGTTAGGAATATGATTTTTTCAATAATAATGAATACGGAACTTCAATTCCTATTGCCACAACACGGGTCAACTAATGCATTTTGAGGAAACTGGGTAGGCAGACCGGTGCACATTTAGCTATACATAATTATTAGCTATATTTAGCTATGACATCAAAAATTATCTGCGCCACAACCTGCCAGAATTATTATTTAATCACTGGACAGTTATAGTAAAGAATATCCAAGTGTACTTTCTTGTACAAGTGTATGGTCATTGTTATCTTTAATAATAAAAAAATTATTAAAAAGAACAAGGTTTCAAAAAAGCTACTAGAATATGGCTGTTGACATGCTGCAAGTTATATTTATAAAATGACGATCCAAGTATTATCATGAAAGTCATTGATAGTTGCAGATGCAAGGGTGTGATTAAAAAATTGAGACCTTAATTCTATTAACATCATTTTTTTCTTTGCCTCCTAAAAAAACAAAAAAGACACCGCATTGCGACTAACCATGGCGTGAATGTGAATAATATAAAACTAAATTTACGAGATGCAATCTGCGACGACGTTATCTGCAGTTAAATTTTAAGGTTTTTTAAAGATTTGTGCTACCCAGCCATTTTAACAGCATTTTTATTAAAACGCTGTATAAATATAATATGCCCTATTAAGAATATTGTAGTAGGGTGGAGCCCCCTTAAGGAAAGGCGCTGTTAAGTATTTGAAATAAATGAGAGGGAATAGCTTTCTAGCAGTAGTTAAATAAGCGAGTGCTGTTACCACAACTTGGGATCAATCCATGTTATAAAAAAGAAAAATCGGTATTCACTTTATACTGTGTATCTATATCTCTATGGTGTATATAAGCTGTTGAAAAACAGGACATAAAAATTCTCCATGTTGATGTGTTTTTATAGAATACAATAGCGTAGTTGACTAGGCTTCCTCTTCAAGTATAACAAAATTCAATTTCTCTCATGCGAAAGCTTACACGCAAAAAGATTTGTCAGCGCAAGTCCCTATTCAAATTCAAAAATCAACACAAAATAATTTCTTAGAGCAAACCCCGAAATAAAATCAACCAATTAGCACATAAGTTAAAGTGGCCTCATCTTACCTTATTAACTAGTACCGGAATAAGTTATGTTAGATTGGGGGAATGAGACCATTCGTGCTAAGACATTATAGAAGAAAGGATTTCCCGATAATGATCACATGAGCAAACAACAATAGAAGTAACCAATCAAAAAGCGTTGTCAGTATTCTGACCGCAAAAATTCGCTTGCGACCCAGTGTAATTTCCCTACGTCAATTATTCCGATTTCCCGGTGGTAAGAAAAATTATGCTAGGTCTCCTGGCTAAGAATACAATCGCTTCATTTTTTGTTCTCTGTTTTGACACTATTAGATTAAAAATTGTTTAAAAAGGTTCTACTTGTATTTCAAGAAGTAATTCGGGTTGAAAAATTAAATAAAACTGTAGCTATAAGAAATAATATACATCTATTTATTCATTATTCATTCATATTTGTTCATTCGTTATATATTCTGTTTTCGCTATGCGATGTTTTAATTCATGAATAGAATGCTAAAATTGTCTTTTTCTTAACATTTATTACTGTATATAAAGAAAATGAAGTGTATAAAAATTTGTACGGAGTAAATAAGAACTCAGACAGAACTTAAAAGGTTTTTCGTTGTGTTTACATCGCGTGCTAGACCATCTTACTTTGTTTGCTATCAGCTTTTCACTCCAGTCAATGTGTACACAAGTAGACAATAATTAATATTTTTATTTGTTCCTTTATTATTTCGTTTTGAATGTTACTACTATATATTAAATTTCTTTTTCAATTTATTACATCTATAATGTTTGCAAAATTTTGAATCAAAACTTTAAAAAAATAAAAATAAAAAAAAGGAATATTTTCTCGTAACATCTTTTAAAAATTGCTTCTTCAAGCATTGGGTTTTAGATGTATATTTTTTATAAAGTGGTTTGCAGTGATGACTTTATTCTTTAGTATCAACAAACTGGGCACAACAATATGGAAGAAGAACCAGCCATTTTGGCGTTGTATGTAGTTGCCAATTTATTTCCATTTCTATTTCACGTGTTTGGGCTGTTCCTGTTGCTTCAAATCAAAGAACTTGAAATGAATGGCAGCCAAAGAATTTTTCTTATTCATCTGAGCTTATCAGAATTACTTCTAGCAGCTTTCGGTTTAGCAAGAGACATCACTAAAGGTTTCAAAAGCAAAATGGACACTCATGTTTACCATGTAGCGAATATCCTGCAACTTTCTGGAATTTCCTTTGTCTACTATGCTGTTATGATCTTACTTACTACAGACAGATTCTTTGAGTTGTATTTGAATATAAAATATCCCTTGTACTGGTCATCGAGGCAAACAAAACGTGTTATGTTAGTAACATGGCTTCTGGCAGCCATGTTCACAGTGACTGTTATCGTAGTTCACTATGTATATAAATTCGATTACAGAAAGATGTTCTATACGTACTTCTATCCAATCATCGAGACCATTTTCTTAATCGTTGCTGGTACCACCTACACTTACGTGTTTAGAGTATACCGCAAGGGAAACAAAAAAATAGCAAACTTAGCAAAATGCAGTAATGATATCAACACAGGAAACGACAGAACAGGGCGAAGAAAAAGTGTTCGCGTTAATATAACCCACTCGACGTTTTATTTACCAACTTTGTTAATATTATCTTTTATTTTACTTATTGTTCTTCCAGACTTTATCCATTTCTTCGCATTTCAGTTAGGTGCAACTTTACATGAAGCAATCGAACACTCGATATATATTACGTATCAATTAGCTTTCACTTTGGACGCTGTATTTTATATATTTCTTTGCCCTCCCGTTAGGAGGCTGATGATTAAGTTGTTCTGCAAGAAGCGCCATTATAAAAGAAGAAACGCGGTATTTGAGAGAAGAAACGCGGTGGTTGAATTGCAAACGAGTTCCGCCGCTTCAACAATCACCAGATAAATCAGAATGAAAAAGAAAAAAAGAAAAATATTTGAACAACTCGAATTTTTGTTTGTTTTCGTTGAAATCGTTTTCCTAACACGGAACAAAAGGGGACACGTACGTTTCTGTGACGAATGACAATATACATTTTTTTTATTAGCACGAACGACATCTTACAAAATTCTCATTTTTATGTCAAAAAAGTAAATAAGAAATATTGAATGTGTTATATATATACGGATTGTGAAATCCTTCGGAATATTAATAACTATTATAATGACTATTATTTGCTTTTAAATAAATATTTATAAAATAAATATTCGCCAAACACAACTTGTGTTTGTTAATTAGAACATTAAAAAATGAAGAAAAAAATATGTTGGAGGTCACATATTGCACTCAGCAATACTTTGGTAGCGCTTTGTAGTAGCCGGGGGCTGGAACCTTCTATGAAAATTGAAGTTGTTTCTGTCAAAGAAAGTTTGGTTAGCTTGGGCGTTCGGGCATAAAGATAGATTAGCTACATGTGCCTTGTTGGAATTTTTAAAATTTTTTAAATCAATTTCCCCAAAAAAAATTATGGATATATTATACAAAAAAATATTTCTAAGATTATTTATTATTTTCGAAATAACAAGGAAATTATAAGGAGACACAAAAACTATTTGATATGAACAGTATGGCATACTTTGTGTTCACCCTCGTCCCCAGGGTTTTTTCCCTTTTTGATATGAGAGATGACGTCGAAAAAGACAAAAAAACCTTTGGACGAGGGTGACTTTGTGTTATCTTTATTTAATTTGACAGCTAACCTCCTCCCCAGGGCTTTTTTCCATTTCTTCTCGCCGTCCTAGTTTATTAAAAAGAGAAAATAAGCTCGGGGACGAGGTTTTGTTACGGCTATCGTGTAAATGGTTTTTGATCTAACTTCAGTATTTTATTTTTGTTGCCAGTGAAAAGCATATTACGAAAGTTATTACTCTGTTTTGAACAAATTAGCGAAAATAATAACACGCGTATTTTGGCATTATAATAAATGTGTCGCGAAAAAACACACGAAAATACAACAACACAGAAAATTTGTATTCATATCTGAAAAACCCAACTTTTTCGATTCACATTTTTCGACTTAACAAACGAGTACTTATTTCAATTTTTAGTCAAAACGACCTGCAAATTCTTTTTCCAGGAAAAATGAGGAAGATAATTGAAGAGTAATAAATAACAGGACTCTTTAGTTTTTATTCGGTTTTTGTTTGAATTACCTTTGATTCTGAATAAGTATATACAGTGGACTACTCTCTATAACTCGAACAGCCATGGGAGTCGGAAATCGTTCGAGTTATAGAGAGGTTCGGGTAATAGAGAGTTTTTCCAAGTTTTTGTATAGATTTTGTATAAATGGCCAATTAAGCGTGATTTTTCTGCTTTACGTTTTGTCCCAGCAACAGACGCCATGATTGTAAAACTTCAATACCAAAGAATCGTGGTTACGTTTTGTTCGAATGACATTCGAATCATTTAAGACCCCTCACACATGTAGATATGAAACATTCGAATCAGTTAAGACTCTATTTACGTTTACAGAAAACTGCTTGTGTCATATAAAGTTCTAGATACATGTTGCGACGTTCGAGTCATAGAGAGGAAATACCCGAAGAGACCAAAAACGTTCGAGTTAAGAAGAGATTCGAGTTATAGGGGTTCGAGTAATAGAGAGTTTTTTGTGAGAGCCAGCGAAATCGTTCGAGTTAAGGAGAGATTCGAGTTATAGGGGTTCGAGTTATAGAGAGTCCACTGTACCTGTTTCTGAAAGTCGTACTTCTGTGCAATAAATTTAATAAGCGATCGGGTTATCACCCAGCTGCACAAACGCCTGTCAGGCTCAAAAGGCTAAATATACGCCAGGGCGCTTAATCCTGGATTTACGGTACTCGCTAAATATATATTTTTTTCCATTCATATAATGCACGCCAGTACGGTACGCTTAATGCAGCAATGTTTGAAAATGATCAAACCGCGGCATCGATTGTTTGTTTTTGGCTTGGGGTCATATTCTGACTGGCTTGAATACCTTTTAATAAGTTCCAATAAACCACCATTTTCGCCGCTGTCTAGTTTTGGAAAATGAACTCATGGGGAAACAAAGCTTTGTCTTCAGAATAATAAAAGTTTTTTTTTTCATAAACCGTCTAAATTACAGCTGGAGTGGATATGCTTGTTTCTGTTGTTTTTTGTTTGTACGTTTGTGTCTTTGTTGTTGTTTTTCACTTTTCAGCCTTAGATTTTTTCTTATTCGTGTTTTTCAGAACATAAGAGAATATATGATCAGATTCACAGATCCTGGTAAAGAGTTTGTAGGATTGGAGGAAATAGATGATGCTGAATATTTAATCCAACGTTTAGATTTTTCCCCTACTGCTTAAACTTCAAAAATAAAAAAATGTTCATGTAACTGTCAATCTCTGAAATCACAAGCACAAGAAGCGTGTGGATGACAAATCAATATGAAATACTTTTGGAAAATCAATGTTTCATGGCACAAAATATTTTAACCCACGTTGGATTGACGTTTACACTTTTCGTGAGTGACTCCTCAGTATAAAGGAAAAGAAACACTGACAGAAATAATTGCTTCTTACGCAATTCTAGACTTTTTGCATTTTGTTCTAAGCTGTGTGTTCTTAATGTTGACAAAATCTCAATCTTAAGTTTTTAGAAACTAGGTGCATAAAAACGTTTAATATCATCTCAATCACAGGAATAAAATAATTATTTCCATTTATTGATTTTTTTCACATTTTATTTTGCGAATGGTATTTTGTATATTACGTTGCAATGTAATGGTTTCTACTATCTTTTTACACAGTTGTTTGTTCAGTATTATACCTAAAGTTTGTACTATGCAATATATATATGCATCTCAATTAGGCAGGTAGCTTTCCCATAAACTGCATTATTAGAAAAAAATTGACTTTTTAACATGCTTTAAAACCACAAAAATGAAAATGTAACTTCCATTTATAGTCATCCAGACATAAATAGTGTTTCGCCACATTGGAAGGTAAAATTTTCTTGCAGTTTTCTGAGATCCTAGGTTCCTTTTTAACATAAATCAGGACGGTTTTTTATATTCTTAATGATACTTTGCAGACCATTGTAAATTTAAATTAAATGTCAAATTTATTTCTTGTCTTTTAAATGCTGAAAATATCCGATTTTTTTTCTTAAATATATTTTTATAAATCTGGGGGCGAGCTTTTCCAAATGGCATCAAAGTTGGCGGCCATATAGTATGTCATAAAAGAAACAAAATGGCAGCACGATCTGATTAAAATTACTTTAGTTCTAGAACAAATTTTAACATTCTATTTAAAGTTTCTGGTAGCCAAATAAAAGTTATTCAACATATTTTCCGGTTTTTACATAATTCACATGAACAAAAGCCGAAACTTTAAAAAGCCGAAAATTTAAAAAAACTGTGTTAAAAATGTGTCCAAAATTCTCAGAATTATTCCCCATGATAAAATAAAATTGTGTTGTGAGTTTCAAGTTCTAAGAATAATCCTAACAAAAATTAATAAATTTTCCTAATTATAAGAATCTTATAAAAATTTAAGAAGTAGTTTTGAGTATTGGCCAATATCTAAGACTCTGAGAAGTATGGGACCTAAAAATATGGCATGCAGGTGTATATAAATATAAAAACTCAGTTATTAGTTATTAAAAAAACGGCAGGGGTATATATTTAGGGTTACGACTTTTTTGTTTTGTCCTATGAAGACTTTTTTTATTTGAAACCAATATATATGGCATGTCATCAACTTCTACACATAATTTCTAAGCTTACAAGAAAATCATAACCTGAGAATTTAAAAAATGTGGTGATTTTTAGAATACAGTCAGTGTATACTCTCAGGTGCTTAATACAAGGGGGGTCTTAATACCTGGGGGGGTCAGAATTTTTTTTGAGAACCAATAAGCGGGGGGTTTTTTGTGCACACTGTTTCAAATCATCCTCGCCCATACAACAAAAATATGTGATACAAAGTAGATACAGATGCAGTGCGTAACAATAAATAAATGTAGTGCTAGCTTGCGTCAATGATGGTAAGTAAATACCAGCAAACACAGAATGTATGAACGTTCAAAACAAAAAATAACTTCCGAAAAAAAATTTTCAACCATCAGGAGCTTATTCATTGGACGAAATTAATAAGTGGGGGGGGGGGGAGGGTCATAATAAGGTGTGGGTGGGTGGGAAAAAAATCTGAAAATTAATAGGCGTCCCCTCCCCCTTGTATTGAGCACCCGAGCATAGAACATGCCAATATTCCAAATAAAGCAAACAGTCAAAATTGCTACACAAATTTTCGACTACATAAGAAAAAAAAATTTGTATATAAATTCCATGTGACCCTTTCTGTTTCAGCAAACAAGAAAAAAGAACAAGAATTACTTAATTACAGACATTAACCCTGTACACAAAGAAATATCCTGTTACTTAAAAATGGTATTTCATGCTCAGTTTCCATTTATACAAGATAAAATGTACATAAACATGCATAGTGGTTTTCATATTCCCTAAATAAAGTGACTTAGAAAATATATATAGCCAGCTAGCTATTACCTACACAATATATAGTTATATATACTGTAGCTTATAGTTTTTATGTCTTTAGTCCTTCCACTTTTGAATTAAGCTGTTGTTGAGACATTTGTTGAGATACTTTTGCACTCAGTGCCTCAATTAATGCGCTACGTGCACGTTGCTTCTCTAATAAAGCTGGATGAATTTTTTCAACTTGCTTACCAACAAATTCTATCTTTCTCCTAAAATATTTCTTTCCATCTTCAACAGATTTCTCGACATAATAACCAGTACCGATATCTACCATTACAGTACTCGTGTCATCCAAAAATCCTGGCACATACATAGAAGATGTCATTGGAACCATCAATTCTTTGCCTTTGTTATCAACAGTCACACGACCTAAATTATCCAATGAATCACTAAATTTTTGCTGGGCTATTTTGAGTTGATTGACAGATTCTGTTAAAATGCCAATTTCTTGGTCAATATCCTTTTTAATTTGATCTAACTGTTGTATTGACAGTTGATTGATAGGAATCTGCTGCATCTTCTCTCCCGCACCTTCGGCAGCCATTTTGAAATAGTCTATGTCGAATAGCGGGTACGCATGCGTCCGTAAATGTTGCAGAGATTACGCAAAATGGTAGACACGGATTGTAAACAAATCGCAGGAACATTTTAACAGTTTAGTTTTTTTTAAAAAAACGCGGTATTAATACTTTTTATGTAAATATGTCTCATCGTAAAACGCAAAGAGCTATCCCCGGTAAACTTCACAAATCTCCCATAAGGATAGTTAAAAATACACAGTCCATTGGTTTAGACAAAAACACCACATTAGAAGGTTCCGCAATCGATATTGCTTCGCCCGAAAATGCTACTGCAAGTAACACAATCATATCTCAGAGTAGGAATAATTTCAATAAAGATTCATACAAAGAAAAATATTACGCTCTACAAAAAACTGTGAATAAATTAAGGGATGAAATAAAGTCTAAGAAAAATAAAATTGAAGAACTGCAGCAAGAACTGGAATCAAGAAACGATCTTTTGATCACAACAAAGTCGGTACACGGTGCGTGTGAAGCAGAAAAGGAAAAGTTACGAAAAGCTTTGAATAACAAAAGTTGTATATATGAAAATCTTAATCTTCAGAATAAGGAAATATTAACTTCTCACTCAAAAGAGATTGATAATCTAAAGCAATTAAATGCAGATATCATTATCACCTTAACCAAAAAGCACGAAGGAAATGTTAGATGTTTAAAATCTGATTTGGAAATTCAATTTAAAAAGGAGAGGGAAATACATGCTCAAATCGTAAAGAGCAAAGACGAAAAGATTGACAAATTAAAGTTTCAGATGTCTACTTCCCTTAAAGATAATTCAGAGGAACGACAGCATCAAATTGATGAGCTTCTAAAGGAACTTAAACGTGTTTCTGACGAGGCGGAATATGTGAAGAAGGCGTTGAAAAAGTTGAAAGTTAACAACAATCAATGTCAGAAATGTGCATTTTATGAGAAGAAATGTACCGAAATTTCGACTGAGTTATACGCGAAAAATGAGACCTGTAAAGACCTATATCAAGTTTGTTCAAAGATGGAAAGACAATTAACTCATCATGAAGAGTTAAGCAACCTGTGGGAAAAAGTTAAGAATAGTCAAGAAGATGCGTTATAAATCAATTCTCTCATTTCAGTTTATTATTATTATTACTATGTACTTTGATTTTAGCAGATTTCTGGTCCTTAAAATGCAAATGAAGCTTGGGACTGCTTGGGAATATTTATTTATTTGGCACAAAATCCGTTTATGATTGTAAAGGAAGGTAAAAATAGCATTTTAGTTGTTTAAAGAATTACCACTATGAGTATTTGCCTTTTTATGTCAACAGATTTTAATGAGTTTAGTAGACCAATAAGATCTTCACTTTTAAAGGGGGCCTAACACCTAAAATAATTTTTAATGTTGTAGGGATAAAAAGCTGCTTATCAGTCTTTTAAAAAATAGCTTCAAAGATTTCTTTATGACCTTATGACATAATTGATGATTACTCCCGTTATTCAGGAAAAAAATTCCGATTCAGCATACATTTATTTTTGAAATATCTTGCAAACTTGCACAAAATTATACTTTTCTGCAGTTTTCATAAATTCCTGGATTTCAATAAATCTTAAAGATTTTTGAAATGTTAAAAAAGACTTAATATAAAACATATAAGAAAAATATTTTTCGTATTAAAGTTTTTTTAATAAGTTTAATGAGTAGACCAAAAGTTGAATTTAGACTTGTGAATATCTAATTTGCTTCTTTCTAAGCTTAAATATTGCCACATTTTGGAAACTAATAAAATTACTGTGGGTACCCGTCGAAATCTATTTTTTTCATCGAATTCTTATTATTGAATGCCAAAAAGATGATTTCATCAGGGTAAAATGTGAAGATAAAAAGCATATACTTTGTTATTTTTATTTTTAAAAAAATAGAAATAATGTCCCATATGTTAAAATAAGAAAAATTAAAAATAGAAACCGAAAATTAATAAAAACCAAACAACATCCATGTTCCTAGATAATTCTGCTGAAACAAAATTTGAGTTATATGCACACAAAACTCATTAGTTTCAAGTAGAATAAAACTCATTTATCGGTCAAAAGTCACGCCACTCATCGGGAATGCACGTGTATGAAACATTCATTTAAATCGCCATAATATCAACCTTAATGCCAACGTCTTTTTAGAGTTCTACTTCGCTAAATATGTACAGGGGTTGTTGTTGAGAAGGTTGTGACTTGATATTTCATATACAAATTAGGATATGAAAATTTGAAAAAGCTAGCATAATAATTTCTTAACTTCTATCGCAATTCTCGGTTTATTCAAAATTTTAGCGAGAAAAAAAACGAGGAAATTGGACATGTTCTGTAAAACTGTATCGTGAAATTTCTTTTATTCTTTTTATTATTTTTTTGCTCATTTTTGTTCAAAGCCTTTCTCATAACAAAACCAGTTCTTACGTACTAAAACAAAATCATGATAACAAAGGAAACTAGTCCTAAAATTTCCACCTAAGATAAAGATATACATTGGAAAAATCTTGACCAGAATAAAAAGCGTTGTAAAAGATATAGCAGAAATATAGATGCGCTGAATTAGAATATAAATTAATTTTCTAACAGAATTAATGTTTGAAAACCATAAAAGCAAACAGCGTTTATTCTAAACTAAAACTTAAAACCTATTTTCAGAAATTTTAATAGATCTATGAGTTATTGAAGTTTTGTGTACTTGACTATCGTCTACAGATTAGCAATCTTCGAATCTGTTTGTAAGCATTGCTTTAATAAGTACATTTCAATGACTGAAAAATATAGTTTTTTTTGACGAAGACTAAACTGAAAAATAAGCGTGGTTAAACTGACCAGCAGAAGCGTGGTTTAACTGACCAGCAGATATTTACAAGTCTTATCATTGAACTATAAAAATATTATTTACAGTATTATTGTTATCGACATAGCGTTTCATTCATTACGTTGGTAAGTAAGATTTGGCGCGTGATTTGAAAGATTGAAGAGTTTGTTGGAATTTAGATTTGGAGAAGTTAATTTTTTCAATGTACTGAAATAATTCGTCAGCTGTGATAGTGTTGGAGAGTTTTGTCAGATATTGCGCTAATCGAAAGAACTCCATTTCCAAAAGTGCCTCCTCATGCATCAATAGAATCCCTGAAGATTAAAAAGAAAAACATATTACTGTCTTGTAAATGTCAATATGCAAAAATAGTAGAGAATTTAACCAAAATCTTTTCCTAAATATGCCACATAGTTAAAATGAAAAAATGTAGTTAATTCCAATTCTGTGCTTCCCAATTAGTATGGAAGAAGCCCAAGCGGCCTAAAAAAACACGAAACTGTAAGATAATGTAAACTGTAAGGTAATTCCCAATCTTTAGGTCTTAATTTCTGCATAATTTCAAGAGATTGAAAAACATACCGAGTGCAGTCCTAAATAAAAATTCTTCTCCATCTCTACAAAATAAATCCCAAACACGACATGCTGTGTCCAAAGGTAAAGATTTGCTGAACAGTGTAAATATCCTAAAAAAATAGAACTTATAAATTTAGGACTCAGAAATAGCGACAAGAAGTTTAAGGTCCTAACGACTGACCCTTCCTTCCCAACGAATGCAACGTTACTTCAAGATATACGTATAGCATTTCTTTAGTTCGCTTGCCTGCCACCCAAAACAGTTTGTGTTAGGTAACAAACTTTACGTTACATAGAATGGAGATGGAGATGGAGATGAGATTTGAACCTACAACGTAATGAATACCAACAGAATACGCTACCACTACATAAAGTCCTTTTCGTGGTGGGAGCTTACTAGCATCGTGCATATTTACTGATTGCGTGATATACATGTCTCTTAGTATTTTATACACTCTACATACACATTACGATAGTGTGAATAAGTAAACTTACCAGTCGATAAGGTATATATCATGACTCAAATTTTCTCCCCTAAAATGCATATGAACACGTGGGAGTTGTTCTTCAAGAAGAACATCGAACGTTCGATAGTATGCTTCCATCTAAACAAAAAGAATTTACACTCATCTGGCAAGAATAAACACGATTTTTTTAGGCTTGTGAATTTAAAGTAAAACGAGATGTTTACACTTTAGTTTTGAATTATAGTTGCACGGTATATAACACTAAAATATTCACCACAGTACAGTTTGTATTACAATTAACCTCCTTAACATACAAGGACACCACAAAAGAAGTCATATGACCTATCCTCCGTGAGGAGAGAGATTGCTACTGTTCAAATCTATGAACAACCAAGAATGTAAAAGTCTTACCAATGCTTGGTTGACAGTGAAGAAAGCCATTTGACAAGAACGACTCAATAAGTTGGTAAAACAGATGAAAGCATCAGTAAGGTCCATGTTAAGTAGGAGCATTGCGGCCAAGAACGACATGCCTTGCACCTAACAAGAAAAAGCAAGGTTACCAAAGTGTATAAAAGTCTTTACACATCATTTTTATAAGTAACATACTTTTTTGGCTCAGTCTGGATGTTTCTTACATTTAAAGGAGGTTTCTGAAAATTTATGGAGTCACACCCCTGTTTTATACCCTTAAAATTATTTTTATCCAGAACCCTGACAATCTATAAATTTACTTTTTTTAATTTTCTCAATATTTTGCGAGTTAACAGTTGAAAGTTAATATCTCAGATTCGAGTTAAGAAAAATTGTGTTTCTTATTAAAATAAGACGTGTAAATAAAAACGAAGAGAAATATACTTACATATCCTACATCAGGTCTGTGACACGTGTATGCAGCAAGAAGAGTTTTAAGAGGCTCGTGGTATGGACCACCCTAAAGGATAAGAAAAGAAATAAGCAAAAGAATAAACAAAAATAGTTTCATCTACTTCATTTACATAAAAACTCTAACTTCTATGACTGAGTTTAAAAGTAAAGTATTTAATATATTCCATTTTTGTTCCTTAAATAAATTCGCTCCACTAACCTTTTGGAAAATGCACAAAGCTGGGAACGTTCGAGAGACATCCAATGATATTAAACCAATCGTGTTTTCTTTACTAACTACTAACGAACTTTCTGAATTGTGAACACTGTTTATCGGTTCGACATTTCTTTGCATTTTTGATCTTTCTTTCGCATGTTCTTGAAATATCACAAACAGTTCTAAAAAAGTAACTATAATTTATTATAACTGTTTTAGGAAACTCCTTAGATATATCTTTATCTGCCTCATTACTGGAATGAAATGGAACGGAATGACTAAAATGCGTTTTCGTACAAAATTTCATCTCAAATGAATTCAAAAATTTTACTAATCGCTAACGATAATATGCGATGATATATAGAGATGGGAAATAACATGCTGATGTCAGCAGCGGGGATCCATCAATTAAACAATATGTCATGTGGAGGCGAGCGTTAGAAATTCAAAAATGGCAGCATGCTGTGCACAAACGCGCCAGAAAACATCGACTTGGGGGAGTTACCAGTGAAAAATAAATTACATAGATTTTCTTTGTAAATTGAGCTAGTCTGCCTCGTGGTTCGCTCACCTGTGTCTGCCGGGTTTTTTTGAGGGCATTGTTGTTGTCGTGGGTAAAGCGTATTGTTTAATAGAAAAAGTTGTGGTCATTACCCAAGAAAAGTCATTTTGATGCTTAACCCACAATCACATATTATTTTTAAGGCGTTTACCCAAACTTTTATGTCAGCTCAATTTAAAACAGGACGTCAATTCCTTACCAGGAGTCATGTGTAGGTCATTTCCTATAGCCAAGCTCCAAACAACACCGCGGACACTTGGAGGTACACCATTCCACCAAAGATCTCTCACCTTCTTCGAATTTTTACTACGACGAATAAAAAAGGATGGCAAAATCATTGGTACGGCCCTATTACATAACAGAAAATAACACACTGAAAAAAAATAGTTGAATAAATAAAATGCAGAAATTTACCAGGTTTGCCAGTTCGGTATAATTTCTTCTTTCCATACTTTGACCACATTGGACAGCTGATCTTCTAATTTACGTCTCTCCTTCAATTTCTTTTTCTCATTTTCTTCGTCCCTAAGTTCTTTACGTTTTGCCAAGGCTATCATTTCAGCATATTGTTCTCTGTGCCTTTGCTCTTCTTTTGGTAATTTTGGTGGCAAATGAGCCGGTCTGTTTTCCAGTATAAGCGCTGTGGTGGATGAACCTACCGTTTCTTTCTTTTGCTTTCGTAAACTTCCAGGACTTGTTTTAAGTGAGGGATTAACAGATACTGGTACAACCACCTTACCGAATACTTTCCAAGATTTTTGATGACTTCGTTTCGGGAGCCTAAATTATAAATTAATTAAAAAAAACAATATAGTTTTTACTACTTTCTAAAAAGTATCCCAGGTATTTCATTAACCATTTCCCTTAGCCCTATTATCAATGCTTTTTTTACTGTCTCAGAATTGGGGGAGGGGGGGGGCAGATTGTGTTTCTCTCTCTCAGTAACTTCTGTTTTTACAATTTTATTGCTGACGTTGTCAATTGTTAATTTTAACACTGGGATAAAAATTTGAGTTATTTTTAGGTGATCAGTTAATGTCATTAATTATTCATAGAATTAATTTTTAAGCAAAGTATGTCATATTTGTAATCTCGACTTGATTTCCAACAATAATACATATATTTGTTAATTTCTTATGCTTGGTAGTGAAACCAATTAAAAATATATTTTATTAAAAAATGTCTTTTTTCTACAAGAATTTAAATAAGCCATTTCTAAGACTTTTCCAGTAAGCCTAAAACACCACCTGGACTTCATGTGCACGTTTTGACACAAACTATAACACAAAATTGATACAAACTTAAAAACAACATTTTTAAACAAGTTTATACATAGTTTAGTTTTAGCGAAGAAAAAAACAAAGAAATTTCACTAGTACTTTAAAAAGCACAAAAACAAATAAGATTCGAATTTCAAACTCTCATATCAAATTATATTTGATGTCTCTATTTATTCAGTTTATAACACTGAACTTAAAATAGATTAAATTAATTTGAGGTGTAAACCAGCCTTATACAAGTGTTTACGTTTACAAAATGTTTCATCTATACCACTACTTCATGAACAATTTGTCACAAACCGACATATATCTCTATAGCAACAACCATCCACATAATCTTTGAGACAAACTAGAAATTCTATCAAAAAAACTGAAATGGCCGTTGACGCAAATGTCCATTTTTCCAACTGAGACGGTTTAAACATGTAAAAAGCTATAATTAGCCTATAGCAGCACTGTAAGGCTTCGTTCTAGTGAACTTTTCGGTTTCACTAGTTGAATTCAGAATTTCCTAAGACCCTAAGTCATAAGTCGAAGCCAAAGCTGAAGTTCCATGAGCCTGGAGGCAGTACGTCGAGTTTGAGAAGACTTGTGGTGCGAGATGGTGAATTTTTTTTTGTCAAAAATCGAAAAGTCTCAATATATTATGCGGGTGATTGTAGATACACCCTATTGGTGAAATGATTGACGAAATTGTTAACCTTATTAACCTGCTAAAAGTTATGTTATTTTTTATTTTTTATTTCTCCTTTACAGTCAAAAATTGAAAGGCGTTTTTTAAATTTACAACAGAACTTTTTGCAACACAATCTCCAATTTCATGGCTTCTGAATCGAAAGCATAAATAAACAATGTTAATAAATTTATTTTGTAGTAGGAACCAAACTTGTGGTTTACGGGAGTATTTCAGATACAATCTGAAACTGTCAGCCACATCGGTTTGATCTGAAATCAGGCAGAGGAATCAAATTTTCCAATTTGTTGTGCAAAAACTAGAAAGTGCTTATAAAAACAACAATGAAACAAGAAACAAGGTTTAATAGACAGTTGGCATAAAAGAAGCTCTTGTTCGAAATTAATTTTACCAACAATTAGCATTTTTGGTTTAAGTTTAAACTTGCTGGGCTTTCATGATTTTTGTAGGAAATCTCCAGAATAATTGTCAAATATCTCCAAAATAAATGTTAAATATATCTTATGACACACAATGCTGACAATACGAAAAAACATTAAATACGATGAACAAGGCAGTAATAACACAAAGCAAAAAGTCTTGGTTCATATATGACACTGTCTTCTTTAGTCTTGATTCTCAGAATCAATAAAAATCTCTTCACTTTCTCTCATCAAGGCATTTCTGCTTTTTACCAATGTTTGGATCTCACCATAGCATAGAAAGTTGTGGAGCAAAAATGTGTATAGTTTTGAACTTATGGCGTTTATCATTCCTTAATTTTTTTAACTGATATTGTGATCAGTGGACCACTCTTAAAAAGTTTATCTACAACAAAACATAAAGCATAAAGCAATTTCTTATATTCTTTTTTTGATGTGCAACCCAATATATAGTTATAATGACTGAGAAATAAATAAATTTTATTCATTAAAAACTATTTTATAAACAAATTCTCATTGACGGTATAAACATCTGTTGTTGCTTTTCTTATCAATAAAGAATCTTATGATTGCATTTATTAATTAACTTATTTTCAATTTTTAGCTGCTTATTCCTGCTGGGCTATTTGGGGCTCCTCAGTGCTGGGGGAACGCTGTTGCCCCCCTCCCCCCTTTGTAACTTCTAAAGTTGTCAGGCATAAATAGGCATAAAACTTACCACTAATGTTAGCATTTTTGCTAATGACGTCATCAAATTTGCTGAAATGGGTAAAAATTAGCTTAAATTTAAGATTTATAAAATACTTGTTTAATTGATTTGTAATTTGCAACGCTAATGTGAAAAACAAAAAAAATGTAGCAACATATACTACGAAATCACCTAAAGAATTTAAAAAATAGATTTTTAAAAAAGAAAAAATTCCAAAAAAAATTCTCTCAACTCAAACAGTTGGTTGCCATGGCAACACTTGGGAACATTTCCAAAAAAAAAGATTTTCAAATTAAAGCTAAATAAAAGTTAGGAAAAGTAGCAAAATATCAAGGTGTAGTAACTATAAGCCCATAAAGAGTTATGGAAAAAAATTGAACAGGGAGGGTGGGCTGAATCAGCCTCCCCTCACTGCCCCTTAGCACGAATAGGGTTAAAGTATCAGTGGCAGAGAACATTTGCAGAAAATATTTTGGATCAACATATGGATCAGTCAGGCCAGTACAATAGAAGGTCAACTTGATTTCCCCTGAGCAACAATAATTGTAAAAAAATTCCTTGATTTAAAAAAATGTAACAACAGGAAATTCCCTAAGAAAAAAAAAATTAATCAACTTAAACTAAAGACACTACATGCACAATAAATATTCCAAATTCTAATTTTCTTATTTATATA
Organism: Hydractinia echinata; assembly: GCA_030067915.1. Classification (NCBI taxonomy): domain Eukaryota; kingdom Metazoa; phylum Cnidaria; class Hydrozoa; order Anthoathecata; family Hydractiniidae; genus Hydractinia; species Hydractinia echinata. The sequence continues at coordinate 1,768,690 of JASGCC010000063.1, forward strand.
CACTACAATATTTGTTTGTCCCTAAAATAGCTGCAAAGCATAATGACAGACTTTACTTTTGCGACTTGTTCACACATGGGTTACAAATAATGTTGTGTGCAATGTTGAAACATTATGGTGAAACTTGCTCTACATATGTATTTGACCAATAGAGCAGCTTTTGCGCAGTGCATAGGGTAAAGACAAAAAAATTGACTTGACTGGTAATTTTAAACTGCAAATATTTGCTTAAAAGTGTGTACTGTGCTACTATGCGCCTAAAGTAAGTCTTATTTAGCTGATGTATATATTGTCAAAGAAAAAAATATTGTGAATAAATAAATATAGTGTGCAAGTTGAAAAGTTTTCCAAATATATTAATTCTGATAGGTATTTATCGAATTTAGTTTAACATTTTGCAAATATTCTCAGTCACAGGTGTTCCTGGAAATGCAACTGGCTACAACAAGATATTTGCAGAACTCATCATTCATTGCAAGCTAATCAAACAATAACCCTATAGTTTGAAGAATTAAAATTAAAAGCTTGCGTAAGGATGCCAATAAAAATGCAGATGGCAAAACCTTTTCTGTTACAAAGTGGCAGTAAAACAGGTTAAGTGCTTGCTTCCAAAAGTTCACATGTACAAGCACTTGAATGTTAAAATCAAAATATTTTAGTTAGGCATGTTTAGCTGTTGAAGCAATAGACTTAAAAATCCTATAAATATTTGTCTTTAATTACCATGCAGTGCCTGAAATAGGATTTATAATCACTTTGTAAAATTCTCCTCCTGCAGGCAAAATTTCTTTTCGAAATCAAAAGTTTTCTGTATATACATAATGAACAATTACTTGCAGTTTGCTAATAGTGTGAAATACTAGTTAAAATTTAATTATATATAAAGATTTAAGGAAAAAAGAAATGAATTTTTTTGTAAATACTTACCCAGTCTTTGGCGGTGTGTCCATGACAGCAGGTGCTTTGAATGGATGCTCATGAGACAATCCATCAATATGATCAGAAGAGTTTTTTGGAGGTGTATATGTGTTGAGCATTTTGCTAGGAGAGGGAGGATTGAGTGGAATATCTGTAAAATTACTATTTGTTATTTTTGCATTGCCTTCTGGAATATTTCTACTAATAAAACTAGAAGTTCGATGAACTGGTAATGACGGTTCTGCTGATAAGTCAATGTCTTGCAAAACATCAATGATATTATTGTCCAACTTTGACTTAGTATCATCCTTTTTTATTCTACTATTATTTTGTGAGGTGTCGGTAATAGTTTCTACATGAAAAGATTCGTGTGTGGTACTTTTAATAGAAGATGTCTCTACACTTGAACCTTGCCCACTGTCATTATTTCGACACATTCGAAGTTGGTAGTCCTCTTCGTCACTGTCTATATCAATGGCTTCATGAGAAGGATTCACAACAACATATGGGTATAAGTTTTTTCTAGAACCATTTATGTATGGTTCATCTATATTTGTCTTTATATTATTTTTACAACTACAAGATTCATTGATGTCTTTGTCTACAATATTTTGCCCTTTTGTTGAATCGTCATGCTGCTCAGAATCGCAGTCAAAAAATTCATCACTTTGCTCGTCATCATCTGTAGGTTGTTCATAAGAGCCTGCTACTAATTTATTTTCAATAGGTTGGCTCTCATTCTGAATCAGTGAAAAATTTTCTAATATACAATCATCTTTCTCAAGACTAGATTCTGTACATGACTTTGTCAACAACTGGCTCTCTTCCACTAGGGCTTGTGTCATCATACATTCATTGGTATAATAATCTAATTAGTGATAAAAGTATATTTTGTTAATAGTTCAATACCATAAATAAAAATGTAGTGTTACTGTTAATTTCTACTTATAGTCTTTCAAATCATCATGAAAAAACAATGACCATAACATATATATAGAAGAGATTAAAAGTACACAATTTCTTTTAAAAATGGTGATCGAAAATTTTAAACAAGAGATTTTACGTGTAATGCAAGAGATGCATTAGTACTAATTACTTGCACCACAAAATCAACATTTTAATAATGAAACTAGTTTCCATATTATTAAATCCATAAATAAAACCCAAACAAGGTTGTGTTCCGCCTATGTCATAGAAAAAGTTTTCAAAAAGAGAGATTTTAAAAAATTTATTAAAAAGAAGTTATTAGTTAAGAGTTAAGAGTTTTTAGTTTGTGAAAAGTGATTTCCAAATCAAATGCATGACAGTTGTAGTACGTAAATTAACTGGTGCTCCCCAATCAATCATATGTACAAATTTAAAAATAATAAGTTTCCTCAATAAAGAAGAAATGGAATAATGCAACCTGTTCTGTAAGTGAATATTGTGCCTGTGTGTTGCATTGCACAATTAGTAAGGTATGCAATTGACTAGCAAAGTCATTTACATACTTTGTAGATTTTCAAAAATACAAGATACAAGGCACTTAAATTGATTTTTTTTTACTATTCCCTTCTTCTTTTAAGAGCAAGTTCTGCTAATTTTAGCGTGTCTCCTGGTATATATTTCCTAATTTAGTTAGCTCACACTCCCTCCTCCTCGACACACATACAGGCCACATATTACAAGTTGAGCTGAGGTAATTATGATCGTTAATAAGGGCAAAAATGTTTTTTGAAGAAATCTTTAAAATCTTTTCTTTCTAAAGAATATTTTTCATTTTTTAGCCCACTTATATGATGCAACCACTGCACCATGAAGTAACATGCAGTTTTGTTTGTTTTGATTTGATGTAAACTTCAAACCAATTAAAATATAATCATTGATTTTCTAACATGAAAGTTAGAAAATCAAGCTTATTCGCCTCGTGGAAATCGGGAAACATTAAATAAAGCTAGAATAAAGAGAGAATGGCGTAAACCTCAAGGTAAAATCCCACAAGTTGTCATAAATTATTTCTTATTGCCAATATTCTTTAACATATTAGCATGCAAATCAAATGTTTACGATACAAAATTTTAAATTATGTTAAGATTAAGTTTGTTGTTTATCTACTTAGTAAAGACTAAACTCATGCTTGTTTACTAGTATGCCAACAAAATCAAACTCTAGTTTTGTCTAGTGTGCATGACATAATTTCATTATTTCAACCAATAAATTTGCTAGCCATCATTTAATGCTTGTGCAGGCATTCCTGTCCCTAGTGGACGCTGTGCAGGTTGAATGCACAACTGTGCATAGCTATAAGTACATTGTGCTTTGCTTTAATGAGTCTGTAAAATTGATTATCTTCAAAACCTTTTGCGATCAGGTGTATACCTTGATCAAGGTATAATTTAACCTCTAATAAGGTATATATATTCTGATTCTAATCTTCGATGTGGTGTGAATAAGTTTACCGTATACGATTTCAGGTTTTGTATAGATTTTTAACAGTTTAAAATATAGATTGATCAAGCAAGTTTAATAGTACTACTTTAAAAAGTCATCAAAAATTTCAGATTAGGGGCTTACCATAGCAAATAAGACTGCTGAGAGCAACTTTAGAATATCATCATGGTTTTGGCCAAATCTGACAAACAAGCCAACAATCTCAGCCATTTGGCAAATAAAAGATTGAAAATTATAAAAAAAATTGTGCGACACCTACCCGTAAACACCAATATTTTATAAAAGCTTTTTTTGTTCATAATCTAATGTGAGTTCCTGCAGGTAATTCTGCAGAATCTTTACAGAATCCCTGCAGAATCCTTGTCCCAGCTGACATTTTATGTAAACGAAGCACAATCATAATGGTTGTTAATAGCTTTGGGGAAACAACGATTGGATATTTTTTGTAACTCTAAGCTTTTTTGACTATCCAAAATTTAGTTAAAAAAATAGGGTCGCTCTTAGAGGTGACTCTTACACCAAATATTTGTGATGTTCTCCCAGTAACCAAGACTCAATCAGTCAAAAATATTCCTCTTAATGCCAAGAAAGAACAACACAAAATGCTGGATGGGGACGTTTGGGAAGGAACGGTGGGTTATTGGCTATTGGTTTATATATAGTTGTTGGTTTCCGGGGCAGCTAACGCCCCAATAACCACAGAATGACCACATTTTTATATGGTCATTGTATGACATACATCCTGTATTAACTGTTAACTGTTAGTTGCTGAAATATATGTCATTTCATTTGATTCCTGATTCTTTAGTGTATATAATTTAGCAGTGGTATAGCTCGTTGGTTAGAAGTTTCTGGCTATGTGCAGACTATTCAACCCACATGTCAATAGAACGTTTTATTTTATATAGAAAAATCTACGTACGCTGAATCAATTGAATCATTTTATAAGTTTAATCCTTTAAAATATAAACGATGCAATCAGGAATAAAAGCTGTATATTAGCATTTGCAGTATAATACATCATAGTTATGCTGTGATTCGCTTATTTAAGCTTTTAATTTGAAGGCAGCATAGTAAATATACTGTAGCTAACAGCATAATTAAAAAAGTTTTCCCTGACTGCATATTAATAGGATTTTAGGGATCAAATCATTATTTTTAGAGCAAGCAACAATAAGACGTTGTGGGAATAACATGTCTGTTCATTATACAACCTAATAGATACTGCTTAAAGTAATTTTCCATGGAAAAACAATCTGTTCTGTTTTGTCATCTCTGTGTCACTTCCTTTCTTCTTCGGGAAGCTCCAACGGCTGCGATGGAGAGCTTAAAGTAGTTTTAAAGGATGGATATTAGCCGTACTCTGTTGCAGATGCTCTTATACAAAAAGGGCGTTGTTCTTGCGCCGAGGCGTTTTGTCCGAGGCGCTTTGTTCTAGTGCGCCCAGACATGTGTAATTGCTTATAATTATTAATAAATATTATTCAATATTTTGTTTCCTTGTATTTTTTAAATTACTGATGATCGAAACAAATAACAACGACCACACACAAATATAAAATAACTTAAGATCAATTTCTTATTTTTTGCGGTTTTTCGAGTAGGTACGCATATCATCATTGAATTAAGAAAATGGCGGAAATATGGCGAGCAGAATTTTAACATTATTATCGTGTGGCTACGCTTATGACCCAGATGTAACCTTTGGTTTTAAAAAAAGGAGCAAAATAACAAAAAAACAACAAGGGGTCAACATCAATCGAAGAAAGGGAAAGAGCTATAAGTGCTTTGGTGGAGAGCACTTTACGGAAACAAGAAAATGTGAAATGTGAAAATATATTTTATTGCCTAATGCATAAAAATCACAAGAATTATTTTTTAACTGTTAAAAAAAAACGAATTCTATCAAGCGATTGGCTAAAATATAGGAAACACCAGTACTTATATAAAAAACGTGTATCTAATGTTCTATAAAAAATTCTGGGTAATGTTCACTTTTACTTTGTTGAAATCTGACCATGTTGTCAATAAATTGTTTGTTTAAGAAGCTCGTGTACTGGCGCCTCTCAGTAGAGTAGATATGAAGGAAGACTGTGAAGACGCAAAAGAGTAAATCTCTTTTGTCGTCAGAAGAGGTTGAGGGAATTAGAAACAAGGTATTTTTACGTTTTTTTTATTATTATTTATTTTAAATTTAATATATTTCTGAAGTGCGTCCTTTACTTAAAAAAAAACTTATAACTATTCGATAATGATGCCAAATTATATTGCATAAGTCAATACTAAAAATATTTCACTTGACTCTATTACTTTTGTAATAAGAAAAACTAACATTTCTGTTCAGCCTCGTTTTTAATTTTTAGCAATCTCAAGCTGATTTGTTGCTTAAAGTAACGCCATGATTCAAATCAAAAAAGATATCCTAAATTAAACCTAAATTTAAACGAACGAAAACAGTTGCATTTTTGAAAAAAGAATTAGAGAGAACGACTTCTTAAAAAACCGTTATAAACATTTCACACATTTTGAATATCAGCAAGAACTTTATCAATAACGTAAAAATTTTGGTTTAAAAAATAAGCATTGAATATGCAACGAGCTGGGTGTTCAAAAGAAACAAATTCAAAACACGTTAATTTTCCCTCACACCATTGAATGAAATCAAAGGCAATAATAAAATTTCGGCATCTGCAACACAATGGATCTTTAATTTTTCACCTTAAAACTTATCATCAAAAACTTATCATCAAAAACATATCAGTTTTTGTAGACTTCGTTGTTTATATGAAAGCGTGTTTATGTTAGAGAATTTTTTATTGCGTTATTGTCATAGGAAATATACGTTTAAAAACGATTTTGTTTGGGATTATTGAAAAACTAAATAGTAACGGGATTTCAACGGGACTACGAAAAAAAGTGTTACGGAATGTCCTGGGGAGGTTAAAGATTGTTACTTTTTTAATATTATGCAGCATTTGCTCGATTATCTAAAACCATCACTAAGGCATGCAAAAAGCACCTAAAACACCGGTAACCGAATACCAATTTTAACTATTTAGCAAAGAAGTAGTCTTCTAAGTCTCATTTTTGGCTGTGTTTAACTCCGTCAAACGTGGCAGATAACCAAAAATCGTGTGTAACGACTAAGGAGATTGTCGCAAAAAGTCATGATGGGATTTCACAACTCTAATTAATTAGTTTATATATAGAGGAGGTATTGATAATAAAATAACACTGACTTTTCACATCTCCCACCCATATATATTTTTATTCAGTATTTTCAGTTTGTTGAAGACTTAAAAACCCCTCGGTTTGTTAAAACTTTCGAATGATAAGTTTTATCTAGCATGTGTGCTTATAAAATAAACATTTATGAAAGAGTGCAGTCGTTTTTCGTGTTAGAGGACATTTTTTATCCAAGTTGTACTCAACAGAAATCCCTTACTACCCCACCCCCACCCCCCTCCTCTCCCCCTCTACCTTCTTTCTTTGTGTAAAGCGCGTTATACTATTTTTTATGTTTCAGTTTTTTTGTTAACATTTGTACAATATTCGTTTTACATTGCTCTTTTTATTTATGTTTTAGATAAACTTTTTTCAAGCAACTCGCTATTTCATGTCTTTAGAAACAAAGAGTTCTAATTAAGAGTTTACAATCAAAAGCAGTGGGAGCCTGTTGTACTTAAATTGTTTTTGTAAGGTTGAATCCGCTATTTGAACATTTCGTTGAAACAAGAAGGCTCATGCCCATAGAAACATCATGTTAAATTTTTAGTATTTTTCGCTTATTAATATCACGTCACATCAACGTCATATTTACGTCACATCTGCGTCATATCTACTGTAGGAAATTCCTTCTATATCATTTCTCTTTTTCCTCGTCACTAACCCGATTATTCCTTGTAGTGATGTGAATTTTTAGTATAAATGACCAACATTAGGTGACATTTGGAAATTCATATCTGCAGGAGTGAAATAGACTTCCTTAACTTAAGACTCAATTTTAAGTAAGAGTTATGTTTTTACTATTTGACAATTTGTCAATTCCCGCATACAATGATGATCATTACATCACAGCTAATAGAGATTAGATATTTTAACAACAAAATTCTTTTTATTGGTATGCCATATAGATGACTTGACGCAATGTGTTAGTTTCCCGCTGTGAAAATCTCTTGAATACAAAGCTGTGTTTGCTTTCCTGTTTGTTTAAGTATGACAAAATAGTATTATGACAAATTAACAGCATCTTTTTGTGTTATTTACAATATCAACAGAAACCTTCGATACCTATTCACTCCCAACAGGTTTTCGTGATGTGTTGATATGGCACACAAAAAAAATTGACAGCAAGTAAATATAACGATTCTTTTCAGTTTTTAGTTGCGTTGTTGACTTAGCAAACTTTATAATCGCATACACTTATGTAAACAAACAAGTTCTTTTGTCTTTTTGTTTACTTTTCCTTAATTAATCTTTCAGATTCTTTTTGTACTCTTAACGGTGACCATTCAACAAGTCGCTACGCATCTTATAGTCGAGTCGTTTTATTATTATTACGAGAAAATATATCGTGTACCTTGGCGAGAGATTTTAATAAATAAAGGGTTAAGAAAATGCTATGTTATCCAATTAGTTTTGATATGATGGTATTTTTAATATATTTTTTTTGAAATGGCTGCTTAATCTCTTTTTCTTTCTCTTAACTTTTTAGACAAACAAAAGATATACACACGGAGTTAAAAATTACTGGTGTGTGGCCATGCCTAAAGTTTACATTCTGTCTGTCCTGTTGGTTTTGTGCTTCGTTAATTCTTCATTAGAAAGAGTGTATGAACCGGAGGAAACATTCGAAGAGGATTATGTTACCGTTCTCCACCGTAAAAATATCAAGCAAGAATTCACGCCACCTCAAAATGTGAGAACAAAACGAGACACTTGGAGGGTTGTGAAGAAAGTCAACATTTCGACTCATGTCTTTAAGATTGATTCAAATAACGTGGCTTTTGTGTTTTGGAAACATTCGAAATCTAAAGTTATTTTTATTATCACTTGCAATAGCGCAAACACGACAAACTATAACAAGTTGAGTAACAAAGGATGCAACAGTCGAAGTAATTTTTATCGCTCGGACAACAGCGGACAAACTTTTGACTTGGAAACAAGATTTAAGGACACCTATGTTCATAGCATCTTTCTTTCACCACTGGACACAAAATTTATCATTTTAACAGATTTTAAAAATCGTACTATCTTTACAACAAAAGATGAAGGCATTACGTATAAAAAACACTCCGTGTCGTTCTCCCCAACTTTCATTTATTTTCATCCCAGTTTGAAAAACTTGATTGCAGCATTCGATAGCACTCAAAAAGGAGATAACTCTCTTTATGTGACTGAAAATTACGGTCAAACATGGAAGCTTGTCTCAAAACGCGTCAGGAATTATTTTTGGGCCCAAGCTGGGTATGATAAAGATCTTACAACTCTCCACATAGAGATTGCTTCCGGAAAACAGATTGAGAATTTAAAAATCAGCTCTATCCTAGCTCTAAGCACTTCCCCATACAACAAAACAATCAAAGTTTACAAGAACTTTTTGGAACCTTTCTCTGTTTACATCAACCAGGAATTCATCATTGTGCAAGAATCGTTGAACAAAAAATTATACGTATCTGCAAAAAGAGGACCATTTGTTATGATGAAGTTGAGAACGGAATTTAAAAATCATCTCCATCATGTGATATTTAACAGTAAAGAAAACGAAATTTTATTGGGTGTTATTCATCCTGACCAGACTGCAACTTTGTACATATCTGACAGCACTGGTGAGTTATTGACCATGCTTCAAACGAACATTATCACTGAAAAAATGACACGGACAGGATTTGTTCCAAAAATTGACTTCTACCAAGTAAAAGGATTGAGGGGTACTTACATCATCAATAAGAAAGGGAATGGAACTTTGATCACGTTTGATAAAGGTCATACGTGGAACTATCTTACGTACAATTTAAAACAGGAATTTTCATGTAAGAAACACTGTGATTTGATACTGTACATTAAAATTGACAGTTACTATAGTGATTACACCGCACCGCTATTGAGTAAAGATAGTGCACCAGGAATCATCATAGCGCAGGGTTATATTGGAAATTTAAATGAAATGAACCGTGAAATAAACAACCGGCATCAAGTTTTCATATCTGTTGATGGTGGCCATTATTGGACAAGATCACTTGACACCTCCAATGGTTACGCAGTATTGAACCATGGGGGGATGATTGCTGCCACACCTTTAACATTTACTATAGATCACGATGTGAAGTTTACTTTTGATTATGCTGATACTTGGATCACTGTCCCTTTCACCAAGCTTTATTCTCGAATTTCAGCTATCATTACTGACTCGACGGCAAAAAGTTTAATAGTAAACGTGTTTGGGTTTCTTCAAGATCAAACAGAGGACCCGGATGTTCCTGCAAACACTTGGGTTGTTTGGAGTTTTGATTTCTCATCTTATTTCCATAGACCTTGTGAAACTAGCGATTTTTTTGGGTTTGATCATAATAAAGGAAAATGTGTAATGGGAGAGACAGTTAGTAATAAGAGGCGCAATGCTGCTAAAAAATGTATCATTGGTCCTACATTCACTACTCACTTCACACGCAAGTCTTGTCCGTGCACGAAAAACGATTACAATTGTGACACCCTGTATAATCGAGTTCAAAACCAAGATGGTGGTTTTGATTGTACGCCGATTAATGCTAACCACACTACAAGTTTATCAGGTTGTAAAGAGGGCGGCAGTTATTTAAAAACAAAAGGATTTCGAAAGTTAAATGGTAATAAATGTTCAGGGGGTATTGATTTGAATCCAAATAAAGTAAAATGTCCGGTAGCGCCGCCGGAATTGGTTCGGATTGATGTACCAACCGGAACGCAAAATACGGTTTCGACCCCGGTACAATTCAAAATAGTTCAGACTGGAGGATTTTACAAAACACAATATTGTTGGGATTTTGGTGACGGTCTAAATGGTAGAAAAGGAAACTATAGTCAAGTCAAAGACGTATTAAGAGTATTTTATCATCATGGTCATTACAAAGTGACGCTTTATGCTGCTAACAGTGCTGGAAACGATTCAGTTAGCGTTGATGTTGTTATTCTTGACGAATTCTTTATGAAAGATCCATACATACACTACAACGATCCTGTAATCGTGAATACGGATTCTTCCTATAGTCTCGAGACAATTGAAGACGATGGCACGTCAAAGAAAATCGAGAACTTGAAATCAGCATTTTATATTTGGGCATTTGGTGGTGCTGTACTTGGTGGTAAACAAGCAAGCGTAGTTTCATATTCGTTTCCTGAAACGGGAGTGTACCGGATCGAAGTTTCGATAATTACACCGGTCAGTCACAAAACTGTAACATCGGTAGTAGCCGTCTATTACGATGCTATAACATTTGATGTCCGATTTTCTTCGAAGCTAGATTATTACAACACAGAAACTGAAGCATGGGTTATAAATTTTTCTTATAAATTCAAAATGTTTTTGGCGATTAAGTATGATATACACGATACGGAGAGAATTATTGTTAAAACGGAACCAAAGAAGCCAACAAGAGTCCGAGTTATTTTAACTGATCGCGAAACGACAGCCAATGTCCCTGATAAGAGCGCTACATATTTTGCTAACAAAATCATAAAGGATATAAATGAAAATCGGCCCTTACTTCACGAGTACGCAGCACGTGATATTCACGTATTATCTACAAGCCTGGGTAAGAGATGGCAACCAATGAAAGAAGAGAAAAAAGAAACAAAAGAAGGAAATGCATGGGTATACATTTTAGTGACATTGATTGTGTTATTTGTACTGGGAATATTAATTGCACTTTATCAATTCCATAAAAAAGGAAAACTTTATTTTTGGAGACACGACGACGGAATGGAAAGTAAACTGTTTTCCGACGTTGACGACGACTGTGTCGGAATGGAAGGCGACAACGTCGAAGCGTAATAATTGTGGTTACAATGACGTCGACGCTAAAATGTTGGCATTAGAGATTTATGCGGGAGATCAATTTTTGAAACAGAGCTCTCTCAGGTTGTGTGACCAACCAAAAAAAAAAACAGAAAAAAGAACAAGTATAGAAATATTTATTTTAATGATGTAAGGTGGAAAATGGTGACAGAGTCCCTTATAATAATTCGCATTTTAAATTCTTAAATATTTTATGTTTGTTTATGTGGTGTTTGCTGTTCTCTTATGCGAGTTTTGTCGTGCGGTGTATATCCCTTGGAATCGTCTCCGAATACTTATCCTAAAAAAATGTCAAACTTAGGGTTCTTATCTCGTACACTTCATTTAGCACATGTACACTGGCATTGCTACAGGACACTAAAAAAATGCAGATCTTTTTCAACTTTTCTTCTTCATCTCTTATATCCTTTGATATGCCCTCATCTTTTTTATCTTACGAGTTAACCAAATGTTTTTTCAATAATTCTTTCGCGAACTAGAGGAAATAGTTACAATAATTTTCGTAAATTGCTTCTTTTATAAGAATAGTAATTTCTACACAGTCTCATGTCTTTGTTTTTTTACCTACCCATGCTGATTTGTTGTTAGTTAGCGTTTTGTTAAATATTACTATTTTTATAAAAACTAATAGCGGAAACTGTAATCATCGAAGGGATCAGCTCTTTACTAAATCAAAATTGAGAACTACAGACTACTGAAATTAAATTGATAGAAAACAAAAATAACTATCGAGTTATTTAGGAGTAAAACACATCATGAATAATATTTTGTATACAGTTAACTCGCAAATATACTCGACCACTCGAACATTTCAGTAACTCGAACATTCTACTTTCTTTTTTTTTTAACTTAATTTTTTAAAGTCTTTTGGTAAATTTAAAAATCTCTCCTTATTTAGCTTTTATAAAGATACAGTTCTGTTTAGAATAGATGTGCTTATTTTTAAACAACACTATTTCTACCAACCTCGTTCCCAGGGCATTTATTTTGCCTTGTTGATCATTCCGTAATAACGGCTCAGGGGCCACAAGACCCTGGGGACGAGGTTGTATTTCTACCTCAATCGTCTTATTTTGTTATCTTCCGAAAAATAGGGTAATAACAAGCCTTTAGATTTCCGATGGTGATGAATATTTTTGGGATTGGAAGAAATAAAATTGCAAAAACATACACGTATACTATTAAAAAGAAAGAAAAAATATTCGGAAATAATTTTTCCTTAGCAATTCAAGACTAACACATCTTATATGAAGGAAATAAGGCCGATTTCGTTCTTCTTTTCAATTTTTAGCAAAGTTTTATCCTCAGTGTTCTTGTAAACTAGACTCTGATGTGAAGAATTTGACGCAACAATGTGTAATTTAATTTTAAAGATGTAGCACTACCGATGTACCCCTTTTATCATTTCCGGTTAACTTCTAACAAAAATTGAACTCTCGATAATTGAGAACTTTGTCTTGGAAGTCCGAGTTTTCAGAGTCCATTGTATATCAATTAAACAATGTACGTACTTTGTAATGAAGCATGCAAAATCTCTCTAAATGATATATATGACGTCAAATTTTACATGTTGTAGAAATTTTGATAACAAATTTGAAATTATATATTTTTGATGGTTGATAATATATGTTATATACTGAAGAATTGTATTAAGAAAAGAACCATTTGTAACATTTCTGGAACTGTACGTGAGAAACATATCAGAAATTTAAGAATCTTAGTGGCTCCGGTTACCCAGGCAAAATTTTCCCGCCTTTCCTAAAAAAATCTTTATAAATTTTGATTACAAAAGAAACCTGAATAAAATTTAACAGTGGTTTGTCGTTTCTCGCTAAAACAGGACGAATTCTATTATACGTATTCCAGTTAATAGCATCCACGCATGCGCATATATCCGATGTTTCTAAAAAGGTTTAATTTAATCAAGAACGGTGAAACTTAAACAACGAAACACCAACAACAAAACTAGGGCTTTTTTGCTTTTTTTGATATCTGCAAATCTCGCCTGTCCCGGTACAAAAAAGAGACAAGATCAAGAGCCCTGGGACCGAGGTCGAACGAATAAGTGCTGCGCATCGAACAACTTATTAGATGTTCCAAAGAGCTGATTTTTGCTCAAATCAATTATATTCAGTCCAGTCTTATAAATGTATTTAGTATATGTAATCGCACGTTTACGAGTGCAATTAGGAAATAATCGAACGAGTATTTTTTTTTGCTTTTAATTTTCCGAGTCCGTTAGGACGAGGATAAATTTAAAAAGCCAAAAATATACGAGTTCGATTATTTCCAATTGCACGAGTAAACGTTCGATTACGAGCTAATCACACAATGAACTATTTTTGTAAGAGTAGCACAGGATGTCAATTTCAATGTTTTGATTTTTTTATTACCCGATTTATAATTAGTTCGATTCATTGTAAAGATATCTTTTTTTGACTTATCATAAAACGCTAGAAAATAAATATTTAAATTATCGGTGCTCCTTAAAGAGTGCAGTTAAGATTACTCCGCACAGTGCAATTACGATATAATTTGCACTGTAGAAGAAGCGCCAAACAAGAAAAAATAGGTCATCGTGTGATTACAATTATAATTGCACCGATCAAGCCGTAACCACAATTTTAATATTGGGGGGGGGGGGGTGGGGCTATATAGAAAAATACGAATTTCGCTTTATATAGTGGCGCCCCACTGGGCACCGAGTGGGAAATTTTTAAATTTTAAATCTCTAGATTGGCGGAAAATGCCCTTCCAGACGTCAACGATCTCATGGTTCAATGTTAAAAATCACGATGAATGTTTCGAAATTTTTGTAATTTAGAAAAGCTGCATTGTTTAATTGGCATCAAAATTTAGATAAAAATTTCCATCGGAAACCAAACGGTTGAAAGAGATACATATTTACATTACTACAATAATATAAAAAAATATATATAAATATATAAAAATGATAAGAACACTAGAAATTTTAAGGGTGCTGCCACTTTTTAGAAAATTTACATCGCATTTGGACCGGATAAGTCAAACTTTCATTATCTTGAACCATTTTCTTGGGTCCCTTTAATACATTTTTTATAAAAAACTCAAACATTCGTTAACTTGACTCATTTTTTTGTTCTTAGCAACTAAAGGCTACGGTTGCTTAAAAAGAAAAAAGAAAACAGAGTTGAAAAACGTGTCATCTCAACGTACACACCTGTCAAGTTTGTGTCGTTAATTAAGGGAATTAATTTTCGCAAAATTAGTAAGACTAATATTTTGCGAGAAGTAAATTTCGCAAATTTCGCTAAAAGGGGTTTTCTTAATTTAGATCACTTTCAGGAGCTTTTTCTGTAAGAAATACAAAATAAGAGTTGAGATTCATAATCAATCATTTCATCATCAGAAGGTTAAAAATAGTGTAAATCTTCTTCAAAATAAATAAATGAATAAAAATAAACGATAATAATAATAATAATCATCCAAATTTAGCGAATTAAATTTCAAAAATTTCACGAACGGTGAGTTTCCTAATGATTTATGTGGGAACTCATTTACGCAAAATTAATAGAAAATCAAAATATTCGACAATATTAATCCCCTTAAGCTATATTCTTCTTTGAAAGAATAACACGAATATGTCGCCAAATATCGTATCGTATTTTCTTATTACAAATTTTACATTTTGGGATCAGCACATATTTTACAAGTTAAGCAGGAGAGGTCTGTTTTATTAAAAATCTAAAAAATAAGTAAAATTTTATTGTCATGGAAAATTACCATAGCCAGAAGATGAGAAGCGTTAATTCCTCGCCTCGAAGTTCAAAATAGGGATGTACAGACAAATGTTCTTTTCTGAATAAAAAAATAGACAAATATCTGCGAGATATGGAAAAACAGAACTACTAAATACTCTTTAACTGGTTAATGTGCAGTTCACTTTTTTCGGTTTCTTCTCCGTTTATATCAAAAACATAAAAAGGTGAAAATCCTACACATATATAACTTACTATATATTTATATTATATTAATAATATAAAATAAATAAAAAATAGGCCAGTATTACCTTTTATTACAGATAGACTTTAAAACACGCATGTTTGACAAAAAAACAGAATTGTAAAAACTAAGAAATAAAAGCAGGGAAATAATCACGCATATTATTTATAGTTTTTCATAAATATATTAAAATATAAAGTAATCTTTTATATACTTTTATTATAACAATTTAAAGCCCAGCTTGCTTCTTGCGCATGGTGATGTAAACCTCTTTGAATTTGTCAAATCCAGCAAGTACACCAGCTCCAGCAACACCACGCAAAATGTTAGCCCCAGCTCCTTTGAACAATGACATAACACCTTCACTCTTCAAGATTTGAACGGTGCAATCAATCGACCCTTTGTACTTGACAGCTTGCCCAGATGTCATCATCATACGTCTTCGGATCGTATCTACAGGGTAGGAAATAAGTCCAGAGGTTACTGTGACACCATACCCAAGGACAAAGGATAATGCAAGCGAAGCATCATCTCCAAGAAGGATCGGTTTAAGTGTGTCATAGAAACCAAAGTAGCATCCTCTGTATGCAATGATGCCAACACAGGAGATAACGAAGCCACGGTACAATCCAACAAAACCATCTGTCTGCAATGTCTTGCGGTAAACGTCAACTAGACCGTTGTATTGACGCTCCCCACCTTTTCCAGTGGATTTCAAGTCGTTTGCCAGCTTAGTACGAGCGTAATCCAACGAATAGACAAAACATAACGACATGGCGCCTGCTACACCTCCGGCAGCAATATTTTTGCCAAAATTGACGAGGTAGCCATCATTTTTGTTTTGTTTAAATATCACTTTAATTTTGTCCTTGAAAGCAAAGTTTAACGCTTGAGTTGGAAAGTAACGAATGCAATTCGCCATATTTCCTCGCCAAAACGGGTAGAAACCTGAAATAAAATTTTTAACGACATCCAAACTAATAAGTAAAATAAATCCATAGCTAGTATGGCTAACACGACTACAAACTGTAAAACTTGAGAGAACAGTGTAAACAAAGAAGCATCGACATAAAGTTCGAAAGTGCGCATAGTAAATTCGAACTTAAATCGAACTCAAATCGAATCCGAAATAACAAAATAAAATAAAATACCTTCCGATCGAAAAGTCTTGGCAGTGCAGTCCACTACGCCTTTGTAGGGTTCAGATAGAGTTCCTTGTTTAATCATTTCATTTTGATTCTGTATCAAAAGCTTCACACGCTCGATTGGTGCAGCAGCAGTCTTTGATACTGCAGCAGCTACGCCACTTAACATGAAATTTTCAGCGAATCCAAG
The DNA here is from genome assembly GCA_030067915.1 of Hydractinia echinata. Classification (NCBI taxonomy): domain Eukaryota; kingdom Metazoa; phylum Cnidaria; class Hydrozoa; order Anthoathecata; family Hydractiniidae; genus Hydractinia; species Hydractinia echinata. The sequence continues at coordinate 1,785,407 of JASGCC010000063.1, forward strand.
TTTGAATTTTTGTTCACCCATTTTAAGAAATGTATTTAAAGGTTGATTTAACTGTTGCTGAGCTTCTGAGGTAGTTTTGAACTGGTTGTCTTTTCAGTATAGAATGAGCTTTGAACTGTTGGAACCACTATTTATACCTTCACCAGGACAACGTGTATTTGACGTCACCTGAGGTCTAAAAATACCGGTTTGTAACAGGTTTGTCCACATACTTTTGTAAATGCATCCAGTGAATGTGCTCCTGTAAAATCTAACGTCATAATTTTGCCTTGAAATTCATAATATACGCAATTCTTAAAGTTTAAACTTTTCGTTACACTTTGTGACTATTTTTACAAAATTTGTGCTAATGTTCTCAAATAACGAACAGGATCAGAGAAATGAAAGAACTGATTTCAAATTTTTCCATAACACACAAATTAATTACAAGCGAGGCTACCAAACCGCCAGCAATAAGTCTCTGTGTCTGAAGATCATCACCTCCCCTCCTCCCCCCCCCCCTCCCCACGCGCTTTAAAAAGTCATTTTTTAAGTCGTAGTGGTCCTAGAGGAACCCTTGAAAAGCAGTGCTGAATCGTGTGACACAACTATCGCTTGACTAAAAACTGGACACAGAATGCAATTTTGGGTAAAGCGGTGTAATATATTCCATACCTCTGCATGGGAAAAGGAATGGAAAATACATAGTAGCTTATGTAAATTATATGTAAGCCCAGTTATTCAATACTTTTTATGAAACTGTCAGCAGATGTTGATTGATATTGATGTAAACAAGAAGAAGCGAGTGCAGCAAGATTTTTTCAATTAAATATTAACCTCGTCCCCAGGACTTGTTAGGCTTTTTATCTCTGTTCAGGCCGTCCAAATATAAAAAGCCTAACAAGTCCTGGGGACGAGGTTGATTAAATGTGTATACATTGGTGTGTATTCATAAAATCCTAATTACTTCGCGACGTCCCACGTAATTGTGGGATTTTAGACACAGAAGGAACAATTTCTAGGCGATGAACAAAGTAATATGCGATAATAAATATAGAGGGCTAATCATAAAGCAGTTTTTTATTCCTGTTGGAGGGTGCGTGGAGGGGATGTACATAACATCCCCTGTTAGATAATCCACGTTCCTCAATACAGCAACAACCACATGCGAATTTCCTCCAATTAAAAACAAAATGGTAAAACAGGAGTGTGCTAACCACAATAAAACTATTTTCTATAAAATCTTTTTTTACAAAAACAATATTTTTATTTAGGTACAAGCAGAGAAGTTCCCACAGTAGCTTGCAACATCCGATTCATACCATTATATGGATCTCCACCACTGACATAAGCATGCTAAGACCATCATTGCTATAATTTAAATATTAGCAGGAATTTATAAAGTTTTTTATTTAATATTTGATGCAAAATAGGTGAAATATATTAAAACCAGAATTTGGGAAAATAGAGACCGATAATTCTAATTAGTCGAACTAATATTCATCGCAGAGATTTCCCATCACAGCTTATAGTTTTCAGGTATAATCTCTGACGTCATACTGAAAGTGATGACGTCATATGGAATAAGGTGAAACTAACCACTGGCCAAGTGTCACGGTCAAACTCTCAGTCGTTTTTGAAAAAAAACCCACAACAAAACAGGTGTGGTCCATATTCCTCCTTTACCCAGTGTCTCCACAAATAGCGAACGCGTACTCCGGTTCTTCGCCGAAGAATTTGATGAACTATATGATGATTATGAATGACGTCACCGCATATTACTGAACGAATTACAACTTTTTTCCTGATATTGCCAATTCGTGCTTATTAGAAGATTAAACCACTAAATTAGAACAATTACTTTAAGTGTAGTTTCCAAATATTAGGTAAATTTCATAGTTAGTTTTATCATCAAACTTTAAAAAATTGTTTTTCCAAAAATTGTTCTTTCTTAAACTTGTCTTGTTTGTGTTTAACGTGTGTTGCAGGTCAAATTTTTCACCCTATTCGCAATATTAAATTCCGCAAAATAGCACTTTTAAGAGCAAATCGCGAAAATAAGCAAAACAGATTCACTAAAGTAGACGTTACAGGAATTTTAACAGATTCGATGTTGATCATTGATAAAGCAGACCTTAGACAACCAGGTTGAAAATATAAAGACGAGAAGTCTTGCAAACTTATGTATGCTTCTTATATATATAAATGAACACAAATAAAAATTTATATGAATAAATAATATTTACAACAAAAAACATCTAGAATTATTTAATTTAGTTATTTTCCTTTGGCAACTCCTGCTGCAAATATTAGATTACCAGAAGAAAATTTCAAGTTCGTTACGTTCGCAAGATTCGAATCATAACTACCAATAACATCATGACTGTTTTTAAAAACTGAGTTCCCGCTCTTTTTAAGTAGAGTCCCGCTTTCCCAAACTTTTACAGTTGCATCTAAACCGCTGGACGCCAACATTGTGCTATCGGAACTAAAGACCAAACTATAAACAGTTTTTGTGTGGCCATGTATTTCGTTAAGTAGCTGTCCATTTGACAAATCCCAGACCAAGATGTTCGCATCTTCTCCTGCTGAAACGAGATATTTTCCATCCTTTGTGAAAGCCAACGTGTAGATCGGTGCCTGAAAGCAAAAAATGAGAAAACTAAAAATGTTTGTTAATGTTAAATAACTCGTAGAAATATGTTCTACTTTTAATCTACAATATTTTATAAAACAGAATATCTTAGCATCTCAATTATAATACCCGTAGTCACGCAAAACCGCAAAGTAGCGACACGCACGCAATGCGGTATAAAAGGACAGGCGAACCCGTGGATTTTTCCACGGGCCACTGACTAGTACTTTTGATTAAATTTAAATTTGTCCTTAAATTTATGGTACAAGAAGTGCACACAGAAAGCAATACAAAACAAAGATTTTGATTTATAGTCTTATCTCAATTAGCTAGCGGTCACTTATTTTGCAACGGCAACCTCTCATCAATGGTCATATAGCCCTGGTTATAAAACAGTCCAACAACTAAACAAAAGGCAACGGCACAATGACCTCAACTCTTAATTTTACCTCCAAATTATTACTATTATTAATACTACTACTATCAATTACCGAGGATTCAGTTCCTAATAGAACTGTTATCAATGAGGGTACTGCGAAGGGGGTCCTAGTGCATTTAAAGATCCCATTTGAGCTACGGAAGGCGATCAAGCACCACAGCCGCACAACTAGACAACCGCCTAATATATCAATCCTATTCTTATGCTAAACGTTAAGCAGAAAGGATCGATTCACACTTTATAGTCTCTGGCATGACTCGGTCGTGGTTTGAACCCAAGACCTTCCGCATTGAAGGCGAACTCTCTACCACAAGGCCACCAATCGGTAAAAACGAAGTCACAAAATTATATATTTCAAGCGAAGGTAGAAAGTTTCAGGTATGTGTAAAAAAACAACACTAGATCATAAAATACCGCGTTCACACTTGATGACAAAGGTAGCCGCTAGTACAAGTTCCGTTGTATTTTGCTTTCACTTTATTTCATTAAATTGTTATATATAACATTTATTTTGATCTTTATAATAGTGCGCTATTTTGCAAAGAAATGTTATCGGCGAAAATGAGGATTGGAAAAATACGATTTTATAAACTCGCTAAATTAGATACACAGAGAAATTACGTATCGTCATACGCAATACCTTTACCTTATGTCCAACAAATACTCGTACGAATTGTCCTGTCTGTAAATCCCACAGCCGACAGGATTTATCTGAAGATCCAGAAGCAATGTAATTTCCATTAGGGTGGAAGACTACACTCTAAAAAGAAAAAACAAGATGCGGTTATTTCAGCTGTTCTAGAACTAGCAGCAAAACCATCGAGATTTCTCATGATAACTGCCTTCATGAGCACCATTTGCGTCAGTTTAGAATCATAATAGTAGACCTTATTCCCTGCCCCACCCTGGCATGAAAAGAGCTATAAGCAGACCAAAAATTCTTTTATAAAGGAACATATCTGTTTTATGCGAATAGATTATTTATTGAAGATGCTCAAGTAGTATGTCCTTCATTGCCACTAGTCAAACATAAATATTATAAGCCAAGCTAGTAAAAACAAAGCAACCTACGTCGACGCTCTCATTATGACCTGCAAATATTCGTAGCGGGAACGCGTACTCAGTATTCCACAGACGCAGCGTTTTATCCAAAGATGCAGACATAAAATAACATCCCAAAGGACTTGCACTGACATCCCACACAGCGTGGTTGTGACCTCTGTAATCGACTAAACAACTGCGCATGTCTGTATTCCACAAACGAACTAAAATAAAAGACGTTAAATTTTCAAGCATAAGAAACCGGTTAATAAGAAACTGTAGATCAACTAAAAATCAACCGAAATTAAAAAATTTGAAACCCGTGAAAAAAAGTCGTAATAAAAGACTATTGTTGATAACTACTAAGACATTTCAAATTTCCGAAAAAAAACGGTATTACATATTATATACATATTATTACTTTAAACATGCCTAGTACTTTTTTTCCCTATCAAAACCTCTGACGCAATTTCGGCCTGCAAGCAAAATGAAATGCAAGTAAAGTGCTTTTACATTGAAAGTAAATAAAACCCATGTTTCCTTAGGTCAATCATGTTTAGAAGATTTTCTTACGAATTCTTTCTATCCTTATCCTACCTCTCTTAGGAAAATTCTTAGGTTAGGTTACATAAATTTTCTTTTAACACTGGAACTTTTAATCAGTCTAGACGAACAAATTTATAAGTTTTTGTGCGAGAACGTATTTTGGGTTATGACTGACTGGTATATTTCGCGACAAAATGTTTCGTGAATTAGATAAAAAAATCATGAAATTTCGTGAAAAACTTCTTCCGGCAAAAATTACTTCTGTTAAGGTATTATAAAAACCACTGATTATAATCGGCTGAGTATAATTACATGATTTCGTATATAGAAACACAACTTATTGCCCATTCTATAAACACAAATATAAAGATGATAATTAGATCACTTACCAGACTTATCTTGAGACGCAGATAAAAGAAGGTGATTATCTGGCAGAAATTCAGTTTGGTATACCGAACCAGAATGTCCTCTTAATACACGACAATCTTTAGGTGTGTTAATGTTTGTGCCCTCGACTGACTTTTCATCTAAAAGATAAAATGACGCATTCAGTTAAAAAACAAGACATTTGCTACATATTCAGCTTTGATTGCTTATTTAACCTTTTCTTTTTGTCAGTTATCTAAAAATTTCCATTGTGGTTTTATTGTCGTTTATTCGTTGCATCGAAGTATATTGAAATGGGATGAAAAACAAATTCATTTTAATGCTGTTTCAATTTAATGAAACTGTATACATAAAACTCCAAAGGCCTGTAAGTACTGATTTAAAGTTTTTTTGGTCAATTATTTTGTTCTTTATTGTTATGTGAAAAATTCAGAATTTATCAATTTATCAACAGTTATGATAATTCTTTAAATCATATGACCAGTGTTTTACAAAAGGAAGGTGGTATAATTAGAAGGTGGTATAATTAGAAAAAAATAAGCTCAAATTAACATTTTAAGCTACCATTTTTCTTGACAATTGGCAATACCGCTTTATAATGGCCGTCGTCAAGAGTGCTAAGCCAATCAGAATGCTCAAAAACCTGTATTGCCCAGACGGTAAACAAAATCATATATTTTAAAAATATTTAAATAGGCTGCGCTCTTAATGTTGCTTTTAAAGAATAAAGAGTTTGGAAATCTTACTACCAAGAAAAAAAGAATTAGTGGTTGGTTAAATCATGGATGCAAAAAATGTAAGTAGAGAATTTTTTGTTGTTAGTATTTTTCAGATGTCTTTAATCTTGATTAAAATTTAGATGTGACTTTTTTTTTAGAAGGTAAATATACCAGTATTTTAGTACACAGGAAGCTAAACCTACCTTCAACCGAAGAGAAATCCACTTTATGTTTAGACATCAGGTTCCATAATCGCACAGAGGAATCTTCAAATCCAGCAGCTAAAATTTCATCATTATGAGAAAACGTTGAGCATGTCACCCTACAAAATGTAAAACAAACATGACATTAGTGGAAACTTTTAGAATGTGAAATAAAGAATAAAAACGTAATTTTTATGATCTACCCTAAATGCCCTCTTAGGCCCTTATATTAAGCATCCTTTCACATTAGTGCAGGATGAGTTTATTTAAACGCAAAATTGGAACCAAAAGGGGCAATAATTTGAACATTTGATATTCCTAGATTAAGGTTATATGATTTAAATTTAAAATTTACCCATGGTATGCATTTACAAAAGAATATAAACAAATCGAGGGCTTTAAGATCTTTGAAGATTTTTGAAGTTCTGTAATAGAATTTTGCAAGTTTTTAACAGTAAGCTGTTCTGCATCACTCCAAGTGGAAAAAGATTTTTCAATGAAATCCTCTTCTGTATCGCTGTCCGCTAGGTAAGCAATTGATTTATTGCTATATAAAATGTTTGATGTTTTCACAGTAAAATGTCTGTTTAGAGTTTGCAAAACCAAAGTGTAGTTCCCATGTCTAAGATGCTGCAATAAATACAAGTAAACAGAATGCGACAACTTCAAGTTGATTTTATTGCTTCGAAGTTCATTAACACTAGGATATAACACGATTTGAGAAACAAGTGTAATTTTTGAAATGAACTGCGTAACTTCCTTTTCGTGTTCTTCATGGTCATGATGAAATTTATTATAGAAAGATTGTGCTGTAGGAAAATCAGGTTTCGCAATTAAATCCAGGTAAAAATGTATAAATATTGGAAATAAAATCGATGACAGTTCTCTTTTATATGAAGCATTGCATGCGGCCAGAAATATTTTCAGACTTAGATATTGTTCTTCATAAGCACTTGCATCGGTCATCATAGACGCATAAGACACTGCATTTCTTCCACCAGTCTGCATACTATCCATTCCTAACATCTCAAAATATTCTCTTGGTGGAACACTGCTCCCTTGGGGTTCACTTTCAATGTTTATATCAAAATCTCGAGTATCGATAGCTAAATCTTTTTCTGTTTTAATAACTATATTTGCATCAAGGTTATAATCCCAAGGTGTTATGTTTAATGCATTTAAGGATCCCAAACCAGAACTTGTACTTGGTTGACTTCGGTTTGAAAATGATCGTTGCTGCTTATACCATGAAACTAATTCATTGACTTCTTCAGTTCTCTTGCGTTTGTAGCTTGATAGATATTTATTCATTTTAATTGACTATTTTCATGGTAAATAACTAAAAAGTATTAACACAGAGTGTAATTGAACATGAAAATCTCAGGCAAATTTATGCAAAAATGTTTACAAAATGCATTAAATATAAAACAATACAAAAAGCCAAGTAAAAAATACTACACCAAGAAAAGGGTAATTTTTGAAAATTAAATAAAGTGTGTACCATAGAAAGCTAAGGTATAAAAACAATTTTTTTTGAGGAGAAATTCCAACTTTTGGAGAACTGAAAATTTAGGATGATTTACAGGAAATTTTAGACGTAAAAGCACTCCCATGAAATAAAAATTAATCTAAAGAAAGTTAAGGCAGCCCTGTGAATAAGCACTGAAAGTCGGAACAAAATTTTCGCAAAAAAAGATTTAGAGGCACTTAAATTAAACATTCACCTCAACTAATAACTTCCTATTTATTGACAACTTTGACTTTTAAATACAGAGCCAGAAGGGAAAAGCTAAAAATACTTGTGTGTGTCAAGATTTATTTTTTGAAAAGTGTACAGCAAAAGTTATTTTAATGCTACCTTGAAAGTCAAGTAAATTTCACTAGTAACAAATAAATGGATATATATACAATTCATGTTACACAGATATATTCCCTTTTTATAAAGAATGTTATGGCAATTTTAACATATATATACAAAAAACAGAAATTTAACTTTAAAGATGTGTTATTCCCTACTTAATTTGTTTCTTTTATATGTACTTATTTCGGATTTAATCTGATTTAGATAGAGCATCAAAAGTCAAATTTTAAAGACTTTGTTGATTTATATAAATAAAAAATTTCCCTTTGTTGATCATTTTGTTAATGAGCAATGTAATGATGTCAAATTTTGATGTTTGTCGCTATACGCGAAAGCTTTTATTTATTCAAAATGGTGATTGGATTTGCAAGTAGCCTGTTTAATCTTGTTTGTTTTATCTAGTACTCTCTAATAACTACAAAACAGGCATAAAGGGTTATTTATTAAAAAAAACCAAAACACTTTACCTTTTCTTATCACATTGCCCATGTTGTTTTAAAAAAGATGCAGTTATAATGGCGGATTTGCTTTTGGTAATACAAGTGCGAGGGAAAAACACCATAATGTTTTCAGCCTTTAAAAAAACAATTCAAATTTTATCCATTGCAAAATATACAAGGACAAAGAAAAAATGACTCAGCTGTTTTTTCCAGAACTAACAAAAGCAACAACAATTCAACCAACAACACAACCATTTTAGCTCATATAACTTTCTTCACTGATGGTCTTCACCTAAACTTGTTTCGTGCATTAGTCGAGATTCGAGTTTGCATCTTTTTGCGTTCAGTAAAATAAGATTAAAGAAAAGCTCTAACTATTGAATATTGAAGTGAAGAGGACAGATGTCACGAAAAGGATTAGTGCCCCAACATCAAAAGGGAAAAAGAGCCCTAGGTAAGAGGTTGACGGCTTGTCACTAAAAACAGCAACATGCTTATAAGGAAGATATATCATTATATCATATATTTTTTCCGATTTAGAACTTTTAGCCACAATATTCTTAAAAGTGTACTGAACAAGCTTTTTTTATAAGAACCAGTAGTCTGTTTTGCAGCTGGTTGGTCTTTTTTTCAGGGTATTTTTCAGTCCCGTAGTAAAACCATAACTTCCAACCCCATTCCCAGCACCTGTTGCAGGCCTGTCAATAAGGGGAGGGCAATTGGTCTTGCTCACGCAAAGACTCGCCCAATTCTGAGAAATGAGAAACTAGCTGAGAAATGAGAAACTAGCTGAGCCATTAATTGCTCCCCAAATTCCACAAAAACTTTGACTGGCTGAGCAATATCAATTCATCTCATATGGAAATCAATGTTATCTTTCTTATTATTTACAGTAAAAAATAACCAAAATATATAAAAAAAGATAAAATAAAATGACAAAAAAGACTTTGTGATAAAATATGCGTTTATAAACTTATTTTATTTATTCAGATTGCTCGCCTATTCTAGATTATTGTAACCTTGGGCGAGCGATTTACTGCTCGGGCATTATTTTCTTATTGATAGGCTTGCTGTTGTATCTTTTTTTATATTCGGACAGAGAGATGTTTGGTCGCAATCCTGATATGAAAAAGAGACATAGGTGCTGGGAACGAAGTTGCATAACTTTAAAATTTGGTTTAATTTTGTTCTTACTTATGGAATGTGTTCTTGAACAGTGTCCTAATGTCAATATGAATATTACTTCACAGTCATTATGTATCAGAAACGACCACAAGTAAAAATTATTTAGAGAAAATTGCACGGGAATTCATATCCTAGAATGTTATGGCTTGTTATGACTCATGTTCTTATAAAAAAAACATGCGTATATTCCATGTTGTTTCAAGTACCCTGTTATCAGTATATAATATTTTTCTCCTCTATGCCTTTTCTTGCATTCTTCTTTACAAGAAGCACTGGACCTAAGAGAACAAGTAAAATTTCAAGCAATTTTGAAATTTGACAATCTTTGTTAGTGCAAGTAACAGTCATTTCTAAATTTTCAAAAGTTCAGCTTTATACACAACCTATGTTGTCTTATGTCAGTGCAGGAAAATATGTCACTTTTGATCTATAAATTATTTTTATTAAAAAAGAATAGATAGCTGCATGCCTTGAACATACAAACACTCTCTTTAAAAATAGAGTGGGTTATTTAATTATTCTGCAAAAGTGCTGAGCAATCTTGATTGTTTGATAATTTGGTATATATACGTCATTTGTTTACATTTTCTTGCATCTGTTGAACTAGATCGTTCCAGCAAGGAAGGTCGCTATAACTGCAGAAGGTATATAGCATATTTTTAATGGTGCCATAGCTTAGTGGTTATAACTTTCGTACTTTGTGCGGGAGCGGAGACCGGGGCTCGATTCCTCTTGGTGGCAATTCAATATGGGCGAGTAAATGTTACCATAGCCCCGGGTGTAACACGAGGGTTCCGACTCGCCGGAAACGCCACATATGTGCGGGCGTTTTTTAAGTTTTTTTTTAGGTTTTCGTCTGTAACCGCCCGGAAAAGCCTGGGCCCGTCCGAAATCAACGGAATTGCGCCTGAAATGCTATGCGCGCTAGGCTCATTGTTCTCATTTAAATTTTGTCGCGAAGAAGGAAGGTGCTATTTTGTCGTTTTACTCTCAGTTTATTATTTGTGGGATTTTATTACAGCTACAGTACTGGAAAAAGGTTGTTTAACATATCGAGCGCGCAACGTGCGCGGACTCCCTCGATACGCGATGTACCGCGTTTATAATAATAAGAAACAATTAAAATAAATTGTCGCGATCTATCGAGAATCTAGTATCGTGACAAAATCCGTCTCGATGTGTCGCGATGGTAGGTGATAATGAGAATAAAGAGAAAGTTTTTTTTAATGAGAATAGAGAGAAAGTTTTTTTTATTTCAAACACATCTCTGCTTTATCTTTTTTTTAATTTTAAATAGGTGTATATTATAAGAAAATTTTTAACTTTCGTATTTATTAAAGTAATTCTAGCGCATTACTTTTTCAACGTATTTTTTTTTCTAACGCTGCTTTTCGTTCTTAAACTTTGAAAATGTGATCTCTAACGAAGCTTTTTTTGTCGCCGCTTTTCGTTCTTAAACTTTTAAAATGCGATCTAAAAAAACTTTTCTATTGCCGTTCTTCGTTCTTAAATTTTTAAAATGCGATCTAACGAAGCTTTTCTATCGCCGTTCTTCGTTCTTAAACTTTTAAAACGCGATCTAACGAAGCTTTTCTATCGCCGTTCTTCGTTCTTAAACTTTTAAAACGCGATCTAAAACAGCATTTCTATCGCCGCTTTTCGTTCTTAAACTTTTAAAATGCGATCTAAAAAAACATTTCTATCGCCGCATTTCGTTCTTAAGTTCTTAAAATGCGATCTAAAAAAGCATTTATATCGCCGCTTTTCGTTTATAAACTTTTAAAATTCGATCTAAAATAACATTTCTATCGCCGCATTTCGTTTATAAACTTTTTAACTTCGATCTAAAAAAGCATTTCTATCACCGCATTTCGTTCTTAAACTTTTAAAATTCGATCTAAAAAAACATTTCTATCACTGCATTTCGTTCTTAAGTTCTTAAAATGCGATCTAAAAAAGCATTTCTATCGCCGCTTTTCGTTTATAAACTTTTAAAATGCGATCTAAAAAAACATTTCTATCGCCGCTTTTCGTTTATAAACTTTTAAAATTCGATCTAAAAAAACATTTCTATCGCCGCTTTTCGTTTATAAACTTTTAAAATGCGATCTAAAAAAGCATTTCTATCGCAGCAGTTCGTTCTTAAACTTTTAAAATTCGATCTAAAAAAACATTTCTATCGCTGCATTTTGTTCTTAAGTTCTTAAAATGCGATCTAAAAAAGCATTTCTATCGCCGCATTTCGTTCTTAAACTTTTAAAATTCGATCTAAAAAAACATTTCTATCGCCGCTTTTCGTTTATAAACTTTTAAAATTCGATCTAAAAAAACATTTCTATCGCCGCATTTCGTTTATAAACTTTTTAACTTCGATCTAAAAAAGCATTTCTATCGCCGCATTTCGTTCTTAAACTTTTAAAATTCGATCTAAAATAACATTTCTATCGTCGCTTTTCGTTTATAAAAACTTTTAAAATTCGATCTAAAAAAACATTTCTATCGCCGCTTTTCGTTTATAAACTTTTAAAATTTGATCTAAAAAAACATTTCTATCGCCGCATTTCGTTTATAAACTTTTTAACTTCGATCTAAAAAAGCATTTCTATCGCCGCATTTCGTTCTTAAACTTTTAAAATTCGATCTAAAATAACATTTCTATCGTCGCTTTTCGTTTATAAAAACTTTTAAAATTCGATCTAAAAAAACTTTTCTAATCGCCGTTCTTCGTTCTTAAATTTTTAAAATGCGATCTAACGAAGCTTTTCTATCGCCGTTCTTAGTTCTTAAATTTTTAAAATGTGATCTAAAAAAGAAAGATTAACGCTAGTTGTATACCCTAGATTGTTATGCATAAGTTAAAAAAATATAACACAGAGGAAGTATAATTATATTTAAACATCCGCGATCATTGTTGAATACACTCTTATTTTTAAAATAGTTCTATTATGAAAAAGTGTTAATGGCCTCGATAGCTTCGAGAATGATATCGAGACGGATGCATCGCGAAGCCCTCTCGATACAATTTGAAAGTAAAAAAAATGTCTATCGCGGATCGAGAATACCGTCGCGATACGCGAAGTGCGATGTTAAACAACCTTTTTCCAGTACTGTATATTTATCGAATAAATGATATAAAAAACAGTTTTTTCAGAACTTCCACTGTTGAGGATTGACTATTAGTCTACCGTTATGTTTATGTTTGGTATTGGGTACCTTAACCATGCCGTTATGTGCTGATATGCAAATGCGCTATAATGGCGCGGTAGCTGTACTGTAAAGTATCTACGGACTTCGTTAATTCGGCGATTCGGTTTGACTTCAAAACAATTTTTTTGGAGGTGAAAAGTTTCCATATTTTAGGTGAAGAGAGTGCAGAGCTAGACACATTTTGGAGTTTTAAGAACAATGTTAGGAAGTTTGAGCACAGATAATTTTTTGGAGCAAAATCTAGATAGCTAAGCATCATTTCCAGACAGATTTTTATTGTGGTTACCTTTCGTTAGCTAATTATTCTTTCATTTCCACATTTTTTAGCATTCTTCCCCCTACGAACTAGGTTTGTTTTCACCCTGCAAAATTTTAAAAATGGCGGATGTAGCACAAATGTGATTCGTCAATTAAGCAAAATGTCAATCATCACTATGGCAACAAAGCTGAACCGAATCGCCGAATACACAGAAGACAGACATTTATGCTAATATAAATATACGCGTTCTTATTTCGTTTACTAACCCTCCGTCATAATCAGAGATTTACGTCTAACATCCACTACCACTGCTCGACATTGAAAGAATGAATTATACATCATGGTATGAAATGTTAAAAAAAATGTTGTTTCGGGTTTCCCCAGGCGAAACTTGGAGTTTTTTTAAAAACGCCGGAAGTCGCCGACTGCCCCGACAGCCCCGCGGATTTTGTGGCGAGTCGGCACCCTCGTGGTGTAACCTAAGCCATGTGAGGGAAATTGGGGATGTGTAGCTCAAAATGAGCATTAAATACTCTAGGACTCCCCATCTAAGCCATGGCATGGAAATAATAGACAGGGTATATTCAGGGTCCCCCAATATTTGTGAGGTTAGTCATGTAAAATATGCACATCTATCTTTCAAAAAATTGCATAAAGAATGCATACTTTCTAGGTTATATTAATGATGGATACGATAATTCATGAAAACTAACACTCCATCGCAGCTTTTTTTGCGATCGGAGGAGGTAAACATCACACTTTTGTAAGAGTTTATTACGGAGAAAACACGTTCTTTCGTGATAAATTTTCTTGCCGAGTTTTGTTTTTAATGAAAAGTACATGTAAGTTGTATCTTATCATTTTTAACGTTTCCTGAAAATTTGAAAGAAATTGATACGACGGAAGTTAAAAAACTGGAGAAAACACGCTTTCGTCTCTAACAAACTCATAAAAACACGTTTTTTTACCTCCTTTTTTCCGATATTGTAAAACGATGGAGAGCCGTAGGAACGCATGTCATCATCATCATCATTCTCGGCTTAACGTACGTTTTCCATGCTAGAATGGGTTGGACGGGGTATATTAATGACCCTCTTCCATTCTGATCTAGACTGTGTTAGATCTAAACTCAACTTCCTCTGTATCAAGTCTGTCCTTATAACCTCCTGCCAAGTCTTTCTCGGTCTGCCTCTGGGCTTTGCCCCAGGAACTATCAAGTCTCTACACTTTCTTACCCAATTATCCTCCTCCATTCTTTCCAAGTGCCCCAGCCAATTTAATCTTCTTATCTGGATAACATCTTTAATTCTACGGATACTTAGCCTGCTTCTTAGCTCATCTGAACTCTTTCTGTCTCTCAGACTGGCGTTACACATCCACCTAACCATTCTCATATCATTCCTTTCTAAACGGTCAAGATCTTCCTGCTTCACTGCCCATGTCTCACTACCGTACAACATAACACTTCTTACACAGGCCTCATACAACCTACCTTTTACCTCAATTGACAAGACTCTGCTAGTCAACAAAGGCAGTAACTCTCTGAACTTTTTCCAAGCAGAACCTATCCTGCAAGTAACACTTCTTCCAACACCCCCTTCACTGCCCAACATATCACCTAAGTAACAGAAGTTCTTAACTATCTCTAACGAGCCACTGTTGTACATCATTAAAGCTGGAAATACTTCATTCTCTATAAACTCAGCTTTGCAACGCTTGCATACAAACTGAATGTCAGCTCTTAACCTTCCACCAATACTACTGCACTTCTTATGTACCCAATGCTTGCAAGTCTGACAAAAAATTGAGTTACTACCAACCCCTTTCCTGCAAACTCCACAAGGCCACTTTCCAACTACAAGGTCACACTTGGCTGCAATGCTACTAATCATGACTTTAGACTTTGCTGTGTTCACCCTTAGCCCTTTCTCTTCTAGTCCTTTCTTCCACTTCTCAAACTTTTCAACTAATTCTTCCATCGACTCTGCTATGAGAACCAAATCATCTGCATACAATAACTCCCATGGACAACCTGTTCTGAACTCCATCGACAGCGCTTCTAAGACTAGAACAAACAACAAAGGACTAAGTACAGAACCCTGATGTACACCAACATTTACACTAAATTCATCACTAAGTGAATCTTTAATCCTGACACTACTTCTAGCATTGCTGTACATAGACTGTACCATCGTAACTAGCCACCCATCCACACCTAATTTTCTCATAGCCCACCAAATAACTTTACGTGGCACTCTATCAAAAGCTTTCTCTAAATCTACAAAGGCAAAATAGAGATTCTTTCTCTTTCCTAAATACTTTTCCTGAAGCTGTCTGAGTAAAAATATTGCATCTGGCTTTGTATGTACAATTTGTATGGCATGTACAATTGAATTATCGTAAACGTGTATTGTTCAAAATAATTATTAAATTTTGTAATAGTTTAACATTATCTACGATATGAGAAAAAGGTGGGAGGTAGCTAGCTAGAGAGCTAAAGTTGTTTTAAAGTGAGGTAAGCTTTTTAGGATTAGATAAACAAAGGAATAGAGTATAGCTAGCTAGGTTGTTTAACCAGTACTTATCAGGTTATAACGGACTATAGCTATATAACTCAGTAGTTATAGGGACATAAGAGAAATCACTGCCTGCAAAGTTGTAGCACACAGAGCAATAAAGAAAATGTTGTTTAAACCAGCAGCATTCATGAACTGTCGGAATCCTCATTTGGACGAAGCCTATCAGCATTATGTTTTCGTGTACACATCTGCGCGATATTCTCCTTGTTCTGCAAATTACATGTAAAAAGCATATGTGTTGCCGTGGTACCGGTCTTAGTTGTTCAGACAATTTGTAAGTATGTTGTTAATTTTATACAAATTGATTTAAGGCAAAGTTGCTCATTTCGAAAATGGCTGCTCATGGATTCGATTTTTACTTCTCTTTTATTTTTATTTTACCATGTATATATATATAGTTACATTTTATATTTCTTTGTTGTGTTAAAATTAGCCATAGTTATAGACCTTTTTGAATGTTTACATTTTCCGCGGTAAGCCCCTTCTGGCTCTAACAACTGCGTGGCAGCAGGCAGAAAGATGCGGAAACATGCTGAAGAAGAAAAGTCTTTTTGTGATTCAAATGAACAATTTGTTAAACGTTTTCTCCAAAAACTAAAGGATTTTACAACTGACAAGATCAATATTGGCATAAAATGGCTGACAAAGAAAGTCAAAAATCTTTTTCACGTCAAGGACAAAAATCCCCATCACAAGCATGCAAAATTTACGAGGGCATATGCAGGAGGTGCAATGCAAATTAAATTGGTGAAACTAAACGAAATGTGATATTTGTTCTTGTGTTGCATTTCCATGATGCTGTCGTAGTTGTGTTCGGACGTTATGGGTGTCATTGTTATGACATTGTCCCTGTGAGGAAGTTGTACAAATTTTTAGAACAGGGTTCTATTTGTGCCGTGATTGATATTTGTGAAAAATGTTATCTTGTTATATATTGTAAACACAAGCAATGTTATGTGGTAGGACTTTAGAATTTGGGGATGCTGGACTGCCTTCGTCAGCCTTCGTTTTGTGGTGTGTGCGTACTCATGAGATAAGGGCAATTTTACACGAATAGTTTTAAAAAGGGGAGAGAGGAAACAAGTACAAGTTGTAAAGAAGAGAAAGGAACCAACAAGAAGTTGTAAAAAAGAGAGAAACGAAACAATGAGAAGTTGTAAAAAAGAGAGAGAAAGGAAAAAACAAAAGTTGTAAAAAAGAGAGATAAAGGAAACAACGAAAGTTGTAATAAAAAAGAGAGAAAGGAAACAACGAAAGTTAGAAACAACAAACAGTTGTAAAAAAGAGAGAGAAAGAAAACAACGAATGAACAGTTGTAAAAAAGAGAGAGAAAAGAAAACAACGAAGGAACTGTTGTAAAAAAGAGAGAGAAAAGAAAACAACGAAGGAACTGTTGTAAAAAAGAGAGAGAAAAGGAAACAACGAACAGTTGTAAAAAAATTGTGAGAAGGTAACAACAGGAAGTTGTTGAAAACCAATACTCTTTATGAGATTAGGATAGGTGTCACAGAGAGTGTTATTAAATTGGGTACACGCGCACTAGAGTTTTGTGTATTTTTGCTTGCCCAGCATCCTCACCCCTTTTTGCCAAATATCCCTTTATATTAACATCACAAAGTCGTTAATTGAAATACATTTGTCTTTCTAATACTGTGTTTTTTCTGGAAACATTAGCAATTAAATGGAGCTAAACATAGTTTAGCTCATGTAAAAAGTGCGGGCATTTTCGGACGAGTTCGGCGTTTTGAAAACAATTCAAGTATTCGCCCGAAAAAACCCGCATAGGCCCGAACAATGCCCAAAAAAGAAAAAGAAAACAGAAAACAGAAATTTACTATGTGGTAGCGAAGTTCTTAAAAGAATTGTTTTTGATGGTTTTTGATAAAGTTTACTTTATAAATAACTTATATAAACTTTACTAAAACTCCTTTCTCTTCAAGCGCCTTCTTCCCAACTATCGTCCGCATGGTATGTTACAAGGAATTGCATTTCGGAAATGCTCTGGGCTGGGAACTCACCCGTATATATGTGGACGTTTGCGACTTATCGGCACCCTCTTCACATGCTTTCAATTGGAAAATTCTATTAAATGCACCAATTGACACAAGAACATGAAAGAACATTGAAGCGTCTGTATTGCCCTCAAGAGACCTAACTTAAACGATCAATTAGACTCACAGCGACTCTTTCCTCTTTAGAAATGGTGTAACATAGATATCATAAGAAAAGATAATTACTGTTTTACCGTAGAGAATTACCTTTTCTTATTTTTAAATTTTTTCTTTATTACCTCTGTGTATATGTATGTTTTTAACTTGTATATAAATATTTTGTAGCATATCTGATTTCTCATTTTATTGTAACATCTATGGCACTGATGATGGTTTTCTACCAAAAAGCTTTTGCTAAATATTTTTAAAATTGTTGTTGTCATTTCATTTTATTCCATATTTCTTTGTGTTACGAACATTGTCTTTTCTTATGTAAATTTAGTTAAAGGTTTTTATATTTAGTAAGAAACAGAAATGAAACACAAAGAGCTAATCCACATTGTAGTTTCTACCCTTAATGAGTTTGATCCAAATGTTCAAGGATTACAAGAATTTATGCATGACTTTTTAGTATCACAACAGGTAAGTCGAAGTATTACTCTGTTATTCCTAGCTCGATTGAGAATATACACCTTGGGTCAAGGGAAATTGCATCACAGAATATGTCTAGGACAAAACTGCTAAAGAATGACCTTTTTTTGCAGGTGCTCAAACACCATGCAGGCGGTGGACAAAAAATTGTGATGTAATTTCTCTGGGTCTTATAGATGAGTTGCGACGTGGCATAATAATTGATTTTGCATCGAAAACAATATGGATCTGCACACACATGATGGCATGGGGAGTGGGTTCGCCCCCATATTCACTCGGGCGGCCAATACCGGGCAATAATATCAAACAAGGACAGCCAGGACAGATACATGTATTGCCAAATGCGGTTTAGCAGAGCTTCCTCATCAATTTGATTTTTGGAAGGCGAGTTGTAACAAACTCCTACTTTGATGTGTTCCCTCTTACTTGTGGTTAAATTAAACCAAATTGATTCAGTAGTTTCTTTTTCGCCATAGTAAATATATATTAATACGACATGTTTAAAATATATGTAATTAAATTTAAAAACAAAGCTTTTCGTAAGTATACTTACATCATCAGGTATGATGTAAGTATACTTACGAAATATTATTATACAAATTGATTCAGTGTGGAAGATAAAATTTTATCCTGTGTTGCATTTAATAATTCTTTTACATATGCAATACAACCTCCCCCTCTGTTATCTGTATGGTCTTTGCGAAATCTTCATTTCGTCCTGAAGCTTGATAGGCATGATGATAGACAAAAGTGATTTTTTTTAAGTAATTAAGTAATAATTTCTTCAAGCCTATCAATAAGAAAATAACACCCGAGCAATAAACCGCTCGCCCAAAGTTACAATAATTTAGACTGGGCAAGCAATCTGAATAAATGTAATAAGTTTATAAATGCATATTTTATCTTGTCTTTTTCATATATTTTAGTTATTTTTAATGCAAATAATAAGAAAGATAACATTGATTTCGATGTGAGATGAATTGATATTGCTCAGCCAAAATTTTGTGGAATTGGGGGAGCAATTTATGACTCAGCTAGTTTCTCATTTCTCAGAATTGGGGGAGTCTTTGCGTGAGCAAGAGCGATCGCTCTCCCCTTTTTGATAGGCCTGTTTATTTATCAACAGACAAACAGTACATAATGATAGAAAAATATATTATTAGTAAATAAGTTTCATTAATGATTTAATAAGAAATATTGTTCTGCAGTAATATTTGATAATGTCTATTAAAAGGAGATCACCACAAAGCAAATAGCTTATATAAAAGTGGTGACCATCACAATAGGACAAGGTACAAGGACAAATACAACACACAAGTAGGAGTTTAAGTAGATAAATTTAGTCATAAGGAACTTGCCAAGAGAAGTGGGTCAAAATCAAAACACAAAGCAAGATGAAAGAAATAAGAAGGCAGATACGAATATAAAATAAATTTTAACTTTAAGTGTTTTATTATATTGACCAGCATTATTAAAAAGCAATAGTTATACAATGATTTCGAAACTTCAAGTTGCTTCTACTAATTGTTTGATCTCCACTGTCAAAGGAATACGCCTTGTTGCATCAAAAAAAGTTGGGTTGGTACTTCATAACCTTTAAAACCTTCTTGTTGGATGAGGTTACCGTAATTTATGGTGACAACCATCCTGTAAATCCAACCAAGTTGCAAAGGGTGGAGGCTTAGACTTTGGTCACACTTAATAAACTGCTAAACAACCTGCCAGGCTAAGAACTTGAAAAGTCAACCAACCAAGGTTTAAACCTAGATAATCTAACAAGTTGCCTATGAAACTAAAATATTGAAATGTTTTTCTAATATTATTAGAAAGATTGGAAAAAATGTTGTTTTTTTAGTTTTGGCTGTAAATGCTAGGTTTATTTTATGATTGATAGTACTAAAGATTTCATTTCATTTGATTTTTGTCATATCTTTTTCTATGACTTGCCTCACCATTGTAAGAATTAATCAATTTATAACTTTGAAAAATATTTTTACCGCATTTAGTGGTCATGAGTTTTTTTTAAAAATCATGCACTGTGGAAAAGTGATTGAATTTATTTCAAAATTTATGTGTCCTCCGTGTGGAGATATCACCCTCACAATTATAGTTTTTCATTTCCACTATTATTTTGAGGGAATTTTCCTTTGTGTTGCTATACAATTACCTCAAATCACATAACTTATTGAAAAAGAGGTAAATTATTTTTTTTGTAGATTCGAATGATTCCCCAAATTTATTGATCATGTCCTAAAGTTTTAAATTGATCTTCTTTGTTAATGATAACATTATAAATTAACGAGACAATGCTACACAAGCTTTATAAATTATTATTTTATAAATATTGTATATGGAAGTGTATTTTTTATAATTTCAATGTCATACTTCTGCAATTTGTTTTCATGTGTTAGCTTCCATTTTTAAGTTTGCATAGCGGTAATAAGAATAGGAAGCAATTGAGATCAGTTTTTATGGGTTTATCTCTATGTTGAAGCTTTTTTATTGTAGGAAACACATCCAGATGATTGTACATTTATACAAGAAGTTTTCTCTGGCTGTATGCGATTTGAAATGGCTATTAATGTAGGAAAGATTATTTTACTTTTTATTTATTTTGCAGACCAATTTCTTTTTTTTACTGTAAGCCACATGTTGGGTATTTTTTCATCTTCCATCTGAACCTTGGAGTAATGGTGCATCTAGAAAGTTTTTCAATCTAAAGTAAAACAAACCATTGCACTCAGACTCATTTTTTGCTGAAGTCAGCAGCAGTGATTTTTAACTGCACAATGTGCCAATGAAAACAAAAAATTCTTTCGAATTCTCTTTAAAAACAAAATGGTATACACTAAACAAGTGCTGAAAAAGTCTGTTGAAAAAAGTAGAAGATTTGGAAAACATGCAGACATTTCTGTATAAGCAGGTAACACAATGAATCTGTTATTATGTTTCTTTTTTTGTTTACACCATGTTTCTAATTTTATATTTCTTTTTATC
This sequence comes from Hydractinia echinata, assembly GCA_030067915.1. Classification (NCBI taxonomy): domain Eukaryota; kingdom Metazoa; phylum Cnidaria; class Hydrozoa; order Anthoathecata; family Hydractiniidae; genus Hydractinia; species Hydractinia echinata. The sequence continues at coordinate 1,806,526 of JASGCC010000063.1, forward strand.
AGATCGTATGACTACATTGTTTAGTTAACGAATCCTTGTTGCTGACACCAGCGAAAAAAGCTTAAGTTGATATATGTTTCTTAATTAAGTGTCTAAGGTTAGCCATTGTTTTAACTCAACTCATTAAACTTTTACTTTTGTTTATTTCCAAGATGTCTAGACATCTGAACACGATTGTAAGATGGCACACAGTGTGATGACTACCGTTCTTGAATGGTTTAGGATTGTTCTGTTTAATGCATCAGCTAAAAAATATTGCTTGTCAACATAACTTTCTCAGTCCCTTAAAATGTACTTTATTTCCAAACGTGATAACTTTTTCTCTTTTTGGAAAGATATTCATAGAAAAAAGAAAGTAAAAAACTTAATAAGACTAACTTGGTCCTGTATAGCCCTGGGAATTTTTGTTTATTTTATCCTGAAACTTTTATGAAAATGTCCTTGAATGACCTGGGATTTAAATTTCATATTGGGTGGAAGATGAAAGATATTTTCATTTTTTTAATGTCACATTTGAATTTGATTTGTATTGATTTTTAAACTGATAATTTCTTGATTTATTCAGGTTGTTGTAAATGGATTTTTTCGAAGTGAGACAACCAGAAAAACCTGTTTGATGAGTGATAAAAATTTATACAGAGGTAAATAAGCAAATTCTTGATAGTATTAAGGATACTGTAATGGTATAATTATAATTTTTTTACAAAAATTTTTTTTTTTCAAAAATATGTGGAGTTTGATATTCTCTCATCATCATCATCATCATTCTCGGCTTAACGTCCGTTTTCCATGCTAGCATGGGTTGGACGGGGTATATTAATGACCCTCTTCCAATCTGATCTAGACTGTGTTAGATCTAAACTCAACTTCCTCTGTATCAAGTTTGTCCTTATAACCTCCTGCCAAGTCTGTCTTGGTCTGCCTCTGGGCTTTGCCCCAGGAACTATCAAGTCTCTACACTTTCTTACCCAATTATCCTCCTCCATTCTTTCCAAGTGCCCCAGCCAATTCAATCTTCTTATCTGGATAGCATCTTTAATTCTACGGATACTTAGCCTGCTTCTTAGCTCATCTGAACTCTTTCTGTCTCTCAGACTGGCATTACACATCCACCTAACCATTGTCATATCATTCCTTTCTAAACGGTCAAGATCTTCCTGCTTCACTGCCCATGTCTCACTACCGTACAACATAACACTTCTTACACAGGCCTCATACAACCTACCTTTTACCTCAATTGACAAGACTCTGCTAGTCAACAAAGGCAGTAACTCTATGAACTTTTTCCAAGCAGAACCTATCCTGCAAGTAACACTTCTTCCAACACCCCCTTCACTGCCCAACATATCACCTAAGTAACAGAAGTTCTCAACTATCTCTAACGAGCCACTGTTGTACATCATTAAAGCTGGAAATACTTCATTCTCTATAATCTCACCTTTGCAACGCTTGCATACAAACTGAATGTCAGCTCTTAACCTTCCACCAATACTACTGCACTTCTTATGTACCCAATGCTTGCAAGTCTGACAAAAAATTGAGTTACTACCAACCCCTTTCCTGCAAACTCCACAAGGCCACTTTCCAACTACAAGGTCACACTTGGCTGCAATGCTATTAATCATGTCATTAGACTTTGCTACCATAATATAAATATTTAACGAGTTGTCAGTAGTTCGCTTAACACCTTCTGCACATCTTTGAATAGGCTATTGTTGTAAAGGTCAGGTTGTGAAAAACTCTTTTACAAGGAATTTTAGATGTTTGTTTTTCACGATGTATACATGACTTAAAATGTCCGAAACTCCCCTCCACGGTGGAGAAACTCAACAAAACTTTGCACACGTGTTCATCGATACCTGCTGCAAATGACTTTGTCACATTTTGTGTATATTTTGATTATTTAATGAAAAAGACAGGTTAAAACACAAAAGAGCAAGCAAAAATTCATTTTTTCACAGAAAAAAAATAAAACGGAGGGGAGTTTCGGACGTTTTAGTGAAAAACAAAGATGTGGATTTATGGCTACCTGGAAAAAATTTAAATTTCATATTTATATTATCCTATAGACAATTTAATTTGCTTTTATATTCAATAAATAATTTTGAAGAAAAAAACATAATTATTGAGAAATAATGAATATACTGAATATGTGTCTACACCCTTACAGTATCCTTAAATCAATTTCACGTAAGTTTCACTGATTGATTAAATTTATGGATTTTTTCAGTGCTTGTCTACCTATCATTGTTCCGTTTGGATGAACTAGGTGTGGCTCACTATAGAAAATTTGTATTGTCGCAGAATTTAAACAAAATGCACAAGGTTAGTCTACTTAAAGTTTATCTTTCACATCTTCACCTCATCATTTATGAGAATTAACAACCAAAAACAACCATAGCAGGAAATATAAATTTAAATGATTTAATTGTATTTCCGAATGTGTAGAAACTATCTCTTGAAAAATGCATTTTAAGAAATGCTCAGCAGCCAAACTTTTTTTCAGTTCGACACCATTTGTAGCTCATCTTTAGTGCAGATGAATTTGAAGAAAAATGTTTGAAGTAGTTTCAAGTTAAAAAGTCTTAAAGTTAAGAAATAAACTTGATAATTATTATCGGAAGCTGAATATAGTCACTTTTGTTGACAAAGATTTAAACTTTGTGATGTTCGCACACATTCAAACTGTGTGATGTTCCGGCATATATTTAAACTGTGTGATGTTCGCACACATTCTAACTGTGTGACGTTCAGGCATATATTTAAACTTTGTGATGTTCGGGCACTTTTTTTAAATTTGTGTTATTTTATTAATAATCTGCATGACATTTTTCTATTACATGTTTAAAAAATAGGAAAAAAATAGTTTTTATGGAGAAAATAAGAAAAAGGTCAACACAGGGTATTTCAGGACACATGAAACAGGTGAAGTGACAAGTTTAAAATGGTACCCAAAAATTGACACCATGTTTTAAATACACCAGCAAAATATAAACAGAATTGGTATCCTTATTTTTTCCAGTTTTAATAGCATAAAATTGGAAAAAAGATAAGAATTTAATTAACCCGATTTAGCTCAACTGACCTACATTAGAAACGAAAATTTTCTGATTTTGTTATGTCCGAAATTTTTTCCGTCCAAAATTTGTGTCTGCCGAAAGATTTTTTGTCCGAAAATTTTAGTTTTTCTAATTTTTTTTTAAAAAAGGTCCAGTGCATAGAAATTATAAATAGGTTAATCTTGTATGTATATATCTATTTCGTCAGAATAATTTTTTTTTTTACATGTTTGTTCGTTTTTAATAAAAACTGCAGTTTTCGAACTTATTATTTTCGATATTTTCACATTTGGCTGAGGCTCTAAAAGTTGGATCCTGAAGACCCTTTTTTAGATCTTGATTGAATATATGTACACTTTAAATGCTTCAAGCCTTCTTTTTGTGCAATTTCCCGTAATCATTACTTTTGAAATTTTGTTAAAATTCGTTCAAAAGACTTACCCATACATTTTTTGACTTTATAAATCTTGTCCGAAAATATTTCCGCTGAAATAAAAAATTGTGTTTTTCCGCCAAAAATTTTAGTTCTTCATGTACTAAAAGTATTAAAATAACGCAAATTATGAATTATGTTTATCTTTATTTTGAGAATAGGTTTATTGACCACAAGTTTCTCTTGTTTTCTTTAAAACGTTAACAATAGCAGCTGGCCTTATAGGTGAGTGTCCTGGATATTTACGATATATTTTAATAAGGAGTATTAAATTTGCGATAATTCTGTTACTTCTGTAATTTCCTGGAATTTCCACAGTGCATAAATTCCATTCTAGTGCAGTGCAAAATTTTAAAATTTGAATAGCATTTTAGAAACTCTTGAAATTTTTAATTACAAAAATCTAAGCATATTGTAAGCATAACCATTACTCTGGCAAATATATGAATATATTATGTCAGGGCTGTTACACTTTTCCTGTTGGAAATAATTTTCTTAGGAAGATCAACATGTGTACAAGACATTAATAGAACAAACTATTTAAAATGTAAGCATATCTTGACCATAAGCAGACATTTAAAAACTTATTTAAAGACCAAAAGCTTTCAGGTCCAAATAATAAATATAATAAATTACTCAGTTGTCTACAATATTGTATAAGACAAACATAACATGAGGCTTAATACTCACAATGCATAATTGAGCCCCATGCTTTTAAAAAGGTGTAGTCAATACGGTGACACATGTATGGACAATCTTTTAGCTAACAAGCCTATTGTTAATATGGATTTTTTATATATTTTTTCAGTTTTTATCATTTTTTCTTGATGAGACGAGATTGAAAACCTGGATTTTTGCTGAGGTAGGTGATTTTAAACCATGGCTCTATGTAAAATCTGTAAGGTTGGTGTAGAAGTCAGTTTGGTTATCTGTACCAAGAATTCCTGCCTGAGGTCCAAAGTAACAAACCAACTTCCAAAGTTGATTATGCTAATCAAAGGTAGTACTTGAGGTCAGATAAGCAAAAAAACATTATGTGAATGTTTCATAGGTTGTGTAAAGCAGCAATGAATTACAGATCGCTTTCTTTATGCTTTTACATACCAGGTTTTCCACGAAAGGAAAAGTGCTCTTATTTGCTTCTAAATTGTGATTATGCACCAATTAGAACTGTAAATTGAGTGTTTTTAAGAACTTTTTATTATCTGTTTGTAGTGGTGTAAAGCTTATGATCACAGTTATGTTCAAATAAATATGCTGTCTCCTCTAATTAGGTGAGTTAACATTTTGAAAATGCATTGTGCCATCTCCACTGATTTCTACAAGCATGCTTTCAAAGCTGTAGCAATAAACGTTTTTGACTTATCAATTGTTTGAGGGAAGATGGGTAAAACAAATTTATTAAGTCTAAAAGCATTTTATATTTAATCGTGATCCTTGATAAAAATATTTGATTTTTTATTTCTACTTGTGAAGTTGAATTAAAAGAAGAATTAAATGCAAACAACATTCTTGGGGTTGTAATACTCATTTGGTTGGTTTGGGTTCTTGATAATGATGTGCGAATTCTGTACAACGTAACATTGATGTCGAAATGTGAATGTAATGTGTTTTCTATCTGTGGTATGATTTTTTCTTTTGGCGGTGGTGTGCATCAAAGGATTGCAAAGTTATATCAATTTCTCATGCTCTTTTTAGCAATTTGAAAAATAAATATTTTAATAAACAACCAACCAAGTTTATTCTGGGTGTTATCTGATTGGATAATTTTTATTCTGGGTGTTATCTGATTGGATAATTTTTATTCAGGGTGTTATCTGATTGGATAATTTTTATTAATTTCAATCTTCTGAATATCTTGTCAACTAATAAATACCCAAAAATGATTTCGATTGTTGCTTGTCAATGACAGCTGTAGCTGTGGAAAAGTAACCTAGAATGAACTTGCATGTTCATGACATGATAGAATTTATATTATTCAATGGAAAACAAATGTTTGTAAGCGTGTTTTGTGTTTTATGATACTGTTACTATTATGCTGCATTTTAAAACAAACAATGACAACAAAATTAGTGGTGATATATACTCCTGAGAGATCCATTAACCAGGAGTATTTTTCGGAAATTTAAAATATTTCTAAGAATATGTACAGTTTGACCTAGCTAGACTGATATTAGGGAAACCTAATTGGGTCCTACACCCAATTAGGTTTTTTACTCAGTTATCTTCTCCATTCTTTTTAAGTGCCTCAACCAACTGGCTAATCAAAAGCTAGCATAATAACTGAATTTATTTGTGGAGAATCATTTTGTAGAAAATAACGAAGGCTTTCTTTTCACATTACTTATTATTGTCATGCAGAGTTACAACTGTTAAGTACTTCTCATAAAACAAAAATGTGACGTAAAAAAATGTGACGTAACACATGTTACGTCACATGACATGATAATAGCCGATAGTATTGATTCAAGCAATTTGTAAATCGTTATCGTTGGCAATATCATTAATTTGGTAATAAACAAAAGCAAATTCAAATTGCAAGGCATAACACCTGCTGAACAGAGGTGCGAACTGCTCAGTAGGTGCTAACCATAAATTGATCACCTTTAGTGAATTAATACGTAAATGCTTAAAGGGACCATAAATTTTCAACCTCACTCCTCCAACTGAAAACCTGTGGCTACGCCTCTGTGTTAAGATTTAATTCCTTTGGAGTTAGAATCTCAGAACTTGTCTGTGGACAGATTTTTCACGAAGTTCAAAGCTATTGCCCTATTTTTTCAAAAGTTATGCCAAAAATCAAAAATTTCCTCTATCCTTTTCCTATCCTCTCCTAGTAATGATATTGTAAATAAATGTTATATAGGTAAAGAATATTTAATAACAGCTAGGAATATAAACTTTTTATGATGCTTATCTGAGAAATATGCAAATTTATATCAATAATGAAAACAGAACTTCTATTGTCATGGCTCGCAACAAACTCATTTTTGTGAGGACTTTATTTTTAGATGGTTACCTGAACTACAAGAAGTTTTGAAGACGCTGACAGATAAAGTAAAAAATATACAACAACAAAGAGATATTCGCTCGCCAACAGGTCCATTCAGTTTTACTTTTATTATTTTATTATTGCAAAATTTATGAATAGCAACTGCATTAAACGAATAATGTTTTTTAGAACTCATTTCGAGAAGCACAAAAAGCTAAGAAAACAAAAATTCATTAAAAACGTAACTTTGTGCCTAAAATAACTAATTGAAAGAAATAATAAAATTGATGACATTGGAGAGATTAAGTGAAAATTTATAATTTTAAGGCTGAGAAAAGTCAATGAGTTCAAATTTGAAAATTTATTCGCCTTAAAACTTATTTTTGTATTTAGCTGTAAAACCATTCAAACTGACCAAAGTAAAACCAAGAAGTGTTCCAATTCCCGAGAAGGTAGATATAAATTTGTTTGCTGTAAATACTGGATTAAACCCCCCAGGGATTATTTGTTAAAAATTACTTTTGAGAGTGGGAGCTTATTGGAAGGGAGAGGAGAGGGGCTGATTGGAAGGAGGGGGCTTAATCAAATATTTACGCTATATGTTTTCTAAATGGTGTTTCGAAATCAAGGGTTTTTTTGTCAACAAAAGCAGTGTAATGATATGAAAAATAGATGCTGGATGTTGATATAAGAATTGTTTTTTCAGATACCAACGTTGCAGAAACATCAACCTGTAAGTATAAGTAAATTCTATTTCTTCTTGGACATAAGAAAAACTTAAAAAGAAAGCCACATGCATTGAACTCCATGTGTTAGTAAAAGCAAGATTTGCTACATTTTGATATTACGTATCGGTACAAGTTTTTCTCTGCTTTTTTTAAAGGGACTCTTGTTTGAAGGAGGGTCATTTTTTCCCTTGTTGTTTAACATGAAGTATTGACAGTCAGAGAAAAAAAATCAGATTTAAAATTACAATTGGAGTTGATTCTGTTATGGTATTGGATACTGGTTCTGGATTCTAATGATCTGTGTTCAGGAAAGAAATTATTGCAGAAGAAAAGATTGCTGAAGAAAAGATTGCAAATTTAGCCAAAATTCACAATCTTTTCTTCCACAATTTCTAGCCAGAAGTATCAATTCGCAATATTTTCTTCTGCAATTCCTAAAAAAATTATGCAATTCGCAATCTTTTCTCCCCCAATTGTGAGAAAAAAATAAAATTCTCAATCTAATTTTGTCGATTTCCAAGAAAAAGACGAGTTATTTCTGTCGTTGTTTTTCTATATAAAGGTTTACAGGCGAAACCTCTTAATTATTTGCATCGAAATAAATTTTCAAAGGAGCATATCTTAATGACCAAAATGAAAAAAATTTATCAAGCGATTTCGTGGAAAAATTCATGAATCATTGCTACAATTCGCAATTGACACAATATATCAGATTCGCAATCTTTTAATTCCGCAATTTCATGATTGTATCCCCAATTCGCAATTTTTACTTCCGCAATTTACGAATTTTTCGACCATAAATTCGCAATCTTTTCTTGTGCAAACTTTCTTCCCTTAAGGTACGTCAGTCCTGCCAATTTAAAGTATTTGACGTAACAAAAATGTTTAGGTCCCTGAAAGTACATATCGACAACCAAGAGAAAAATTAGTACTGAAAACTGTGAAGGAGAAGAACAAAATAAAAGCAGAAGTAAGTTCAATCATTGCTTCACGTGGTCATTTACTTTTATATGTAATTGCTTTCTCTCTACATGTTTCACCTTTAATCATTCTCTCACTTTATTGCCTTACTCCATTTCGTAAATATTTTCATTCTGCACAGTATAAAATTCGTTCTCTTTGTAGAAACAACTTATCGATGCTTCTATGAACCAGTTTGAATGTGCAAATGCTGAGAAGTCGGAGAAAGCTAAAGATAGAATGAAAAAATACATCAAAGAAGAAAATGAAAAGTTAGTTCCAATCATACTGTTATTTTATTCTGTAATAGCTGAATCTTTTTTCCGTGTTTGTGAAACCTATTTTTTGGTTGTCACCATCATTGTTCTGCCCATATTCCAATCGTCTGTGAGAAGTTGCAATCTTCTGTCATAACTATTTGACCTTTAAGGAAAATCACAGTCAACCTTCTCACAAAGCGATAATTTTATCTTCCAGATTGAAGTTCAATATGTCAAAACTAAGAGGTTTACCAGCACACAAGGTAAGGGATTTTTCTTAAAACAAACCTGCATTTTTAATAATACAAAAAAAGAGAAGGAACTTCAATGAAATCGTCAGTACACATACAGTTTGCGAACAATCATAAGAAAACGAAAGAACTATTCTACCAACAAAACTGCTTTGCTTAGAGCTCTTCCTAAATACTTGTCGTCAAGGACAAACCCCTTCGCGATTTTAAGCCTTGCTGCTATATATCTAAGGATGATATTTTGTTTGCAGGAAGATAACACACCTATTCGTTTAAATGCTGCTGCCATTATGCGTGAAGGACTTTTGATTCAAAAGAAGGAAGAAGAAGAACTGAGACAACTTACAGAACTGGCTACAGGTGGCCGAGACAAAACTGAATTCTTATCCTGGCAGAAAACAATGCGTGAAAAAGATTTAAATGAAAAGTTAGCTGATATTGAAGCAAAGAGGCTAGATGGAAAGTTAAGCTATGAAGAAGCCATACTTGCAAGACAAATGCTGATTGAAGAAAATAAACAAAAAGTTCAAAATATCAAACAAGAGGTATGTAGATAGGAAATTCAATTTGTCTGTCTTTTATTTTCTCGCTTTTTATTCGTACAATTTGATTTGTCTGTCCTTTTTTCTCGCTGCCTATTCGTACAGAACGTCTTTCTTATGTTGTACTACTCATGGTTTAGACTAAAGAGATGATGGATGCTTATTTAAAAGAAAAATTTGAAAAAGAGAAAGAAATGCGGTGAGAGTCTTTTTATGTAACTTCTTGAGGGTCAGCACTCGATCACACATGCAGGCATCATTAACCTTTCTGTGAGCAGAAAATTAGGCTTGGGCGGTTTAAATAAGCAAGGGTGTATTATTGGAAAAAGATCGTATCATGTAGTTGTTTGTTTCCATTTTTAGAACACTTGTGGAACAAATTATGGAAGGACATGAAAATGCAAAAGAAGCAAAAGTGAAGTTAAAAAAATACAAACGTTCAATTGGTTTGTGAATAATTCACTTCATCCAATATATTTTATTGGTTTGGCAGCGTATATCTTATGCAGTACTTCAGTTCTTAAACAGAGTGGCCACTTTTGCAGAACTCCTTTGATACCCTTTAAATTTAGCTATCCTCCCTAAATTTTCCTTTTTTTTTCCTTTTCTATCTTCATTCATTTTTTTGCAAAGGAGTTGTTTAGGGATTACACATCAAATTAGAGATTCTATGATACTTACTTGTCGACTTTAAGTCCTTAATTTTCTTTAATATCCTTACTTTGTCCTCTATTTTGAAAGTATATTTTTCTAAAAATTTTTTCGCATTTTATTTATCATGTATCATGTTATTTTAGTTGCTGACGTAAACAACGAGAGTAAAGAACTTATGAGGAAAGCTTTAGAGGAGGTTCGTTTTTTGTGTGTGTGCGACCACGTCTAACAACTTCTGAATTCTCCACATTCTCAGCCATGAAGTTTTTTATTAAAAATGCTCAAAAACATTTTTTTACGTTTATACATTTTCCCAATGTATTGTATGTGTTATGATTTTGTTTGATTGGAAACTGGCAAGCCCAATTTTGTGTTGGGTGTCCAAATGAGGTATGAATGAACAAATTAGCACACCGCACTCATTGTTAAGTTGTGTAGTGCAGCAAAAATCCAGAAATTTGTAACAAAAAATCTAAACTTTTAATTTTGATTCTAAGCTGCTTGAGTTTCACTTTGCTTATTACTGTCCTGACACCACACAATCTTTCGTTTGAAACATAGTCTTAGCAGTAAGTAAGTTGTTTATTTTTTATTAACAGGCAGAGATGGAGATGCGAGAGAAGGTGTCACTGATCGCTAAAATACGAGCAATAGAAAGTGTACCAAGGATACGGTTTAAGGTAACATCTTTTTTATTTTGTTCCTATTTATGTCTATCTGTGGACTCTTCTAATTTGTGTTGTTGTTGTTTCGTATTTTTAGTTTGTTGACTTGACAGAAACATCAGGAGCTGGCTTGCTTGGGGAAATGTCATTGGCAGAGGTAAGCCTCTTTGAGGTTTTTTTTGACGAATTAAGTTCATGATAAAGACAAAAATAAATAAATATGCGTTCTATTTTTTGTTTTTGATTCGTTCCGATATAAAAGAAGTGTCTCTTGATAAAATGTTGACTTGTAATTGTGTTTGGTTCAAACTAGTGATGTAGAGTTTTCTTATTCACTTTTCGGCTTAATTTTTATCTAAGTATAACGTTGTATGAAGAAAATAGTGTGAGCAAATATCAAACCGTTTTAGAGATTCGTCTTTCTAATCTGAACCAATCTTTAATAATTGTTGTGTGCAAGAAAAATGGACGTTTTACTTGGTTTTTATAGCTGAAAGAAAGATTGCATTTATTGAGGATTGGTCAAAAAGAAGAGGAAGATAAAAGAAGAAGAGAAATTCTTCAAAGTAAAGTGGTATGTTATATATATTATTGACTTCGTGTCATATTGCCAGGTTCATATTCATACATTTTTTTTTTCTAAAATGATGAATTAGTACGAAGCACAAGAAGTCATGCAGTAATTAATGACCTTAGGGGAAGAAATGAATGCAGAAGAAAAAAGTGCGGAAGAATAAATTAATGTTTGCAAATTTGCCTTGCATTTACTAACATAAATTTTAAACCAGGTCGATATTACCTTTTACCTTTTTTTTGGCTCGTTCGCAATTTTTCTTTAGATATAAGCAAAACAATACCTTAAGGGAACTAATTTTCGCGTGAACTAATTTTCGCGGAACTTATTTTCGCGCTCGGAGGGCATTGAATTGGAATATTTCGCGGAACTAATTTTCGCGCTCGGAGGGTTTCTGAAAAATTTCGCGGAACTAATTTTCGCGTTGGGTACCTTCAAGCAAGATTTCAGAAAAGAGATATTTTGATTTTTCGTATGAGCTTTTAACAGATATGTATATTTTAAGCACAGATATTGAAGAAAAAAAGATAAAAATTAATTTTCTTCCTCCTCATCATCTTCAAGGATATCAAAAATGTTTCTCCTCTCGTCACCGGTTTCTTCTTCAATCCATTCCTCGTCTGATTCGTTATCATCTTCGATTTCTTCTCTATCATTTACGAAATAGTTTTGCTCGTTGGGGTCAAGAACACGATCAGAATGGTCAACTGGCTCTTGAAGGTCTGCCAATGGATCTATTGAATCAAATGGATCTAGGCTTTCCAAACCATTGATTCCTTTAGCAACTGCATTTGTTATTCCGGCTTTTTCCTATCCTTTCAATATTATGTCTTTGCCTTCAGGTGAGGTGAAGAAATCGAAAGCATCTACAAGCCAATTCGCATGCAATGGTTTCAAAATGGACAATTTCAGCTTGATATCGATATCCTCTAATGGTGTTCCTTTTTCAAGTTCTTCGGTTATTTCTTTGCTATACCATTCAGTAAATTTTCGCTTCATCATAGCTTTAAAGGACCGGTTAACCGTGAGATCAAGTGGCTGGAATAAATTGGTCATATTTGCAGGCACACGTACGAATAGGATTTGATTCTCTTTCAATTTTTCCTTGACTTCTTCGGTCATTTGTCCGCTAAAAACGTCAAGTATCAATAATGCGTAGTAGTTCTCATCGAGACTAAGAGACTTGCGTTGTGCAACTACATAGGGCACAATAACCTCTTCGATCAATTTGATGGACTCAGTGGTATTACTGAAATGTTTCTCATTTACACTGAGGCTAAAAGAACTTAGAAATTCGAATTTCGGCAAGCTTTGTTTAGTCTTGCCCCCATAAATTAATTGCATAGGTAAAAATGAATTGTCCAGGGTAATTCCAAACGTAGCTGTTATTACTCTTTTGTCAGACGATCCAAAAATACTGACATGCTTTGCATTTCGTGGAGCTAATGTGCGTGACGAAACCGGTGCATATTTTGAAGGAGTTTGGTCAATATTTATGACCATTGAGGGTGGAATCTTATGTTTCTCAATTTTGGAAACGATTTCATGATGAAAAATTAGCTCCGCCTCTTTCCGGGCTCCTTCTGTTATCTCGGGTCGTCCTGTTGTGGCTGCACGTTTTACGAAACCCATACGTCGAAAAAGGCTTTTTGCCAGTGCATGTTTTTCGACGTCCAATCCCTTCAGATGTTCTTCTCCACTTTTCTCGATCAAGGCTTTCGCAGCAGCATTAGCGACAACCGTATTGACAACTCCACCCTTCTTTCTTACTGCCATTAAGAAGTTTCTAAGCTTCTCGTCTAGGCGTTCTCCTAACATGCATGGCCGTCCACGCTTTTTGGACGCAATCTTTTTTGCAGGTGATAAAGATTGTCCCTTTTTTTTGATTTTTGCATTATACTTGTCTCGAAAGCTTCTAACCGAACTTTCATTGAGGGTGGGATATTCATTTTTAAACTTTCTCACAGTTGCATACGGACCATGTATAGCGGCGTACTTTCCGATGGTGAACCGGTCTTCATCGCTGAATTTGATGTACTTTCCTCTTTTGGACTGAGTTTCGTTTAGCGTTTTCTTGACGTGTTCATATTCGACACTACCCAGAGTGCGCTCAGGTTGCGTTGGAAACGAGATTGCTGAAGCTAAGAGAAAAATGGAGGTTTTAAATGGTAAAAGGAACAATTCTTCCCAACAAAAACCCTGCTAAATCAAAGAATTCAAGTTTTCATGAAAGATTTTGAGTGACAGTGAATTAAAAATATTTTTTCTTACCTCTATCGTCCGACGACATGTTGGCTGGGTGTGCAAGAAAAGAGAGACATACAGACATACAGATTATTTCTCCTAATGTTTACATCCATGAATGAGCTACATTAAATTTCCAATAAAAACATTCGATTGTCTCAATGATGCCCATTCAATCTTGTCTCGTCATGAGTAGAAGAAAAAAACATTCGATTGTCTCAATGATGCCCATTCAATCTCTCGTGATAAGTGAAAAATAAAAACATTGTCTCGGTGACCTTTTATCGAAGGTAAAAAGTATCAAATTTTTTTCAACTGACCAACATTCAACAATGGCAGTCAAACTTTACGAATTCAAATCTGCTGTTAGAGGCTATCATTACTACATGAAATTCTGGTCACCAGTAGAAAATCAAGTTTTGGATTGTGTACATGAGGTCGACAATCCTTACGATTTCTTTGCTATCAAAACAATGGAAAAACGTACGGGAAGAATCGTTGGACACCTCCCGTTCGAAGTTGCTCGCTGTATAAAATTTTTATTGCAACGTGGAGCAATAATCGACGCTCAGCTGTCAACTACAAATTACAGAAGGTCTCCTCTAATTCAGGGAGGGCTTGAAATACCGTGTAATGTAACCGTAATGATGCCACGAACAGTAATCAACAAGAAAATCATCGAGAAACTCGAAGTCTTATTGGATTTACTTTATATCGAACCTGATGCTAGCGCAATTATCGGATCCTTTATCCACCATACAATTGACATATCTACCCAAAAGTCAAAGCCATCAAAAATCGTGAGAAAAGGAAAGAAACGAAAAAGCGCGGGTGAAGAAGAAAATCAAGAGCCCGAGAAACAACGTCAAAAAACTGTGAAAGATATAAGAACATATTTTACTGGAAATAAAAGTTCATCAACAAAAAATAAAAATAAAACATCAAAACCGCAGAAACCCATTATTGTAATTGATTAGAAAGAAGACTCCTTATTTTTTTGTATTTATGATAAGTACTTTAGAACGTTTGTTATCATTTTTAGATAAATATATAAAGAAAAAAACGTTCCACATGCATTAGATGGTAGTTTTTAAGAGAAGAAACCTCGTATTTGTCTTCACTTCATTAAAACATACCTAAATTTCGACATTAAAGTGAAAATCAAGAGAGAAAAACATTATTTCTGCGGGAACTAATTTTCGCGCTCAGGCCCTTTAAGTTTTTTCGCGGGAAATAATTTTCGCGCTTAATACCCAAAAACGCGAAAATTAGTTCCAGCGAAAATTAGTTCCGCGAAAATTAGTTCCCGCAAAAATTAGTTCCCTTAAGGTAGCTATTTGAGAATACTATTTCGCGATCAAATTCTACAATTCTAATGAAAATGTACGCGTTCGCAATTTTTTTTTATTCCGCAAACTTAAATTCGCAAACTTAAATCCCCCAAACAATTTCTTCCATTAAAGTGCATGCATTGACAGTCACCATTTAAAAAAATTCTTTCCTATATCTTGTTCTCGCAGGATAAAGACCAGAATTTAATGGACACGTTAGAATCTATCGCAAAGCATCGTTCACAAAAGGGTAAAGAAGCCGCAATAAGGTATGTCCACTTTACTAGCTACTCTTGTCTCATATGAATATTATCTGATGTTTTTGTGTTCAAATATTCTTGTTATATCTCTCTGTTAGATTTGAAGAGAAACGTTCAGCGACGAAACGCGAAATAGCAGACCCCAAAGTTGCTGCTCTTCAAGAAAGACTCTCTGCTAGGCGAGCAGGTAGTTGGAATTATATTTCTTGTTGTGAACGATAATTTCATTATTTTTAATTTATCCTTTTTGGCTCTTCGTCAGCAATAGTAGAAAGATTTATTCATTATGGTCAAAACAGATTAAAAAATGGAGAAATCGCAACGTGTAGGCTTATCTTGTGGTAAAATCTGCGTACTGCGTGCACGATTAAATTTGACGAAGAAGTCAAACAAAATGACGTTGGTTGATTTGTAAATCAGTTTAAAAACTGTTGAGTTTTGTTTCGCATCAAACCTTTAACATTCATCTTTTTTATAGAACGTGAAAAATACCGCACCCAGTCAAGCCCACCCAAGTTGGCTAGCAAACAAAAACAACTTTCCACGCAAAAGGTATCACGTGATGTTTTATTGGCGCTATTTTGTGACCCTCTCATTTTGAAAACTGTGTCACCGGTCTTGAATTTCAAACATATACCTAATTACGTGTAATAATTAACTGACAACTACACTGTGATGATAAACAAAAATTTATTTTGTGTTTAGGATACATTGGAAGAACTGCGGTGGAGAGAGTTGGAGAGAAGTCGAGAAAAAGCAACGAAACTTCATACGCTAACTGTACAACGAGTGCTGAGTGGTGGAAAATTAGTCAACAGTTGACTTGATGAAGATGTTTATAAATATAGCTAATTTAATTTGTGCGAATATTAAAGAGATATATTAAATAGTTTCGCGTTTTTTTATTCGCGTATCGTAAACAAATCTGAGAAAAAATATTTTTTATATTTTCAATATAAAGAATTTCCATGGAGCCATCTGTTCACAATTTCAACTTTTTTGTCCACATTTCCAGTGGCCAATCTTCTTTGGTCATTCAGCATGAGTATTTTGTTGAAATATTTCTAATTGCTGCATTTTTAAAATCTGTATGACTCTATTTTATTGCGCCTTCCGCAAATTCCCTTTTTAGCGAAGTCAAGCTACATGTTTATGTTTTCACAAGAACTTGTTATTTTAAATTCATACATTTTCTGTAATGCAATATTCTGAAATTATTTTTTCTATTTTTTTGCCAAAAACTCGTTCTAGCAATTACTCCTCGAACGTTTTACAAATCGTAGCTATTCTCCGTTTTTAAATGACTCCTAAGGAATTTTAAAATGTACATATTTTGAGAGTATAATATAATTTATGCAAACTATTTTGCAATTTGTGAATTAAATATTTCACTGTTAATAGCGACGTCTGGTTTTAATCTAGACCGCGGTACGTTTATCGTGAGCTACGGCGCGTTCTCTTCGAAATTCGATCGAAAGATCTTGATCGATCAAATTCACAGCGACAGGTATCGAACACATTTTTGTTTAACTGTATTGTTGAAAGTATGTGGAAAATGAAGTATTTGTACTGGTTATGCGACGTGGAATGCTCAAAAATATGTTCAAAAATGCTGTTTGTGAGTGGAGTGAAACAAACTGTTCATTCATTCTCCACACCACTGATGAAAGAGGAGAAACATGAAATTCGTCGTATTTTTATTCGCGATATTTTTCGCGGTATCGTCAGGTAAATTTACTGTAAAATAATTTTCTCTTTTCTTTAACTAACATACGGTAATGTATATCCTATGATCTCTATTGTAAAATGTTTTTATTTAGCATTGGAATGGAAAAAAATAGAAGATGCAGTTACGGAAGTCAAAACAAAGTAAGTTCTATTGGAACTTTTAATTTCACAGCGTTATATGTTATGTTTTGAGAAGCACACTTTCCGGCCCCAGCTAAGATGTTTTTTTCAACTTTAAAGCAATTTATCTGTAGAATCCTCGTTTTTCAGTGAATTCTGTTTGAATAAATTTTCTTATAAATTTTAACACCTGCAAATACCGATTACCTTCCAAGCGCGTAGTATTAGAATGAGCATTTGTTAGAACATGGGCTAATTGGAGATTTTTTATGGTTTCTTTTTTTTTGTTCGTAAATTTGAAAAAAACGTTAAAGGGACCCTAACACGAGAAATTATTTTTGACATGTTATAGAGGATAAAAAGTTACTCATATAGTCTTGAAATTTTTGGTTTTTCAAATTGTTTTTATAAAAAATAAGAACTTAGCTTGGTTTCTTGAACTTTTATTTTTTAGCAAGGTCCCTCTAAAGTAAATTTTTTTGTGTGTTTTTTCAAGCGCCTTCCCTCTTTCATGGTTGCTTATTTGAATTTTCTTAAAAGGATGGGAGCTTTTTCGAACAGTAACCTGAGCGCCGTGTTTGTTAATTTTTTTTGTTTTTATTTTTTTTCAGAAAAACGTCTAATTAAACTTATTTTTCTTTCTTTAATTTTATTTTTGTATAGTGCTAATTTTTTTCATTTTAAAAAAAAAAAAGGTTAAACAAAAACAAAATGTTTTTTTCATCGCTGCGAGTAGGGTTCGAACCTACGCGGGAAGATCCCATTAGATTTCAAGTCTAACGCCTTAACCACTCGGCCATCGCAGCTGTTGCTCGTAAATCAAAATAATTTAAATAAATACAACATTTTTTTAGTGATTTGTTGGTATTATTTGTGATCACAAAAAGTAAATGCAAGCCATGTAAAAGTACGTATGTTACTTCATTTGTATTTTTGAAGTTCATTTTAATGATATAAAGCTGTAAGAAAAAAAATTTAATGCTTTTTTTTAATCAACTTTTGTAACTACACACAATGTAGCAATGTTAAGAAAATAAATAATATTCTTTTATTTATTTATAGAGTTATCAGCTGAACTCGAAGCTTCTAAAGAATTTGCTGAGCTAAGCGAGAAGTTTGTTCTAGCCAAAGCAGAGGTTGGTAAATCCTTTATTTTCAAAAAATTTTAAATCTTAGAAAGCATTTTAAGTGAAAAAACTAGCATGGGATCAGTGACAAAAAATTAAATTTCTATTGTGATTTTCTTAATATTAAAGCCTGAAAATAGAGATTTCTATAATAAATAATCTCTTTTTACTTAGGATGAGCTACCAAAGGATTCAAAATTTGATTTGGATGGAAAATATGTTCCTAAAATTGTTTTTATGAGTAAGTGTTCCCTTTTCTTTTCTTTATATTAAAAAATCTTTTAGATTTTCCTATTGCGTTTGGAAAGTGCTTTCAACATATTTAAGTTGCATATGTTTTTATTTATTTTTAGCTGGAAATGGTAATGTACTGGAAGATGTTGTCAATGTTGATGCAAAAAATGCTAAAGCGAAATATTTTTACCGGAAAGTACAGCATGGTCAGTAATTTTATAGAAATAATTTTCTGAGGAAACTGAGAAAGGACTTTCTGTTTTACTTGAATTTTATTTATCTCTTTAGTTCTAAAGAGTATGCAAAAAGCATTGGATATTTCCAACTTAGATAACGGTAACAACTTTTACTTATGTTTAACTCTTCGAGTATCCAATCTTTAAGAAAAAACAAACAAAAGTGAAACTATGTTTTTTCTTAGGGTTTGGAAAAGATTATCTCTGGTATGATTGGGAGAATGGATTAAAAGCAGCCAAAGAACAGTATGTAATTAATATGTTGTTTTGTTGAGTTTTTCATTATGATGCAGCTTATTTTGATGCTACAACACGTTAAAAAAGTAGGAACTGTTGCCTCTTTATAGTTACAAGACCAATAATTTTTTGAGGAAAGAACGAAATTTTATTCATATCTGTATTTATTTTAAAAATATTATAGAAATAAACCAATACTGGTTGTGTTTCACCAAGATTGGTGTGGAGCTTGTCAACGTAAGTTTACTTTCCATGTTCCTATACTTATTTAGTATAAAGAAACCCGTTTATTAGAAAATGTATATTTCACATTCAATATTATTTAAGAGTGCTACCCTTTTTTTTAGGTTTGAAACCAAAGTTTGCGGAATCTAGTGAGATCAAGGAATTTGCATCTGAGTTTATTATGATAAATACAGATGTAAGTAGATTTTTACACAAACATTTGTTGCACATGTATACCAACACTCTTAAACATGATTATTGCTAAGTTGCGGGAAGTTCACATCCTATAATGTTCTCTTTTTTGTTTGTTCAGGCAGAGGAAATAGTAAAAGGTGATAAATACAAGGCTGATGGTGAATACTATCCAAAGATGTTATTCTTAGGTAAAGAAATTCTTCATTATTTCTAGTTTACATCAATAAACATAGTGTTATAAGAACAAAATTATTTATGTCTTACTTTTTCAGACAACGATGGAGAACATTATTCTCAGGAATGGAATCACGGAACAAAACATAGTCATGTTTTGCACTATTATGGTGATGGACATGAAAGTGAGTACATGATTCACCTATTACTATTTTTTCACTAGTTGATTTTTTTGTTGATTTTAAAAAGTTTCAGATACAATTACAAAATTGTCATAAAAAAGGTTAAATTACGCTCAATTTTTAGTTTCTCTCTCGATGAAAAGAGTTCTTGGAAATCGTACATTGGTGTTAGCTAATGATAATGGTAGGTATTTCTTTACCTAAAAAATAAAAAGTAATGCAAATAATAAAAGTCAACTGTTCGTATTTATTTTTAAAGGATTTGGCAAGCATATCAACTGGGTAAAACACGATCAAGGTTTAAGAATTGCAAAAGAACAGTAAGTGGTTCAAAAAAATTATGATAAATTTGTTAATATTGCTGAAGGATGCGTTAGTAAACATTAATTTCCACTAGGACAAAAACAATGCTTCTTTTCTGATGACTATTTTTCTGAAAATAATTTTTGGAGGAAACATGTTTTCTGTAAAAAAATAATTATTTAAGGAAACTTTTTGTTAAAAGGTTCTGAGTGAATTATGTTTTTATTAGAGGGAAACCTATGATGATCATCATTCACAAGAGTTATTGTGGAGCTTGCAAATGTATGTATTTTGAATCAAGAGTTGGATTAGCAATCGAGTGCAGATAAAAAATCATATGCTGGTGTGGCTAACTGTCACTATACTGTTTGGCATCTTTTTTATTTATTATTACCATGATTATCTGCTTATAAATCGATACATATTATATATGTAACCTATTAGTTTTTAGCTTCCGTATATAATAAGTTCATTTTCATCTTATTAACAGCATTAAAGCCGAAGATAGCAAACGATAAAGAATTTGCTGAACTCAGCAAAAAATTTGTCATGGTTAATTGCAAGGTTTGTTTATCTTTTTTATTTAATTTTTTTTAATTTTGTTTTTATTATTTTATTTTATCCTTTCTCATTATATTTTTAGGACGACGATGAGCCAACTGATGATCAGTATGACCAAGACGGTGCATACATTCCAAGAATATTTTTTCTTGGTAAGTCAATTTGAAATTTAATAAATTAAATTATAGATTTAGACGTTTGTTTCTATTCAAATAAATTATTTTTTCAGCATAATTAAACTCCTGAATGTATTTATATTTTTTAGATAACTTGGGTGTTGTTGAACCATCAATACACAACCCATTAGAGGATTACAAAAAAGCAAAATACGCCTACGGATCATCGACTTCTCGTATGTGTGTTATACATTGATGTGTGCACAGATTGAATATTTGTGAAGAAGTTAAATATTAAATATTATTATTTAATTTAGTTATTGAGAATATGAAGAAGGCATTAGAAATGAAACTTGGGGAGAAGGTATCAGGCGAAACTGCATCAACTCAATCAACGCAATCAACTCAATCGACGCAATCAACTCAGTCTATTGAAAATGATGGTATTAAAATTAATACCTGGTTATTTCAATTATTATTATTAATTACCCAGGATAGCCTCTTCAGTTCCTATTGGTACTGCTATCAACGCATTGTATATACATCTAAAGTCTTGATCATCTTTTATACGTAAACACGTGTGATGTTGTTTTCAGGATTTGGAACAGAAATCACATGGTATCAATACGAAGATGGATTAAGAGAGGCCAAAAAGAGGTATGAATTATTTTTTTTTATTTATTTCGAGTCTTAAAGCCTAAAAGTTTTACTTAACCATAAACTTTAAGTAAGTATCTTCCCCTATTCTAACCTAAATATGTCCCAACAGAAATTGTTAAAAAACAATGAGTGATTCTTTACGGGATTGACATTTTTTTCAGTCATCAAGTCATCATGATTGTCTTTTACAACAACTACTGTCAATTTTCAAAGTGTAAGTAAATTTCTCTTTTTTGGTTTTAGTATACTATTTTTTAAATCCTTGTAGTTCTTTTGTTTATTTAAATCACATTTGTGTTTTTAGACATGAAACAACAATTCAGGGATACTTCTGAAGTCGTCGAGGCTTCCAAGAATTTTGTTATGATTAAGGTTGAGGTGAGGAGAGCCATTATTGTTTTGTTATAACCTTAGAACAAGATACGTATGTTAAAGTGTATATAATTAAGTGATGACAAAAGCATATTTAAAATTAAAAGCATTATATTGTTTAGGAAGAGGTAGGAAAATTATTGGGCGATAAATTTGATATAGATGGTACTTACACCCCTCGAATATTTTTTATGGGTAAGTGCTTTGAAACTATTATACCTATACTTTTTAGATTGTAATTTCAAGCATTCTAATGACATAGCATAAAGCCTAATTCTTATAATTAACATTGTTTCTAAAGATCCTGATCAGAACATCCACACTGAAGTGAATAACACTGAGTCACCATACACCAGTACCATGTTCTACTACGGTTCACCTGAAGATATCATGGCTGGTATGAAAATGGCTTTAGAGAAAATCAACTTATCTCTTGGTCGTGGATTTGGTGATTTTATCAAATGGGTAAAATACGAGAAAGCGTTAGAAGTAGCTAAAGAAACCAAAACTCCGGTTATGATGATCATACACAAGACTTGGTGTGGGGCGTGTAGTGCATTGAAACCAATTATACATCATTCAAGGCCAATCTGGCAGTTTTCGCAATATTTTGTCATGACTAATGTTGAGGTAAAGAACAGTGTTAAAATGCTTGTTCAAAAGTAATAATATTTTGCGCATTCTAAAAAAAGTCTCTCGTGTTGTTTGTTCATTTAGGATGAAGAGGAACCATTAGATAACCAATATTTCATTGATGGTGGATATTATCCCAGAATTTATTTCTTAGGTAATGTTTTTTTTTTCTAATTTGTATATTCTAAGCATGACAACTTCAGCATATACTTTGATATCTCAGACATCTTGATTAGTAAGCATAAACACATAAAACCTACAAAAGACAAGATTTCAGTTAGTAGACAAAAAAGGGTTTACTATGCCTAATTGAAACTAATTTTTGAACATTATTTTTAAATAACGCTAGAAAGAAAAACAAAAATAATGTCGCTTGATACGTGCAAAATCTACAATCTAGAAAGATGGAACGGAAGCGTAACCTTAGTATGAGCGGCTGCGAGGCTAACATTCTGAAAGTGATAACGTAATTGGGAAAAAAGTAATTTACCTGCATATATGTTCCGCTGTATTTTTTTACCATGTATGTATTGTTTTTTACAGATTACAATGGTAACGTCCATCATAGCTTACACAACAGAGATCCAGCGTTTTTGAAATATAAATTTTCATACGCCAATGAAGAGCAATGTAAGTTCAATGTTAGTTGATGTACTGGCCACATTTTTGACACTTTTTGAAAGTGCTACTACACAATTGCTCGTAATAAATAATAATTGTTATATTAACTCATGATGATAAATACCTTAAAATGTTTTCACGTGATCTTTATTTCCACGCATCCAAAATTGACTTTTTTACACAATGTGTTTTTATTTATACAAAGGGAATTAATTTTCACGATAAATTTTTTGAAAATAACTCGAAGTTGATAAGTCGTAAAAATTTCACGAGAATTAAGTTTCTCGAAAAAAGAACTTGATGACGTTTTCTTAATCAATACCGTTTTTCAAGGGTTGTTAATTAAGAGAAATAAAATAAATACTGCTAAAGTGGAAATTCACATTTATAAGTAGTTCTAGATAAATCAGAAGAAAAAATTATTTTAAATCGTTATTCAAACAGAATAAAAAACCTTTTCCCAAACTTGCGAAATTCACGAAAATCTATTCCTTAGTGCTTATTTTTTTGCCCAATATTTTGGATATAAATAACATGACATTTGGATATGAGATTTACACGCAGCTGTAAATATTGGCGAACGTAAAAATGGACCAAACAGTGGGCGGTTAGAAAAATTTAGTTGTGGGAACGCCCATGAGAAAATTTCGTCAGTATAACATGGTCTTCTTGTTCTAGTATTGCTGAGTATGAAGTTTGCTGTTTCTGAACTGTCACAGTACGCTGCACCGAAGACAGAAGGTAAGAAGAAAACAGTTTAAGGTCTCATTTTTATAAAAAAGATAAGATAATTTGAGATGTGTACACAATTTCAATGTCTCTTTCTCAGATACATCATCACAGCAAGAGTCGACGGACAACACAAGCGAGAAAAAGTTGACACCGGGAAAGAAAATATTATTAGAGAGTGGTGTTCGTTGGGTAACTATAGACGAAGCTTTAGTGGAAGCCAAAGCTAGGTAGACTTTGCATTTTTTTTGTTTTATTTTCGCTATTTTTTTTGAAACTTTATCTATACTAAACTCGTGTCAGAGTCCCCAAATGAAGTGTATTTTTCTGTTTCTCTTTTCAGTGGTAAACCAATCATGTTTATCATTCATCGAACCACTTGTCCCGCTTGCAAAGGTAAGATTACTCCGACTTTTAGATTTTGACGGTCTTGAAGCCTAACAAGTCCTGGGGACGAGGTTGGCTCTCACGTTTTCCCGCGATATTACAATGCTACACGTTATGGTAATACATTATTAAACGGATAATTGCTTGCAACAAATTCGCGGGTATAATTTTTTGCGAATGACCTAACTACAAAAGATTGATGCTCGTATGGAAAGTAATACATGTTTTATTTAGCTGTGTTAAAAATGATATCTCGAGACGAAAATTTCAAAGAAAAGTCAGCGCCATTTATTCTTGCTGATATTGAAGTAAGTATTTGAGATACATAGCTTTTGTTTCTATCTTCAAAACATCGTCTTGCTGTCTCCTACCTCCTAGCTGTCTCTTGCTAACTTCAAAATGATTTAGCTCATTTAAAATTTTTTTTTTGGTTTTATAGGATGATGTGGACGAGGAAAAAGCAGATTCGTATGATGTGGATGGTGGATATGTACCCAGAACTTATTTCTTAAGTAAGAAATTTTTTCTCTTAACTTTTTTTTAATTAGCCTTCTTTTGACAGGCTGACAATTGTATTTAGAATATCTTCTGAACTTCTTGCACTGATATATCAAGTAAATTTTTTTTCTCTTTCAGGTCCTGATGGTCAAATATTTAAAGATGTTTGGAACAAAGCAACCAACTATTTGGAAAATAAATTTTATTATTACGAGATGAATACACGTAAGAAACTTTTTTTGTATCGTCCATATCTTCTACCGCATATATTATTTTTTTACGTAGTGGTACAATGATTTTTGAGGATTTGCACCCTAAGGAGTTTATCAGTTCTTAGAAATTAACATTTATTTTTAGTGTATCGCTCAATGGAACGTGTTCTAAAAATGATGGAAACTTGGTCACCAGACTCCAATCAAAGCACAGAGGAAGCCACAAAGAAAAAAGACGAACTCTAAATAAATCAACGATCTTAATTCTTTATTATACTATTAATTCTATGTTCGTTATAATTTCTTATTTATTAGTTTGTAGATTTTCTTTGTCCGAAATAAATCTTTTTACAATAACATTTTTTTCCTAATACGACCCAAAAAATTATTCCTCCAAATTTCTCAATTTATTAGAGAAGCTAATTATATTCACTACGAGACTTATAGTCCATTTTATGCAAGTTGTGAGGAATAAGATTTTGAGATTTAGTGGCCCTTATTTTACATTTCTGGATCACACCCTGGACAAATAACTTGTGACCACGCTAACGTTTCTCGAAACACTTGCATCTCGGTTACTCGCGAGATAACGGGAAATAATTAAATTCCTGTCCGTCATCGTTAGTTCCATATATTTCAGCAAGTTTTTTATCAATATTGATAATTTCATCGTTTTCCTTGAGAACCAAATCATAGCCGCTGCCCGAGATTGACATAGCCGGGAAATGATTTTTAATGAACGTTTTTATCGTGTTGAAACCCATTTCGTCGTCTGCGTCGTTATAAGCATAACAATAAAACTGGTTTAATAAATCTGCACGTAGATTTTTCTCGTATTCTTTCTCCGTGGAAAGCTTCCGTTCTTCTTCCATTGTTAATAGCATGGACATAACATCTTGATTTTTGTTTAATGCTAAAAGTATTTGCAACAAGTTTTTAATTTCATCCATGTATTTCAGTTTCTCAGCTTTTAACGGAGATTCTAAATAAGTCAAACTATGACGAACGCGATACTGTTCTGCGCTGAATGGAGACAATAAGTTATATTTAGGGATGAAGAAACTGAACAGTGTTTCGGCTTCTAAGCAGTCGTAAACGTTTTGAAACAAATTAATAACAGCGTCTGCTATGTTGATCTCGCTCCAGCAACTCTCGCACGTGTGCTCGCATAACATTTGATACATCAATGTTTTCAGCCAGTATGATGGCATCCATGACGTCATCAATCGTGTATTCGGATCATGTATTTTAGACAGAAATTTGTTTCGAAGAACTTTCACCAACCTTAATAAACATTTGGGCTTCGAATCGTTTGGGTACTGGTTTATTATGACTTTCTCATACACAGAAAAAGACAGTCGGCAATTTTTATCGCGAATGATGTAAAACAAGGGTTTTGTTGTCTCGATTATTTGAACGCCTGCTTGTGTGAGGAGAGAATAATCGAACCAAAAAGGTACTTTCTTTAACGGGACGGAGAGACAAAAATCAACATCAATGGCAAAGTTTGTGTAATTATCTCCGTCATATATAAGTTGTAAAGTGTGTGCTATTCTTGAGGTAGTTAACATTCGTCCAAGCGTTTCAGCACTAATCCTCCATTTCTCAGGCAGAATTTCTAACAACATGTCTTGCAAGATACCATCAATTTTATTGAAAAAAGAAGCATCGCCATCCTGGCCAAGTGTAAACATACCCTTATCGATAATATCATATTCTAACAATTGAAATTCATTAGCGGGTTTGAATTTCATAACATTTGGATTTGCGAATTCAGGGACAATAATCATAAAATCAAATTCATCTGGAGAATTTGTTTTCAAACCTTCAAACACACTTCCGGTTTCAAGGAAATAACAGTTCCGAAAGATTGGGTATCGCTCGTGTAACATACGACAAACATCTTTACAAAAATCTAACATCGAATTAATAATATATTTTTCTTCTTTTAAACCGGGAAACCTAGCATCATTTTCCAATAACTTATGCAGATATTCAGATAGCAATGTTTTCTTTAATCTGCCAGGTTGGGCATGGCTGTGTGAAGTCGGGTCCACTTTTGCACATTTTGGAATATTTGATCCTGGGTAGTTTATGAATGGAACCAATGATGTGGATAAAAATGTAGAGTTAACTTCGTTTTGCTGAAGACACACTTCTGCTAAGGACACCTTTGGTAAGACTATGGCATTTTTGTTCGCGGTAGACTAAAAAACAAGAAATCTAGGACTATGTTTCTGCTTTGTGTAATTATTCTCTGTTTTAAAAGGTAGAGCATGTTTAGCATATCATATAACAGGAGTTTTGTGTTTATATTACATAGTGCTCATTAAAGGAACCACCATTCTCAACAGCAGTTACGCTATAGTTGTTAAGTTCCGGAAAGGTTTATTGGAACTGTTATAACTTCAAGCGTGATTGAGAGCAACTGCAAAAATGGAGCGCGTCTACACAACACAACACGCAAAGTGCGTAAAACAAAGTTAAAAATGTTCTGCCTGAAACTTCTATTGAAAACATCACAAAAAACCATCTTACAATGTTCTTGACATAACTTTTATTAAAAACGTTCAGAGATAATCGATCTTCCATATCGTCTACTTTCGCGGAAATGGCAGTGTCGAGGAACATCTAAAAAAATTCGGATTCGAAGTAAGCACTAACTTGTATTAAGCCGAATTTTCAATAAAAATGTTGATACGCGTAAAGTACCGGAATTAATGAGATTGAAATCATAGAAACCATCAAGTAATTAAGACTCACACTTTCTAGGTCCTTTCCAATTCCTTCTCTGGCCATCGCTAGAAATTCCAGTTTGTACTTTGCAATAAGATCACTAAACCTTTAAAGACATTATATTAATAATAACAGCCAGTACATCTCATTAATTAAATGAGGTCATTTTAATTCGGATTAGAAAATAAGATAAGCAAATTAAATCATGATGGATTTCCCCGCCTGTTGTCTTGATGTTTACATTTCCGAGTTTTTCCCACGTAAAACATTTCTGTCGAAAAGGAATCAGTTTTCGTTTTTAAAGTTTTTGACAAAAAATTGGTGTTAGGTCTGAAAAGTTGAATCTCTGATGCCACCACATATATTATTCACTGTTTCAATTTATAAGATCTTAACACTGTAAATCATGGAGCTGCTGCCCCAGGCCGAAAACTTCGTTTGTTTGTCAAGTAAAACTTCGCTCCCAGGGCATGTTGCCTTTTTATTTGGCTGCTCCGTAATAACGGCTAGAGGGCCAAGAAACCCTGGGGTCAAGGATGTGTCCAGTGCATATAGTGCGCATGCCCCAAGGCAACGAAACTTTTTCTTTCTTTTAACAAAGTACTAGTACGATAAAAGTGACGGTACGTATATTCTGTCTTTTACCGTGTGTATTCTGTCTTTTACCGTGTGTATTCTGTCTTTTACCGTGTGTATTCTGAGAAGTGTAAAGCGAAATAACAAAATCGTTAGAGTTCTTTTTTTCTACACTCAAGGTTGAAATAAACGAATATAAAAATAGAGATAGGGTTATGCCGATGTTGGGACAAAACCTCTGAGCACTTTACCATTTCCCGTCAAATCATGGATCATTCCCGTTAAATCAACGATAGAAGAGTCCATAAAACCTCTGAGCACTTTACCATTTCCCGTCAAATCATGGATCATTCCCGTTAAATCAACGATAGAAGAGTCCATAAAACCTCTGAGCACTTTACCATTTCCCGTCAAATCATGGATCATTCCCGTTAAATCAACGATAGAAGAGTCCATAAAACCTCTGAGCACTTTACCATTTCCCGTCAAATCATGGATCATTCCCGTTAAATCAACGATAGAAGAGTCCATAAAATCCGTGAGCACTTTACCATTTCACGTCAAATAAACGATCATGTCCATTAAATAAACGATAGAAGAGTTTCCCTGTCCTCAAGCATCCTCAAGCATCCTCAAGCATCCTCAAGTACCCAACCCCCCAACCCCCCTGGGCCCCAACCCCCCAACCCCGCCGTGTCCCCCATAAACAGTAATAGGATTCAAATGTGTCTATAATGGCCCCATGCTAGTGTTTCCTGTGTCGAGTGTCATAGGAAGTCTGATGAGCGCCCTTACTGTTGCATCGACCTACCTAAATAAATACCATATACCAAAACCCGTTGTTATCGCCAATATCAAAGCTATCTTTTCATCCTCATGTAAGGGTTTCGTTTCAAAATCAGTCGAATGTTTTGGATGGGTACCGTCCTCCTTATGCTTCGGATGGATACCGTCCTCCTTGCGTTTTGGTATTGTGGCGATATGGGCCTTTACCACAACCTTTTTCGTTGCTACCGATTCAGAATTAATCGCTTTGTTTACCCCGAGATTCAAGTTGTCGGCAATGAGAATTTTATTATTGTAACCCGACACCCCCGATTTGATGTTGAGGTTCATATCGCTCGGGAGCATGTATAGCCCCTCACCTACCGAATAGTCCACCTTACTCGAAGCGTAATTTAGCGTATCCTGGTATCGTTTGATATCCTCCTGAATGTTAATCCTACGATGAACGACATCTTCAAAATTGTTAATAAAAACCCTCTGGGCCGTCAAAGCGCTTGAATCATTACCCAGGATAGATGAACGTGCAGAGGCCTGAGAACTGAGAATCAGATAGGCATATGCCCTAACGGACTCTGAGATCCTTACAAGACCGGTTTTTTTGAAGCCTTTGGATTTTTCAATAATCCATCTCGTCATGGATTCCTTCGTAAAGTAACTTATCCCCGGACCCGGATAGTCCTTGCGCTTCCTCTGATATGAGCTGAAGAAATACTGTCCCCTGTACCTCTGAGGTTGGAATCGACACCATACGCGTCACAGATTTTCAAATACTCTTCATGGTTATAGGGATTGTCATACTGGTTGAATGAATCTTGAAAAGGTAGGGGTACCTGCATACGTTTGAGAATTCGACGCACATGATAATACACATGAAAACGATACACCGCTCGAATCATAGGATTGGATGCCTTCAGATGTTCCGAACTCACACCACAAGCGCTCGAGGCACACCAAATGGCAAAGTTGAGTTGAGTCTGCCAAAATTGAAAGGGGTTGTGGGTCCAGATATCCATCCGTTCAGCATTTTCACTCATGACATATTTTGTGAAAACGTCGGGGAATACCGCAGGGAACCGACCCTTTTCAGAAACAATTATAGTCTCCCCATATAGATCCCGAGATTCCAAAACCTCAAGCTCCTGTCCACCATTTGGTTGATAAACGGCATTCGGATTGTATTTAAAAATTTGATCCATCTTGTTAATCCGTACATGCATCTTTCTAAATAATGTATATCAAATTGAACAAAGCGAAGAGTAACAACACCATAAATCTAGATACGTCAATATGTAATCCGGATGGTTCGAAAGAAATCGCGATCGTGGAGATCAACTCGGGTATTTTTTTATCCGGCGCGAAAGTCAATTTCGAGCTCACGGAGCTTGACAACACCCAAAACCTCGTAGATGGGAAATTCAGCAACGTCATGCATACCCATCATGTGGCCGCAACCAAAGATACAAAGATATACGAACCGAAACATCTCCGATACATGAAGCTTAAGAAAGGGGTATTTCAATCACTAACTTTAGCGTTAGCAGACCAGGACGGTGATGAAATATCCGGCATCCATGAGGTATATATTATATTTCATATTAGATAGCGTATTAAAAGCAAAAACAAACGCTAATATAACAAACAGAATGGAATACGGTAAAAAGCTAAATCCTGAACGTTCGTTGAGAACATCCCACGGTGTGAAGGGCACCCTGCAAAAAGTCATCGTCACTCACAACCCATCGGAGATCGACCAGAACCAACTTTTGCTGGTTAGATTTCCAAATCTTGGTAGCGATGACGTCATCATACCGGGAACATCGAAACTAAGTTTTTCCATCGATCTCGAATCGAGCGTCGACACGAAGAGGACCCTGGTTAATAATTTAGGACGTGCCATTGTTAAAAAGTTGGCAGTCAAATTTGAGGGTAATGAGATCCTATCCATCGATGACTTTGATATTTTTGGATGTTACAAAGATCTGTGGTTGAACTACAAGGAGAAGGGAAACGCGATCGGACAGGGCATAATCACCAATGGTGGTTGCTCAAAGAATTGTCTGAAACTCAGAATAGATGCATCTGACAAAGATGACACAAACGTACGTGACAAAGTCATCTCCGACACATACGGCAAAAGGTTCGTCATACCCCTGGACTTTGAAATGCTAAACGACACCATCCCATACTATCAAGCCGGACTAAGCAATAGACTGTGTTATGAGATCACATTCAATACCTATGACAAGGTCATTTTATCAACCCCGGACAAACCTTCCGGCGCATCTTCGGCCCCGGCGCCGAACGGGAAATACAAGATCTCGAATATCTCGCTCGAGTATGATGTTGTTACAAACAACGGCCTTGCGAACCACATTAGGTATGAATATCAAAGAATGGGCCTCCTCTACGATCGTGTACTGCGTCATAGACAGATTAGGGTGAATAAGTCCGATACAACATGGAATTGGTCATTCAACACACCCTGTAAATCCCTGAAGGGTATATTGGTTTTGTTTGAAGACGAAAAAGCCTACAAGAGAGATACCAGTAGGTTCTACAATCCGAAAATTAAAAAGGTATCCATCATTGTCGAGGGCAGACCTAACCAGCTTTTCGCCCATGGTATGCAGCCTTTCGAACAATATGATGAGGTTGTGAAATATTTCGCCGAAGGCAAACCGGGGGATGATAACTCCGGATCCGTACGGAAGAATTTACAATTCAACGATGTGTCGGTATCCGACTACCTAACGGACAAATACGCACTCTGGCTCGACTTCCGAACAATTGATGAAAATGAATTACATGGGACCGGACGCAGAATTGAAAACGCCTCCGAAGGAATATCCCTGCAAATCGAAAAGACAGCCGAGACCGCAGGGAATTTAAACGCATACATTTACCTCATAATGGATGCACAATTAAATATCGAGAACGGTGAATTCATGTCCGCCCTGAATTAGAAAATGTCGGAAAAAACACTGTACATGAAAGACCCACATACAGCCCTCTTTGTGGGACCCACATCATGTGGGAAAACCAAACTTGTGGTCGAACTCCTACAAAAGGAATACCTACATCACTATGATTTTATTGTGATTATATGCCCAACCCTACAGTGGAATCAAACCTATAGAGTCCAGAGATGGTTTTGGAGCGACCCATTCGTGATTTTAATTGAACCGAGAGGTAATTTGTATGAATGGATTACCAAGATGGACTTCTTCTGCGCGGGGTACAAAACCTTGTTCCTGATCGACGATATCATCTCGGACGAAGCCCTGGACAAGAAGAGAAACCCACTCCTCGAATTGGCAATTAGCGGCCGACATCGAAACCATTCAGTTTGGTTACTTACCCAATCGTATACGGCCATACCCAAGAATCTGCGAAGGCAAGCCAAGATGTTATATGTTTGGTACCCAAAGGATAGAGGGGACTTGGCCACCATCCACGAGGAGAACGATGTTATCGAGTCCAGAGCCATGCTTCAGAATATCAAAGAAAGACTAAGGGAAGGGAAACACACATGTCTGGTCATGAGAATGGAACACCCCAGGCGATTTGTAATCCGCTGAAGACCTCCACACCATTTTGTTACATGCACTTGTAACAAATCACAACTACCCGCGTAACTAACTACACAACAAATCACAACAAATCACAACTACCCGCGTAACTAACTACACAACAAATCACAACAAATCACAACTACCCGCGTAACTACCTACACAACAAATCACAACAAATCACAACTACCCGCGTAACTAACTACACAACAAATCACAACAAATCACAACTACCCGCGTAACTAACTACACAACAAATCACAACAAATCACAACTACCCGCGTAACTACCTACACAACAAATCACAACAAATCACAACTACCCGCGTAACTACCTACACAACAAATCACAACAAATCACAAACTACCCGCGTAACTAACTACACAACAAATCACAACAAATCACAACTACCCGCGTAACTAACTACACAACAAATCACAACAAATCACAACTACCCGCGTAACTACCTACACAACAAATCACAACAAATCACAACTACCCGCGTAACTACCTACACAACAAATCACAACAAATCACAACTACCCGCGTAACTACCTACACAACAAATCACAACAAATCACAACTACCCGCGTAACTACCTACACAACAAATCACAACAAATCACAACTACCCGCGTAACTAACTACACAACAAATCACAACAAATCACAACTACCCGCGTAACTACCTACACAACAAATCACAAACAAATCACAACTACCCGCGTAACTACCTACACAACAAATCACAACAAATCACAACTACCCGCGTAACTACCTACACAACAAATCACAACAAATCACAACTACCCGCGTAACTACCTACACAACAAATCACAACAAATCACAACTACCCGCGTAACTACCTACACAACAAATCACAACAAATCACAACTACCCGCGTAACTACCTACACAACAAATCACAACAAATCACAACTACCCGCGTAACTACCTACACAACAAATCACAACAAATCACAACTACCCGCGTAACTACCTACACAACAAATCACAACAAATCACAACTACCCGCGTAACTAACTACACAACAAATCACAACAAATCACAACTACCCGCGTAACTACCTACACAACAAATCACAACAAATCACAACTACCCGCGTAACTACCTACACAACAAATCACAACAAATCACAACTACCCGCGTAACTACCTACACAACAAATCACAACAAATCACAACTACCCGCGTAACTACCTACACAACAAATCACAACAAATCACAACTACCCGCGTAACTACCTACACAACAAATCACAACAAATCACAACTACCCGCGTAACTACCTACACAACAAATCACAACAAATCACAACTACCCGCGTAACTAACTACACAAACAAATCACAACAAATCACAACTACCCGCGTAACTACCTACACAACAAATCACAACAAATCACAACTACCCGCGTAACTACCTACACAACAAATCACAACAAATCACAACTACCTGCGTAACTAACTACACAACAAATCACAACAGATTTACAACGGAGTGCAACAAATCACAACAAGCATGCTGGAATATATCAACTTCATTCTTCTGGCCATAACCATGTCATTCATCCTTTTCGTTTTAAAAAAGCTTTTCCATCTAATAAAAATGGCGGAGATAGCGTTTGAGGATTTGATCGGAGATATCCCGTTGGGTACCCACCCATGCCCCGAGGATGACAAGAAGAGACAAAAACTGGTCGAGTGCGCACTTACCGGAAACAGCAAACTATATTTGGGGAAGGTTTACACGGAGGAGCAAATCAAAAAGCTCAAACCCGAGGAGGTCGATAAGCTCTTCTCACGTTTCGAGGCAAAGCTGTCCGGGCAGATGACAAAATCATTAGGACAATCGATCATCAGACTCTATAGCATGGGTGCCTGCGCGGGTCTTGGACTCAACAATCAAGATGCCCTGAGCGACGATCTGGAGAATGATCCATTCCTATCGGCCGGGTTGCAGCGGCTCACATGCGACCTATACTACAGATTTGGATCTTTATTGGCACCAGTCAGTGTTGGACTTATTACCGGTCGACATTATTTAAACAGGACGGAAACTACATCAGATAGCAAAAATGTCAGAGACACCAACTCAAACACCTCCAATACAAACGAGTCCCAAACAGGTGACGAGCAAGAATCCTAAACGCGTTGAAGCCGGTAAGAAAATGGCGGAGTGGAACCGGAGAAACAGAGAGGCTTTGAAAAAAGCCGCCGCCATACAGGAAGAAGTTCCAGAGGATGATGAAGATCAAAGCTCCAAACCATTCCACCCACGTTTTCCCGGGGTAAACCACATTGTTGGGGGCCTCGTGGTCGGTGGACTTGCCTATCTGACACTGAAAAAGAAAACAAACGTGCCGACGGGTGTCGCGCAACAAAAGGTGCCCTTCAAATTGGACAAGCTCGAGATGGAATAGGTTTAAAACATAGACTGACAACATGAAAGCAATGGATAAGAAAACAATCATAAACGATTTATATCATGCTTCAATCATATCATCCCTCGCCATCGGCTACTCGATGTTGGGGAA
The DNA here is from genome assembly GCA_030067915.1 of Hydractinia echinata. Taxonomy (NCBI): domain Eukaryota; kingdom Metazoa; phylum Cnidaria; class Hydrozoa; order Anthoathecata; family Hydractiniidae; genus Hydractinia; species Hydractinia echinata. The sequence goes on from JASGCC010000063.1 coordinate 1,841,246, forward strand.
AAAGATTTTAAAAATGACACCTCCGTCAATTCAGAAGTTTGATCTTGAGGATACCGGTAAACTAGTTGCAATTGTGGCGGCAAGTGAAATCACTCGTGAGTACCTAATCAAGCAGAAAATAATTCCCGAGAATCTTAACATATAATGGCGTCTATTGCAATGATGCTTGGAGGGGCTTTGGCCAACGCCCTGGCGTTCACGGGCTCGTCCTTCCTCTTTTCAAGTCTTTCCAAAGATCGGGTCGATAAGGAGAGGAAAAGACATGATTTGGCCATCGAGCAATTACAAAAGGCCCAGGTTGCATGGGCTAGAAAACGTCAGGAACGTATAGACTTTATCAATAAACAGCTACTTCTTGAGAAGAAAGCAGAACGTAAATTCGTACAACTGAACGATGCTATGCGTGAGTACCATAGTGTATTCGGTAAACATCTCGAACCCTTACCACACGAACCGGTCCTTGGCGACTTTTATACACCCAGTCATGACCAAAAGGATCGTGAAATGGCCTTCATTGCACTGAGTATGCTCGGGATCGGTGGAGCCTTGTGGTATTTTGAGAAACGCTGAGTTCACCCCTGTACCAATTATGTTACACGGAACATGTAACATACAAACCACCAAAAACCTACTTATTCCTCGTCATCATGTACGTATATAGCAAACCACCCACACCGACGATCAAAGCCCAAGTGTTTTGACTCAACCATCCCACGGCTTGCTTTGCCGTGTTGAGGAGCCATGAGACCATCGAACCCAATATACCGGGCAGGGCCGCGGCTGCTTTTCCGGCGAGTCGGCCCAATAGATTGGCCAGGGCCTTGAGTTTATTTTTCACCCACTCCTTCACACCTTTTTCTTTTCTCGTTCGATATGATATTCCGTCTCGACCTTCTTCGCCACCGCCTCCTTCAATGCACCACGAATCCTTGTAAGCGATAGATCAAGACCCTGAAATTCCCTCAATTTAAGTTTGGGATTGGCAAACTCATCCTGCTCCGTCTCCATGGCTTTGAAATTAAGATTCTCAAGCGATGTATGAACCTTATTCATGAGTGAATCAAACTCGGCGTTAGGTGCGTTTAATATTGCGTCCGCCTCCTTCAATTCCTCCGATGTAGCATGAAGTATAACGACCTGGCGGGCCTTGATATTTCCTCCGACCGGAATATGAAGACCCAATTCGCGCAAACGTCTTTTACCAAGTATATCAGCCAATGTGCCTATAGATTTTAGCACCCCTCTGCTCGTCAAAGCTTTATTGGAATCCATATGGTAAAGTTCACCAACATAAACCTCGAACTCATTATAATGATGCGTGCTGGCCCCGAGGTGTAACTTTTCGAATAGATTATCCACAAGGACATCGCGATAGTGGTCGGTAACTCCTCCAAATGATGTTTCTTTTTCCCAACGAGTGTGTATTTGTACCCGTGTACGGTCCCCCATTGGAACTAATGGAATGGTATCCCCGGTTGTATCAACATCTCCCCCATCACCATGTTCCCCAATGTGATCAAAGTCTCCAACTTCATCCGCCATTTTCTATTTAGAGGATGGTTTTCTTCCTTTTTAATAGGATAACAACTAAAATGACTGAGCATTCGAGGGAGGAAGACACGTTTAAAACAAGCACACTTAATGCCCAACTTGATGAGTTGATGAAATTACAAAAGAAATTCCTGGACAGGGAGGATAAATATGACACGGCACTTGAACGATTAGAGATTTCACGCATCATCTCGGAAACCTTGATCGCGGGCGGTTCGGTGGCGGTTGCCGCCAGCATTATTGGTAATTTGTGGGATCCCATAGGACTTTCCGAACTTTCCGGTATATGCCTATCCGGCTCCGTTTCCTGTGTCATTATCAATTCTCTCATCAATAAGTATCAAGCAAAAACCGTCAATGTCATGAAATTATATGATGTTGTAACATCCGCCATTGCTGTGTATAAACGCGCTCCGGTGGTGGTTGATGAAATGAGTCCAATGGATTTTAAATTTTTGTGTGGTATATACCATGATGCACTTGAAAAGATACGTGAAATAGATGGAGAGTGACATTACAAATTTAAAGGATAGTTTTCCATGTAATAACCAAAAAAATGGAGACCAGCATATATCCAAAACTACCCACCACGTCTCCGGATTTATCTGAGCAGGAACGTTTCAACGCCAAGGTTGTTAACACATCTCTGGATGATCTGATCTGTCTCAAGAGGAAATTTCACACCAAATTGGAGAGGTATGGAAAATCTATGACACGACTCACGGTCATAAATATGGGATCAACCGCCGTGACGATCGGATGCGGTGCGGGTTCTATTACAACGGCCGCCACACTGGTGGGGATACTCATATCTGTCGGATTGGGCGGTGTGGCGCTGGGTGGCACGGTCCTCACGGGCATTACCAATGCTCTCATCAAAAAGTATCAATCCAAGACCTCCAAAGTCATGAAATTATATGATATTACAACATCGACCCTCGCCATCTTTGAGGTGTCAATCTCCAGATCATTGGAAGACGGACGGATTGGGCACGCGGAATTCAAAAACCTGCAAGGACTTTACCATGACGCATTGAGGAAACTCACGACCACGGACCGGAAGATGGAGGCCGAGACCAGAATGTCATTCGAAAAAAGTATACTTAACGAGATACAGAGTATAAAAAAGTCGCTAAACCCAAACGCATAGTACTGTGTGCATGTGTACCATTCGCATATTTCATGTGGTACGATGTACGATCTCCCAAAAGGTGATCCCTCCCATCAACATTTCCACCATGTCATATTCATGAAAATGGTATAAAGGGGAGTTGAATAAATATCAAGCAACAGACAAAGATATGTCACCGTTGAGAACACTTCAACAGCGCAGACGATCCCCATTAATTAAATGGGAAGATCTACCTCGATCAAGAACATATCGGGTTGAAACTGTGTTCGAGAGCATGCAATTTGCAACTGATCCACATGATGAAACTTCAAAGATTATGGAGTTTGATACCTATGCAATCCTTCGGAGGGACAATGTTGAGTATCGTGTGTGGTTGCCCAATCAGGTGCTGGACGAGCTGGAGGATTGTGATTGGGACGCGAACAATGTATATATTCACACCATTGGCACGATTGCATGGATATGGGAATGCCCGATGGGTAATGGGACTGAGATTGATATGGGTGATGATATGGGTGATTGGAAATCAAAAATTGTGAATTTGGACTCTATGGAATGCCGTCGTATACCACCACCCAACATGATACCGGTTGAAATCGATCAGTAAACAGGATGGGGTCCTAACAATATTTTTACCCGAGACAGGTAAAAATTAAAAGTGTTATAGAGAATAGAATACAATTCTCACATGAGAGAATAAGAATGTCTTTTCATACCGACTTGAGCAAACTGCAACTGGTGGCGATCTGTAGGGATCGGGGGATTAAATACATTTCACGGATGACCAAAGCACAAATGGTGGCGGCAATGAGAAAGAATGATGAGGATCCGTCCTTCATCTGTGACCCCGAGGTGAAAAGACAGTCTTACGCCCAGCGCGATAAATGGCAGAGGGACAACAAAGAAAAGTACTTGGAATATCAAAGGAGGTACAACCGTGAACGTATTGCACGCATTAGGGCCGTCTTATCCACTCCCATGGATGCTTAGGGATATGTTATTGATTCATTATTCAAACCGGATGATGAAAAAGGTATAAAGATAGTTGAATAAATATCAAATCCGATATGACTTCCGTTGCCGAATTAAGAGAACTCGCAAGGGAACGCGGTCTACGTTATTATTCGAAATTGCGAAAGCATGAGCTTGTCTCACTCCTATCCGACTCACCATTTGGGGAAAAGACCGTTCCGATACTGAGGATCCTGGCAAGATCGCGTGGGCTCGCCTTTGACTCACGAGCCAAAAAGGCCGACCTCGCTGGATTGTTGTCGAGACCCACCAGACCCATACCGGCACCGAGACCCACCAGACCCATACCGGCCCCGAGACCCACCAGACCCATACCGGCGCCTAGGTCATTCAATACACCTCAACAGGTGAAAAGCAAGTTTATTGAATGGGGACACTGGTTGATGAAACATGTACCGAGGACCATCAAGGATAAAACATCAAGGGCTTTCAAAACCATGAAGGATAAGATCATGAGTTTGTATGAAAAGTTAGGTGGTGGACCGGCTGTACCCGAAGAGGAAAATCCATATACCCCCACCGAGGAAGCGACCGTACCCGAAGAGGAAAATCCATATACCCCCACCGAGGAAGCGTTTGATGGTTCATATAAACGCTTCAAGATAAACTCGGATGGTAAGAAGAATGTCAGGGTATTTTTGAAAAAGGTTGATCCCATCGTTGGGAGATTGATTGGGGACTTGCTCGAACGGAAGAAATCCCTGAAGACTCAGGCGACATTGTGGGTGAGGTGGGTAAAGGATGATTTATCCGGCCCCGAATCCATGGTAATGTATGTTGATAAAGCTTTCAACAGCCACATGGAGATAATCCACAACATGCATGACATTTCCGATGTGGTCCATCGCATGAACAATAAGATAATCGAGCAGATTGAAAACCCCGCACTACCCGCCAGTGGATTCACAATTGATAAAATCTTGCATATGCATGTTGACTTTCACAAACTAAAATTAACCAGAGGTAGCTCTTATTTACCACTACCTGAGAATTTCGGTGGCAAGAAATCCGTCATAAATCCCAAAAATGAAAATGATGAGGAGTGTTTCAAACGGGCCGTTTTAGCAGCCTTATATCATGATAGGATCGATAATCATCCCGAACGAATCACAACCCTCAGGAAGTTTGAAGATAAGTGTAATTGGGATGGTCTATCCTTCCCCATGGCCCTGAACAAGATTGATTTGTTCGAGAGAAGGAACCCCGATATCGCTGTGCATGTTTTGACAAAAGATGATGTTGATGGTGTCTATATGTGCCGTAGGTCGGGACATCTTGATCGTGAAAACGTGGTGGTTTTGTTTCTATTGTGTGAGGATGAAAAGAGGCATTATATCGCGGTGAAGAACCTGAGCGGTGTGCTGAGCAAGTGCAACTCCAAACACGAACACAAGGAGTATTACTGTTTGAATTGTCTCAATGGGTTTTCCAATGCGCAAAGAAGGGATGAGCACTTTGAATATTGCAAGGGTAACGGAGCCGCCAAGATTCAACTCCCAAAGGAGGGTAGCACCCTTAAATTTAGCAATGGTCAGCACCAGCTCAGGGCCCCATTTATCATGTATGCCGATTTCGAATCGATTCTCAAGAAATGCGATGAGGAGGTTGGGAAGTCTACTCAGATCGTCAACCTACACACCCCATCCGGCTTCTGCTGTTACTCCAAATTCGCGCACGGTGAGGTTTCGAACCCTCTGACGCTTTACCGCGGTGAGGACTGTGTTTCACGATTTGTTGATCATGTGGCTTCCGAGTCCAAAAGGTTGTATAATATGTTTCCAAAAATGCGTATGCAGGATCTCACCGATGAGGAACGTGATGGCTATGAAAATGCCACCGAATGCCACATCTGCATGGGAGATTTTACTGAATATGACGTCAAGGTTCGAGATCACTGTCATTTTACAGGTAAGTTTCGCGGATCTGCCCATCGGGACTGCAATCTCCGATATAAGGTACCCAATTATATTCCGGTTGTCTTTCATAATCTTAGCGGATACGATGCGCATCTTTTCATCAAGGAGCTTGCGAAGCAGCATGGGGAGGGGGGTATGAGCGTAATCGCTCAAAACAAAGAAAAATATATATCTTTCTCGACCGATATCAAGGTTGGTGAATACGTTGACAAAAATGGTGAGACCATGGACAAAATGATACAGCTGAGATTCATAGACTCATTTAGATTTATGGCGAGCGGCTTGAGTTCGCTGGTGAACAATCTATCTGACGATCAGTGTAAAAATCTTCGAAAATTCTTCAATGATGATGAGCAATTCAAATTAATGCGAAGAAAGGGTGTATACCCCTATGAATATATGGATTCTTTCGAAAGGTTCGATGAAGGTGTGTTACCATCAAAGGATGACTTTTACAGCAAGTTGAATTTGAGTGGTATCAGTGATGCCGATTATGCGCATGCTCAAACGGTGTGGAGGAACATGGAAGTTGAAAATATGGGCGCTTATCATGATATCTATCTCAAAACGGATGTTATATTACTTGCCGATGTCTTTGAGACTTTCAGGGACACATGCTTGACAAACTACAAACTGGATCCCGCCCATTTCTACACTTCTCCGGGTTTAGCATGGATGGCTGCCCTGAAAAAGACCGGGATTGTGCTTGATTTGATTTCGGATATGGATATGTTTCTATTCATGGAGCATGGGATTCGAGGAGGTATCACCCAGGCCGTTCATCGACATGCGGTTTCAAACAACAAGTATATGGGTGAGATGTATGATCCCACAAAAGAGGATTCGTACTTGCAATATCTGGACGCGAACAATCTGTATGGTTGGTCCATGATTCAGAAGTTGCCGACTGGAGGGTTTGAGTGGGATAATCCCGAGCGGTTCAATACCGAAGTGATTTCTATGTTGGCCGAAGAAAATGGTGAAAGGGGGTATATGCTTGAGGTGGATCTGAAATATCCACTGGAGCTTCACGATGCTCACAATGATCTTCCTTTTTTACCCGAGAGGAAGACCATCAATGGGGTCGAGAAGCTGACGACGTGCCTTTTTGACAAGAAGAATTATATCATTCACATCCGTTCCCTCAATCAGGCGCTGGGACATGGTCTTGTTCTTGAGAAGGTTCATCGGGTGATTGGGTTTGATCAACGCGCATGGTTGAAACCGTATATTGATTTTAATACCGCGTTGCGGACTAATTCGAGGAATGACTTTGAGAAAGATTTTTTCAAGTTGATGAATCTTTCCGTGTTTGGCAAGACCATGGAGAATCAGCGTGCGCAAAAGGATATACGTTTGGCCACCAATCAAAAGAAATACGAGAAGCTGGTGATGAAGCCCAACTTCAAGGGTGCTATCCATTTCTCTGAAACACTGATGGGTGTCGAGATGGGCAAGATCAAGATTGTGATGAACAAGCCAATCTATCTTGGTTGCGCAATCCTCGACCTGTCCAAAAATGTCATGTATGAGTTTCATTATGACTATATGAGACCCAAATATGGTGACGGAATTAAGCTTTGCTATATGGATACGGACAGTTTTATTTATCACATCAAGACGGAAGACTTCTATAGGGATATCGCCGATGATGTTGCCGAGAGATTTGATACATCGGGGTACGATGGGAAAGATGGAAGACCTCTGCCCATTGGTAGGAACAAAAAGGTCGTGGGTCTCATGAAGGATGAGCTAAGTGGGAAGGTTATGACTGAGTTTATCACATTGCGGGCCAAGACATATGCATTCAAACGGCTGGAGGGGAATGAATTGAAGAAGTGTAAGGGTGTGAAGAAGTGTGTCGTGAGGAAGACCATTGGATTCGACGATTACAAAAGATGTCTATTCGATGGTGAGAACATTTATCGCGAGCAGTTGACCTTTCAATCGATTAAGCATGACATTCATACGATCAAGACACGAAAGCTGGCGCTCAATGCGGATGATGATAAAAGAATTATCGATGGTATTACTACGTACGCATGGGGCCATTATAGACACATTTGAATCCTATTACTGTTTATGGGGGACACGGCGGGGTTGGGGGGGTTGGGGCCCAGGGGGGTTGGGGGGTTGGGTACTTGAGGATGCTTGAGGATGCTTGAGGACAGGGAAACTCTTCTATCGTTTATTTAATGGACATGATCGTTTATTTGACGTGAAATGGTAAAGTGCTCACGGATTTTATGGACTCTTCTATCGTTGATTTAACGGGAATGATCCATGATTTGACGGGAAATGGTAAAGTGCTCAGAGGTTTTATGGACTCTTCTATCGTTGATTTAACGGGAATGATCCATGATTTGACGGGAAATGGTAAAGTGCTCAGAGGTTTTATGGACTCTTCTATCGTTGATTTAACGGGAATGATCCATGATTTGACGGGAAATGGTAAAGTGCTCAGAGGTTTTATGGACTCTTCTATCGTTGATTTAACAGGAATGATCCATGATTTGACGGGAAATGGTAAAGTGCTCAGAGGTTTTGTCCCAACATCGGCATAACCCTATCTCTAAAATGACGTCAAATATATTTTGCACTTCAATTACGTATTATTACGAAAATGTTGACGCAAAAAACCGGTTTGACAGGTAAATCGATTAGAAAAAATCTATAAACTGACGCAACAAACCAAAAGACGCCCTTCAGTTTGATTCGATCAAGGAAACAACATCGACAACAAGTCCAAACGAGATGAACACCTTTACACGTAAGCTAGTTGTAGGCGGAGGAGCTGCGGTTGGTCTCGGTGTGTGCTACGCTATGCTGAGATCGCCTTCTTTAGGAGGGAAGAAAGGTAAAGCCGGAGTGAAAAAGGCATATCAGCAGTTTGATGCCATGATGGATTATCCTGATTTGAGCAAACACAACAACTGCCTAGCCAATCACCTTACGCCATCAATGTATAAAGAACTGAGAGACAAAGTATGTACTCTATGTTTACTAACTGTGAGAAAAATGGTACAAGTGACCTCCTCCATCAGCCCCTCCCCATCGGGCAAGTAGCTTCGTGTGTATTAATGTTTACGAAAGTGACTTCGCGCGTATTAATTTTAGCGAAAGATCAATTTAAAAGTTTCGATTTTCGTGCACTTAAACTTTCGCGAATACTACTTTTGCGCGTCATAACTACGAATGTAATTTATCTTCTTTTATTAGACTACCGCAACAGGATTCACACTTGACCAAGCCATTCAAACTGGAGTGGACAACCCAGGGCATCCATTTATCACCACCGTGGGTGTCGTAGCTGGAGACGAAGAGTCGTACACTACGTTTGCTGATTTATTCGATCCGATCATAAACGAGCGACACAACGGGTTTGGTAAAAATGACAAACATGCTACCGATCTGGACGCGTCAAAAATTCGAGGTAAGAATCTAATTATTTTTAAAAATCACAAGAACTTTGCTAGAGGATGACCACTCAAGTAAATCCCAGGAGCTTTCAGACGTTTTCTGACCTTTTCCAAGGAGTAATCCGGTTCAACAAAAACAAAAGTTTAAATGAAAAAAGAAACGTTTCCATAACCTGATGACTAAAAAACGAACCTGAACGAAAACAGATTCATAACAAATTATTATAAGAGTTTGTTCCATTTTGAAGCTATTTAGCTTTTTCCAGGATTATATTTCACTTCTAAGAGTTTTTTGGAGTGGTTCGACCCTGTTACTTACATAAGCTTACATCTTAGTCTGTACAATATAAAAACTTCCTTTAATAAACTATAGGTGGAATCTTTGATGAAAAATACGTCCTTTCAAGCCGTGTCCGAACTGGAAGATGTATTAAAGGTCATTCCTTGCCACCACATTGCACACGTGCTGAACGAAGAAGTGTAGAACACATCCTTGTCAATGCTTTGGATTCTTTGGAAGGTAAACAAACTGGTTCAATCTTCTTTAAAAAATCCAAAAACTGTTTCCATCAGAAATATATAGCAGGAGGTTGCAGCAGTTTTAAGCCATTCTTTATTTCGACTTTGTTTTTTTTAGGCGACTTATCTGGAAAATACTATCCATTGAACGGTATGACAGACGCAGAACAACAGCAGTTGATTGATGACCACTTTTTGTTTGACAAACCTGTGTCTCCTTTGCTTACATGCGCGGGAATGGCGAGAGACTGGCCAGACGCACGAGGTAAACAACAATTATTTTTACAGGTGACATTTAACATTCACGAGAAGAAGTTTAAGCGAATGAGATTTTCACGAAATATATTTTCGTAATTAAGACCATAAGCGGCGGAAATTATCAGAATTCAGTTGATGTCAAAATACGTTTCTCAATTTCTTTTTTTATTTGTAAATTTATATGACACACGTGATAAGTAGAGAAGTCGCATGAAAGAAAATCGAATAGCTTGACAATGTTTGGCCAAATTCACACTACCCAAATTTACTAGAGATTGTTTTATTTGATGTCGAATTAAATCGCCTTAGTGTCTACTTTGCTTTAAAAATTCGTATGCTCAAACATAAATTGTTGCTTATGTAGAGTATTATTTAAACTAAAGTTGCTTAGCAAACTTGCAAATTTTGGTACAATTGCTTATAACTGGTTTACAAAAATACGTGTAACGGACTTTTATGTTCCCTTCAAGGCACGTTCTACCAATAGTTCACTATGCAACGCATTTCGGCTACTGTATTTTTAGGTATCTGGCATAACCAAGACAAAAACTTTTTAATTTGGGTAAACGAGGAAGATCATTCAAGAATTATCTCTATGGAGAAAGGTGGTAACATGAGAAAGGTTTTCGAGAGATTTTGTCGTGGCTTGAAAGATGTTGAAGACCACATTAAAACAGATGGGCACAGCTTTATGTGGGATAAAAGACTTGGGTACATACTGACGTGTCCTTCAAACCTGGGAACTGGTTTGCGAGCAGGTAAGAATAAAGTTTTATAATACCGTTTTTCTATTCTTTAATGCGTGATAAGCATGTGCAACTCTTTTTTTTAGGTGTCCATGTAAAACTGCCTCATCTTGCCAAGGACAGCCGTTTTGATAAAATCCTTGAATCGTTTCGATTGCAGAAGCGAGGAACAGGTGGAGTAGACACAGCCGCTGTGGGTGGTACGTTCGATATTTCGAACTTGGATCGACTTGGATACTCTGAGGTAAGAGCAACTTACTTACGTCTAGTGTACCCAAAGGATAGGATTGAATAACTGGCAATTTATTTTATATTTACATCACGTGTGCATTTATAATCATTTTTAAGTTTACCGCTCATCTCCATCATTTTCTATCTTCATCATTTTTAGGTTGAACTCGTGCAGAAAGTTATTGATGGTGTGAACAGCCTTATCGCTATGGAAAAGTGTTTGGAACAAGGGAAAAAAATGGATCATTTTCTTCCACCGAACATATAAAACATTTGACTGAAAAAAAACTAACAACAATTCAAATTTTTTTATCTTACCCAACCTCTTTACAAAGTAGATAACTTTCGTACTTCTTCATGAGACTTTTTTTATTTATTCCCTGCAATTTAAAGAAAATTAAACATCGAGACTAAAGAAGTACAACAGAATCTCTTTAAGGAGACACAGGAGCAACTAATTCACTGTAAATTAAAGAAAATTGAACATATCACACGTGGAAAATAATCAAGACCAAAGAAGCACAGCAGAATCTCTTTCAGGAGAGACAGGGGGAGTAACTTGTTAGAACATCATGGTGTGCTATTTAGAACTAGTCTATCCAAAAAAAATGGAACTATGTTCCTTGATTTTCCTCAATTCCTTCTTTAATTAAAACTATTTGTTAAAATATCAAACTTGCGGTGTCAAACGAAATTAAGAAAAAAAAGACTAAAATACCAACAATATTAACATTAAATATTTACATTTATAAATTTCTGACAAAACGATAACATATTAAAAACAAACAAACGAAAGTGAAAGTACCCTACTCGCGTCCATGCAGAAACATTGACAATATTAAACTTACAAGAAAACCTTTAGCAGTTAAATTAACCAAACTCGTTCCCAGGGGTTAAAATCACAAAGTTTATTGATTTTTCTTCAACGGCTTTAAAAAATAGCTGCCACTAATCGACTATTAGCATTGGTTGGCTTTTTGTGTTGCTGAATAGATAGAGCGAAAAATATTTTTATATAAATCTCTCACAATACTACCAAATATATACATTCACTTCAACACCGAATTCATGTGATTAAAATTCAGAAAAAATGAAGAAATTTACGCCTCACTTCAAACACTTGAATAAAATTTCACGCGCTAAATTGTTGATATTTTAAACAGTAAAAAAAAAAAAATTGACCCGTTAAAAGTAAGATTTAGGAGACGAAAGAAAATGGTCTGTATTGCATATGAAAGGCGAAGCACTAGTCTTTTATTGGTCCAATCTGATGACGTATCATGGGACATAATGACATGGTTCAAATTCCCATTTCATTATTTTCTACATATCTAGCTTTTTTTCAGTTAAGATTACCTGGGTTGGTAATAACAATAACCTTTTTACATGTAGATTTGTAAATCAAGGGTCAATTTTCAAAAATCTTCAAATTTCTACAATGAAGATTGGTGGCCTTAGGCGTGCGAAGCAGTCTTGTTTACGCGTAAAACTTTATTCACGTCGAAGTGCGTAAATTCGGCGATATCAAGGTGGTAATATCGATATTAACGTAAAAATTTGTTTAAAGAATATCTCGTAAACGGTTATTTTTTAATTTTTTTATATAAATATAGGGTGCAGCTGTTTCTTTTTTAGTTTTTTGCGACAGGTCGGACACATCCCTTTTGTTTCTAAAGACGTCATAATACATTTGTTACAGAACACGTGACCACATATAGTGGACATCAGTTGTTTCTTCTGTGATAATATCTAAAAGAGATAAAAAAGCAATAAAATACGCCCGCAATGAGTGGCGGTAATTTTAGAACGCGGCGTAAAACAAGATTGGCGTTTAAGTGTTTGTTCACAAAAACCTACGCAAAGAGAACCGGTGTCACCGTAAAAATATACTCCCCTAAAAGTTTACTCCCCAGTAATAATTTACTAGGAAATAAGTACTCCCCAGTACTTATTTCCCTGGATATTGTTACACCCGGGAGTATCTCTTTACCAGAAAATTATTACTCCCCGCAGGAAATTTTTAATCCCCTATCTTAATAAATAAAAAATGACCATTATTTTGCTGATAAAAAGAATTTATCAGAAGAACTTACAGTGGACTACCAAAAGAGTTAAAAATCCGGTGGGGTGGGTCTGGCTTCTCTTTTTCAGTGGGACCATTAAAATCTATATATATACAAGCTTTTATAAGAAGCAAGAGTTGTTTAAAGAAATGTCAATGCAAAAAGCTTTCAGAATCAAATGATTTTAATTGTTTCTTATAAATGGTTGGTATATATCAGAGATATCTCTATGTATATATGCAGCTGAACTTGACTTTAGAATAATCATTTCAAGATCATTTGATAATCTATTTTCTCACGATAACTACAACCTTACAATGAAAAACTGTAATAAAATTAATAGGAAATAAATTTAACAAATACAAAAAAGTACAAGGTTTTGAGTTTAGAAACAAAATGATTAAAATTTTTCGGAGCTTGAAATCTTATAAAATCTGGAAAACATGAACTACTTGAGCTTCAAAATTTATAAATGAGATAAATAATAGATTATTATAGCTTTAAATAATAGAAAAACAAACGAACTTATCGGATAAAGTAAATAATAGTATTTTGTTGTAGATAAAATAAACGTTTGAGTTTAAAAAATGTATCAAACAAAGTAAAAATAACTGGAGCTTGACACTCTAGAAAAACATAGAAAAGGAACTGTTTAAGATTAGAAATCGATAAAACAAAGTATAAAAATTATGAATAAAGGAACCTCGCGCATTCAAATTTGCAATGGAATGTCTTCATGAGAGTTAGTTTTACTGGGAAAGTTAGTTTTTACTGGGAAGAAAGTACTTCTCCATTCATAAAAGAGTGATTTCAAGGGAGTAATAATTTCCGTGTGGGAGTAATAATTTCCTGGGAAATTACCACTCCAGGAGTAATAATTTCCCAGGAAATTATTACTGGGGGAGTAATTATTTACGGTTACACCGGTGAAAGCATATGACGTAATCACGGGTGTTTCGTTTAACCCCTTAATAAACCTAACAGAATACAAAAAGGATATACTCCCTTATATAAAATTCTAAATACAACTGCTTAACAATAATGTGATAACATAAAGGTATAAGAAGACATATTCCACTACAGACTGGCTTATACCAGCTTAGCTTCATGGTAAACCATGATTATGACCGTTTTATATAACGGAGAGAAATTTTGTTTCCTAAAAGTTCTGATCCACTAATGCAAACCAACTGAGATCTCGGCAATAAAACATGGAAACCAGAAAAACTTTATACCCCAACATTGCACATATTCGTAAACATACCTCTTTCGCATCTTCCATGCATATTGGACAACTAATTGTCAACGCACTTCCTGATGAATTGGGCGATTTACTGAAAGTTAGACATATTTTGTAGTTTAAGTATCATTAGGATTTGGGCTTGTATATGCTATTGCAGGGTTGGTGCAAATCTTAAGACAAAACTTTTCAGAAGATGTCAAGACTTTTTAAGATGTAGTTAGAAAACATGAAAGGGAATACCGTCGGGTAAATTTATTTCGTTCTACTTAACGAGTAAAACTTTTGCAAAGATGTGGTAAAAACTATCAAATTTGCGCACTCGTGAAAATAATTACTTTATTGAGATTAAAATTTCTTTTGGCATCACGGCTTGGTTTTAAATTTTTAAAATAAAAAACCTAAAAGTTGTCGTAATATTTAAAAGTAATGCGCAAGCTGATTTTTTTTAAAAATTATATCAAATATACTGTTATTTCCTTCTAAGTAAATACAATTTTGTGAGGAATGCGAACAAGAATAGAATTTCATTGGACTGGATATTCTTGATATTCTTTCCTTGATGAAAAAAAGATTCTTACAAACTAGAGCTGTACTAGGAAGAGAACTGAGAATGGGAAATCTTAAACATTGACAGAGGTCCATTATTAAAAGAACTAATTTTTCCAAGGGTTGTTTATGAAGCAACACAAATTACATGCCTCACCTTGGCAATTTTAATACATTTGTCAAATCTTCACTATCACTTTTGTCCTCATCATTTTTAATTGCATCACCATCTTCGTTATGTAAATCATTTTGTTCTAAAAAAACATTTATTAGGCAAAGTTTACTTCGCAGAAAAAATGAGCCCTGCTAATTCTCAAATTTCGTAGAATAAATGTAATTCCAACACACATACCTGTAATGTCAGATGTCTAAAATGATATAAAAAATGATGTTAAAATAAAATATAAAATTAGGAAAAATAACAAAATACACAATACATGTAACTGTATTTGCAAATATTTCAAATGCTTACTGTGGAACTTAAGTTGCTTTCCGAATTTGTTAAATCAACATAATGTCTAAGAGATAAGCTACTTCTTGAAGAGAGATTTCTGGGAGGACTGATTTCAATAACATCGTCACCTAAAAAATAAGGATCCAGAATAACTTTTGAAGTCAATCAAATAACTTATCAACGTCCTACAATCTTTTTTAGCAATGGTTTTGGTAAGAGAAAAGATTGTAACTTTTATTTGTTTCCCTAAAATTTGTTTCCATTGTGCAGTCTTAGTAAAATCTGGTATATAATATCAATACTTGTTTTTGTGACATTTGTGATTTTCGACCCTGTTCGCAAAATAAGTCCTGGAAAATTGCACTATTAAGAGCAATTCAAAAAAATAAGTTTCGCAAAGATAAACAAAAGCTTACGAACGGGCTATCAATGGGCTTCCATTCTCAAAGGATTGTAAAATACAATTAACAATACCGTATCTTCACAAGTTTCAGTGTATTATTTTATAAGTTACCTGGGGGTGAGTCAGGACGTTCTGGCAGCTTATCAACATCAATTATTTCTACAATTACACTAGTCCTATTGCTTTGTAACTGTGCATCAGAGCTCGATGACTCTCCAGGAGAAACTACAGGAGCAAGCTCAATTGTTGTAGCAACATTTTCATCAGACACAACTGGATCAGGAGAAAATGATACTGGTGGTGCAAAAACAAATTCAGTTGTACTATTTTCAGTTTCGGGGGGAGTAATCAAATTAACTGATGATGAAGAAGGTTGGACTGAGTTATTTTCAAAACTTCTTGATTCCTCTTCATTTTCTTCTTCCTCTTTATTTGAATTGGAAGGCTGTGTTTCATTTGATGATGTTCTTCGTCTTTTAGCAGAG
This sequence comes from Hydractinia echinata, assembly GCA_030067915.1. Lineage (NCBI taxonomy): Eukaryota > Metazoa > Cnidaria > Hydrozoa > Anthoathecata > Hydractiniidae > Hydractinia > Hydractinia echinata. The sequence continues at coordinate 1,857,244 of JASGCC010000063.1, forward strand.
CCTTTTCTCTGAGTCAACCTTTTTCGTGGTTTTCCCATTTCATATTGTTAACATGGAAAAATTCTCTTTAATCTAAAAACAAATTTTAAAATAATGTCTTATCAATGACTTGCAACACTATCTGTTAAGAACAATTTAGCCTTTATGTAGAATAATCTTATACTTCAGGGTAACAACAAAAATTGCTTTGAAATTCGCAGACCACAGGAAAATTTATTCAAATCCCTGTTACTGTAATGAAATAACACTTTTACTTTCATCAGTTTAAATATCTCTTGATTTAAAAAACAACACAGATCAATGTAACTAGCATTAAGAAATATACTCAAAAGATGTTAAAAAAGAAACAAAACACAACCATATATATACAGTATATATTATATATATATCTAATTTGTTAACATTATTTTTTAATAAGGAAAGTGTTTTTTGCTGGAATTTGCTGTACATTAGGCAGACATCACAAATATCATTTTAGCCCCTAAAAATAGAGTCAGAAGTTCAGCTGTTGAATTTATAAAAAATAAAAAATTTAAAAAAAAATTGTGTCCGACTATCCAGCCATCAACGTGAGCCATTAATCACCAACATTTACTGATAACCTGCATGCCCCATTTAAATGAAGCTTTCAACTATTTCCCAGGACCCTTGGCATGCATGGCTAGCAATTAAGCTAAACACAATAATAATGGTGGGGAGACAAGTATATATTATATATAATATTTATTTGTTATTCTAGTTCTATGATTCTGTATGTCAAAAATTGCAATTAAAAAGGATTGACAAGTGACTCTGACAGCTAATATTTGTGATGTCTCCCTTATATATTTAGATTTAGGCAAAATTAAATACAGGAAAATTCTCTTGTCCCAAACTTGATTTTCCAGATCGTTCCCTTATCAAAACAAAAATGTTAAAATTGAAATACATGAACTAAGAAGATGCTTATATGAACTAAAAAAGGTTACAAGTTTTAAAAAATCATGTACAAATACATCTTCTCAAACAAAAGAGAAAGTGCATATACATGTTTGTTACAAGTATTCCTTGCATTTGTTGCTTTCAATTATATCTTCCACTCTCCTTACTGATAATCTTTTATCACCACCATCATACATATCACCATCCAAACATGAAATTACCCAGTCACAATGACTGGAAGAATCCATTTTAATTAGAGCAGATTTTAGCTTTGCGTTTTCAGATTTCTGTGTTTGAAAGAGAACAATATCACCACAAGAAGATATACATTCCTGAAATACTTCATCATCAGAATCTATGGGTATGTTCTCAATCAAAATATAATTTTCACAGTTTTCTAATGTTGACAAAAAGTCATTATCTGTAAAATCTTTTACATCACTCTTACGAGAATGATTGTCTGTTGTAGCTTGTGATGATGAATTTAAATCTAATCCTAAAAATAAATCTCGCTTTTCACCTTTCCTATCATTTAACATCTCAACTTCTTTTTCAGATAATTTTTCTGTCTTTTCTATGTTGCTTGATAATGCTAATTGTTTTTCTTCTAGGATCGTATCACAGATAACTTCATCATTAGTAGAAGTAAATACAGCTTTGTCAATTTTATCTTTTAATAATAAAAAGGAGTCATTAAAATCATCAGCAAATTGTTCACTAACTTCTTCATATCTTGCTGTTTTTGTTTTCAAAAAAGAATAAGTATTCTCCAGTTCAACACTGTTCCTTCTTTCAATATCTAAATTGTTATTACTAAATACAAACTCATTATCTGTTTTTTTTTTTGAAGAAAAAATTCTAGAATTTTTAACATTTTGTTTGCCTGATGATGGTATATTTTTATTTTTTGATGAATTATTCTTATTTGGATTCAATGAAGGCCACTCTTTATCATCTTGCAGCTTTTTCACCTCCATTCGCTTTGAGACTTCCAATAAGCTGTGTTCAGGGAGAGCTGGTATTTTACAATTTGTTTCAAAATCATTTTTGTTAACATTTCTTAAGCGTCTCCCTCGACCACTGCCTTTTTTAGCACCATCAATATCTGAAGAAAAACTTTCCTGAATAAATGGTATAGTGAGTAGGCTTGCCGGAATATTAAGTTGCCTTTTCCCTCTTCCTCCTACTGGCAATATGTTTAACGGTTCTATGGAAATTTGTGATTCTAAGACGTCAGTGGCAAAATGCAAATCCCATGATCTCCAACGAGAAGCCATTTCCAAATCTTCAAAATGTTTTCCTTTTCCCGGAAAAAAATAAAAGCATGTGCGATTCTAACGGGAATTTATCGTAAAAAAATATGTACACTTTGCCCACAATTTTTTTGCCATTAGTCAGAACTACTAAAGCCATTTATTTGATGCATTTTTCGACTGCACAACAGTATGGCACTCCAAAGTCACATTAATCATAGTATTCACGCCGTCCCGGTTATAGAAAAAAGACAACTGGCGCTGGGAACGAGGCTGCCTCGTGTGGGGACTAAAAATAATCCAAGTTGACAATGAAAGTTCGAGTTATCGGAGGTTCGAGTTAATCGGAGTTTTTATAAGAAAGTAGCTATTAAAGAAAAAATGGTTCGATATAATAAAAGTTCAAGTTAACCAGGAGTTAACTAAATCGCCTTTGCATTTCCACAATCCTGTGCAAAATATTATTAAAAGGATGGTGAAATTTTAAAGATTGTGCTGCCACAAGCAATTATTTTTAAATGGTACTAATATTAGCTGACATCAGCAGTATGCCTTGAAATTCCAGGTCCTCTTGAGCTATGATGTGGATATAGCGTTGTAATGCAGACGTCTTGTAGAGCGCGGAGCGAAATAAAAACGTGGTTATTTGCACTGTGCGTCTGGAAACCTGAGGGATTTTTAGTGTACAGGCTGTTAAATTAATACTACCTTCAAGAAATAATCAAACAAAAAAAAAATCAAAAATATTTTATATTTTTCTTCTAATTGCGACTTACATTTTACCTGTTCGTATATTTTATGAAGGTTAAGACACTCTCGTAAACTCATCCTCGGAATCTGGTTCGTAATCTTTTGGCAATGACGTATGCAACGAATGCTGCCAGGATTTTCTTGTTCACATAATGGCTGGTTAGAAAGAAGTTTGGAAAATAGAACAGGCTGTAAAAATAAAAATTGTATTTTTTGAATACTTTAGTTTTAGCTTGGAGACAGGTTTTAGCAAATACCTGGGCGACCACTCGTTTAAAAACTTTAAAAATATTAAATTCCTACCACCCTTCTTACTTATTTTTACTGGTCTATTACCATTTAATATTTCGTTGTGAAGTTTTCGCCTTACACATTGATTATGTAATGCTATGTTTCGACTTTATATCATACAAATCTTTCTTTTCTCTTTAACTCTCCTTCATTTGGACAAACATTTCTTTGGCCGCAATAAAATCTCCATGAAAGTGGCAAAAATCTCCCCTTTATTCTCCTAAAAATCCTTACTTTTGTCTATTATTTTGGAGTTTAGTCTTTCTTAGCTTCAGTTGCTAAACAACTGTCGACTTCAATAGTAAAGAGAAAAATAACACAACTCATATAAAACTCAATCTATATAAAAAGTTATCAGTTACAATATTATCAAACGTGGAAAATTACACTCATATTTCCAAATCCTTTTTCTATTCAAAATATAAAACTACAATCTTAAACCGTACATTGTCTCTACACAAAATAAGTCTTTACTTTCAGGAGTTGAAATTATCTGATATGAGACACGAAAAAAAAAAACTTGCAATGTAAAAAGGGGCTAATGTAAAAATTTCTATACTTAAAGTAAGTTACTTTAGTAGTATCTAAGACATATAAAATTACGATGTTACACGGGTGACCTTGCGGCTTAGACACAAAAAAACTATTCCACATAAGTTTCATAGTTACAAAGAAAAAAAGTAATTCAAGATGTACTATACCCAGGACACACTTGGAGAACTTATCTATTTACATTACAAACTTCTCTACGTAACACTAAAGACAAAAACAAACTGTCTTTAAAAAATATAAACTTCAATCCACTACATGCTTTCTTTTTCAGGTGGACCGTATGACGATCGGTTGCTTGTGGATGGCTAGAAAAACAACAACGGGAGTTTATATAATAACGTGCATAACAGGGTGTGGAAACTACCTTAAGCAGCTATACCTTGCGTCTCACTGAAAAAAAGGAATATTATATACAAGTCAGTCCGTGGATAAATCCACGGGTTCTCCGTCCTTTATTTATTGCATTTCGTGTTGCCGTAACACGACTCAACTTTGCGTCATAAACAGAAAAGGGACTACGGACATTATTAATTTAGTGATTTGTTTCTCGCCTTGCAGTTTGTTGTATTCTAAGATCGAATCATTATCTTCTGATCCAACCTGGCAATGCACACTTGCGCTTAATTCGATAAAACCATTAACCACAGAATATATACATTCTCCCAAAGAAATAAGATAGTTTTCTCTAAAATTAGTCACAAATTTTTGAATTAATCTTACCACGCTGCTCCCACCCGAGTTATATTCCTTCAACTTTTGCAGAAGCTCTCCAAAAATTGGCATGCTTTTTCTTCGCACAAACTTCATATATTCTTTTTCACGTGACGTCAAGTTACGAAACAATACTTTCAGATCTTCTCCCTCGACTTCTGATGTGCTGGATGCCATGAATAGATCGAAAAAATATTTAAGAAACCCAACAATGGAGATCACAATACCCAGAATGAAAATATACCACATCACAATAAGAATGTATTGGTACAAAATATGCTGAGTCAGCTCGCAGACGTATGTGTGTACATTTACTACAGACTGAACATTGTCGGCTGCCACTGATGTCAACTCGCACAATCCAAAGCCAGGAAGCAAATGGTGGCCAGGTTTAGGCTCGTCAGGTTTGGTGTAGTCATGACGACCTTCGTTTGTTTTGCCTAAAATAATTAAGTAGTTCTTTCTAACGGCACATCGAAGACTGTAAACAATCATATAACAATGTAAATAGAGCATTTTAGTATCTGTGTCTCTTGAAAGTTAATAACACATTTCAATGAGAAGTGTACACACCTAGCCAGTTTGACCAACGCCCTCCGTATTTAATAAACTCTTTATTGATAGCGCTATCAATGACAATAAAACCAGCTATATTTGCAACAATATACAGTATTTTGACCAAAATGTTGAGTAAGACTCTAATAGTTTGGTTTGAAGTTGATCTGGAACGTCGGGAAAAATAGTTCTGAATAACTTTTTCGAAATCCACATCCGGTACAGTTTTACCAGCGATTAAACCTTTCAAGCCCTGCATGTCCGCATTGGCGAGACGGAAAAGTAGGTATGGTAGATAGTACAAGAATGCAAGAGCTGCTACACCAATTGGAAACCATTGGTATTGCAGAAAGAATGTCCTCTCCATCTCTTGACAGCTAGCTCCATTAGATTTACACAAATCACCATACTTATTGTAACCTGCATTGTTTGAGAAGAAAAAGTAACAGGTAATATTTCAGGAAAAAACATTGAAAATGTCTCAATACTGTTTCAAAAGAGAATTAATATAAGATAATAATTACCATTCATGCCGATATCTGTTGGAATTCCATAATAAAAGCTTTGATCCTTTGGATGGACGTCTCGGTAAACGTATAAGCCATTGATCCAGCATGCTTTCGCTACAAAACCTCCGTTTATGTCATGAGATTTGGGAACGATGCAGTTCAACTAAAAAAATGTGCGTGCTATATTTGTAATTAAAGTTGAGGAAGAAGTACCTTTAATAACATGCTCATGGCGTCATTAAAAAATCAAAAACCTGTATGTCATTGTGATGCTTGGCGTATGGTGGTAGTTTTCACAATATTTGAGCAATAATGAAATAAGTTGTCCAGAAATTGAGCATCACTATCACCGCCAGCATATTTTTGTATTGGGCTAAGCTTTCTTTTTGCTAAGTAATGATTTTATTAGTAAAATCAGAGGAAAACAAAGGTGAATGCTTGTCTTAAAGTTCCTGTTTTTAAAAATGTTGTTTTCCCAATTGGTCTTGCTCAACCTTGTTCACGGTGTCTGTGTTTCATATCAGAACTACGCTTTCTATCCCGTTTAAAAAAAAAGAGACGACACGCGCTGGTAGTAAGATTTGATCTCATGTTGGTCTCACATTGATAATGCTGGCCTCAATTTTAAAGTACTGGTCGCTTAAAAAAAATGTTGATCTCACTTTAAAACCGTTTGCCACACTTCGAAATGTCACCATCATTTTTACCATGCTTTTTTATATAACAGACAGTTTTAATTTACAAATATTGGGCAAAAATAATTTTGGGAATCAAAAGGCCCAAAATTTGATACAATTTTCATGTGTGTTTTGTCCTGTATTTATTTTTAATGAAAACGAGTTTATTGTGAGCAAAAATATTTTTAAATGACAAAAAACTAACATTTTAATATCACCATCATGCTAAAACATAGCCCTTTTATTTGGAAAACATTGTTCATAAGGTTCTGTTTGTTTCTAATTTCCATCATGGGGCATGAGAATGAGGTTGAGGGACTGGAATTAAGTGGATTAATTCTATCAAGTTATTTCGACCTTTTCCCAGCCTTTACAAGTATTACGACGGAAATAAAGTCAGTGTTTAATTTAAAAAGATTTGAATTTTCTTAAGTTGTCCATAGTCACCTGTGACTATGAGTTGTCTGATTATTTTTACACAAAAAAGATTTACCTTATCTTTCATCCAGGAGATGGCGGTCACAGCTGAGGTCAACATCATCATTTTCACCATAAAAATTCGACTGAATTGATCTGTGTAAGAATCTTGACGAGGCTTGATGTTCACTTGAAGCATCTTCTTTAAATCTGGCGGCGCCATTTTGAATAGTTGTTTAGCTACCACCCTGTACCACCAAAAAAAACGTTTTTTAAGTTAAAATAGATGTAATTGGTAAAAAAAATATATTGTTTGGACTGTTGTTGCCGTTGGAAACAAACGAAGACATGCCAATTTCTAACCCGTAATACGTTTTGTATATACAACGTACAGTTCACTACAAAAGTTTTTATTAGACATAAAATTTAAACCACGTAAGAATTTTTATAAAGATTTTGCTACTACTAATTCTTATTTTGTAAACTTTGCTATAGTTTCTCTTTAGAAGCAAAATTTCAGCAAGTTTTTTTTTTACCTTTAGTATTTCGGTTAAAATTGTTTTCTTCTTCCCACCGACAGTAGACTGAGTCAACACAATAAATATTCGACAATTTTCACAATTTGAATGATACAAAAGAAATTGACATAAGTGTGTTGTTTTTTGTTGAAAGCTCAAAGTTTTTCTTGCTGTGAAGTGGATTGTTTTCAAAAAATTGAATAGAAAAAGTTGTCATTTTATTAAGAGTTGTTTACAATCAACTCAAGCGAGTGTCACATTTCATCTCTGACGTTATTGTTCCCAGGACTCTTCACGTCGCATGCACTTACTTTAGCACGCACACGTAGTACATTTAACCCGTCAGTCAACTGGGGTTAAATTAATTTACCCCCTAAGAAATTGGCGTTTTCTTGAAATGTAAAAGCAACTTTAAAATGGGATTCCGCTATCTCCATGTTACAGAATATGAAATCCGAGACTGTTAAACTGTCTGGTTTTGAGAACAATAGATTGTCGTTTACTTCAAACAAACAGCAATTGTTTTTAATTTATTGTCATTTTGATTCTCCTATTTGCGACGAATAATTGAAAAACGGACAGAGACATTCTCGACCCCAGGGCTCTTTGAAACCTATTGTCGAGGTTTTGTCTCAAAGAGCTCTGGGGACGGGAATAGGACAGAGAAAATAAAAAGCAGTTAGATCTAAAACTAAAACCCTAGAGCCATTGTTTGTGTTATTTTGAAAATATATAAGATAAGATAAGATAGATATAAAGTATATGTTAAAAAGAGTACAAGTAAAAAATACACTGCTACTAAAACTTAAAAATTCACTGGTCGGAGCTAATTTTGATTTGGATATAATTTTAACTTTTTAACGCCAAGACTTGAGAAATTTGCCAGGTGATAAGCTTGTGGAAGATTCATTACGAATGTGGAGGACGATGTTTTGGTTAAGTTCCGACAGACCCACTGATATAGAAGTATTGATATCTTATTTCCTGGTTGCCTCTATTTCTTTAGCCTAGTTAACTAAGCTTTCGTCAACGATATCAAATTCAGTGTCTCCTCAAACAAAAGCTTAGACGCAAACAAATGTCACAGCAAATCCCTAAAATTCAAATCTACCTCATAGCAAACCCCGAATTACAATCTACCAATAAGCACAATTCGGCGTGATCACATCTTACCCTCGTAAATAATACAAAAACTAATTATATTTGTTCGGGTGAGTGGGCCATTTGCTCTCAAAACAAAGTATTCCCCTAATAATGATCACGGACCAGTATTCTGACCTGAGGAAAATCTTTTGCGACCCAGCGTAATTTTCCCCATCTTAACTATTCCGATTTCCCGGTGGTTAATAAGAATTTTCCTGGCTACATATGCCTGAAAAAACGTTCTGTGTTGTGACAACCGCGCCTAATGATTTGTTTGGATAAACTAGACAACTGAAGAACATAAAATTTCTCCCCGTTTGAAAAACATGAGCAGTGATAGCACTGAGGTATCTAAACTCTGCCATAGCCTTCCTCATAGTTAAAACCTCATTAGACATTTTGCCAGTTTTTTTTTTTCAAAAAACGCGAAGGAATGTAAAAAGGTTAATAATAATAAATTGGCGAAAAAATGTTACGCAGAATACCAATACTGCCAATACTACCAAAAGTCATCAGTCAAACGCACGAGTTACAAACATTTAATTTGCGGAATAGAAATTACTTCGAATGCATTCCAATTCATACCTCATATAGCGAAACTGTTTCAAGGTTCTCCGTCGTGGCAGGGAGATGAGGACTTATATGCACAGAGCGAAAAGCGCAACATTGAAAATGAGTTTATACTTTTCTTAACAATAGACTACAGAATAATTTAACAACTGAGCACAATGTTACAAAGTTAGTTTACCAATAGCGATTCATGTCACACGCCTTGCCCTTTTTTAAAAGAATATCAAAATTATAATCAGATTTGGTCATATTCTTACTTTTTCTATTTTTCAAAACAATAGAACCTATTGTTTTAACCTGATTATTCAACCCTAACGTGCAAACTAAAAAGAAACCACCCTAAAAATCCCGAAGAATACTTTAGTCCGTGACGAAATCAAAATATCGCGTGGTATAAATCAAGCAGTAAAACCGAAGAGGTGGTTTTTATAAAATAATATTTCTATGTTACTTTTGTTACAGTTATTGTTAACAATAATATCAAATGTCTTTCCTTATTAAAAATCACTCGCACACATGGTCAACACTACACGTCGAGTACACATACAACGAATATTTATGTACAGAAACATGCTAAAAATACTTTAATGAGATCTCGATCGGCTTCTACTTCTTCGTGGGGGGCTTCTACTTCTTCGTGGGGGGCTTCTACTTCTGCTAGCGTGTCGCGGTGGACTACGAGATCTTGAACGTGAGTAGGAACGACGTCTGGGTCGACGACGCGGGCTTCGTGACCTGGAGCGACTGCGTGAAAAACTTCTTCGGCCGCGTCTGAAACAAACGGTATCTTTTAAAAACACCAGTATCTTTTAAAAACAGGCAAAAAAATCTTTTTTGACTACACGAAAGGGGCTACAAATCCACTACTACACGATGCTAAATATGTTACTCTATTCTTGCTCTTTCCTACCAGATTAAATTTGGACAACATATTTTTTGCCATTTAGACTAGTAAGAGATCTCCTTAGCGTGCACGGCGGTTCTCATCTATACACAGTTTTAACTTCCCTGAAAGCCCTGTGATTCTAGCCATGATTTTATTTGGCAAATTATTTTCTTTTAAGTTTAAATGTATAAAGTGCGATTGAACAGTCCCACTATTTTACATTCTAAGCAATTCAACAATTCACTTATATTGTTAGAGAAACCGTTTATTGCAAGTTTTTTTAAAGACTTTGGCATGAAAGGTCCAGTTCTTCTAATTTTCTCTCTTTTTCCAGGTTCTCATCCTCACTTTCACCAGATTTGCCTGCGCCCTGGTAAAACAGAGTTGTGTGTCGCAAAAGACGCTTACATAAGTTTATTGGTGTAGCAGTATAAAAATTATTTATCATATACCTTGGTCCTCCTGATCCGCCTCCACGATACCTCATTTGAGAAGGTGCTAAATATTAAATATTTAAAAATGATTTCGGAGTTCAGTTTTATCAAATATTGCTAAAAATAATAACACTTAATCTCGTAGAGACTACAAAGTCATAAATTTTCTATAAAGAAAAATCATGAGATTTGGGACTACTGTTTCGCATCACATAGTTGAACCTTCTTTACACTTACTTTTACGATCACCTTGCGCAATTTG